>CM051012.1:19213822-19346322 GCA_027704905.1 Muraenolepis orangiensis | reverse complement strand
TTGGTCTACACTAACATATAAAATGTCATCGATGTTGCTGTTAACTTGTTTAAAAAACAAGGGAGCCACATTATACTCTGACATATCCATGTATTTCACCTACTATATCGATTGAGTTTAAACCAAACAACTAATTACGTACACTGACTCCAGACAGTATTACGGGAATTTTTTCTTTTGCCAAAAAACTGTGAAAACATCCAGGAAACACCTAGCTTCTTGGACTAGCATATATAACATTGCTCATTGTACTACAGTGCTACTTGCTGATGGGTCATTGATAGACCAGGAGTAGAGTCGGCTGGCTTCCGGTCATCTTCTGGTCCTCCCTCTGACTTACTTTCTGTGATCAGTTAACAGTCCCAGGTGAAACACTAATACAGACAAGCACAAGCAGAAGACAACAGTATCTATGACAAGTCGAACCGATATCCCTCCCTCGGAAAGTGAGATTAAGCAGGACTGAGTTTATAACCACCACTAAGGACCCCTATGGTAACTGATGCTGAAGTTGAAAAGTAAAAGTTGATGTTCGGATCTATTCTGTCCATCTTTGAAGTCTGCATTACTCGTTGGTCGCTTGTGTGATTATATGTTAACCCATTACTTTAACTAGAGCATTCAATTATTTCATGAATTAATAAAGGATATAAGGGCTGTGTTTTTATAAACTTTCCAGTTATAATCGTATTTGCATCTTACTGACATTTGAGGAAATTACCAATATTAACTTCTTACTGTCTGAGAAAAACCTGATAACAATAAAGTGACTTTTCTAAGTGTTCGGACACTAATTATGCATTGCTAAATCTTCATACACTGTAAAAATATATATATGGACGTAGTGTCCCTCACGTCATCCATTAGTTAACACATAACCGTTATGATGATTATATAAATTAATTAATTAATTTATATTCTATCACATTTATACCTAGACTGTCTTTTAACCTGTAAATTTAAACTGTAAATTATATTAGATTACCATGCACTTTACTGCAACATTTGCACACTGGTTAGATGCTAAATTATTTTCGCTGTACTTGTACTTTTACTTGTGCTGTACAATGACAATACATTTTAATCTAATCTAATCTAATCTAATCTAAATGAAGATGTATAATGCTTATTTAAAACATTTGTTCAAGATTCGTACAGAATGACCGACGGGTGGTAGCATAACCCCTGTAACTGATGGAGATATTACATAAAGCCACATGCCTTTAACCTAAATAGAACATGTTTTTAAAATGTTTAAAAGTAATATAAATAAAATAAATATTTATTTAATAAATACATAAATAGGTATTTTTGTTATTATATGATATACTATGCATCTATTAATTTGACTAATAATATGATATAATATATGAATAATAATATGAATAATATATGAAAAATAAAAACGTCTCGATAGGTATTCACCGACGACTCCACACACCGCGTACCACACGGCACGCACCACCATCCCAGCGATGGCCACACCAGCAATCGCCACCCCAGCAACCGCTAAATTATTGAGACAATAAATACAATTTGGTAAGGGATTATTTAGAATTAGATTGCTGAAGTTTTTAGGACACTTTGACTTTACAGAGAAATCTATCCAGACGGAACTATCGATTAATAGTGCCCCTATGGGCGAAGTGGTACCTCACTTTTTTCTGGAGGCGTGCTTTACCAGAGTAAACATGTGTGTGACACATTTGAAACATTTGACAAGTCACAGGCTGATATATGGGCATTCATGTATTGATTTGTGTGGTTAACTTACTAACTGAAATGTCTCCTGTGACATCTTTTTTTAAAGCTATCTGCACACAATTTGTAATACTAGTTACACATTCTGTGTACTAAGTTGTAGAAAGATTAGAGGCAGAGTAATGATTGATAGTTATTCAAATATTAATTTCTTTCTAATTTTCGATCCGCTCCCAAGAGCATCTGTGCCAAAGGTTTTTAAATGTGGGTCAGTCATTCTTTCTCATTCATTCAGCACTGCGTAATGAAGCACTTGGTGGGGCGTGTAAACCAGCCAGGGCCCTCTGAAATAATCCCAGAATACTTGTATATACTTGTATATACTATTATTAATGTTCTATGAACCCCTCTTCTAACCTATTGATCAGTTCATCGGCTCGTCACTCCATTACATGTTCAGTGTGTAGACATCGCATTAGAGACATTTCTTCATGACTACTTTCACCTTTTCCCTTAACTTCCTCCATTTAGTTTCGGGAACTACTTGTGAACCATCTGAAGAAATGCACAAGAGGTCGGCTTTTCGGTGCTTGGGCTGCTGCCATTTAGGTGAGGTTTAACCGTATTAACGTTTAAGGTTTGGTTTGAATTTAGTAAGGGTTAAGGTTAGGTTATTTTGGGGTTAAGGTAGTGTGAAGCCCCTCCCACTTACCTGCCGTGCTGCTGTGGTTCTTTGGGTTAATTTGTTAGTTTGTTACTTTCTGGTTACGTCTTACAACACTTAACACAAGGCCTACTGATGTTACCAACACACCTCATTGGCTTCTTCTCATTTTGATTATTAAGCAGGTTGTATGGTCTTTTGGGGTTTATTGTTAAATATACTTAATTTGCAATGAATAGATGGTTGAATACTTCTTTAATACACACACACAAAATCACAAAACAGGATATTTGGTATAATGAGCCAATTAATGATCAAGTTGGTGCTTGGTGGTGGAGTATGTGCTTTTCATTGGCAGATTTTGAAGGATGTGAGCTTCAGGTCTCCGCTCACGCTAATGTAGCTCATGAAGCTGGCGCCTGCGTGGTTTGGAAACTTCACTTCCTGTCCGCCAGGAAGTTCCACTTTAAACATGTCTCCCGCAAACTTCACCATAATCTGGGAAAAGTACAAAAAAATTGCATAAACAACTGGTTTCAGTTTTTACTAAACTTCAAATAAAGACTACCACTATACTAAAACAAAATGACATACATAACAGCAAAAACATATTTTACGGCAAGGAGATGTGGCAGATTTGATTTTCATACATACTTTCTTTTTCTCTTTCTTTTTAAAGCACCAATGATTAAAAACAGACAGTAACCATGACTCTAAAAATCACCCTCTTCACCTATCAGTGCATTCATGGAAATGCTCCCTCAGCACTTTGAGTTTTGCCCATGCAAATTAAAAGTGCATTGTAAATATAATTTATTATTATTATTATTATTATGAACCCAGAGCCAACTTTAACACTCCCTCCCACTCTCTCACACACACACACACAGACACACACACACACACACACTCAAAGAAGGATTACCTTACAGTTTAAATTAAAAAGGTTTATGCAAAATGAAAATATAATACAATAACACTCAAATAAATCAACAATATGAAGTACATGAGCACATGTAGCCATTGTGCTAGTGCTTAATGTCTGACCTTGACTTCCTCGCCTCGCTTTATTTGGCTATGAAGTTCCCGCTTCTCGCTGCCCCAGCTACCGCCAGACTTGGAGTTGAACACGAGCACAGCTCCACCATGGCCGTCCTCGAAACGGGGGTTGAAATGGAGCGCCAGGTCATCGTTGCTGCTGCCCAGGTCAATCTGAAACCTGAATTGATTGATCGATTGATCAGTAACAAAAAAAGTGAGGCTACTAATGACTGAAACCAAATAAAAGAGAGCACATTTCCATAGAAGGGTCATAAAATGTTTAACAAGGCCAGCTGTAAAAACATTGAAACTCGAACACCAGTAAACACCATGTAAGGAGGCAAACACAGTCAACCCTAAAACAACAGGGCTAATACTTTACAGTAGGGTTTATGTTTGTTCGTTAGCATTGTTCTATATTTGTGTCGCACCTTTTCAAACTACAGGGTGTACAAACATGTTACAAACAATTACATGCGACCAAAGCATGTGTAAACATGTGTGTGACACATTTGAAACATTTGACAAGTCACAGGCTGAGATATGGGCATTCATGTATTGATTTCCCCCCCCCCCCTGTGGTTAACTTACTAACTGAAATGTCTCCTGTGACATCTTTTTTTAAAGCTATCTGCACACAATTTGTAATACTAGTTACACATTCTGTGTACTAAGTTGTAGAAAGATTAGAGGCAGAGTAATGATTGATAGTTATTCAAATATTAATTTCTTTCTAATTTTAGATCCGCTCCCAAGAGCATCTGTGCCAAAGGTTTTTAAATGTGGGTGGGTCATTCTTTCTCATTCATTCAGCACTGCGTAATGAAGCACTTGGTGGGGCGTGTAAACCAGCCAGGGCCCTCTGAAATAATCCCAGAATACTTGTATATACTTGTATATACTATTATTAATGTTCTATGAACCCCTCTTCTAACCTATTGATCAGTTCATCGGCTCGTCACTCTATTACATGTTCAGTGTGTAGACATCGCATTAGAGACATTTCTTCATGACTACTTTCACCTTTTCCCTTAACTTCCTCCATTTAGTTTCGGGAACTACTTGTGAACCATCTGAAGAAATGCACAAGAGGTCGGCTTTTCGGTGCTTGGGCTGCTGCCATTTAGGTGAGGTTTAACCGTATTAACGTTTAAGGTTTGGTTTGAATTTAGTAAGGGTTAAGGTTAGGTTATTTTGGGGTTAAGGTAGTGTGAAGCCCCTCCCACTTACCTGCCGTGCTGCTGTGGTTCTTTGGGTTAATTTGTTAGTTTGTTACTTTCTGGTTACGTCTTACAACACTTAACACAAGGCCTACTGATGTTACCAACACACCTCATTGGCTTCTTCTCATTTTGATTATTAAGCAGGTTGTATGCTCGTAACAGTAGTTTGGGTTTATTGTTAAATATACTTAATTTGCAATGAATGGATGGTTGAATACTTCTTTAATACACACACACAAAATCACAAAACAGAATATTTGGTATAATGAGCCAATTAATGATCAAGTTGGTGCGTGGTGGTGGAGTATGTGCTTTTCATTGGCAGATTTTGAAGGATGTGAGCTTCAGGTCTCCGCTCACACTAATGTAGCTCATGCAGCTGGCACCTGCGTGGTTTGGAAACTTCACTTCCTGTCCGCCAGGAAGTTCCACTTTAAACATGTCTCCCGCAAACTTCACCATAATCTGGGAAAAGTACAAAAAAATTGCATAAACAACTGGTTTCAGTTTTTACTAAACTTCAAATAAAGACTACCACTATACTAAAACAAAATGACATACATAACAGCAAAAACATATTTTACGGCAAGGAGATGTGGCAGATTTGATTTTCATACATACTTTCTTTTTCTCTTTCTTTTTAAAGCACCAATGATTAAAAACAGACAGTAACCATGACTCTCACTCAGGATTGACTACAAAATCACCCTCTTCACCTATCAGTGCATTCATGGAAATGCTCCCTCAGCACTTTGAGTTTTGCCCATGCAAATTAAAAGTGCATTGTAAATATAATTTATTATTATTATTATTATTATGAACCCAGAGCCAACTTTAACACTCCCTCCCACTCTCACACACACACACACACACACACACAGACACACACACACACACTCAAAGAAGGATTACCTTACAGTTTAAATTAAAAAGGTTTATGCAAAATGAAAATATAATACAATAACACTCAAATAAATCAACAATATGAAGTACATGAGCACATGTAGCCATTGTGCTAGTGCTTAATGTCTGACCTTGACTTCCTCGCCTCGCTTTATTTGGCTATGAAGTTCCCGCGTCTCGCTGCCCCAGCTACCGCCAGACATGGAGTTTAACACGAGCACAGCTCCACCATGGCAGTCCTCGAAACGGGGGTTGAAATGGAGCGCCAGGTCATCGTTGCTGCTGCCCAGGTCAATCTGAAACCTGAATTGATTGATCGATTGATCAGTAACAAAAAAAGTGAGGCTACTAATGACTGAAACCAAATAAAAGAGAGCACATTTCCATAGAAGGGTCATAAAATGTTGTAAAAACATTGAAACTCGAACACCAGTAAACACCATGTAAGGAGGCAAACACAGTCAACCCTAAAACAACAGGGCTAATACTTTACAGTAGGGTTTTAAGTACTATCAACGTTGACTCTCTTTGACTCTGTTGGTCTTACCTGTTTGCATTTGGCGGAACCAGTCCTTTCAGGATCAGCTGATCCCCGGCGGTGAAATTCGCCTTCTTCAGATACAGTTCCTGTGTAGACAATGTCCAAGATTGTTATGAAATTACCATCCATGTATGATGAAATTTTGTTATATAAAGTTTCAATGTATGTAAAATAGATGACCAAAATAGATGACCGTTTTTTAACTGACGTGAAAAAGTATAAACTAAACAGAGTATAAATATATAATATAGAAATATATATTATATATATAAATATATAAATATAAACAGAATATAAAGTAGAAGTATAAATAAAACAGAAGAAACCTACCATGATGTGATGGCCTGTGGCGAATGTTCCCTTTTCTTCTTCCTGAGGTCACAGACACACCTTTTATACTGTAGGCCTCATGTGATCAAGGACAGGCCACTTGATTCACTAAAGAGACACCTCTTTGAGTGCATAGCAGTGGAAAGAAAGAAGTAATCAACTAGGAAGTGAGTAACGAAAACAAATACTCATCAGTGGGTTAAACATTAGTCGCCTGGGCTGTTTATTGTTGAGCATTCCTTTCTCAAAGACATTCATTAAATACATTTTCAGTTTCTTATGGGAAGTGAAACAATACATTCTGGGAAAGTGATGACGTTGTGTATTTTCTAATTTGAATCTGTTGACCATTCAATTTTAGTAATTTAAGAGAGGGTGGTGTGACTACGGAGAGGTAGAATATATACTGTTTAACTAGTAAGAAGTTGAATGCAACACAGACCTTGAGACAGAATAGAACAGAATGTGACTATTGTAGAATATATTGTTGTATTGACTACGTAAAGTATATTGGGTACTTTACACATAGGGACTATCACATAGAACAAGGACATACAGACACAGAGGTCTATCAAACTGAACAATGACATCCAGACACATAAGACAGACCTATCACATAAAACAATTTCATTCATTTTGATCTAAATTATTTTGCATACATTTACACATTTCGTTTCACTTAATTGACTAAGACTACTCATCATAGTTACTGCACTGTATTCATGATGCTGCTGCACTACTGGCACTTTAAATGCTTTTAAAGATTTTTGTAAGAAAAAAAAACCATATCCAATATAATTTATAAGTTTTTAGGACACTTTGACTTTACAGAGAAATCTATCCAGACGGACCTATCGATTAATAGTGCCCCTATGTGCGAAGTGGTACCTCACTTTTTTCCGGAGGCGTGCTTTACCAGAGTAAACATGTGTGTGACACATTTGAAACATTTGACAAGTCACAGGCTGAGATATGGGTATTCATGTATTGATTCCCCCCCCCCCCTGTGGTTAATTTACTAACTGAAATGTCTCCTGTGACATCTTTTTTTAAAGCTATCTGCACACAATTTGTAATACTAGTTACACATTCTGTGTACTAAGTTGTAGAAAGATTAGAGGCAGAGTAATGATTGATAGTTATTCAAATATTAATTTCTTTCTAATTTTAGATCCGCTCCAAAGAGCATCTGTGCCAAAGGTTTTTAAATGTGGGTGGGTCATTCTTTCTCATTCATTCAGCACTGCGTAATGAAGCACTTGGTGTGGGCGTGTAAACCAGCCAGGGCCCTCTGAAATAATCCCAGAATACTTGTATATACTTGTATATACTATTATTAATGTTCTATGAACCCCTCTTCTAACCTATTGATCAGTTCATCGGCTCGTCACTCCATTACATGTTCAGTGTGTAGACATGGCATTAGAGACATTTCTTCATGACTACTTTCACCTTTTCCCTTAACTTCCTCCATTTAGTTTCGGGAACTACTTGTGAACCATCTGAAGAAATGCACAAGAGGTCGGCTTTTCGGTGCTTGGGCTGCTGCCATTTAGGTGAGGTTTAACCGTATTAACGTTTAAGGTTTGGTTTGAATTTAGTAAGGGTTAAGGTTAGGTTATTTTGGGGTTAAGGTAGTGTGAAGCCCCTCCCACTTACCTGCCGTGCTGCTGTGGTTCTTTGGGTTAATTTGTTAGTTTGTTACTTTCTGGTTACGTCTTACAACACTTAACACAAGGCCTACTGATGTTACCAACACACCTCATTGGCTTCTTCTCATTTTGATTATTAAGCAGGTTGTATGGTCGTAACAGTAGTTTGGGTTTATTGTTAAATATACTTAATTTGCAATGAATGGATGGTTGAATACTTCTTTAATACACACACACAAAATCACAAAACAGGATATTTGGTATAATGAGCCAATTAATGATCAAGTTGGTGCTTGGTGGTGGAGTATGTGCTTTTCATTGGCAGATTTTGAAGGATGTGAGCTTCAGGTCTCCGCTCACGCTAATGTAGCTCATGAAGCTGGCACCTGCGTGGTTTGGAAACTTCACTTCCTGTCCGCCAGGAAGTTCCACTTTAAACATGTCTCCCGCAAACTTCACCATAATCTGGGAAAAGTACAAAAAAATTGCATAAACAACTGGTTTCAGTTTTTACTAAACTTCAAATAAAGACTACCACTATACTAAAACAAAATGACATACATAACAGCAAAGACATATTTTACGGCAAGGAGATGTGGCAGATTTGATTTTCATACATACTTTATTTTTCTCTTTCTTTTTAAAGCACCAATGATTAAAAACAGACAGTAACCATGACTCTCACTCAGGATTGACTACAAAATCACCCTCTTCACCTATCAGTGCATTCATGGAAATGCTCCCTCAGCACTTTGAGTTTTGCCCATGCAAATTAAAAGTGCATTGTAAATATAATTTATTATTATTATTATTATGAACCCAGAGCCAACTTTAACACTCCCTCCCACTCTCTCACACACACACACAGACACACACACACAGACACTCAAAGAAGGATTACCTTACAGTTTAAATTAAAAAGGTTTATGCAAAATGAAAATATAATACAATAACACTCAAATAAATCAACAATATGAAGTACATGAGCACATGTAGCCATTGTGCTAGTGCTTAATGTCTGACCTTGACTTCCTCGCCTCGCTTTATTTGGCTATGAAGTTCCCGCTTCTCGCTGCCCCAGCTACCGCCAGACTTGGAGTTGAAAACGAGCACAGCTCCACCATGGCCGTCCTCGAAACGGGGGCTGAAATGGAGCGCCAGGTCATCGTTGCTGCTGCCCAGGTCAATCTGAAACCTGAATTGATTGATCGATTGATCAGTAACAAAAAAGTGAGGCTACTAATGACTGAAACCAAATAAAAGAGAGAACATTTCCATAGAAGGGTCATAAAATGTTTAACAAGGCCAGCTGTAAAAACATTGAAACTCGAACACCAGTAAACACCATGTAAGGAGGCAAACACAGTCAACCCTAAAACAACAGGGCTAATACTTTACAGTAGGGTTTTAAGGAACCAGTCCTTTCAGGATCAGCTGATCCCCGGCGGTGAGATTCACCTTCTTCAGATGCAGTTCCTGTGTAGACAATGTCCAAGATTGTTATGAAATTACCATCCAAAGTTTCAATGTATGTAAAATAGATGACCAAAATAGATGACCGTTTTTTAACTGACGTGAAAAAGTATAAACTAAACAGAATATAAATATATAATATAGAAATATATATTATATATATAAATATATAAATATAAACAGAATATAAAGTAGAAGTATAAATAAAACAGAAGAAACCTACCATGATGTGTCGCCTGGGCTGTTTATTGTTTTCATTCCTTTCTCAAAGACATTCATTCAATACATTTTCAGTTTGTTATGGGAAGTGAAACAATACATTCTGGGAAAGTGATGACGTTGTGTATTTTCTAATTTGAATCTGTCCATCCATCCATCTTCTCCCGCTTATCCGAAATCGGGTCGCGGAGGTAGCAGCTCCAGCAGGGGACTCCAAACTTCCCTCTCCCTGGCAACATCGACTAGCTCTGACTGGGGGATCCCGAGGCGTTCCCAGGCCAGTGTGGAGATGTAATCACCCCACCTGTACCTCGGTCTGCCCCGTGGTCTCCTCCCAGTTGGATGTGCCTGGAAAACCTCCCTCGGGAGGCGACCAGGAAGCATCCTTACTAGATGCCCGAACCACCTCAACTGGCTCCTTTCTACGCGAAGGAGCAGCGGCTCTACTCCGAGTCTCTCACGAGTGACTGAGCTTCTCACCCTATCCCTCAGGGAGATACCAGCCACCCTCCTGAGGAAACTCATTTCGGCCGCTTGTATTCGCGATCTCGTCCTTTCGGTCATTACCCATTGCTCATGGCCATAGGTGAGGGTAGGAACGAAGACTGATCGGTAGATCGAGAGCTTTGCCTTCTGGCTCAGCTCTCTTTTGGTTACAACGGTGCGCCAAAGTGCACCCAATACCGCTCCCGCTGCACCTATTCTCCTGTCAATCTCACGCTCCATCCTCCCCTCACTCGAGAACAAGACCCCGAGATACTTGAACTCCTTCACTTGGGATAAGGACTCCCTCCCTACTTGGAGTAGACAATCCACCGGTTTCCTGCTAAGAACCATGGCCTCAGATTTGGAGGTGCTGATCCTCATCCCAGCCGCTTCACATTCTGCTGCAAACCGATCCAGTGAGTGCTGAAGGTCACATACTGATGACGCAAACAGGACCACATCATCTGCAAACAGCAGTGATTCAATCCTGAGCCCACCATACTGAAACCCCTCCCCTCCATGACTATGCCTTGAAATCCTGTCCATGAAAATCACAAACAGGATGGGTGACAAAGCGCAGCCCTGGCGGAGGCCAACACCCACTGAGAACAGGCCTGACTTTGTACCGAGAATCCGGACACAGCTCTTGCTTTGGGAGTAGAGAGATTGGATGGCCCTCAACAATGACCCCCGCACCCCATACTCCCGCAGCACCCCCCACAGTATTTCCCGAGGGACCCGATCATATGCCTTCTCCAAATCTACAAAACACATGTAGACCGGATGGGCATACTCCCAAGCCCCCTCCAGGATCCTTGCAAGAGTGAAAAGCTGGTCCGTTGTTCCACGACCAGGGCGGAATCCGCATTGTTCCTCTTCAATCTGAGGTTCGACTATCGGCCGAACCCTCCTTTCCAGCACCTTGGAGTAGACTTTCCCAGGGAGGCTGAGTAATGTGATACCCCTGTAATTGGCACACACCCTCTGGTCACCCTTTTTGAACAGGGGTACCACCACCCCCGTTTGCCACTCCTCAGGCACTGTCCCAGACTTCCACGCAATGTTGAAAAGACGTGTCATCCATGACAGCCCCTCAACACCCAGAGCCTTTAGCATTTCTGGACGGATCTCATCAACCCCTGGGGCTTTGCCACTGCGGAGTTGTTTGACTACCGCAGTGACTTCCTCCAGGGAGATTGATGTTTGCCGTCCTTCATCCTCCAGCTCTGTCTCTACCATTGAGGGTGTAGTTGGGTTAAGAAGTTCCACAAAGTGTTCTTTCCACCGCCCGATCACCTCCTCAGTTGAGGTCAGCAATGTCCCACCCTTACTGTACACAGCTTGGATGGACCCACGC
The DNA here is from genome assembly GCA_027704905.1 of Muraenolepis orangiensis. Taxonomy (NCBI): domain Eukaryota; kingdom Metazoa; phylum Chordata; class Actinopteri; order Gadiformes; family Muraenolepididae; genus Muraenolepis; species Muraenolepis orangiensis. The sequence continues at coordinate 19,334,732 of CM051012.1, read as the reverse complement.
TTCCCCCTCCTGAGGCGCCGGATTGTTTGCCAGAAACGCTTTGGTGCCGACTGAAAGTCCTTCTCCATGGCTTCTCCGAATTCCTCCCACACCCGCTGCTTTGCCTCCGCTACAGCCGAGGCTGCCGTCCTCTTGGCCTGTCGATACCTCGCAACCGAGTCCGGAGTCTCACAGGCTAACATAGCCCGGAAGGCCTCCTTCTTCAGCCGGACGGCTTCCCTGACCACCTGTGTCCACCACGAAGTCCGAGGGTTGCCGCCCCTTGAGGCACCAATGACCTTGAGGCCACAACTCTCAACCGCAGCTTCGGCAATAGAAGCTTTGAACAAAGACCACTCTGGCTCAATGCCCCCAGCCTCCACAGAGATGCCCGAAAAATTCCGCCGGAGGTGTGAGTTGAAGGTCTCCCGGACAGGGGCATCCACCAGACGTTCCCAGTTCACCCGCACTACACGTTTGGGCTTACCAGGTCTGTCCAGAGGCTTCCCCTGCCATCTTACCCAACTCACCACCAGATGGTGATCGGTTGACAGCTCTGCCCCTCTCTTCACCCGAGTGTCCAAAACATGCGGCCTCAGGCCAGATGATACGATAACAAAATCGATCATTGACCTTCGGCCTAAGGTGCTCTGGTACCATGTACACTTATGAGCATCCTTATGTTTGAACATGGTGTTTGTTATGGCCAATCCATGACTAGCACAGAAATCCAATAACAAAACCCCACTCCGGTTCAGATCAGGTAGGCCGTTCATCCCCAACACGCCCCTCCAAGTTTCCCCATCGTTACCCACGTGTGCGTTGAAGTCTCCCAGGAGGACTATAGAGTCCCCTTCAGGAGCCCCATGCAGGACTCCATCCAGGGTGTGCAAGAAGGCGGGATATTCCGAACTGTTGTTTGGTGCATAGGCACAAACAACAGTCAGAGTTTTCCCTCCCATGACCCTAAGGCGTAGGGAGGCGACCCTCTCGTCCACCGGGGTAAACTCCAACAAAGCGGCACTCAGCCGGGGACTTGTGAGTATCCCCACACCCGCCCGGCGCCTCACACCCTGAGCAACTCCAGAGAAAGAAAGAGTCCAACCCCTATCCAGGAGTTTAGTTCCAGAGCCAGTGCTGTGCGTAGAGGTAAGCCCCACCAGATCTAATTGGTAGCGCTCCACCTCCCGCACCAGCTCAGGCTCCTTCCCCCCCAGAGAAGTGACATTCCACGTCCCCAAAGCCAGTCTCTGTTGGCTGGGTTTGGTCCGTCGATGCCCCCTGCCTTCACTGCCGCCTAACTGGCAGTGCACCCGACCCCAGTGGTTCTTCCCGTAGGTGGTGGGTCCGCGGGAAGGAGAAATGGCCACGTTGCTTTTTCGGGCAATGCCCGACCGGGCTCCGTGGCTAACCCGGCCACCAGGCGCTCGCTTACGGGCCCTCTTTCCAGGCCTAGCTCCGGAAAGGGGCCCCGGGCTTCCTCCGGGCAGGGTATCCTCAATTCTCGTTTTTTTGTCCATTGAAGTCTTTGAACCATTCTTAGTCTGGCCCCTCCCCTGAGACCAATCTGCCATGGGAGACCCTACCAGGAGCACTAGGCTCCAGACAACACAGCTCTCAGGTTCACAGGGACACCAAAACCTCTCCACCACGATAAGGTGATGGTTCCCGGAGAGGAATTTGAATCTGTTGACCATTCAATGATAGTAATTTAAGAGAGGGTGGTGTGACTACGGAGAGGTAGAATATATACTGTTTAACTAGTAAGAAGTTGAATGCAACACAGACCTTGAGACAGAATAGAACAGAATGTGACTATTGTAGAATATATTGTTGTATTGACTACGTAAAGTATATTGGGTACTTTACACATAGGGACTATCACATAGAACAAGGACATACAGACACAGAGGTCTATCAAACTGAACAATGACATCCAGACACATAAGACAGACCTATCACATAAAACAATTTCATCAAAGTATTTTGATCTAAATTATTTTGCATACATTTACACATTTCGTTTCACTTAATTGACTAAGACTACTCATCATAGTTACTGCACTGTATTCATGATGCTGCTGCACTACTGGCACTTTAAATGCTTTTAAAGATTTTTGTAAGAAAAAAAACCATATCCAATATAATTTATCAGTCACTTTGCTTTTATTTTTTTGTTTATTTGTATTCTATATATTACTTTTATGGTATTGTTTTGGAGATGTATACTGCGGGGGGGGGGGGAATGGAGAGTACGCATTCCAATGTACCTGTTGCAATTGGCCTATATCACGGTAGATTAGAACGCTGGAAGTACCCGCCGAAGCAGTGTATCCCAAGTTCCGGTTAATGCATTCACCTTGGCATTCACCATGGCGGACAGTTATCGCTGGACCACATCGCTGCACAACCTTCCAAAAGTCGGTCAAGACGATGTGGTTCGACTAGTGAATGAACACTACAGTGAAGAAGTCTAAACTGGAAAAAGGATACAAGTTATTTTACGAGAAGTTAATCTTCAATTATAAAGGTAAGTGCTTAGATTCTGTTGTGTCACCGCTAGCTTGCTAGCTTGTAAGGTTTAATGAAAATGACCAGTGGTCATAAGGTCATAAGGTCATAAGATTAAGTTATATGTGGTTAAATCAAAAAGAAACCACAACATAATGCTGTATGATGTGATAATCTTTACCCCCCCCCCCCCTTACTGCAGTGTCAGATTTAGTGAGTGAGGAAGTGGTAGTGCATGCGAGCTGCTACCGTTCTATGCGGAAAAATTACGAGCCTCACACCCTACAGGTTATAATGTTAAGAATGAGTCCGAAATCATGCTCTAGCCCCTATACATCAACATGCTTAACTGGCTTTCCGCAGTCTTTTGTGTATCAATAGGACATCATGTATACATCAATCTCTCTGGTCACTTTTGGATTTACACATCGGATTTAAATTTAGGACCCAGACAATACCTCAAACGTGTGTAGTGGAGAGCATGGTTTCAGACCTGCACATGTTCAGGTGCATGTTCAGTATTTTGTTTCTTGTTGCTGTTGCAAATGCTCTTTCCTGCTCCATAACTGCTGTTGCAGTTTCAGTTTTTTGTTCCATGTCTGCTGTTGCAGATATCCTCTCATTTTTTGTTCTCATTTTTTGTACATGTTCGCCATTTCTAGATTGTGCTGCGTGCAGTTACACCCGTGCAGTTAAATGGATGCTCCTGTTCGTGTGCTGCTGGAAAGGTGTTGTGTAATCACGTGGTCGCACTCCTATTCCAGACGGCTCACTACAGCACCATGGGGGTGAAAAGTGTGCAAACACCACTGGCCTGCACCAGTGAGATTCAGTCATGGCACCGACCAAGGACACAGGTATGTTTTGTCTGGATCCCTCAGATATAGCTATACATACTGTATAGACTACTCAAAGATGTTTAAGATTCTAGCATTTAAGACTCGCAAGACCAACACATCACTTAAAGTGTATACATTTGCATGGAGTTTCCCTCTATTTCTCAAAGCAGCAGTTCCCTGAAGAGGATGTACAATATGACTTGCGTGTTGAATTATCCCGATATTCTCTGAAACTTGCAACAGCATCTATTTTCATTCCAGGGGATACGTCCGGAACCCACGGATGAACTTGTGGTCCGGAAGCCTAAGGCTCCTGGACGCAGCAGTGTCAAATCTACGCTGTATCGAGCCTATGCAGGTATGTTTATCATTTTTATTAATTTCATCACTTATTGTGTAGTTGTTGTTTTTTTAGAACATGGGCATAATATTAAAACCTGCAGATGGCGCTTCACTGATTTAATTGACTGATGAATGGTTCCTGTTACTTGTGTTTGTAGGACCCCGTCCTGACCCTGCAGTGCTGTCCTTAGGAGCCAACCTACGACACCTTCAACCACAACCTGGAATATGCAAGATCTTGTGTGGCCTGTTAGGCCTATATCACGTTAGATTAGAACGCCGGAAGTACCCGTTAAAAATCGCTGAAGCAGTGTATCCCAAGTTCCGGTTAATGCATTCACCTTGGCATTCACCACGGAGGACAGTTATCGCTGGACAACATAACAAGTAACTAACAACAAGTACTTTATTGTACTTGAGGACGCCAGCTGAATAGAGAATGATAATTTTGTATTTATATTTTTATCTGATCCTGTGGGGCTCTGTTTTCTTTTCTAGTGTCTTCTATGAATGCTTAATGGCTTGCACACACACACAAAAAGGGAAAAGCAATGATGAACAGATACACAGTACAAAACCCCTGTATCTGATCTCCACTGTGCCCTGTCACACCTGTACGGTGTGTCCTAAAGAGACATGCCTTTAGTATAAACACCATGTACAATCTACATTACATTACAGTCATTTAGCAGACGCTTTTATCCAAATCCACTTACAGTAGTGCGTTCAATAAAGGTAGGTAAGAAAACAACCCGTCACTAAAAGTCTAAAGCCAAAAGCCAAAGGTCGACCCAGTTATGTTGTGTTGTCAATGAAGTCAAATTTGTTAAATAAACGTGTGTTATTGTGTTATTCATACCTTTTAATACAAACATCAACAACACGCACAAAGTGTGTTAACGTGCGACCAAAGCAGTTACTTAACACACAAGGCATGTTTGGCAACAAGATGAGTACGGAGGAGGAGGGGAAACGAACCCAGTTAATGAATGAGTCGATCTATAGATACATTATCCAAGAACATGAAAAATATCAGTTTTGTACTTGTGCACACAAAACATCCATTTGTACCTCTTCTAGTTCATTGCTCGCTCTGTCTGTCTTTCACTCTGTAAACTGTAAACGGTATGTATTCGGCAGTGGCTTTATAACTGCTTGTTTCAGGGCCGGAATTAGAATATGAAAAAGGCGCATTCTGAGAAAGCAGTGGTGAAGCGTCAGGGCCTTCAAGGTATTCAGAGAAGACCCTGGAACTCTCAGATGAAACCAAAACAATCGAATTAATTGTATTAATAAAGTAATACAATTTAATAAAATGACTAAATGAGAATGGTATCTGTGTTGTTATCTGTTATATTACAGTTACGTTGATTTGTTTGTCTTTCTCGGTCCATGCACGACGCATTTGAGTGGTTTTGTGTTGGAAAAACAATTCAACCAATCAGATATTTTTCTGGGTTGCTGGGAAGAATATCCTTCAACCAAAGTATTCCCGATGACTTTGGCCCTCAGACTGAATGAGAGCGTACGTTTGTATTGACAATTTGATCAACCAATCATATCGTGATTTGTAGCCAATGGGCGTATTCTTTCAGATTTCCCCACAGCTCAATAGGGAGCTAGAAGGTCTACTGGCTGGAGCGAGAGGGGATCTAGCGTAGTGCTACGTTGTTTCTAGGTAGGATTTTACGTCAAAATGGCTCCTGCTTTAACAAGTAGTTAAAGCAGGCTATGTTCGCCATTTTCAGGCTAGCAACTGGGAAATATCCCCGTGGCTAACGGGCTCTACTAGCCACAAGAGGCTCGACTGATGGGAGTGTTGCTATTTGGGACCGACCAGAGGGCAGGGAATAGGAAAGGCAACTTATTTGGGATCTGAAAAGCGATCAGCTTTATGACCTGATGGTGGTCGGACCATCCAGAAGGACAGGAGAATGGATTTGGTCTTTCAGTGAACATCATTGGTGAGTGAGACTCATTTGTCTTTGCTGGTTTTGTCTCAGTGTTGCGTCTCGTCGAGCTGGTTGTTGCATTTTGTTTCCACACACTTGTTGACTGATTAGTTAATGGCTGTCTTGGGTTTGTTAAGCATTGTTGTGCATTTGAATTGAGAGTGACTTGATCTTTCTTTGCATCGCTTAACGTGAAAAGACTTAACGTAACTAAGAGTTACAAAACCGCGATCAATAATCACCTAATTTGCATATGTCTTGTCATTAGCACTTTCACCTTTTCACTTTCATTTTGACAGGTGAAAGTGCTAATGACAAGACATATGCCAGAGACATTTGGTGATTATTGATCGCTATTTTGGAACTTTAAGTTCCGTTAAGCCTTTTCACGTGAAGCGTGTTAGACCGTCCCTTTAACCGATAGCCTGTGTGTGGTGGTCTGTGTTGGTCTGTTACTTCACTACATGGACACTGCTTTACAACTAGGGTACACTTGGGAATTGGTTGCGACAATCTGATCTTCCTAAATGAGATAAGGCATAAAGTGACTCCTCCGTGACGTCCGTCTGACTAGAACAACTGAATTTTCGAATGGGGGGGGCGGGGGGTGGTCTACAGCAGGGGTTCCCAAAGTGGCGGTATTATGTAAGTCCGTTTAATATGTAAGGGTGACGAATAAAGGAATTCTGATTCCGACAGATTCACGACTATCATTTGCAGCTGGAAAAAAAACACACAATTTTCGCGATCACGATTACCCCCCCCCCCCCTTGGACTTCACGTTGGACCTCCCCTCCGGTGATAGTGGGGGGGGGGGGGTCTGTTATGTTGGGGGTCGCGGGCTGAAAAGTTGGGGAACCCCTGGTCTACAGAAGGTCCAGTTGTGATAGACACGCTTCGCCACTGTGAGAAAGTGATGTCATGAACAGTGGCGGCCGGTGACATCCGAAGTAGGAGGGGTAATTTTTTTTTTTTTAAATCATATCTGCTGCGCAATACCGGATTTGCCCAAACGGTTGCGCCATTTCACCATGTAAACGACCGAGAGGGCTAATTAAAAATTAAAAACTATACATAATATAAACCTCACCGTTACTCATTCTACTCTGTATTGTATATATGTATATATGTATATTTACTGAACATTCCTTTACTTACTGCTTAATTTCTTTTTTTACTTACTTTATTTTTACTGTATGTAGCACAATCAATCAGTATTCTGTATTTTGTTGTGACAAATAATAAACAAACTTGAAACTTATGGTGAAAGAACATTTATTATATGGTGCCTAGTAGAAAAGCTAGCATTGGGGAAGCACGTGTCCACGATAAACTTACAAAACCCCAATCCACACCGTTTACATACAAATGACACAAGCTGCATGTTTATACAGCAAGACCAACATTTCTTATCCCCTTTACTTTACGTTTACATCGTCCACAATAAAAATAAATGTAAAACTATAACCGGGACAACAAAAACGTACCTTTCCTCAGACAGCAAGACGCGAACTGAGAGCAGAGCAGTACAGGCTTTACAAATAAGGTTCAACTAGGCTATGAATGGCGCATGCGTGACTGGTTTTCTTTGCTCACGCATTCACGCATGCGCCGCTCAATTTGCTCACGCATGAGCATGAGTGGGTTTCTTTGTTCGGGCGCAATGAAATGCACTCCCACAGATCGTATTTAGGACCCTTGATAGGCTACATTTAATTGCTTGATCCATTTTCATTGGCCGCTTCAAACGAGGGGGGAGAATAGCACGCACAACAATGATTTATATTTGCTATATTAACGTTATTGTGCATTTTAAACACAAACATACATAAAATGAGTAATTATTATTCATTTTAAACATGTTTAGTTTATTTTTAGGGGTCAAAAAAATCAAATCCAAAAATACAATTATTATAATTTTTTTTTAAATTTTTTTTTTCCTCTCTCAACCAGGTGGGGCGGCGCCCCTGCGCCCCTATGGACGAGCCGCCACTGGTCATGAAGCCGCGGAATGTGTGTCGGTTAGAGAAGAGAAAAAGCGCCTCACACGCGCTGGTGGCAGCTTGTAGCCTGCTGCCCCCTATCGCTAAACATACAATTAGGTCGGAGGACTCCAATCATTTAGTTGATATGGTATGACTATAAACATCTAGCTTCCTCCCTCTTTTTTCCATCTCCCTCTCTCTCTCTCTCTGTCTGTCTGTCTGTCTGTCTGTCTGTGTCTCTCTCTCTCTCTCTCTCTCTCTCTCTCTCTCTCTCTCTCTCTCTCTCTCTCTCTCTCTCTCTCTCTCTCTCTCTCTCAGGAGGGCAACGTCCGGAACGCCTCCTTGGTAGACGGCGGTGCCACGCCCACACGCTCAGACTCCTGGAACGACTTCGCCGACTTCACCTTTGACCTCGGCCCCTCCCTAATGAGCGAGGTCCTGAGTGTGATTGACAGCCCCCGTCGCCTGCTTGGGGGCGACGTGGAGCCTGAGGGGCGGGAGGACGAGGAGGAAGATGAGGTGGATGAGAAGGATGAGGAGGTAGAGGAGGACGACCACTCCTCCGTTGTACTGCAGATGGCTCTGGAGAGCCCTGCCAGCACCCCCACCAACACGTCCACCAGGGGGAGTTCCGAGGCCTCTGATCGGACAGAGCGAGTGGCGGCGGCGGTGGCGATGGTGGGAGGCAGCGGCGGTGATTCCCCAAGAACACCGCCGGACGCATCCTGCCGCTCCCCTCAGGGGACGGAGCCGGGCATGGGGGCGGAGTGTTTCCAGCGGGCGTCCAGCGTGCTGTCCCGCCACTACGGGGGTGGGTCCTTCCGTCACCAGGGCGCTTCCTCACCGACGCTGCGTTACCTCAGGACCGCGGCGTCGTTCTCCGGAAGCCGGACGACGCCACGCACCGGCGACGAAGAGGAGGAGGAGGAGATTAGAGTGTAGACGCTAGAACCTCTGAGATTTAAAAGCAAAACCCTGGGCTGCCCTGCGGAACCCAACCCAGCGGGTGGTTTGGTCGGAGGGACCCGGATCCCACGACAAGGTCCGCTATTTTTGGACAACGTGGACCAAGTCCTCTGGTTTGAGATGAAAGACAAAGTCGTCATCGTCGTCAAAACCACTGGATATGGAGACATAGATGTTGGTCTACACTAACATATAAAATGTCATCGATGTTGCTGTTAACTTGTTTAAAAAACAAGGGAGCCACATTATACTCTGACATATCCATGTATTTCACCTACTATATCGATTGAGTTTAAACCAAACAACTAATTACGTACACTGACTCCAGACAGTATTACGGGAATTTTTTCTTTTGCCAAAAAACTGTGAAAACATCCAGGAAACACCTAGCTTCTTGGACTAGCATATATAACATTGCTCATTGTACTACAGTGCTACTTGCTGATGGGTCATTGATAGACCAGGAGTAGAGTCGGCTGGCTTCCGGTCATCTTCTGGTCCTCCCTCTGACTTACTTTCTGTGATCAGTTAACAGTCCCAGGTGAAACACTAATACAGACAAGCACAAGCAGAAGACAACAGTATCTATGACAAGTCGAACCGATATCCCTCCCTCGGAAAGTGAGATTAAGCAGGACTGAGTTTATAACCACCACTAAGGACCCCTATGGTAACTGATGCTGAAGTTGAAAAGTAAAAGTTGATGTTCGGATCTATTCTGTCCATCTTTGAAGTCTGCATTACTCGTTGGTCGCTTGTGTGATTATATGTTAACCCATTACTTTAACTAGAGCATTCAATTATTTCATGAATTAATAAAGGATATAAGGGCTGTGTTTTTATAAACTTTCCAGTTATAATCGTATTTGCATCTTACTGACATTTGAGGAAATTACCAATATTAACTTCTTACTGTCTGAGAAAAACCTGATAACAATAAAGTGACTTTTCTAAGTGTTCGGACACTAATTATGCATTGCTAAATCTTCATACACTGTAAAAATATATATATGGACGTAGTGTCCCTCACGTCATCCATTAGTTAACACATAACCGTTATGATGATTATATAAATTAATTAATTAATTTATATTCTATCACATTTATACCTAGACTGTCTTTTAACCTGTAAATTTAAACTGTAAATTATATTAGATTACCATGCACTTTACTGCAACATTTGCACACTGGTTAGATGCTAAATTATTTTCGCTGTACTTGTACTTTTACTTGTGCTGTACAATGACAATACATTTTAATCTAATCTAATCTAATCTAATCTAAATGAAGATGTATAATGCTTATTTAAAACATTTGTTCAAGATTCGTACAGAATGACCGACGGGTGGTAGCATAACCCCTGTAACTGATGGAGATATTACATAAAGCCACATGCCTTTAACCTAAATAGAACATGTTTTTAAAATGTTTAAAAGTAATATAAATAAAATAAATATTTATTTAATAAATACATAAATAGGTATTTTTGTTATTATATGATATACTATGCATCTATTAATTTGACTAATAATATGATATAATATATGAATAATAATATGAATAATATATGAAAAATAAAAACGTCTCGATAGGTATTCACCGACGACTCCACACACCGCGTACCACACGGCACGCACCACCATCCCAGCGATGGCCACACCAGCAATCGCCACCCCAGCAACCGCTAAATTATTGAGACAATAAATACAATTTGGTAAGGGATTATTTAGAATTAGATTGCTGAAGTTTTTAGGACACTTTGACTTTACAGAGAAATCTATCCAGACGGAACTATCGATTAATAGTGCCCCTATGGGCGAAGTGGTACCTCACTTTTTTCTGGAGGCGTGCTTTACCAGAGTAAACATGTGTGTGACACATTTGAAACATTTGACAAGTCACAGGCTGATATATGGGCATTCATGTATTGATTTGTGTGGTTAACTTACTAACTGAAATGTCTCCTGTGACATCTTTTTTTAAAGCTATCTGCACACAATTTGTAATACTAGTTACACATTCTGTGTACTAAGTTGTAGAAAGATTAGAGGCAGAGTAATGATTGATAGTTATTCAAATATTAATTTCTTTCTAATTTTCGATCCGCTCCCAAGAGCATCTGTGCCAAAGGTTTTTAAATGTGGGTCAGTCATTCTTTCTCATTCATTCAGCACTGCGTAATGAAGCACTTGGTGGGGCGTGTAAACCAGCCAGGGCCCTCTGAAATAATCCCAGAATACTTGTATATACTTGTATATACTATTATTAATGTTCTATGAACCCCTCTTCTAACCTATTGATCAGTTCATCGGCTCGTCACTCCATTACATGTTCAGTGTGTAGACATCGCATTAGAGACATTTCTTCATGACTACTTTCACCTTTTCCCTTAACTTCCTCCATTTAGTTTCGGGAACTACTTGTGAACCATCTGAAGAAATGCACAAGAGGTCGGCTTTTCGGTGCTTGGGCTGCTGCCATTTAGGTGAGGTTTAACCGTATTAACGTTTAAGGTTTGGTTTGAATTTAGTAAGGGTTAAGGTTAGGTTATTTTGGGGTTAAGGTAGTGTGAAGCCCCTCCCACTTACCTGCCGTGCTGCTGTGGTTCTTTGGGTTAATTTGTTAGTTTGTTACTTTCTGGTTACGTCTTACAACACTTAACACAAGGCCTACTGATGTTACCAACACACCTCATTGGCTTCTTCTCATTTTGATTATTAAGCAGGTTGTATGGTCTTTTGGGGTTTATTGTTAAATATACTTAATTTGCAATGAATAGATGGTTGAATACTTCTTTAATACACACACACAAAATCACAAAACAGGATATTTGGTATAATGAGCCAATTAATGATCAAGTTGGTGCTTGGTGGTGGAGTATGTGCTTTTCATTGGCAGATTTTGAAGGATGTGAGCTTCAGGTCTCCGCTCACGCTAATGTAGCTCATGAAGCTGGCGCCTGCGTGGTTTGGAAACTTCACTTCCTGTCCGCCAGGAAGTTCCACTTTAAACATGTCTCCCGCAAACTTCACCATAATCTGGGAAAAGTACAAAAAAATTGCATAAACAACTGGTTTCAGTTTTTACTAAACTTCAAATAAAGACTACCACTATACTAAAACAAAATGACATACATAACAGCAAAAACATATTTTACGGCAAGGAGATGTGGCAGATTTGATTTTCATACATACTTTCTTTTTCTCTTTCTTTTTAAAGCACCAATGATTAAAAACAGACAGTAACCATGACTCTAAAAATCACCCTCTTCACCTATCAGTGCATTCATGGAAATGCTCCCTCAGCACTTTGAGTTTTGCCCATGCAAATTAAAAGTGCATTGTAAATATAATTTATTATTATTATTATTATTATGAACCCAGAGCCAACTTTAACACTCCCTCCCACTCTCTCACACACACACACACAGACACACACACACACACACACTCAAAGAAGGATTACCTTACAGTTTAAATTAAAAAGGTTTATGCAAAATGAAAATATAATACAATAACACTCAAATAAATCAACAATATGAAGTACATGAGCACATGTAGCCATTGTGCTAGTGCTTAATGTCTGACCTTGACTTCCTCGCCTCGCTTTATTTGGCTATGAAGTTCCCGCTTCTCGCTGCCCCAGCTACCGCCAGACTTGGAGTTGAACACGAGCACAGCTCCACCATGGCCGTCCTCGAAACGGGGGTTGAAATGGAGCGCCAGGTCATCGTTGCTGCTGCCCAGGTCAATCTGAAACCTGAATTGATTGATCGATTGATCAGTAACAAAAAAAGTGAGGCTACTAATGACTGAAACCAAATAAAAGAGAGCACATTTCCATAGAAGGGTCATAAAATGTTTAACAAGGCCAGCTGTAAAAACATTGAAACTCGAACACCAGTAAACACCATGTAAGGAGGCAAACACAGTCAACCCTAAAACAACAGGGCTAATACTTTACAGTAGGGTTTTAAGTACTATCAACGTTGACTCTCTTTGACTCTGTTGGTCTTACCTGTTTGCATTTGGTGGAACCACTCCTTTCAGGATCAGCTGATCCCCGGCGGTGAGATGCACCTTCTTCAGATGCAGTTCCTGTGTAGACAATGTCCAAGATTGTTATGAAATGTATGATGAAATTTTGTTATATAAAGTTTCAATGTATGTAAAATAGATGACCAAAATAGATGACCGTTTTTTAACTGACGTGAAAAAGTATAAACTAAACAGAATATAAATATATAATATAGAAATATATATAATATATATAAATATATAAATATAAACAGAATATAAAGTAGAAGTATAAATAAAACAGAAGAAACCTACCATGATGTGATCGTGTGGCGAATGTTCCCTTTTCTTCTTCCTGAGCTCACAGACACACCTTTTATACTGTAGGCCTCATGTGATCAAGGACAGGCCACTTGATTCACTCAAAGAGACACCTTTCAACTGCATAGCAGTGGAAAGAAAGAACTAATCAACTAGGAAGTGAGTAACGAAAGTAAATACTCATCAGTGGGTTAAACATTAGTCGCCTGGGCTGTTTATTGTTGAGCATTCCTTTCTCAAAGACATTCATTCAATACATTTTCAGTTTCTTATGGGAAGTGAAACAATACATTCTGGGAAAGTGATGACGTTGTGTATTTTCTAATTTGAATCTGTTGACCATTCAACGATAGTAATTTAAGAGAGGGTGGTGTAACTACGGAGAGGTAGAATATATACTGTTTAACTAGTAAGAAGTTGAATGCAACACAGACCTTGAGACAGAATAGAACAGAATGTGACTATTGTAGAATATATTGTTGTATTGACTACGTAAAGTATATTGGGTACTTTACATCCAGACACATAGGGACTATCACATAGAACAAGGACATACAGACACAGAGGTCTATCAAACTGAACAATGACATCCAGACACATAAGACAGACCTATCACATAAAACTATTTCATCAAAGTATTTTGATCTAAATTATTTTGCATACATTTACACATTTCGTTTCACTTAATTGACTAAGACTACTCATCATAGTTACTGCACTGTATTCATGATGCTGCTGCACTACTGGCACTTTAAATGCTTTTAAAGATTTTTGTAAGAAAAAAAACCATATCCAATATCATTTATCAGTCACTTTGCTTTTATTTTTTTGTTTATTTGTATTCTATATATTACTTTTATGGTATTGTTTTGGAGATGTATACTGCGGGGGGGGGGGGGGAATGGAGAGTACGCATTCCAATGTACCTGTTGCAATTGGCCTATATCACGGTAGATTAGAACGCTGGAAGTACCCGCCGAAGCAGTGTATCCCAAGTTCCGGTTAATGCATTCACCTTGGCATTCACCATGGCGGACAGTTATCGCTGGACCACATCGCTGCACAACCTTCCAAAAGTCGGTCAAGACGATGTGGTTCGACTAGTGAATGAACACTACAGTGAAGAAGTCTAAACTGGAAAAAGGATACAAGTTCTTTTACGAGAAGTTAATCTTCAATTATAAAGGTAAGTGCTTAGATTCTGTTGTGTCACCGCTAGCTTGCTAGCTTGTAAGGTTTAATGAAAATGACCAGTGGTCATAAGGTCATAAGGTCATAAGATTAAGTTATATGTGGTTAAATCAAAAAGAAACCACAACATAATGCTGTATGATGTGATAATCTTTACCCCCCCCCCCCCTTACTGCAGTGTCAGATTTAGTGAGTGAGGAAGTGGTAGTGCATGCGAGCTGCTACCGTTCTATGCGGAAAAATTACGAGCCTCACACCCTACAGGTTATAATGTTAAGAATGAGTCCGAAATCATGCTCTAGCCCCTATACATCAACATGCTTAACTGGCTTTCCGCAGTCTTTTGTGTATCAATAGGACATCATGTATACATCAATCTCTCTGGTCACTTTTGGATTTACACATCGGATTTAAATTTAGGACCCAGACAATACCTCAAACGTGTGTAGTGGAGAGCATGGTTTCAGACCTGCACATGTTCAGGTGCATGTTCAGTATTTTGTTTCTTGTTGCTGTTGCAAATGCTCTTTCCTGCTCCATAACTGCTGTTGCAGTTTCAGTTTTTTGTTCCATGTCTGCTGTTGCAGATATCCTCTAATTTTTTGTTCTCATTTGTTGTACATGTTCGCCATTTCTAGATTGTGCTGCGTGCCGTTACACCCGTGCAGTTAAATGGATGCTCCTGTTCGTGTGCTGCTGGAAAGGTGTTGTGTAATCACGTGGTCGCACTCCTATTCCAGACGGCTCACTACAGCACCATGGGGGTGAAAAGTGTGCAAACACCACTGGCCTGCACCAGTGAGATTCAGTCATGGCACCGACCAAGGACACAGGTATGTTTTGTCTGGATCCCTCAGATATAGCTATACATACTGTATAGACTACTCAAAGATGTTTAAGATTCTAGCATTTAAGACTCGCAAGACCAACACATCACTTAAAGTGTATACATTTGCATGGAGTTTCCCTCTATTTCTCAAAGCAGCAGTTCCCTGAAGAGGATGTACAATATGACTTGCGTGTTGAATTATCCCGATATTCTCTGAAACTTGCAACAGCATCTATTTTCTTTTTGTGTCATTCCAGGGGATACGTCCGGAACCCACGGATGAACTTGTGGTCCGGAAGCCTAAGGCTCCTGGACGCAGCAGTGTCAAATCTACGCTGTATCGAGCCTATGCAGGTATGTTTATCATTTTTATTAATTTCATCACTTATTGTGTAGTTGTTGTTTTTTTAGAACATGGGCATAATATTAAAACCTGCAGATGGCGCTTCACTGATTTAATTGACTGATGAATGGTTCCTGTTACTTGTGTTTGTAGGACCCCGTCCTGACCCTGCAGTGCTGTCCTTAGGAGCCAACCTACAACACCTTCAACCACAACCTGGAATATGCAAGATCTTGTGTGGCCTGTTAGGCCTATATCCTAACACGCTGAAGCAGTGTATCCCAAGTTCCGGTTAATGCATTCACCTTGGCATTCACCACGGAGGACAGTAATCGCTGGACAACATCGCTGCATAACCTTCCAAAAGTCGGTCCAGGCGATGTGGTTCAACTAGTGAATGAACACTCTACAGTGAAGAAGTCTAAATCCGAATCATACAATTCCCCGACATTGTGTCTTGTGGCTCTATCTGGATATATCGCCATATAACAAAGGTGATTTTGTGTAGAAGCAGAAGCAGAAGCAGAAGTAGAAGCAGTAGCGTGGCGTGGGGAAAATTTTAGGGGAAGCCAGTTTTTGTTGGGTCAATAACGTAACCAGATGAGTGATTACAGCGCCCGGTATCATTTTACACAGTTGTATCATACAGATGCAGGACTTGCACACGCCTGTTATCTAACCGACAGGTCCGCACGCGCTCTCCAGCCAAAACTCTCGTCTTATTAATTTAAGCATTCCCCCCCCCCCCCCCCCCCCCAAATGCATAACCAGCCGCTCAATGCGCAGTGCAGATTCGGTAATGAATAAAAAAGCTTAAATTTCACAGCACAATCTATGTGATTTTTTGATTTACCGTGCCTCTCAATTGCCCGTGACAGGTTGGCAAGGTCGATGAATCCTGAAGTTGCCCAAGGATTGTTCAGGGAGCACGAATCCTTGTCAAAAAGAAGACATGGCCAGCAAAATAGACGCTGAAGTTCAGCGCTTCCAGTTAGCCACTCCGTGCGGACATAATTGTCCTCATTGAACGTCCGATTCGCTCCCTTTTTCCTCTGTGCACACAGCTCGAGTGTGGGCATGGGCCTGTCATCTGATTTAATTTTTAGTTGCTGCTGTAGCGGAAGTTTAGTAAAGTTGTTTTTTATTAAGTACGCCAATAATGCCCTCCATAATGCTTAATACTATCAAACGGCGAGGATGACAGTTACAGTACTACGTACTGATGTTGATGTGATTTGATTGGATTTGTGAGTCAAGGGATTCCCTTCAAATCGATCCAATGGGATCAAGGGATCCCATTCCCTTGAGGGGGGATGCCAGCCGTCTCTGGCCTCCCTTGGCATGGCCCTGACCAATCACAGGTTGGCAGGGGGACATGACGTGGGCCTCATCTGATTGGTCAATCCGGGACAATCCCTCCATTTTTTTTTTCACCAAGGGAAGCTCATTCGGCTGGCCTCCTCTATTTCACCATAATATCTAGGGGGCGCTGTTGTTTCACTCTTTGTAAAATACTCAATGAGAATGGGGGAGAGACGGTCCGGCAGCAACACACAGGCTGTGTTGCTGCCGGACCGTCTCTCCTACATTTTTTAAATTAAAATAAAAAAAAATCGGTAATTCTCCTTTGCTGTGTGACACAGCAAAGGAGAATTACCGAATTTTTTTTATTTTAATTTAAAAAATGTATTAAAATTATAACTACAATCCGAAAAAACAGGGGAAGCCTGGCTTCCCTTGGCCTCCGGGAGAAAACGCCACTGAGTAGAAGCCTATGTATTGTGACTCTCACCCTTTGAGAGTGAGAGTCACGCAATTTAACCTCTTCACACGCCTCACGCCACACTTGCCATTTCACACGCTTTTTATCCCTTTCACTACTTCTTTTTTAATTTAATTATATATTTCCATTACTTGTTGCTTGAGGCTTGCCGTAGTTCGAGTCAGGGACAGGGTGAGCCCGCCCTATTCTGCCCCCGATTGGCTGACCGAGATATGTGATAACCAATCATCAGCCCTCGAGGCTAAATCTAACCAACCCAACGAAAGGCATCACGTATACAAACCAATCAGAGGCAGCTTAGGGCGGGTCATAGCGTCTCTATCCTATGAAGAAAAACCTCAACCTATGAGAACAACACTTATGGTGGAGAAATCGAAAAGTAAACGTGAAACGTCTGTCAGCGCCTCAATAATGCCGTGACTGAAATTTTTACAAACACATTATTTTTACAAATATTTTTATTTGGATTAAGTCAACGGTGGGTCTGACTACGTGAGACTTAACGTTACACAGGCTGCCGGTGAGCAGTGTGGCAGGTTGCTGCGGTGGGTTTAACAACAAACAACCGTGACTAATAGCAGTGTTAGTTAAGTCATCACGGTATGTGCTCGGTATGAGCAGATTTGGGAGGCTCTCTCGTATTGCCAAGTTGGTGTTGGTACTTCCACATTCAAATGCTGATGCTGAACGAGTGTTCTCTGTGGTGGGACTGAACAAAACCAAAACCCGAAACAGTTTGGCTCTTGATGGAACTCTATCATCCATCATGACTGTGGAGATGGCAAACCTTGAGCCACAGTGTTTCAAATGGGAGCCCCCTCCCTCTGTCATCAAGGCATCACAATCTGCCACAAACACCTACAACATGAGACATGTCATGTAAACCAAAACACACAAACAAAGACATGCACTTTATTTTGTTATATTATATATATATATATATTATTCTGGTTCTAATTGTGTTACACTTTTTAAAAAAAAAGGAAAAGGCTGCTATTGTTTCTTAAAAGGCTGCTATGTTTTCTTTATATTGACATTTTATAAATAAATGTATTTTATTTGTCAAACTTTCTTGTTACAATTGTTTTCATTTCTACTTGTGCGGGTCAATTATTAACACTATATAAGCATAAGGAGGCCGACAGTGCATGGAGAGCAGCTGGCATGGGGGTGAAGACATCACAACAGTCGTAATGTTAATTTAAATTGAGATATTCCTCTAAATCGACGTTAAAAAAGGCCAAAAAAAATCTTCCCCCGAAAGTCTCACTACTACTTTTTCCTGAAACTTGGCAGCCCTGGACATACTTGTCACAAGTACATGTGGCACATGTGGCATTGAGTTAAAACCAAATTTGTATAAAATATATCGTATATCGCGATGCAGCCTAAAAATACCGGGTTTTGGTCCGTATCGCCCAGCCCTACTTGGGCTGGGCACACACATACCCGACATTATGTGGCTCTATTCAGATGAGAGATGGAGTGTGTGTGTGGGGGTCAGGACCAGTGCTTTTAATCATACACATACCCGACATTATGTGGCTCTATTCGGATGAGAGATGGAGTGTGTGTGTGGGGGCCAGGACCAGTGCTTTTAATCACACACATACCCGACATTATGTGGCTCTATTCGGATGAGAGATGGAGTGTGTGTGGGGGTCAGGACCAGTGCTTTTAATCATACACATACCCGACATTATTAGCCTATTCCGCCCACTTTTCGAGACGTATATGCTCTCCGTCAAAGTGCAAACTGCAGACATACGCGCTACCCCTGAGAACATGAAACCAGGGACCTTCATCCTCCTTATCAGCCTCACACAAGACTTGCGGAGGAGTTTGTCTTTGGGGAAATGGTGTAAACTGAGGTAGGGCTGTCTTTGTTTAGAAGTTGAGTAGCCGGTACACTACAATAAAAGAGAGGAGGGGAGGCGGCCACAGTTTGTCACGTATCTGGGGTAACTACCGGAAGAAAGAGTACACTGCTCACGGCTCCGGAAGCAGGAAGTGTGATATAGGCCTGTTGGCCAATACAAATATCTTGTATATTGTATCTTGTATTGTTCACTTCATTTCTATTTCGTTTAAACTCATGATCATCATATCACAGAATGAATGATTCATACCGGTAATTCAACTCCCGAATAGACACAACATTGTCATTCAGGACTTGAACAAGGCGAATGAAAGAAACAAACTCATGAAATAGAATGTTGGAAGATAACAGGGGAACAGTATCTATAGTATTTGACCAGCTGGGGGCGCTAATGCCACCATATGGAAACAACGCTGAGCACTGTCCCGGATGTGACGTCTAAAGGTAAACAGAGAGCATCTGTGATGTCAAACGATCCTTGGAATTAAACACATATATAAACTAAGGACACATTTCCGTAGATTTTTCGACAGTGTTCCACAAAATAAGGCTACCGAATCCCAGGTGTATACAAAGGTAAACGCTCTTTGGCTTCACGCTATTGTTTTGCCGGCTCCCGGCAGTAGTGTCGTAGCGTTAGCCAGCAGTTTCCTCATAAAGGAGACGTCACCTTTTAGAAATAAATGGTCTTCCACTAATCTAATAGCTACCTAGTGTTCGTGTCATGCGCTCAACCCGTTCGTCGAGGCTGTTTTCCATTCTCATTATATATATATACATATATATATGTTGTGTAGTTTGCACGTTGAGCTGGCCAGCAATGATGTGATGAGCGCCTGACTGTTACCAGCTGTTTCCTTTAGCCATGGCTGGTAGCCTGCTGCTAGGTGTTGGATCTGCACACTACATGTTACAGATAATTATCTGTACATACTACGTATGCTGTGGATAATATACAATAGATGCTGCAGATAACTAGCTGTATCTTATTTTTTCATTCAATTCGTAAAGAGGTATGGGAAATCAACATATAAAGTAGCAAAGCAGCTAAACTAATTCCAAATAAATATTGATTAATTAATGAGTAAATCCCCTTTTGTATTTATAGACAAGCTTTTCCATTGTTGTTGCCATGCTGTTGTCAATTCTCAGTGATTTGGCGTTGCTTTTATGGTTCTGTTTATTTGCATGTTTCTCTTGTCTGTGTTTTGTTTTGTTTTGCTTATCCTTTTTGTTTAAGGATAAGCATTTTGTAAAAATTGTTTTAAAAACAAAATGAAACACGATTAGCATTGTTATAACCATCACCTTGTCTTGTCTTGTTCTTTTGAAATATTAAGGAATAGTAACTTGTTTCCAAACGTGTCATTTGATTATGCATGCATGCATTCATTAGGATAACTCCGTTGAGATGACCCATCTCGTTTTCGAGGTGGTATCCTAATATGTTGTATAATTGACAGTGGTGCCACTGCCTGGGATGTTCACCGACATGGACTATGACCTAGAAGAAGACAAGTTGTAAGTCACTGTGTATACTGTTAATAATAGTCTTAAATACCTAATATATTTTTACATTCAAAGTGACATAATGGATATAACACATGAGAAATTAATTATTTATTATGTCTTAAATGTCATATCATGAATGCCATATGTAATCTATTTACCTACCTACCTACATGTTGTGTATTAGATGTGTTAGAGATATATCTTTCTCTTATATTACAACGGTTATAAAATACAAGAGAGGTCATATTTAAATAGGTTTTAATTGGTTATATACCGGTAATGACCAATATGATCTTTTATCTGTTGTGTCTTTTTGTGTCTATTAAATGACGTGTTTGGCTGCCTCTACTGCAGGGGCATCCCAACGGTTCCCGGCATGGTGACGCTGAAGAAAGACGGTCAGAACCTGATCGGCATCAGTATCGGTGGGGGAGCGCAGCACTGCCCCTGCCTCTACATCGTACAGGTACGCAAGTGTAACGGCAAGGGGTGCTGTGCAGTGGTAAACCTCACTCCCCGACGCCTAAATAGACATTCTAGCAATGAAGCAAGAGCTTAGAGGGTTTTAGCTCTCACATTAGAACGTAGCCTCTCATGTCGGAGGTTGTCAATTCGAGCCCAGTGTGGGACTTTGAATGAATACGCACCACCCACACACACACACACACACACACACACACACACACACACGCACACACGCACACATGCACACACTGCTGTCTGCATGGTTTGGTCTGAGTTCACCTGTATAAGGTTTAATGCCTATCACATAATGATCATAACATTGTTAAAGGTGATGCAGGTACAAGCTATAAGTTGAGTGTCATTTGTTACAAATGCCACAGCCATCCATCAGCCATTAGAGAGTGAAATGAGCATTGAGATTATCTGTTTTGAGTTGACCGCATCGACACCTTGCCTCTCTGTATGAGACCATTTCGAATTTCTGACCAATCGGGGCATCTCATTCCCGAACGGTGAGATAGATAGTCATTCAGCCAGTGTAATCAAATAATGGGTTATTGTTTTACTTGGGTTTTAAAAAGGTATATTGTTGACCCTGAGACAAAATCAAACAAACTTTGTTTTATCTAAATCTGGAGGATTGAATGATCTTCATTAGTCACATACAGTACATGTAAAAACACAGGAAATTTGTTTCTCTTCATTTAACCCATCCTAGTATTGGAGCAGTGGGCAGCTTTTTTTTTTTTAATATACAGCACCCGGTGGAGCAGTTTGGGGTCTGGTGCCTTGTTTAAGGGCACCTTGGCAATGCACAGGTGTTTTGGGGACATGAACCGGCCACCTTCCGCTTCTCAAGCCAAGTCCCAACAGACTGTGCTATCCTGCCGCCCTATGGAAATATAAATTAATTCAATTGAAACATTATATACATATATAACAATAATTTGAGTACCTTTTTTATTTTGAAAGGCGCACCACATAAATGTGTTGGTGCCGCAGCTTATTGTAGCTTATTGTTGTTTGTGTTGGCAGGTGTTCGACAACACACCTGCAGCCCTAGAAGGGACACTGGCGGCGGGCGATGAGATCACCGGGGTGAACGGTAAAGCGGTGAAGGGAAAGACCAAGGTGGAGGTGGCCAAGATGATCCAAGCTGTACAGGTACACACCCTTCAGCCAATCACTGACCTGGAAAATACGACGGCATAAAACACATCAGCCATACATCATTGGTGTGTGTATTGGTTGAAATGTTGAAGGGGAAGTGTCACGCAAAAAAAAATAGCAATGAATGTAGTCCTACGTCTGCCAAATGTCCTAAATGTAAATGTAGCAGACGACGCTGCCACAAGCCATTTAAAATGGCTACTTTCAGCTCCTCCTAAGGACACTTGGCCACAGAGCACATGCTAATGCTTCTCGTGTGTGTGCGTGTGCGTGTGTGTGTGTGTGTGTGTGTGTGTGTGTGTGTGTGTGTGTGTGTGTGTGTGTGTGTGTGTGTGTGTGTGTGTGTGTGTGTGTGTGTGTGTGTGTGTGTGTGTGTGTGTGTGTGTGTGTGTGTGTGTGTGTGTGTGTGTGTGTGTGTGTGTGTGTGTGTGTGTGTGTGTGGTGATGGCTGGGCCTTGATACCTAATGAATGAATGCATAACAAAGAATTCATTGTGAAATGACTAATACATACATATGATTGTCAATGTAAAATATGCGTTGCGTAACTTGACGGGATGTTGTGTGTTTGTGTTGCTCAGGATGAAGCTGTCATCCACTATAACAAGCTGCAGGCCGACCCGAAGCAGGGCAAGTCACTGGATATAGGTGAGACCATCCCCAAAGCTACTGATCCAAAAGGTCACTGGTGTTAAAACCATAGAGACGAGATTAAAAGAAAGTGGCATCGTGCCATCGCATGAAAATTAGAATATTAGTAGTATGTTTGTATTCATAGTTAGTGAATGGTGTTGACTCATGACTTGTGTGTGTCTGTGTGTCTGTGTGTGTGTGTCTGTGTGCGTGTGTTTCAGTCCTGAAGAAGGTGAAACACAGGCTTGTCGAGAACATGAGCTCAGGAACTGCAGACGCTCTCGGACTCAGCCGGGCCATACTCTGCAACGGTAACTCAATGGTTACTATTTATTGTGGTTTATGTTATTTTTAATATTATTGTTGTGTAGAATGCGTACTGCGGGAGTGAATAGGGAGTAAGCATTCCATTGTACATGGCTGAAAAAAAATAAAGAATCTTGAATCTCTTGAAAGACGAGAACCAACTTGTTTGAATAGATACATAAATATGATGATGATGATGAGGATGATGATGATGATGATGATGATGTTTGGGATGCAGACGGACTGGTGAAGAGGCTAGAGGAGTTGGAGAAAACCGCCGAGCTTTATAAAGGTATGTTGTTTTAAAACCTGAGCATGAAGCATTAGTCCAATGACAATTGACCATGACTGGACCTGTGCTCAAGTACTCACAGATGCAGCCTTTTGGATGCAGTGTGTAGTATATAGTGTGTGTATATATATATATTGTATCTGAGGAAGTGATAGGATTTGATAAGATAACGTTTCATAACCGAACCTTACACATTATCTTTTTGGTTAAAAGATAATTAAGGCAGGTTATGCTTCTGGCTGCTGTGTTTAATGGGTGACCATTTCTAACTCTTAATTTTTTTAACTGTTAATCCGTTTTTAATCTGTTTTTGTTTGTTTCCAGGCTTGATGGAGCACACCAAGAGGCTTCTCAGAGCCTTCTTTGAGCTTTCTCAAACGCACAGAGGTGAGTGATTTAAAAAAAAAAATGTGTTAATGCTTCCAAACGTACACTTTGAATTATGAATCTTTGATTTACGAAACAGTAATAAACTATTTATATCTTGAATGGGCCATTTTGTTTATCGTTTATTTGTAGAAAGTGCCTTTCTAACAGAAACTGGTATCATTCCGCTTTCACAGCCAACTTCAATATTTCTGTTTAATCCACAAGATTGAAATGATCTGACATCTAGTGTCGTTTGTTGAATATGTGTCGGAAATCGCTACAGCCCAATGAAAAGCCCAATGAAAACCACTTTAACCATGGTAACCTTTGACAGCGTTCGGGGACGTGTTCTCCGTCATTGGCGTCCGGGAGCCCCAGGCAGCGGCCAGCGAGGCCTTTGTGAAGTTTGCCGACGCTCACCGCAACATCGAGAAGTTCGGCATCCAGCTGTTGAAGACCATCAAGCCGGTGCGTAGTAGTTACGTTGCATCCGGCCTTACAACCCGAACACCATTGTTAGCATTAATAGTTTACATGGGTTGCTTATATTAGCTAGATGAATAGCTAATATGCTAGGCAAGTTAATTAGCTAAATAGCTAATAATTTATGGCTGATTAGCTAGTTATTATAGCTAATAATGTATAGCTAATAAGCTAGTTAAATAGCTAATGATGGATAGCTAATTCACTAGCTAAATAGAGCACAATGGAAAGATCATTCGATAACATGGATAGCTTGCTTATCTAGCATCTTGTGAGCAATCTAAAAATACTGCCGCTGGCTATCTAGGTGCAGGTTCCTCACGTTTTGTAGAATTATATTGAGAATATAAATCTATTACTTCCTCTGCATATTGACTAAAGAATTGGCTGACATTTAAAGCTATTTGTTGACAGCATCTGATATACTGTCAAATGTGTACTGTACTGTATCTGCGTTTCCCCTTGGGGATTAATAAAGTCTTATCCTAAAGTCTTATCTTATCCTGTTTCTAGAAATCTACTTTGTCCTGCCTTCCAGTGTAGGGATGTGAACTCAAACCGGTCAATCAATGTATTACATTTTGTGCATTTTCACTACACAGATGCTCCATGACCTGAACACGTACCTTCACAAGGCCATCCCAGACACAAAACTCACCATCCGCAAGTACCTGGACGTCAAGTTTGAATATCTGGTACTGATACTGGAAGTACCGTGTTGTTTTTAAACCTGAAGCCAAGTTGAGACCAGCATAGCTGTATCCAAGGACCTAATCTATGGACCTTGTATGCTGGACTTAACTGCCTGTATGGTGTGGGAGGGAGGGAGCAATCCAAATACACCTCATTGAAACAGAAAAAAGAGTTCCCTGCTGCTAGACTAGGAGTCAGGCTGCTCCACTGGGAACAGGCTTGTGGGTGTGAGGATGCTGAGCTTGTGCGTGTGAGGATGCTGAGCTTGTGCGTGTGAGGATGCTGAGCTTGTGCTGTGGTGACCACGTTGAACACTGTCTCTCTCCTGTTCCAGTCCTACTGCCTCAAGGTGAAGGAGCTGGACGACGAGGAGTACACCAGCATAGTGAGTGACACTTTGATCCCTCCCTCTGATTACAAAGGAGCATAACGAAGGAGGTGTTGTTGAAAAGTGTTTCCTTTCACACGTTTGTGTTTGTGTGTGCACGTGCAGGCCATGGGGGAGCCCATGTACCGGGTGTGTACCGGTAACTACGAGTACCGGCTGGTGCTGCGGTGTCGCCAGGAGGCGAGGGCGCGCTTCGCCAAGATGAGGAAAGACGTCTTGGAGAAGATAGAGCTGCTGGACCAGAAACACGGTCTCTCTCTCTCTCTCTCTCTCTCTCTCTCTCTCTCTCTCTCTCTCTCTCTCTCTCTCTCTCTCTCTCTCTCTCTCTCTGTGTCTCTCTGTCTCTCTCTCTCTCTGTGTGTCTGTGTGTCTCTTTCTCTGTCGATGTGCTTTTCCATTTCTTGAGATGAGGCTTTAGAGTCTTATTGCAGACTAAACATGGGCAATTTCTTTTTTAATTCCTTCCTCCCTCCCCATATGGTTCCCTTGTTCCCTTTTTGCATCTTCGTCCCCTTCCTTTCTTCTTGCTTTCCTTCCCCCCCACAATCCACGTATTTTTTCTTCTGTCTATTCTCTCCGCTGTATCCTCTGTATTCTCTCCACTGTATCCTCTCCTCTGTAATATATCCTCTGTATTCTCTCCACTGTATCCTCTCCTCTGTAATATATCCTCTGTATTCTCTCCTCTGTATCCTCTCCTCTGTATCCTCTCCACTGTATCCTCTCCTCTGTAATATATCCTCTGTATTCTCTCCACTGTATTCTCTCCTCTGTATTCTCTCCTCTGTATCCTCTCCTCTGTATCCTCTCCTCTGTATCCTCTCCACTGTATCCTCTCCTCTGTAATATATCCTCTGTAATATATCCTCTGTATTCTCTCCTCTGTATCCTCTGCTCTGTAATATATCCTCTGTATTCTCTCCTCTTTATCCTCTATCCTCCTCCCATCCCATCTCCTCTAAACGTCTCTCCTTCTTGTCTCCCCTCCAGTCCAGGACATCGTGTTCCAGCTGCAGCGCTTCGTGTCTGGCATGTCCCGCTACTACGACGAGTGCTACGCTGTGCTGAAAGAGGCAGATGTTTTCCCCATCGAGGTGGACCTCTCCCGCACCATGATGAACTACGGCAGCCAGTCCCAGGCCTACCAGGAGGAGGACGACGACGACGAAGAGGAGGAAGAGGACAAGGACAAGGAGGAAGGGGGTGGAGGAAGAGGAGAAGGTGCAAGTAGACCAGCAGAGAATGGTGATGAAAAGCTGATTGATGACGAGTGAGGATCCGGGGGGGGTGTGGTGGTCATGTGGTCTATAGGGTGATCTGTCCAGCCTCTTCTTGTTCTCTTCTTCTTCCCAACCTGGAAATCTTCCTGCATTGAAAGACCCTTCCCGCTGTCGCAAAGGACCACCATGACACCACAGCACACTGGAGCTCACTGCTGTGAACCACTCACATGTTCGTAGTCACACTGGAATGTTCTTAGTTACACTGGCATAATACACTGGAATATTCATATAGTTACACTGGGATGTTCTCATTTACACTGGAATAATCTAATTTGCACTGGAATATCACACTGGAATTTGGAATGTTCCTAAGTGACGCTTGAATATTCTTAGTTACACTGGAATATTCATAGCAACAGGGGAATATCGATAGTTACACTAGATAATACTTCTGTGTATACATATTATATTCCTTGACATATGTCTAAATCAAAGCTTTTGTTCCTTTCTGCTACAGCGGCTGTGTGTTCCACGATAGAGAACGATAGCATGTTTTTCAAACGGCAAGTCTTTCTGATAATTGCAGGATTTCCCAGTAACTTTAGACTTACAGTCTGTGGAGAGACAGGCAGGACTCTTTTTTAAATGTACGGTGTACTGTGCCTTTCTCTCTTTTCAAGTCTGTGTAGGTTGTTGGGCCATGTACTCAAAAGGTATATGTTGGATTGTTTCTTTTTTATTCACTTTTCTGGATACAGATTATACATTGCATTAAGGTTAATTACTCTCAAAGCTGCTGCCCTTGTTACATTCTGCTGTTACTGTCACATATCATTTAGTGTAATTATGGAGAACTGTCAGTCTGTTTTACTTTTTAAAAGTTCATTTAAAAAAACTTTAATTATCGTTATATATTGTATTTATGAAGGGAAAGCGTGGTGGCACTATGACCAAAAGAAAGCATTGTTCTTTGTTATGAAGTTGTTTTCCATTGAAGTTGGGTTTTGTGTGTCTATCTATTTTGTGTGTGAACTATGTGTGGGGAAACGTTATCAATCAAAGCCTGAGATCGCCAGTTCTCATCTTTTCTAACTCGGCTTGTTGAAATCTAGCTAATCTATCATTATATCTCGATTGCGATGCGAAGAGTCAACACTGTATATATAAATATAGAATATATTTCTGGATGCATTTGAAGTATGTGAAATCGGGTCACATCGGGGCATCGGCATCCATCTCCGTCTGAATTAGTTCATGCTGTGTTTGTTTATTGGAGCATATTAAAGATGAAGGGACCTAGGTTGTCATGCATCGTGTTTACGCAGCTTGCCATTGGGCCTAATTAAAATACTGAAGGAAATACTGTATGTTTATGAAATATTATTTTATTGTGACCCAATACGGTTGTTGATGATTTCTTTCATTGTAGTTTCAATCACACAGCTTTGCCTTAATCTGAATACAATGTATATGTTGTTCCTGCGCCCAGCGTGCATATGTGTACATTTTATTGACTGTAGCGGTATATTCGTAAGAAGTTTGATTATCTTTAAGTATTAATTAGATGTACACTTACCATACTACCATACTACCATACTACCATTGCCGTAAGCCCCAGTGGCCTAATGGATAAGGCACTGGCCTCCTAAGCCAGGGATTGTGGGTTCGAGTCCCGTCTGGGGTGGCACTATTTTTTATCTTGAAATTGGACATATCTATATATATATATCGTTAAAAAACCGAGTGACATAGAAGAGACATTGAATCGCAAAGAAGACACAATTAATCACATAGAAGATACATTACATGACATCGAATAAACATTGAATGACTTAGCACAGCCATACTCAACATGTGGTACTTGCGCCCCCTGCTGGTGGCTCCCTGGAATCTCAATGTTTAAACAAAAGTAACTAAAA
Organism: Muraenolepis orangiensis; assembly: GCA_027704905.1. Taxonomy (NCBI): domain Eukaryota; kingdom Metazoa; phylum Chordata; class Actinopteri; order Gadiformes; family Muraenolepididae; genus Muraenolepis; species Muraenolepis orangiensis. Next base: position 19,306,343 of record CM051012.1, on the reverse strand, counting down.
CCAACGTTGTAAACATGTTGTACTGTAATACTATCAATATACGACTACACATGAAAATAAGCTTGAGATAATTGAAATTGGGGTTTAAAATAAGTTCTACATTTATTTTGTTGTTTTTAGATTTAGAAACAAAATAAATGTTAGTTTCTGACGTTGTAAATGACGGACTCTACTACCTGTTGCGCGAGCACGATTAGCTAACGTTACAAGCAAGCTAGTGTACGCAAAGCAGTACGCAGTAAGGGCGCTACGCAGTAAGAGCGGTCCGCAGTAAGAGCGCTACGCAGTAAGAGCGGTACGCAGTAAGGGCGCTACGCAGTAAGAGCGGTCCGCAGTAAGAGCGCTACGCAGTAAGAGCGGTCCGCAGTAAGAGCGGTACGCAGTAAGATGAGTACGCACAGCCACAAGCCTTCCAGTGCTAGCAGCGCTGAAACCATCGCCGTGTGCTGTGAATCCACAAACAAACGGCACAAAACAGTACCCAAATACAACTCCAGTTATATTAAGTAAATATTATATATAAATATTATATATATAATAATAATACATATACAGAAGCAGGCTGGATGCTGAGCCAGACCTGAGACTGAAGCTGACATCGATTGCCCCAGACATCAAAGGACTGTGTTCACAGAGAGGAGAGGAGAGGAGGCTAATAAGATGAGTGAAAGTAGGAAAAGAAGCAGCACTTGGCTGCATTTTAACAATTGTGCAAACACAAAGGCAGAATGCAGAATTTGCAACATGAAGCTCTCATATAGAGCAGGGTCCACAAACCACCTCCACAGGCACTTGAGAACTGTGCATCCAACAGTTCAGTTGGAAGAAAAAAGGCAGACTGCCTGCTTCTGCCAGTGGTCTACTCCACCTGTTGTTGCTGCAGCTACAGGATCTATCCCCCATGCGTCAGGTACCCAAACACCAACAGCTATACAGACCTCAATAAGACAATTTATATCAAAGGCAATGAATGACCCCAGCTAGACAGAACATAGTGGATGAAGAATTGGCCAAAATGATTGCAAGTGATTTCCAACCATTTTCCATTGTGGAGGACAAGGGATTCCGAAGCTTCACACAGGCTCTCAATCCAATGTATGTTCTAAAACAGGGCAGATAATGACAGAGAGAAGAAACCGGATCAACCCCTCTAGCACTTGGTCTTCCTCAATGCCAATCTGCCCTGAAAAGAAGAAGAAAAGGTTACAGTTTGATAGTTGACGGTGGCAGTGTGCGAACTATACCACGGTCTCCGGGGGAGCCGGGATTTATTTATTTTTTGCGGGGGGGGGGGGGGGGGGGTCCGTTTATTAATAGCAACAGCACAGACATAGGCCTATTATAAAGAGAAAATCTGTTGCACACGGGGTGGTGCCACAGGTCTACATTTACATGAAACGTCCCGATGGATCATGGTCATGTCAACAGATTTCCCGAGCATGTATGGGCTACGCAAACTTCAATCAACTTGATAATAAATAATCCACGGACCACCAATGTAACGTTTGACTGTTTAATTAAATCAACTTAAAATGACTCAAAAACAGGCTACATCGTTTCACATGGGCTATAGCCTATTATGGCTGTAGCCTACACAGAGCCGAACACACGCGATAAGAGCAGCCAGCGGCACCAACCATGAACAATATTAATATTAATAATACAGCTATAGCACAACACAACCCTCTCACTGCCTGGAGAGACGCGACGCGACGCCACACACACAACACAACGATGCACATAGCACTCATCATATCAGTATTTTAGAGAGCTCCCCCCAAATTTCACAAACCATGTTCCCAGGGGAGCTCATGTCACCACTAGGGGAGCTATAGCTCCCCCTGCTCCCCTCCAGTTCGCACCCTGGACGGTGGTAAGTTCATTAGAGACTGTTTTATACTGCTGTTTTGCACATTACAATACATTTATTTTTATTATGGTTTTTTTTATGATAGAGACTGTTATTTGCTGCTGTTTTGAGCATTGCAATATATTTATTTTCATTGTTATTTATTTATGATTATTTATATATTTTTAAGATTTTATGTCAGCTGTCTTTTGTTCTATAGTTTATACTGAAATAGAGCCCTGCTGTTTTGTTAGGGCTTTTTGTTTAAATAAAAATGTCAAATATACAAAAATACAGTAGCTGTCCTTTTTTTAAATGTCTATGCTTAAGTTGTTCTAGGTGTTGCTATCTGCTTTGTGTAGCGTGGTTCTACAAGCAAGTCAGTGCATTCATTGGGTGGTATCAGAGTTACAAGGGTCTGGAAATGCAATGAAAACAATTGGCCACAGCAAATAATTTATATAAAAAAATTGTATTTTTACTTTTGAATACTTCAGTACAAAGGATGTATTGAATAATTTAAGTGATATATGTTTACACATATAAATAATCAATTTAGGGCTAAATTTGATTGAATTATAAAAGGTATATGTGGTCAAATAGAAGAGGAGCCGAAAGAGCCGGCTCTTCTTGGTGAGCCGAGCCAAATGAGCCGGCTCACTCAAAGTCGGAATTCCCATCACTAGGAGAGACAGAGACAGAGACAGGCACAACCTTCCCATTAGGCTTATGTGAGTTATGTGTGTGAGAGAGAGAGAGAGAGAGAGAGAGAGAGAGAGAGAGAGAGAGAGAGAGAGAGAGAGAGAGAGTGTGTGTGTGTACTACATTTGCTGAACTACAGTTGTTCTTAATTTTCTCACTTGCTGTGTGAGAAAGTTATTATGTTCTCAATGCCCCTTGCATTGTATGATAATTGTGTGGGAGAGTTTGCTATTTCTAGTGCTACCCCTTTGTACATTGTGGCTGTGCCCGACAAAAGTTAACAATAAATAATGTTATTAGGAATAAATGTGCCTCCTGCGTGAACTGCGCATAGCTGAATAGACTGAATGTATTTTAACGTCGGTTATATGGTGGACAACTACTTTCTCAGGTAGTACTTGGTGTAAAAAGGTTGAGAACCACTGACTTAGAATAAACATTGAATCACAACATATACGACACATGGCGACCCAAAGGCGGCACACTTTAAAAAAGAGAGAGAGGAACACGCCGCATGGCTTGTAGCCAATCAGAAGACGATCCGTGCTACTTGTAGCCAATCAGAAGACGATCCGTGCTACTTGTCCAATCAGAAGACGATCCGTGCTACTTGTAGCCAATCAGAAGACGATCCGTGCTACTTGTCCAATCAGAAGAAGATCCGTGCTACTTACGTCCAATAGGAAAAGCCTGGATTTGGACTTTGCGACGTCGTGAAGTTGGTGTTTGTCATTCACACTGCTATTTTAAAGCGCTCTTATATATATAGATATCTATAGATATCTATATATATATAATATGCCTCTAGAAATTAAGCTTTTGTGTCTTGTTGTGTTATTCAATGCTGCTGCAAGTTTCGCCACGGACGACAGTAAGTAGGTCAGCTTGACGTGAGTTTGGAGCATGTTTCCGATGTTTCCGATCGCCTTCTGTCCGTCCCGTACCCGACCCCTCCTCTCCCCCCTCTTATGTTTAGCAAACTGATATCCCGAAATATCCAATATATAACTGACAGTTTGCATTGCACATTGCAATAGTCGCTTGTATGGTATACAGCCCCCAACAGCACAATCACTCAGTATAAACCAATGGAACACTAAATTTGTATTCATATTTTTAGATGTGACAGTGGCCACCGCGTATTGGGACCCCACTCTGAAGACGGTCAGGCTGAGGGAGGGGGTGTTGGATGCGGAGGGTGACGCGTACGGGTACTTCAACGACACCCTCCTGAGTACCGGATGGGGTGTCCTGGAGATCCGGGCGGGATACGGGGCGACTCCCGAGCCGGATGAGATCACCTTCTTTCTGGCCGGCTACCTGGAAGGCTTCCTCACCGCCCGGTAAGACGGGAATTCTCTCTTCCAACAGGTGGTGACGTGTAGCCATCACAAGGCTTTTAGCCAGGGGGGGGGGGGGGATAGTGACTCCATTTCTAGATATTTAGATAGATATTTAGAATAAATATATTTTTAAGCATCAACAACCGTGTCAGAAATCTCCTCCGACCCCATATGCATATCAGGGGACGATGAACCGGCTCCCAAGGTTAAAAACCAGACTGTAAGACTGTAAGTGTGGTAAAGGACTATATCACCTCTGCCCTCCTCACCTGTTTCTCTGTTCCCCTTTCTCCTCTCCTGTGCTCTCCTTTCCTCTCTTCTCGTTATCTCTCCTGCCCCCCCCCCTCTGGTGCCCTCCTCCTCTCGTCTTTCTATCTCCTCTCCCTTCTTCTCGCCCCCCTCCCTCCCTCCTATCCCTTTCCTCTCCTCTCATCGCCTCTCCTCAGGCAGATCATGGACCACTACACCAACCTGTATCCTCAACTCATCAAAAGCCCAGAGGTCCTCAGCAAAGTGCAGACATTCATGAAGTGAGTCAGTTTCAGTCATTCTTTTTTTTTTTTGAGGGGGAGGGGGGTTCACAGCCAAGCTAGAACAATGGAAGACCCCACACTCGCAAACGGAACCCCCAAACAACAACAACAACAACAACATCAACCAAACACGCACAAAACCCTAGCAACCCTGCAGTCCCTACAGAGTTCGTCATGTTTTCGGTGTAGCTGGTTTCAGATCCTCCTGTGAGTTGGTGGAGTGAGTCGACAGCTTGTGTGTTGGGTTCCACCAATGGACATTTTTGGTCTATGCCCGTCACCAGGATGAAGTGACTAAATGTCACACAAACTATCCCGAGGTCATGTGTAGTATGACTATCACGTATGACAATCGGTAGGATTATCACGCCAATAAATACATGTATACAAGAACAGGTGTGTACTACGGCAATGTGTAAACGGATGTGCATGTTAACATCGTAGTTTCTATCCCTGAACCCTGACCCATCACAGAGGCATTATTCAGTCTTCAGTAGGGCCTAATGAAGCAGTACAACAACAACAGTAAACTGAATAGGACTAACTCATTCACTCACAATAATTAGTTGTGGCTGAGAAAAACACAATGTATTATTCATGGGCCTCCATTTCAGTACAGTAACTGTAGTAGCAGTAGGCCTAGTAGTTTTCACGAACTAAGCAATGGTGTCCGTTCCTCCGTGTCTGCATCTGGTCGGCATACCTTGTGTTAAATGCTTCTAAGCCAACATGTAGAGAAAGTTGCACTCGAGTATGACTTCTTGGTCGTCCACGGTATTAAACAATGTGACGGAACAGTGATTTGAAAGATGTGCTCTTTGGCACAGATATTTAACCGCAAGTCATAGAGTGGACAGGAATGATTTGTGCATCTTACCGAAAGTATTGCAGTATGTATGTGTAATGGAGGCCAGCGGGTAGTGATGTGCAGTGAGTAAACCTCACTCCTCTACACCTAAAAGACGCTGTAGCGATGAAGCTTAGTGCCTGTGGGTTTTAGCTTCCCTTGTTGGAACGTCTGCCTTTCATGCCGGGGGTCATGAGATCGAACTGTTACATATGGGCATTCTGTGATTACCGTGATTAGCGATCCCAAAGCACAACCAACAGCGCTATTCATTGTTCTGCAACAAGTACAATGGAATGCTTACTCCCTTACCCTTATTCCCTCCCACAGTATGACGTTTTTTAAACAATACTATAAAAAAATGAATAAACATAAGAAGAACAATATAGTGATGGTATTTATGATATTTACATGTTTTGAATTGTGCAAAAAGATTTAAAAGCATTTGAAGTGGCAGTAGTGCAGCAGCATGGTGAATACAGTGCAGTAACTGTGACGAGTCCAGAAAGTCCAGCAAAGTATGATAGTGAATTTTAATGACAATATTATGATAGTGTCAGCACTAACGACTAAGACCTAAGAAGCGAAAGCCACATGTATCTCAGGCCAATCATTCAGTTGTTTTGGATATTTTCTATCATAAAGCTTAAACAGAAAAGGTAAAAAATACAATGGATATTATGTTTCTTTAACACTGACTAGTATTTTGTCCAAATACATGACTCTATATTGTCTACTGTAACTCCTAGCACAGGGATTGACAGCTAGCTTTGGTTAGCACTGGGCAGTCAGGAATTAGCCCTGGGCTAACCACAGTGTGAAAGCGCCTTGTTTAATTTTGGTGTGTATGTGTCACTCCAGGAAGCAGGAGGAGTGGAGCCGAGAGCAGGTGAAGCTGAACCAGAGCTCCGACCCCCTGTGGAGACACACCGGTTTCATCCTGGCCCAGCTGGACGGCCTGCAGGCGGGGGTCTCCCACTGGGCCAAGGATCACGGACAACCGGTAAAACATATTATATATTATATTTTATTTTATTCTATGATATTATATTATCGGCAAGATAGTCCAGGGGTAAGTGTGTTTGATTCTCAGACGAGAAGGTTCTGGGTTGAATTCTATTTTTCTAGAATTCCACAATTCTAGGTTCTCGGGTGTAGTCTACTTGAAGGCATTCTAGAGAAAGATGCCCCCTAACCTCGACCTGCTCCAAACCTCTAGACGAGTGGTTCCCAACAATTTTATTTTGGCCATTTCTACATTTTTTTTTTTGCGACCCAAACAACAACTTCTGTGCATCTGCTTCCAAACAAATTTCCTCAATCAACATTTGCCGGTAAAAGAATAAGGTGGCTAATCTCCCGGTGAGTGTAATCACATCGCTCTACTACTGCACACTAAGTGATTAGTAGTAGTAGTAGTCATTCAGTATAATGAATTATTAGGCAGTCCATATGCATGTCTCCAAGTGGGGTCCCTATTTGGATTGCACTTGGATACCACATAAACTTCACATATCAAAAAGACTCTTATCTCTTATCTTCAGAATCTACCCTGCACTCTGTCCAGTATTTATTTTTTAGAAACCGCTGCATTATTGATGTTCTTGTAGTGTTGGCTGTTCTCTGGCTCACGTCTGGGAGTCTCCTTGGATAAAACCATCTGCCAAAATGTTCAATCTTCATTATTACACATTATATGTCACTTTCTCCCCAACATTTAGTCCCATTGGAATATGGGAAGCAGGAATGTGGTTTTCCTACATCGCTACATGTCCCAAAGCAGCATGTAGACTACCTGTGAATGTGTTGAATGTACTGAGACGCTCAATGCGTTAACTGCACTGGAACTCTTGGTGTCTTATCTGTAATGTACCTCCTCTCCCCCCCCCCCCCCCCCAGCCTCTGTCGCTGTTTGCCATCCAGTTCCTGAACGCAGTGGGGGACCTCCTGGATCTGATCCCGGCCCTGACCCCGGAGGCCTGGCCTCCACACGGAGGCCTCCACTGGCCGGAAATGGGCCACTGCTCCGCCCTCATCAAGGTCAGAGTTCACCCAGACGCTTGATTAAAACAGCAGTATTGTCAGTTTGCCGTTTTTGTTAGTATTTCGGTCCCACTGTCTCCCTTCAAACCCTGAAGTATAAAACCACTTCGCTCCTATGTTCTCTCTGATCCCAAGATCTTTCATTCGATTTAAAGGGACAAAAACTTAAATACTACAAATGTATACAGTGTGAAAACGTATTTGAATCGGAATGTGTGTAATATTACAAAAATATCAGTACATATTCATTAAACGCCACATTAGAAGACGAGGTTTGCTCTAAAACATCCTAAAAAGACGACCTGCTCAAGTTTGTCCTAGCAAATCCTAACCTTCTATCCCACTACTTCTTCTTCTTCTTTGTCCTCTCTCTGATTGGTCGGTTCCCCAGATGCTGCCAGGTTTCGAGAACCTGTTCTTTGCCCACTCCAGCTGGTACATGTACGCTGCCACCTTGCGCATCTACAAGCACTGGGACTTCAACGTCCACGACAAGCACACCGCTACGGGACAACTGTCCTTTAGCAGCTACCCTGGTAGCTCAGACGTCTGTCTGTCTGTCTGTCTGTCTGACTGTCGTGTACATCTCTTACTTTTAATTCATCACATTCATTCTCCCCCCCCCCCTCTCCCTGTCAGGGTTCCTGATGTCTTTGGATGACTTCTACCTGCTGGGCAGTGGTCTCATGATGACCCAGACCACCAACAACATGTTCAACGCTTCCCTGTACGCCCTGGTGTCCCCGCACAGCCTGCTGGCCTGGCAGAGGGTCCGGCTGGCCCACAGTCTGGCACGCACCGGAAACGAATGGGCCACCACCTTCGCCATGCACAACTCTGGTCAGTGACGCCCAGGGTCCAAGATGGGCTTTTCAAATGTTTTTATATATTTATGTATATATTTAATGAGCATTTAGATTTGATTAGATTAGATTGACTTTATTTATCCCGAGGGAAATTGTTGTCAGCAACACATACATAGAGGAAATTTCAAAATAAAAATAATAATAAGATAAAAAATAAGATGAAAATAAGATGGGATGAGGTGTATTACAGATAAAGTGCAATGTTCAACAAGTAAGACAAATGAAAACACAGTAGAGAGAGAGAGAAAAAGATTTGCACTTTTTAACAGGATAACAAAGTTAGCTGTATAATATATGAAAAATGCAGCCCTCCCACCCTTCCCAGTCCAGCCCTTATGATGTAGTAATCAGGTAGAGAAAGAATAATATAACTGAAAACCTACCAGCCCAACAATTGTTGTAATATGCAACCCTCAATATATTTTCCTGCCAAACTGAAATTTTTTTTTGGCTGGTGGCAGGTGTTCAATTTGCACCCTGCCTACACCTCACGCCCACTTGTAAAAAAGGACAGCCGCTACTGGATTTAAGTCTGGTTTGATTGAAGTTGATGTCAAAACAGCCAGTAACAATTAACACATGCGATAGCATGCGTTTAACCCATAGAGGGCTGTTTGAGTCCACATTGACATCGCACCCTGTATCACACAGATAAATGAGATTAGATGAATCTAAAGTCTGAGCTCAAACGGGGAAACCTTTCACTTCATCGTATTTGTTTCAGCCAACCGTGTTGCTGTGGGCGTCCGTATGTACGTACGTGTGTTGTATAGTAAGGTAACAATGGTGCCATAACAGTATGGTAGAATCGACCCCGTGAAACCACCGACAAAGAGACCAGCACAGGAAGTGGCCCTTCCCTGGGGTAGGGCCACTTCCTGTGGGAGGATAAAAAAAAACATTTACATGCGTCCCTTTTCTAGTGTCCCCTCGCAGGCGCGTACGTGTTGACATGAATGACTCTCATAGGGCTGCCATCGACGACTCTTATTTATTGTGTAATAGATTCATGTAAATGATTGAATTCGTTCAGATGACTTTGCCTTTCACCGAGAGCAAGAGATAAAGACGGGAGAGAAACAAATATTATTATTTAACATCCAATGCTAAATGTAATATACTACATTTAACTTGAACCTTTTTTTTATATATATATATATATATATATATATATATATATATATATATATATATATATATATATATATATATATATATATATATATATATATATATATATATATATATATATATATATATATATATATATATATATATATAAAATCATATCATGAAGTATACATCCCAGTAAGCCTCCTTGACGCATACACACTCGATCAACGTAGAATAAGCCCAGATTGTAGCCTAATCAATTCATTGAAAATGTATGTTGACGAATCGAGGCAGCCTAATATTTGTTATATTAATATGTATTATTCTACACTCAATCAAAAAGGAAAAGGCCATTTCGTGAGACATTGTCAGTATGATTGTGTATGTGACACAGTATTTACAGTATATAACAGTATTTTAATATCCATATGTCGGTTTGACCCGAGTAAATTTTATACTAGCAATGACAGAATATAAATGTACAATATTTATCACAGGAGGAAGGAACATTCAAAAGTGTTTTGTAGAAGGTGTGGCCATATTCTTGCCATGTTAACATATTGAATTTGACACCACTTGAATGAATGTACTAAATCTTTCAGTTGGACGACTTTGGTTCACTGTGTCTGTGGTTCCTTGTTTTCCACCAGGAACGTACAACAACCAGTACATGGTGCTGGACCGCAGCCGGGTGAAGCTGGGCCACAGTGTGGACGACGGAGCGCTGACGGTGGTGGAGCAGATCCCTGGCCTGGTGGAGCACTCTGACCAGAGCCAGGCCCTGCGCAGAGGTCTGGCCACGCCACCGCACAGCCATGACCACACCCACCATTATGGCCATGACCACGGCCGCACAACCATGACCACGGCTGCACAACCATGACCACGCACACAAGTGGCCAAGCCCTGTCCCGCCACGCCCGCTGCACCCTCCATTATGGCTTCACTATACCCACATCCACTATTAGTTTAGATTAGATTCAAATGTATTGTCATTGCACAGCACAAGTACAGTACAGCGAAAATAATTTGGCATCTAACCAGAGAGCAAATGTTGCAGTAAATTGCATGGTAATATATAATGTAAACTAGGTCTAAAAACTAGTCTACTAGGTATAAAAACAGGTATAAAATAACTTGGTATGATATATGTAAAGCTGATATATGTAAAGAATTATAGGTATATAGATATAGATGTGTGTATATAGATATAGATATACCTATATCTATATCTATATATTTTTTAAACACACCCAATACAATAATGCCCACACCCACCACATCATAACAATAACAATACCCATGCTTTCTCTTTTTTTTTTTTTTACATCTCCCCCCCCCCCCCCCACTCACACACACGCGCTGCCCGGGCAGGCTACTGGCCCTCCTACAACGTCCCTTTCCACCGTAGGATCTACGAGCTGAGCGGCTACCCCGCGGCGGTGGAGAAGTTTGGGGACATCTTCTCCTACGACCTCTGCCCCCGGGCCAAGATCTTCCGGCGGGACCAGGGGCGGGTGACAGACCTGGACTCTCTCAAGCACATCATGCGCTTCAACGGTGGGTCAGGAGGTTACAGAGGGAGGCCAAGGGGACGTGGGGGGGTGGGGGTGTAAAATTGAAATATATTAGATTTGAACAAAAGCATCTACCAACTGACATTTATTAAATAATTGTTCTAGTATTATTTGCATTACAATTACTATTAACTGCTGTGTTGTTGCTCCGTTTTAGATTTTTATTGTTGTTGTTGATAGTTTTAATAACTTGCAATGTTCCTGAACTTCCTGTGTTGCGGTTGCTGTGGTTTCAGAGTACAAGACAGACCCGTACTCCGAGGGCAACGCCTGCAAGACCATCTGTTGCCGTGGCGACCTACAGGACTCCAACCCTATGGCGGGCGGTTGCTACGACACCAAGGTCAGACAATGTACTGGTTTACTTACCAGTCGAAAGTCAATATCTCCCATGGAGATGCCATTCGGCATACCTACCAAGTGTTTTCCTTCGGATTACATTTAGGGATTATTTATTGATTACAGTTAGGGATTACATTTATTGATTACATTTTAAGGATTACAATAACTGAATAAATGACATTGAAGGATTTCATGAATGGATTAAATTACATATCGAGATTACATTTGCAGATGATGGTTTAGTTTACTTTCTTACTTAGGGATTTAGTTTGGGATTACAGTACAGGTTTCATTCCAGGAAAAACATAAAAAAATGACCTTAAGTGACAGTATTAATCAACTGGATATCGTGCTTTATTTTATCGTATTTTGTGGATTACATTCACGGATCCCGTTTAATCTGTAGTTTTTACACTGTGCTCGGCGGCCCCTCACGCCAACTCCTCCTAGGTGACCGACTTCCCCATGGCGGGAGAGTTCCGCGCGGAGGCGGTCAACGGGCCGACCACGCAAGGGGGGCTGCCCCCCTTCTCCTGGGCGGGCCCCTTCAACACCACCCTGCACCAGGGCCTGCCTCTGTCCTACAACTACACCTTCGTCGTCATGCAACCCCTCCTCTTCACACCCTGACGTGTGCGTGTGTGCGTGTGTGCGTGCGTGTGTGCGTGTGTGTGTGTGTGTGTGCGCGCGCGCGCACTCCAACTCTGTTTTTAAAAATGAAATGAGTAAAACACCATGATGATAATCTCGTACAGTTGTAGCAGGGCTCCGGGACTTGACGACCCCTCTTCTCGTGTTATAATATGAATCACAATGGTCAACGGGGGACATATTTTTCTCAGGTAATAAAGAAAGTGCACTAATGAAATGGCGACAGTTCCCCATCTGTTGGATTCTGCCGTCTTATAGTACAATTTGCTGAGGATGGCGACGCTGTCTGGCAGGGCCGCATCTGGCTGTAGAGAATCTATTCTTATATTTAAATCTATTTTTTTATATGCCATCTAATTTAGTGTCCAAATATTTTAAGTGTATGCAATTGCACAAACCGCTGCTGTTGCTCTCAGTTCTTTAAAGTCAAGATTTACACTGATTTGATACAATATATAATAAATGTTTTGTACAATTCAAACTTATTTGTTGTGTGATGTGACGTTTAAAATGGAAAGTGCTTTGCTATGTTTGTTCTCCATAAACCCCCGTTTGATTTATAACCTCAATGACGTACCTCTCTTGTGGATCTGCTGATGAAATGTAGCTATCTACCTAACTGGGAGAGTCCATGACCATTGTCCTGGTTAAATAAACAAATACAACTGGTTTTCCCTACATGCTATCATTACAAGTTACATGATTTTTAGTGGTCATTTGCAACAACTATAAGGGAACGCTTACTCCTCAGTCTCTCCCGCAGTATTAATTTCTAAAACAATACTATTCAAATACTATACACAATAAAAATGAACAGAAAAATAACAATAAAGTGTACAATACATTAATTGTGCAAAAAGATTGGAAAGCATTTAAAGTGCCAGTAGTGCAGCAGCATTGTGAATACAATGTAGTTCAGTGCAGAACAGTACAGTTACTGTAAGTCCAGCAAAGTATGATAGTGTAATGTAAATGACAATGTTATGATAGTGGCAGCACTAGCAGTTCAGTAGGCACACTGCCTTTGGATAAAAACTATCCTTGAACCTGGTAGTCCTTGTACGGTGCTGCGGAACCGGTGACCGGACGGTAGGGCCGGACATGGCCTTCTTCTGACATCTGGTTCTACAGATCTCCTCAATGCATGGAAGTGCACACCCAATGATATTTTTTGCTATCCTCACGACCCTCTGGATGGCTTTCTTGTCCTGTGCAGTGGTGTTGCCATACGACACAGTGACGCCCTTGGTCTTGACGCTCTCTACAGTGCCACGGTAAAAGTTGATAGCCACCATTGGCCTATTCTGGTTTTCCTGAGGCACCCCAGGGGATAGAGGCGCTGGTGTGCCTTCTTCAGCATGACCTCCATATTGCGGGTAGTCGGAAATCTGTAGGCCTAGGAAACGGAAGCAGCTGACGACTTCCACCGGTGTCCCAGGCTGATGGCTGAATGGCCCAGTGGCTCCTGAAGTCCTGATGAGCTCCTTGCTGACATTCAGTGTGAGGCTGTTGTCCTCGCACCATCGCATCAGCCGGACTACCTCATCTCTGTACTCTGTTTCGTTGTCCTCGCTTATAGGGCCGATGACTGTGGTGTCGTCTGCAAACTTGAGAATCCGATAATTGCTGTGCGTGGCAGTACAGTCATGCATGTACAACTAGTACAGCCAGGGACTGAGGCAGCAGCCTTGGGGTGCTCCGGTGTTGAGGACCAGAGTGGATGAGATGTTGTTCCCAATCTTCACCACTTGAGGCCTGCCAGTCAGAAAGTCCATAATCGAGTTACAGGTCTGGGGCGCCCAGACCTAGGAACCTCAGTTTCAGGACAAGTTTGGAGGGAACGATGGTGTGGAACGAGCTGTAGTTAATGAAAAGCAGTCTGACGTAGGGGTCCCTCCTGTCTAGGTGCTCCAGGGCCATGTGTAGTGCCAGGGAGATGGCGTAGTTTACAGACCTGTTTGGTCTGTTTGCAAACTGGAGTCGGTATAGGGACTAAAGGATGGAAAAGTTCATATGCGACATGACAAGTTTCTCCACGCACTTCATGGCTATGGGTGTTAAAGCCACTGGATGAGATGTAGACTATAATCATCGAGGCTTGGTCTTTTTGGGTAACAGCGCAATGGTTGTCTCTTTGGGCTCACGCTTGGACGACACACTGTTTCAGTGATGTGTTGTGTAGATGTCTGTGAACACAGGAGCAAGCTGGTCAGCGCAGGTCTTGAACACGAGGGGTGGAACTTGGTCTGGGCCGGCTGACCTCCCTGCCTTCACCCTCCTGATGGTTCTGCAGACCTCGGAATCGGAAAGTTGTAGAACGTAGTCCATTCTGGTCGTATCAGAGTTCACCCTTTCAAAGCGAGTGTCACACGTGTTTAACGTGTGTGCGTGGCGGCTGCAGTCTCTCAGCCTCACTGTTGTGATGGGGTTGATGCCAGACACATCAAATATGTTTTTGTTTTGATTTGATACAAAGAAACCGGGCCCGGCTTGGCCAATGTACGATACCACTTCTCAAAAATCACATTCAGGGATTACATTTATGACCGGAATACAGTTTTAGGGATACATTTAATAGCTGGGTCAGTTTGTTCACAGTTTAGTGTAGTATAGCACAGTACAATTTAGTTTCTGGATTATAAAAGCTATTTGGGCACATCTATCCCTTCTCTATAGCTCTCTTTCTCTCTCTCTCTTATCCCCTAGGGAGTGATGATGATTCACCCTTTACTCTTACAAAGAGGAACTGAACTTTCTGTTTGAGCATAGTTTCTCTCTCACTCTCTCTCACAGTCTACCTCAGCCTCTCTCTCTCTCTCTCCCCCTCTCTCTCTCTCTCTCTCTCTCTCTCTCTCTCTCTCTCTCTCTCTCTCTCTCTCTCTCTCTCTCTCTCTCTGTTGTGTCTTGCTGTCGTTCTCAACGAAACATACTTTTTTCTCCAGCAGAGGAGCGAAGTCATTGTTCACCCCTCTCCTCGGTCCCCTCGCCATGTCCAGGAAGTGTTCTGCCGGCCAGAAGTGGGACAAACTCTTGATGTTATGTATGCCCGTCAACCCACCACCGCCACGGCCCACCGGTGAGAATCCAACGTTTGAAATATTTCCCATGTTCCTTTGTAGAACTCTTCTATGTAGTGTTCTATAGAAATATCTCTTGTTTCATCACGGTTTTGGATTAGCACAAACACACTATTGTAAGTCGCTTTGGATAAAAGCGTCTGCTAAATTACTGTAATGTAATGTAATGCATACATTTGTATTTTTGTAACTTTGGGTTGGTCTTTGGTTTCCTGAAATTGTTGATTTGAAGTTTCAAGTTACTCTACTTACTAATCTATTATTTTGTTTGGTTTTTCTGCTATGATTGAGCCGGAGATAGAGGCATATTTTCTGTTCCCAATTCTTAGTAAACAACTAAACAACTGATGTGTAAAAGAGCATTTTGTAAAAAGCTATTGCTGTTCTGGTTTTGCTTTGCTTCTCTTCTCCTCTTCCTCCTCTCCTATCCTCCTCTTCACTTCTTCCCCCTATCCCATCCTCCTCTCCTTCCCTGCTACCTTAGTAACACCCCGTATGATGCCAGGTCCCTGGAGGACCCCTGTGCCCAATGCGTGGGCCGACCCCCCGGCGGGCCCCTTCCTGTGGGCTGCGGTGGCGGTGGTGGCCACAGGCTCTGTCCTGGCCCTGGTACTCTGGACCCTCCTTTACAGACGACATCGTCACCATTGCAACAGTGAGTTGGAATAAGAAGATTCCCTTCTCCACCTTGGGGTTCTGTGGAGATTTGACCTTTTGACCTTTTGAGGGTTAGAGGGGGTTGTCTAAACATGTTTGACTAGTGGCTTGTGACCTCCACTTAAACGTAAATAGAGCAAATCAATCGTAAATAAGTGGTACCAATAAAATACAAAAAGTCAATCCTTTATTCAAAGCAAAAGAACATCTCGAGTAAGGAATAATGATTGTTGTCCTGATGGTTGCGACTCTTGATGGTGTCTGGTGTTGGTGAAGAGGTTAGTGGAGTGTGTTTGGTTACAGGCAGGCGGAGTAACGGTATCCTCTCCGGAAACAAGAAAAACCCTCCTCGCTTCTCTTCTCTGCTCTCTTCTCCTCCCTAACCCCCCTCCTCTCCTCCTATTCTTCTCTCCATCTCCTCTCCCATGGGAGGCCCAGTCTATTCTCGTGTCAGCATCGGTTGGTTAGAAGGAGGAAGGGGAGGTCCTTCCTCCACCACCTCCCCTCCCCTCCCAAAAATATAGACATGCAGTAGCCCACTTGTCAGTATTATATATATATATATGTGTGTGTGTGTGTGTGTGTGTGTGTGTGTGCGTGTGTGTGTGTGTGTGTGTGTGTGTGTGTGTGTGTGTGAAGACAGTCGCAGTACACCCCCTTGGATTTTAAAAGGCACGTGGTGATGATGTGTGTGAATGATGCAGTGCGTCCATAGCATAATAACATCTATGTTGATGGGAGCTCAAACTGTTTAACAAAACAGATCCTTGGTTCTGATCCAACTCACTGTCCACCCGCTTCGTTCCACAGGGCTCCCTCCTCCCGCTCTCGAACCCACGGACAAAGCAGACCCCCTGGCTGGGGGGTTCCACGTTCCTCCGGTGCCGGGCTTTCAACTGGCTGAGCCCATCCAGAAAGACCCGGAACCTCCCTGCCCTGACCTCAATGTGGGCTCCCACAGCACAGGCTCCAGGCTGTTGAATGATATTGCTTTGTGCATGGGAGGGCTAAAGCCTGGGGGGACCCGGGTGGGGGAGGCCCGAGCCACTACCAGAAAACACCGCATTCCACTTCCTGCCACCGAGCTGGGAGACACCACACTCGTTACTGCCAAGACCTGCAGGGACCACTAGAGACCAGTAGACGACACAAGAGACCCGTAGAGACCAGGAGAGACCTTTAGACACCAATAGAGACCACTAGAGACCACTAGAGACCAGTGGAGACCTGAAGAGATCAGAAGAGACCAGTAAAGAACTGTATAAATCTTGCAAGACCTGTAGAGACCTAGAGAGACCAGTATATACTCCTAGAGACTAGTAGAGACCTATAGAGACTAGAGGAGATCTGTAGAGACCTGCAGAGATCGCTAGGGACCAGAAGAGACCACTAGAGACCAGCTGGGCTACTAGAGACCAGTAGAGACTACTAGAGACCAGTAGAGACCTGTAAAGACCAGTAGAGAGCTGTAGAGACCAGTATAGACCAGAAATGGCCTTTAGAGACAACTAGAGACAACTAGAGACCATTAGAAACCAATAGAGACCAATAGAGACAAGTAGAGGTTCAGGTTTTGGGTTTGAAATCCATGATGCCCGAACAACCCCACCCTGCTCATTAAGTAAGGAATACATCATGACAGGTGATGTGGCCAAATGTATTTACCAACGCCAAGGTACATTATTTTCCAAAAACAGCACTCCACCCCGGGGTGGCAGTTACTAACCATGATAAGACTTTAGCTACTATCATTTCTAACGTTGTAGTTTTTTGATCAACTTTTTTACGCGTTCAGCATATCGTTTTTTTGCGTTGTCATGGAAACATCTGGTTTGGTAGTTGTTTTTAATGTTGTTGTTTTGTTATGTATTTGTAGCGCATTGATAAGTCTTTGAAAACGCTGCGGTATAACATGTATGCAAACTCAGAACAGCTTAAAAATGAAATCATGAAATGGATTTCCTGAGTATTTATATACCAGGAGGTATATCACAGTAGGTCATTCTCGACCATCCCAAGTCGTTTTGGATTTGCATCATATACTTCCATCACTCACAACAAGCTGGGTTCAATCATATTAATGATGGTGATAATAATATCACCACACCGGTAAACTTTTACACTAGTAAAATACTGGGTTCATGATTGTTGATTTCGGATTTTATGAGAACATTTCCAGAAATGACTGCTTTGTTAATGTATATGTGTGTGTTAATGTGTGTGTGTTTTATGGCTTTTCTGAGTAAATGTACTTTCCTGAGAAACCTTATACTGTTATAAAAACGTTATTAAACCATTAATTCTGAGACACAGGTAGAGCATTATACTTTGTTATCGCAAGGGTGTGAGGCAAAATGAGAGCCTAATGTGGGTTACATAGACCTAAAACTAATTTTCCTTTTTTTTTCTTTAATGATGAAGTGAAATGATGTATGAGTTTTAAGAGACATGTATATAGCTAGCTTAGCTAGTATTGATTCCTAGTATAAAGCTATTCATTTTGATTCCCTATAAATCTCCTTATGAGTGAGTTACTTGTATCCTTAAAAGTAATCCGTCACTTAAATAAGGGTTAGGGTTTCCTAGTCGAGTTAAGTTTTAGGGTTTAGTTTTTGGTTCTAGGGTTAGAGCTTCCTATTAGGATAAGGGTTTCCTAGTAGGGTTTAGTTTTGGGTTCTATGTTAGCATTTTTGGTTTTGGAGTTTGTTTCTAGGGTCAGAGTTTCCTATAAGGGTTTGGTTTTAGGGGTTGGTTTAAGGGTTTCGGTTTCCAATTTGGGCTAGGTTTTACGGTTTAGTTTTTGTTTCTAGCATTCAGTTTTAAGGTTTCATTTTTGGTTCTAGATTCAAGATTCAAGATAACTTTATTTATCCCGAGGGAAATTAAGGTGCAACAGTTGAAACAGGGGGAATAAATGCACACAAAATACCTAAAAACTAAATTACAACAAACTAAACTAAACTAAACTAGTATAAAAAAATATAACTAAATTAAATCCAAATGAAATCAAAATGTATTGACAGAAAATGAATTGGTTTTGGGTTTAGTTTTTAGAGCTTGGCTTTTGGTTCTAGATGGTGGTTTGTAGGGTTAGGTTTGTTGTGGTTTGTATAGGTTTAAGGGTTTGTTTTTAGGGTTAGGTTTTGGTTTCATATCAAGCAGAATGCTAAACAAACCTATAACTAACTTGATAATCTAGTGGCCAATGGGTTTGACTAGCAACACAAAAGTATTACGTTTGATTCCCAAAGTCTACATATAAGTCTTATATCCATAAAAGTTACGAATTACGGTAATAGGTAAATAGTAAAATATATGAAGACATTGTCATTGAACATATACAAATAATTATTTTCCTGGAGAAGAGTAACTGACTCATAAGCTAATTTTACTCATAATTCCTATAATAAATAGTATGAATAATGATTATGTTAATTAGTGATTTCTGTCAGACTTATTAGGAGGCATGAGAGCTAATAAATGAGACGTTGTGTTTCCTATTGAGGTCATCACCTCTTTATCCTCTTCAGTGGTAAAAAATACAACACATGTATTTTTGTAGCAGCTTAAAAGTGTAAAGCAGTTTTAAGTCCCCTTAAAATTTTAAGTTGACTTACTGATGGCCTCCTTTGAAAAACTCAAACATATGTGTACACCTCTATAATATGCATACAACTATTTAATTCTTATTGACAATACAAAATAAAATAAAATTATGACAAACAAACTGAAAAAGTAGCAGTTCCAAACATGAAATTGCCCACACAACACAAACTAAAACATCAACATTCCGAGAGTTCCTTTAAAGAGAAATATTCTCTGGTCATCAATATATCACCAATAGATACATCAATATATACGTACATCAATCAATAGCATAGGAGAAAAAAACTAAGTAGGACTCTCTGTCTACACTTAAACATATTTACACAGTAAACAATTTTATCTCTAACATTTAATAAAGTGTTGCATAAACATTCCACTGTCAACAGCAAGTGTATATGAGGTCTAGTGTTAAGTCCTTTAGGAGATGTGTTAAACCAAGGCCATCTACAGTGAGATATTGGGGACCGAACCCATAACCCTGTTACTGGCCCTTTTCATAACACATTCTATATTCTTCCTTTGTGTTGAGTGTGGTGAGTGTGATTAGTAAGTCAATAGAAATAATTCACGTTCACAAATCACTTAGTTTACTAACAGACTGGTTCAACCACCCGCTACCAGTATTCCTTCCGACTGGCAAGAAAAACATTCGACAGTCTTACCTCACCTTGTCTCCACTCACGTCCCACTCCTTACCTCACACCTCCTCCCCCCCCCCCCCCCCTCACATCCCCTTTCACCTCTCCATAACTCACCTCACCTCCCCCACCTCTCACCTCTCTTCAGTTCACCTCAAATGTAAATCACCTCTCCTCATCCAACTCCTTCACTCCTCTCACCTCCCCTTCCCTCACCTCCCCTCTGTTGTGCTTGTTTAGTCATGCTTGTTGTGTCGATCTATGTGTATATGTGGTGCCATCTACTTTGAATAAAGTGTATTGCATCACATGTCTCCTCATCTCACCTCGCCTCACCTCATCAGGTCACAGCTTCTTACCTACCCTTGCGTCAACTTTTTCAATTATACTATTTATTAGAATTGTTTGTATGTCCGCTTGGGTTTGCCAACTCATCTTGTCAACTTCGTCTCACTCTCACCCAGTTAGCCTTGACTGGTAAGTGAGCAGGTAAAGCAGACCGACTGTGTGTGTGTGTGTGTGTGTGTGTGTGTGTGTGTGATTGGGAAGGGAGGGTTGTCACATATAGGTGCTGGGGTCGTCGGTGACAGCCAAGTCGAAGTAGGCAGGCAGGCCGTCGCTAGGCAGGCTGCCATTGGTCTCCCTGCGGCGCACCCTGGTGGACAGGGTCTTCCTATTCTCCGGCGGCCCGCTGCCGGCGCTGCGGGTCTCCAGGCTGGACACGATCATCTCCGCCAGGTCCTGCTGCAAGCGCTGGAAGTTCTCTCTGCAGAAGAAAAAGAAGAAAACAAGTCTTATTATAAGTCAGCTGTCTCCCGTCTACCCCAGGATGCATGCTGGGCTGGTCCCCTCCCTGCTGGGGTCCCGACCCGCAGGTTGGGAAACCCTGAGGTGTGTGTGTGTACTCACGCTGTGGGTGGCGTCGGGAGGTTGTACTCCCCTCCCGTCACGCCTGTCAGCCAGTAGGTCATCTCGTTACCTTTCCCCTGTGGAGGACATTGCATTATGGGTGTTACAGTAAACTCAACACACAACCTGTGTTCAATAATGGATCACGGTGAATGAAACATTTCATAGATGTGCTGCACCAATAAAACGGACACATTAACCAATCAGGATAATAATTAGTCAAAGCAACAGGGAATTTCTGGTGGGTTAGGGTTGTGGGGGGGAGGGATAGGGCAATGGGCATCATACGCCTTCAGCTTAGTCTGCAGACATTGGGGGATCGAACCGAGGAACCTTCCCTACACTCCTCCGTAATGACTTGATGAATAGACGAAGGCTGTGTGTGTATGTGTGTGTGTGTGTGTCAGTGGCAAACCTTCTGTAGCAACCAGCTCAACGAGATGCAACACTGTGGCAAAACCAGCAAAGACAAATTAGTCTCACTCAACATTGATGTTCACTTAAAGACGAAATCCATTCTCCTGTCCTTCGGGATGAATTTTCCGATAACCCGGACATAAAGCTGATCATTGCTTTTCAGATCCAAAAGTTGCCTTTCAATAGCTGTGGAAGCTAATGCAGTGAGTCGGGATTGTCCTGTTTTGTTACTAGCATATGTTTTTATCCGTTTGAGGGCGGAAAATGTCCTTTCGACAGATGCAGTGGTGACAGGGAATGGTTAAAAATAAAGATATCAGTGCATATAGTTTGGATAGACTTTTTTTATAATGTCCATCTTTTCACTGAATGGTCGTCTTGAAAAGGGTACTAACAACAATTCCGCAGCAACATCATCTTCACCTGTGGCCATTTAGACGTAAAAAAAATAAAAAACTTCAAATTAATTGCTACGTAGCACTAAGCTAGATCCTCTGTATCGAGCCAGTTAACTAACGGGTCTTCTAGCGTACCCTGGAACCGTGGGGAAATCTGAAAGAATACGCCCATTGGCTACAAATCAAAATATGATTGGTTGATCAAATTGTCAATCCAAACGTAAGCTCTCTCTCAGTTTAAGGGCCAGGGCATTGTATCAAGTATACAGAGTACCTTGGTTGAAGGATATTCTTCCCAGCAACCCAGAAAGGTATCTGATTGGTTGCATATTTTTCTAACACAAAACCACTCAAATGCGTAGTGCATGGACAGAGAAAGACAAACAAATCAACGTAACACTAATATAACAGATCAAAAACACAGATACGATTTATTCATTTTATTGAAATTGTATTAAATTGTATGAATATAATTTATTTAAAAAATGTCTTTCATCTGAGGGTTCCAGGGTCTTCTCTGAATACCTTGAAGGCCCTGACGGTTCACCACTGGTGTGTGTGTGTGTGTGTCCTACCTTGAGGTATGTCTCTCCTCTCTTCTCGTACTCAAACTTGCGGTCGGTCCTCTGCAGGATGTTGATGGTGGACTGGCTCATGTGGATCCTGAGCGCTAGACGGGGAAAGGCTGGTGTCACTCTGACAGGAAGTAAGCCACTCTGACAGGAAGTATATGTGGTGTGTAGTGTGTGTGTGTGTGATTGTGTGAATGTACACTTTTGTATGTGTGTGTGCTATGTATATGGTATGTTATGTGTGTGTATTTGTTTGTATGTTCTGTATGTGTGTGTGTGTGTGTGGATGTGGATGTGTGTGTGTGTGTGTGTGTGTGTGTGTGTGTGTGTGTGTATGTTTGATTGTGTAATGTGTGTGTGTGTGTGTGTGTAATTGTGTGTGTCATACGCAGGCCTGTAGATTCCATGCGTGAGGCGGTGTTCACCGTGTCCCCGAAGAGACAGTAGCGTGGCATCTTGTTCCCTACCACTCCTGCTGCACAGGGGCCTACAGACAGACGGACAGACAGGCAGACATACAGACAGAAAGACAGGCAGGCAAACAGACAGAGTGGCAGACAGACAGACAGACAGACAGGTAGACGTACAGACAGACAGACGGAGAGACGGAAGGGCAGAAACATAAAAAACAGACAGACAAAATAAACAAATAAACAAATAAACAAACATATGAACAGATAAATAACGCCGAAAATAACATGTTCACACATTGTCTGCTCTACGCAAAATAAATCAAATCACTCAAACCAAAGCATTTCTGTCTATCAACTGCTTTATCACTGGTTGTCACGGTGACGCATAGCTTACGGGAAAATTATGAGGTCATTAGAGGGTTACGAAAAGGCTATGAGTTCATTAAAAGGTAATTAAAAGCTTTGCAGGTCATTAGAAGGTAATGAAGAAGTTATGAGAAGGTTATGACGTCATTATAAAGTTATGAGGTCATTATGAGGGCCAATAGGGGGTCCATAGGAGGTCATTAGGGGGGTTACGAGGAGGTCATGAGGAGGCGGAGCCTGGGCCTACCCGAGTGTACCCCGATGCGGATCCACAGAGGGATCCCCGGGAGGTGCTGCAGCTGGAAGGTCCCCACGAAGGCCAGGATGTCCAGTGCCATGTGGGAGATGTCCACCGCGTGGCAGTTCCCGTTTCGCCGCGGCAGGCCAGACGCCACCATGTACGCATCCCCGATGGTCTCCACCTGGGGAACGGGGGGTGGCGGGAGAAAGGAGCTACATCCATGACCTTGAACTGGTCATCTGAGTCTCTGTAGGTGCTTTCGGACCACAGTTCTGGGGACTGGGGAACTAGGAAGATGGGAACTGGGGAGGCGTAGTTCCTTCAAGACCTTTTTCTGTTTGCATTCACACTGCTGTTAGGAACGTTACATGAATGTCAAAAATGTTTAATTGAATGTCTGCTGGAATGCTAGCGGAAATGCTAGCGGAAATGCTAGCGGAAATGCTAGCGAATATTTTTACATTTCAGCTGGACGACTCAAACCAGCGTTGTATTTCCTTCGCTGTTGGCCCACCTTTTGTCTGTGTTTTGTTGTGTTTCTTCCATTCCGTTACCGTAAAAGTGATGTTTTTGTACCTTATTTTACGGTAAACACAGCTAAAGGGTATTTAAAAATGGCGGTCGTCGTTGGTGTATTGGCTCGTGTTCGACCAATCACCATACACCTACGTCACCAAAGGTTTCTCTTCTCTGGGAGAGTACCTGTTCTGAAGTAGGAGCTAAAGCCCTCAAACAGTATTCTGGGAACTATGATGATTCCTATGATGGTTCTTGTGGTGCGAACACAACCAAATGAGGACAGTTCCTCCAATAGTTCTGCTTAATAGTGCTTTCCAGTGATGCCTTGAGAACTGTTAGGGTGGGTTTACATTTCTGAAACATTTGAGCTAACAATGCTGCCATTCACAAATTATACTCCATTTAAGATACATTCAATGGGCCTCCTTCATGGACATTTCATCATTCTCCTAAACTGAGAAACCATCAAAACTCAAAAATGAGGTTTGTCCGTACTTTAGCAGCAAGCTAGTTAGCTAGCTAGTGCCTGGCGCACCGCCAGTACCTTGTAGACGTCATGGTGGTCGAGGATGCTGTCGAAGTGCTTGTAGATGTCGTTAAGCATGTCCACCACCTCCATGGGCGTGCTGTAGTGGCAGAGGGTGGTGAAGCCCACGATGTCACTGAAATACACTGTCACCTCCTCGAACAGCTCCGGTTCCACTCTCCCCGTCTCCTTTAGCGAACGCACCACCGGCCTGGTGGACAAGGTTGGGTGGAGGAGGTGGTGGTTATGGTTATGATTAGGGCCGGTGGAGAAGGAACCTGGGATCGGCGTGCTCCCACCATGAAAAAGCATAACCTTTATTGTACAATTGGATTTGCGCGAATGCCAGCATGTGCTAAGAAGCAACTGATTATATGTGCGAAAAATGCTATTCAGAGCGATATAAGCACTTTCACACTCTAATTTGGTTAATGAGCTAAAAGGAGGTGTTTGGTGTTTAAAAAAACAATGGTTATCTATTGTTTCACGGTGGTCTCAAGATAGTAGAATGTGAACAGCCTCTGCTAAAAAGAAAGACAAAAAAAAAAACTATTCAAGACGGATTGCTTTCCATTCATCATCTCTCATCTTCCTCCTAGCACATCCTTTTATCACTTTTTACTAGCCTACTAGCGTCTTATGAAGTAGATTCTCTAAGTAGATTGTTAGGTAGATATTGCTCCACATTGTTTGCCAACTTATTGTACTTTTACCTGAACTTATTGTACTTTTACCTGAGCACTGGCTCAGTTCTTGGAGACTTGTTGGGAATGAAATGCACTTTTGAATTCTGGTGATGAGTTGTTCTCTAACTTTCCTATGTTGAAACACACTATTGTAAGTCGCTTTGGATAAAAGCTTCTGTTAAATGACACAAATGTAATGTAATGTAATCTTTGATTCTGTCGGGCCGCTGAAAGCTTCCAGCGTACCCCGGCAGCAGCATGAAGTTGAGGCGATCAGCGCGGTCTCGCTCGGCCTTGTAGAGCGAGGTGCGCTCCTCCACCAGGTGCTCCAGGTTCCGAGAGTACATCTGCAGGCGGCGGATCAGGGTGTCCATGTAGGTCTCGCTCACCTGGTTGTGGAGGTTACTGAGACCCCAAGAGAAACACACTGTGAGTGAGAGGGGACGTGCCTCTGAAAGGCAATTCAGGGATTACCGCTGTCACCATGGGACCTGAGTATTTTATACTGCGGGAGGGAATGGGGAGTAAGCATTCCATTGTACTGGTTGCAAATGGCAAATACAATTCTTGAATCTTGAATCTTGAATAGATGACCCACTCACTTGAAGCGGTGACCGACCTCTGACCTGGTCAGATTTAGGAAGGTTTAAGAACGCTGATCTAAGCCCATCCATAGAGGACGGGATAGAGGACGATGCAAGATACATTTATTTATGTAACTTTATGTAAATCATTTAAAGGACACACATAACAGCAGTAATATGTTTTGTATGTTTGGAAGAAATGTTTGTGTTTGTCACGTACCTGAAGATCTTACCCAGAAATCCCTCTATTTTCTTGAAGTCTGGCCTGCGTTCTGGGTCCTCATCCCAGCAGTTTTTTATCAATGTGTATAACTGTATTCACACACACACGTAAGCACACAGACATTAAAAGACATTAAACACCAAAAAATCTAAATGGAGTAGTTGAACCTTCCGGTTATAAGGAAGAGTTCATCCTCACCTCTGTCTCTGTTTCTGTTGCTGTCAGGACGTTGAGGTCCGGTCTGAAGAGAGTCTGTCCCACTGGATACTGAACCCGGTGCAGCTTCTCTGAAACACAGCAGGGAGAGGGACCAGAGGGGTTAGAGGGTAGGGCTAAGGACGTGGCGTTTAGTGGTTAGGAGTTATGGGATGAGTGTTTTAGGGGCTCCGGTTCATGGCTCAGGGGGTCGAGTAACAGCTTAGAAGTTATGGCTTAGGAGTTAATGGTGAGGAGCTATTATTTAAGGCCTAAGGGTTTAGGGTTAAGGGCTATGGTTATGGGTTACAAAATAGGGAATATGGGGTAAATGGTTAGAAGTGAGAGGCTGGGGTTCAAGGTTTAGGGCTCAGAATATATTTGACATTTTGGAGGAAGGGTCAAGCCTAAGAGTCAAGGCCTTTTAATTGAAGCTGTTCACACCCATGCCTTGTAATTACACGCAGTGGCCACTGTGCTACACTATTGCATCACTATTCCATCTCCTATTTAAATTCAAGATTGAAGATTGAAGATTCTTTATTTGGCATGTGTAACACGTACACATACTCCACACATTCACTCTGGCATTATGAATTTATACAATTATACTATACTAAACTACACTATACTATACTATACTATACTACTAATGAGTCTTTATCCCTCCACACATCAGCATACATACACCTTGTCATGTGAAGCCCGTACTAGGTTAGTAATATAGCTATAAACATGACTACATGAAAAAGGAGCAGATAATTCCTCATTCTCTCACTCACCTTATTTACTACTCTATCTACTTTATCTATCTACTACTCTACTACTTATCTACTAGTGCGCTTTGTTGATCTCTAGCTGAACATTTATCGGTATTGGGTATCAAGGATAGAATAAATAAATACAGTAACATTTAAAGTGTTGATATATTTACATTTGTATGAATGGGTGGGACCATGATGGGCGTGGGACAAGTGGCATTATAATGGGTGTCTCATTGGTATGATTCATCTACTACTCAGTATGCTGTGCACTTTGTTGATCAAGGTGGACCCTTCATATTTACATTGTTAGGTCATTTCCTGTTCATCTTCCTCAATCAAAATGTTTGACTTATTTAACAATAAAATCCAAACACCAAATCCAAAGGTATAGACATAGATAAATACATAGCTTCTTAAGTTAACTTCTTACATCAACTTTCTGGTGTTTAATCAAACATTAAATACTGAAGCTCCTACCGCATACCAAGCCTGGGCGGGCCTACCACGCTGGGGCGGGGCCTACCAAAACGGGGCGGGGCCTACCAAAACGGTGCGGGGCCAACCAGGATGGGGCGGGGCCTACCTGCGCGGTCAGAGCAGGTGGTGGTGTAGAAGGTCAGGCGCCGCATCACAATCTCATGAGCAATGATGGAGAAGCTGTAGGTGTCTCCTCGCTGAGACACTCCTTCCGTACGGAGGTGCTCCGGTGCTGTCCACAGGTCTGGAGGAGGAGGAGGAGGAGGAGGAGGAGGAGGAGGAGGAGGAGGAGGAGGAGGAGGAGGAGGAGGAGGAGGAGGAGGAGAGGGGAGGGGAGGGGAGGGGAGGGAATGACGGGGGGGAGGAGGAGGAGGAGGAATAGGAGGGGCATGAGGAGTAGCAGGGGGGAGAGGAGGAGGAAGAGGAGGGGCATGAGGTAAAGCAGAAAGAGGATGAAGATGAAGAGAAGGAGGGGTCAGAAGAAGAGGATAAAGACAAAGACTGCACACAGCATGATAGAGAGGAGGTGTCACGTACAGAGAACGGGGAACGGGGTCCGGAGAGGTCTTACCATGACCAGGGCTCAGGATGGTGTGGCACCCGAAGTCGGTGATCTTCACCACCATGCGGTTGTCCACCACACAGTTGGTAGATTTGAGGCGTCCGTGACTCTCGATGCTGCTGGAGTGGAGGTAGGACATGCCCTGCAGCACACACAGCCAGTTCAAAAAACACTACTTTATATAACCACGGCCGGCCATCTTTGAATTATCAAGTACCGTAACATGCTGTGGGATAACATGCAGAAT
Organism: Muraenolepis orangiensis; assembly: GCA_027704905.1. Classification (NCBI taxonomy): domain Eukaryota; kingdom Metazoa; phylum Chordata; class Actinopteri; order Gadiformes; family Muraenolepididae; genus Muraenolepis; species Muraenolepis orangiensis. The sequence continues at coordinate 19,278,400 of CM051012.1, read as the reverse complement.
ACCTTAAAATGTTAATACTCGAATATTGAATGTGCCATAGCATGCTAGGTAATTGAACATGCTATGTAGTACCCTAGGGTTAATCACAGCTACTTAAGCAGGTGACCTGGCAGTACCAAATTGTGTAATTCATCTTGTTAATATGAATGCTTGTGAACTGCTCTATTTTTATGTTTGCGTACCTCAGCGTTATGCTATTATCTACTTCAACAAATGTACATCTTGTAAGTCGCTTTGGATAAAAGCGTCTGTCTCCTAAATGTAAACGTAAATGTTAATGTAAATATTCTACACAGACAGGCCTCTTTTTGGGTTTTACTTTCATGTAAAAATGTATAAATAAATGGAACAAACAAAGAGGATATAAATACCTTGGCAATATCGTACATGACGGATATCTTGAATTCCATGTCCATGAAGCCCTCGTCGGGGTAGGAGATGCGGTCATTGAGAACGTGCTGGAAAGACAAAGGGTGTGACTGGGCTTCTAAGATAAGGTAAGATAAGATAAGGTAAGGTAAGGTAAGGTAAGATAAGGTAAGGTAAGGTAAGGTAATGTACAAAGCATGAACTAATTGTTGGTAAGAATAGAAAAGCTTAGATATATTTTCATCTGTGGGTGCGTGACAATAGGATGGATTCAGATGATAATGGATGTGATACAGGTGGTGATATAATGGATGTGATACAGGTGGTGATATAATGGATGTGATACAGGTGGTGATATAATGGATGTGATACAGGTGGTGATATAATGGATGTGATACAGGTGGTAATATAATGGATGTGATACAGGTGGTGATATAATGGATGTGATACAGGTGGTGATATAATGGATGTGATACAGGTGGTGATATAATGGATGTGATCCAGGTGGTGATATAATGGATGTGATACAGGTGGTGATATAATGGATGTGATACAGGTGGTAATATAATGGATGTGATACAGGTGGTGATATAATGGATGTGATACAGGTGGTAATATAACAGATGTGATACAGGTGGTAATATAATGGATGTGATACAGGTGGTGATATAATGGATGTGATACAGGTGGTGATATAATGGATGTGATACAGGTGGTAATATAATGGATGTGATACAGGTGGTGATATAATGGATGTGATACAGGTGGTGATATAATGGATGTGATCCAGGTGGTGATATAATGGATGTGATCCAGGTGGTAATGTAATGGATGTGATACAGGTGGTGATATAATGGATGTGATACAGGTGGTGATATAATGGATGTGATACAGGTGGTGATATAATGGATGTGATACAGGTGGTGATATAATGGATGTGATACAGGTGGTGATATAATGGATGTGATACAGGTGGTGATATAATGGATGTGATCCAGGTGGTGATATAATGGATGTGATACAGGTGGCGATATAATGGATGTGATACAGGTGGTGATATAATGGATGTGATACAGGTGGTAATATAATGGATGTGATACAGGTGGTGATATAATGGATGTGATACAGGTGGTGATATAATGGATGTGATACAGGTGGTAGTGTAATGGATGTGATACAGGTGGAGAGTAGGATGGATGTGAGTGGAGCAGTAGTTCTCTCACCCGGAGGGAGCCCCGCTCACACAGCTCAAACACCCCGAACACGCCGTATTCAAACTTCACCGTGCCATAGAACTTGGTCAGGTTGTAGTAGTCGATGCCCAGCAACTGGTGGATGGATTGAGGAGTGTGTCACATGAATGCTTTCTCACTGTATGTACACTATATATACATATATACATATATACATTTTCACCAGCCAAAAGCTCCTTGAAGTGAATGGGCCAATGGAATGAGCTGCTAGTGTGCACCCGGTGCAAATGGGAGTTGTAGTTTCATATAGTATCATAGTATTACCTTGAATTAATGTCATTATTTCAGAGGTTTTTTGTAGTACATGAGTCAAAAGATCACCAGCTAAAGTGGCTGGTAAGAGTGACAGAGTTACAAGCCACTGCCAAATTGGAATTTGAATTCTAGTGGCCGGTGTTAATGTCCCCCCATATATATACAGCATATATATATATATATATATATATATATATATATGCTATATATATATATATATATATATATATGTATATATACTGTTGCAAGAAACAGTATGTGAACCCTTTGGAATTACCTTAAATTGGTCATAAAATGTGTTCTGATCTTCATCTAAGTCACAACAATAGACAAAAACTGTCTGCTTAAACTAATACCACACAAACAATTATAGGTTTTCATGTTTTTATTGAACACACCATGTAAACATTCACAGTGCAGGGTGTAAAAAGTATGTGAACCCCTATGCCAATGACTTCTCCAAGAGCTAATTGGAGTCAGGAGTCAGCCAACCTCGAGTCCAATCAATGAGACGCCAGTTTTGAGTTTGCTATTCCCAAGAAGCATTGCCTGATGTGAACCATGCCTCGCACAAAAGAGCTCTCAGAAGACCTAAGATTAAGAATTGCTGACATGCATAAAGCTGGAAAGGGTTACAAAAGTATCTATAAAAGCCTTGATGATCAGTCCACGGTAAGACAGCATGGCTTCAACAGAAGAAAATAGGCCTTCTGGAGTGGCCCAGTCAGAGTCCTGACCTCAACCCCATTGAGATGCTATGGCATGACCTCAAGAGAGCGATTCACACCAGACAGCCCAAGAATATTGCTGAACTGAAACAGTTTTGTAAAGAGGAATGCTCCAAAATTCCTCCTGACCGTTGTCTGATCTGATCTGCAACTACAGGAAACGTTTGGTTGAGGTTATTGCTGCCAAAGGAGGGTCAACCAGTTATTAAATCCAAGGGTTCACATACTTTTCCCACCCTGCACTGTGAATGTTTACATGGTGTGTTCAATAAAAACATGAAAACATATAATTGTTTGTGTGGTATTAGTTTAAGCAGACTGTGTTTGTCTATTGCTGTGACTTAGATGAAGGTCAGAACACATTTTATGACCAATTTATGCAGAAATCCAGGTAATTCCAAAGGGTTCACATACTTTTTCTTGCAACTGCATATATATTGATATATCATATCCAGTTCAAAGGTCATATGGAGGGTAGTAACAACGGAATTAGCCAAGGCAACAACAGTCATGAGTCTGAGTCATGAGTCGCTCGCAACTGGTTTACACTAGTCTTAAGATGTTGGAACAAAGTGAAACAGACTGAATTAAAACAGACTGAATTAAAACGATTGAAGCAGGTCTTCATAGACCTAAACAGGTATAAACAGTCTGAAAAAGTGGTATTACCGTGTTGAGCTCGATCCTCTGGTTGTCGGTGAAGTTTCCATCGGTGTGCTGTAGTTCTTTTAAGATCACCGGCTGTAAAACAGAATCAAAGTAATCCACACCATGCAATCAGAACAACGCAATCCAAACACAGTAGTCCACACAAAGTAAACAGGATTCATTCTTCGTCTGTTACGTTGGCGTATATTGTTTTTCCCGCCTCTTCCACCACATGGGTGGATGGGTTTACTGTCTATGGTGCAGTATGTTGTGTCGTGTTATGACAATGTAGTTTGTATATTCGTACCTTTTTGTCATAACGCCCCCGATTGACATGATATGCACTGTCCCTTCTATGGTCCTCATCGATCTGTAAACACACACACACACGCGCACGCGCGCACGCACACACACACACACACACACACACACACACACACACACACACACACACACACACACACACACACACACACACACACACACACACACACACACACACACACACACACACACACACACACACACACACACACACAACCATCAATTACTCATCAACCATCAATTTCTAAAACTTTATATATATAATATTTGATGTTATCTGAACTAATCCAGTATAATAAAGCATCAGAAAATAACCGAATTGTGTTCAATTCCATTGAATTAAAAGAATAAATTGCATTCGATGAATACAATTAATGCATTATTGTAATCTAAAAGCTCTCTCTCCCACTCGTAGCTCTTCTCCCATTGGCTGGGATTGCGGATCCTTACCTTCAACGACACCTCCTTCTCATCCAGTGGTCCAATCAGGTCAGGATTGATGTGGGACCACTTCTTCTTGTTCTTACGCTCTTTTCTGTTCTGTCTGACGTCACGTAAACACACATAGTTGATATATAAACACACACACACACACACACACACACACCTATGTTAACTTTAAAGGATAGAGGATGAATAAAAATGTCAGTCATGAGTGATGTGTGTGTGTGTGTGTGTGTGTGTGTTTACCTGTAGAAGATGAAGGCGATCGCTGTTACCACAACAACACTTACACTCAGAACGATCACAATAATATCCTGCAATTCCAGCTCTACACACAAACACACACACACACACACACACACACACACACACACACACACACACACATTCACATCGAGACTATAGACATAAGCACACACTAATCAGGTGTGTTATACAGGTAATGTGCAGGTGGTGTTAGCTCCACTAATGTGTTATACAGGTGTGTTGTACAGGTGTGCTATACAGGTTAGACACATGTATGATTTCAGGCAAAACAGTGTTGTAGAGTTGCTGTATAGGTGTGATCACAGGTGTGATTTCAGGTGTGATTTCAGGTGGTATTACAGGTGTTGTACTAAGTGTGATTAAAGGTGTGAAATCAGGTGCAAAACAGATGTGTTTTACAGGTATGTTAAACAGGTGTGTTGTACATGTATGTTAAACGGGTGTTGTCCAGGTGTGGTATACGGGTGTGTTATACAGACGTATTGCACGAGTGTGTTTTACAGGCGTGTTGTACAGGTACATTATACAGGTGTAAAGGTGTTTTAACGGGTGTTGCACAGGTGTGGTAGACAGGTGTGTGATATGGGTGTGTAGTACAGGGGTGTTATACAGGTGTGATTGAGGTGTGATTTACCGTCATCTTGCTCGTCATTGGGTAGGACCCCACCTTCCCAGGGGAGGGCCGGGTTGGTGTCCACCACGGTAGTCATGTTTGTGGACGTGTCGAAGGTCAACAGAGTTTGGTACTGGGAACAGGAAGTAGAGTTCAGGGGAAGCAATCAGTGTTGTGGCTTCCTGCCGTTCCTGCAGGAGATGTTTAACTGTCCTCAAACAAACAGCATGTGTTTATACAGCGGATGGGTTCCTCTGTTAATATGTAATCCACTGTCTGTCTACCTTATCTAGCCCCTGCCATTCACGTTGAAGAGGAATAAACAAAGGCTGAGGGTATTAGCTGGGATGCTGTTAGTCATGGGAGTTCACCCCATACAGAGACACAAACTTACTAATAAAATACAAATTAAATAATAACTAAATAATAACTAGTAATAATTAATAATTACGTATTACTACAATATATTGGAAAGAGGAGAGTAGGAGGAGAGCAGGAGGAAAACAGGATGAGAACAGGATGAGAACAGGAGGACAGCATGAGAACGAGAGCAGAGAGAGAGAGAAGGAGGAGAGCAGAGAGAGAGAGAGAAGGAGGAGAGCAGAGAGAGAAAGAGAGAAGGAGAGCAGAGAGAGAGAGAGAAGGAGGAGAGCAGAGAGAGAGAGAGAAGGAGGAGAGCAGAGAGAGAGGGAGAAGGAGGAGAGCAGAGAGAGAGAGAGAGAGAAGGAGGAGAGCAGAGAGAGAGAGAGAAGGAGGAGAGCAGAGAGAGAGAGAGAGAAGGAGAGCAGAGAGAGAGAGAGAAGGAGGAGAGCAGAGAGAGAGAGAGAAGGAGGAGAGCAGAGAGAGAGGGAGAAGGAGGAGAGCAGAGAGAGAGAGAGAGAGAAGGAGGAGAGCAGAGAGAGAGAGAGAAGGAGGAGAGCAGAGAGAGAGAGAGAAGGAGGAGAGCAGAGAGAGAGAGAGAAGGAGGAGGGCAGAGAGAGAGAGAGAAGGAGGAGAGCAGAGAGAGAGAGAGAAGGAGAGCAGAGAGAGAGAGAGAAGGAGGAGAGCAGGAGAGAGAGAGAGAAGGAGGAGAGCAGAGAGAGAGAGAGAAGGAGGAGAGCAGAGAGAGAGAGAGAAGGAGGAGAGCAGGAGAGAGAGAGAGAAGGAGGAGTTGCAGGAGAGAGTACCTTGCCAGTGGCACTGGACGTGTAGAGGACGGAGAAGTTGGAGTCCCTGTCACCGTACTCATCCAGCACATAGTGCCCACCCCACCCTGCAGACACACAGACATGGATGGATAGACAGACAGACATGGATGGATAGACAGACAGACAGACAGACAGACATGGATGGATAGACAGACAGACAGACATGGATGGATAGACAGACAGACAGACATGGATGGATAGACAGACAGACAGACAGACATATCGACAGAGAGAGAATGATAAGAGATAGAAAGAGAGTGAGAAAGACAGAGACACAGACAGACGGACAGACAGAGAAAGACGGAAAGACAGACAAACAGACAGACAAACAGATGGTGTGATGGAAATAAAAAAACTTGATGTAGCTTTGTTTTATCCAATTCAAGGTTTTCTCATACTCTCAGCTGTTGGTTGTAAAGGCCTGTTTTACTCCCTCACGTCAGTTCCCCAATGTTGTTATGTTGCTGCACTAATGTAAACATTATTTGAGTGATGACAAAGCGTTCCTGTGTGGGGGCATGAAACGTGTGTTTTAAAAGTCACATCATGTGACTTGGAGAGAGAGAGAGAGAGAGAGAGAGAGGAGAGAGAGAGAGAGAGAGGAGAGAGAGAGAGAGAGAGAGAGAGAGAGAGAGAGGAGAGAGAGAGACAGATACATACCGTCGAAGGTGACGTTTCCGAAGGGATTGTCATCGAGGAGTGAGGCTCGCCGTGGGCCCAGCTGGGCCTCTCGGAGAACCTTCCCGAAGAGCAGAGCTCCGTTGTGGTAGCCCGCCACAAAGTCATTGATCTGGGAGGAAGGGGAATAGACTCTGAGTTCCTCTTCACTTTGGAACCGTATTTTCACCTGTATTATGAACGTTTTCTCATTAGCAGCCTCCAGTGGCTTGAGTTGCATTGAGTGTACAGTAGGTTTCCATGGCCCGTCCGAGGGCTTGTTGGTTAGGAGTCGTTGGTCCATTATGGGCTATTGTCCTTGTGGTAATGCTTTACCAATAATCTTGATTTTGTGAAAACAGACAGACAGGCGGACGGACGGACGGACATGCAGTCAGACAGACAGTGAGTCAGACAACCAAACAGTCGGTCAGACAGACAGGCGGTCAGAGAAGCCAACCGGACAGGCGGACTGATGGACGGATGTGGACAGTCGGACAGACAGCCATTCAGACAGACAGACAGACATTTAGTCAGGCAGGCAGTCAGATGGGCAGACATCTGAACAGACAGACGGACAGACGGTCAAACACAGCGGGAGGTCCCGAGGAGGCATCACGACTGCGACTCACCGTGCGGTTGTAGGGTAGTTCTGAGCTCAGGATGTAGTTCCTCTGAGGCAGTGTGACCACCAGCACGTCCTCCATCCCCGGGCTGGATGTGGTGTTCTCATAGTACTGGGGGCTGGAGACGGGGGATACACAACACAGCCGTGACACAACAGTCCTCCAAGTGCCACAGTTGGCTAGTTTGTAATGCCATAAAAGCATACCACGGCATACGTGGAAAAAATCAATCAAATCAATCAGTGTATTCATTTCGTAAGACTCAAACGTTTACATAAATGATCTTATATTACAAAAGACTTGAGGCTCTTATCCACAGAGCACACACAGAGTGTACTGAGACATACTTACTTGTAAATGTCGAGCAGAACGAACACGACGTCCGGGGGAATAGGTAACTTATGTATCGACGCAATGTCATTGATTGTGCCGCACATGATGAAAACTGGAAGAAAAATAACAAAAAATAGCAACAGAAAAATAAGGACAGTTTATCTGGTCAACCGGCCTCTCAACAGTATAATGTCTTCCCTTCACACAGTTTCTAGGCTCCTGGTTTAATCGGGATGCGTACTGTTGCTCTTTCTTTTGTTGGCTCTGAGTGCCCTGTGGAGCTCCTCCTCTCCGCGCAGCATCTCTCTCTCGATGTGCGAGGCGAAGGTGGCCGAGGGCGCCTCCAGGGCGTGGATGTACCTGTACCCGGGGTTAGCAGAGAGGTCAGCAATCACCATTCCCTAACACCTAACACAACTCCAGCCCTAACCCGGAACATGTAACATTAAACACCAAAACCTAACTCTAACACATAAGTCCTGACTCTAGTCCTAACTCTAGGCTTAACCCAAAACACTAACACCTAACACCTAACAGTAGGCTTAACCCTAACACTAAACCCTAACATGTAACTCTAGGCTTAACCCTAACACCAAACCCTAACACCAAACCCTAACACCTAACACAAGGCTTAACCCTAACACCTAACTCTAGGCTTAACCTTAACACCAAACCCTAACACCTAACACTAGGCTTAATCCTAACACCAAACCCTAACACCCAACACAAGGCTTAACTGTAACACTAAACCCTAACACCTAAATCTAGGCCTAACCTTAACACCAAACCCTAACACCTAACTCTAGGCTTAACCCTAAAACCTAACTCGAGGCTTAACCCTAACACCTAACACAAGGCTTAACCCTAACCCCTAACTCCAGCCTTAACCCTGACACCAAACCCCAACACCTAACACCCTAGCCCTAACACCTAGCACCTAACCTAACACTAAGACCAACTGAAACACCAAAACCCTAGCCCTAACACCTCACCCAAACCCCAACACCTAACCACAACCCATAACCAACACCCAATCCTAAACCTAGTACAAAAGTACGATTTGATAGAGAATGAGGGGAGGCGTGGACCACGTGACCGTTGACCAATGACAGACAATGTGCGGTTGCGTCGCAGCGTCCGACGGGGGAGGAGTCTCTCACCAGAAGCACTCCTCTGTGCTGTTGTCGCTGCGGTAGACATAGACCACCTCCCACGACGGTTTGAAGCTCAGCACCTCCGCCACAAAGTGGACCAGGAAGTTGGAGATCTTGCGCGCCGGAGGCAGCAGGCGGGTCAGCTTGGGCTTGTAGTCACATGACAAGCCGAAGCTCCCCGCGGAGATGACGGGGATGCTGAGGCTCAGACCCAACTCGTCGCTGTGTGTGTGTATGGGGGGGGGGGGGGGGGGGGGGCACAGGGGGTCGACGGTCAACTCACACACTACAGTCAACCATGCTGTGTGTGTGTGTGTGTGTGTGTGTCGTGTGTGTGTGTTGTTATGTGTGTTTGTGTGTGTGTGTGTGTGTGTGTCGTTATGTGTTTTGTTTGTGTGTGTGTGTGTGTGTGTGTGTGTGTGTGTGTGTGTTTCAGTGCTGATGTTCATTTTTATCTTCTCCACTAGCTATGTGAGTGAGTGAGTGAGTGAGTGAGTGAGTGTGTGCTTACTCCACCAGCTGATAGGTGGCGAAGGTACAGGACGGTCCCAGCATGATGCAGCCCAGCTGTCCTTTTCTCTGCACAACAAGAATCCACACGTCAATACAAAGTTCAATCACTTGTCAAGAACATAAATGTGTGTGCGTAGATATGTGTGTGTGGCCACTAATGTGTAACTTCTTGAGGATATGCATCTGTGTGTAAATATTGTATACCTATATATAACTCTGTGTGTGTGTGTGTGTGTGTGTGTGTGTGTGTGTGTGTGTGTGTGTGTGTGTGTGTGTGTGTGTGTGTGTGTGTGTGTGTGTGTGTGTGCGTGTGTATTTTGCTGGGGTAGAGAGTGTGTGGTGGGATGTCTGCCTTCTTCACAATGTTCCCCACCTGTCTGGAGCTCTGGCTGGGGGAGAGAGTGTCTGTGTTTGAGTCGGGGGCTACTCTTCCCTGTGTGTGTGTGTGTGTGTGCGTGTGTGCGTGTGTGCGTGCGTGCGTGCGTGCATGCGTGCGTGCGTGCGTGTGTGTGTGCGTGTGTCTGGCCACTAACATGTAGCTGCTTGAGGATCTCCACCCCCTCACAGGTGCTACTGCCGCAGCCGGGCCGGTTGTAGGCCGCGGTGTTGAAGCCGTTATAATTTGCCGTCAGCGTGAAGTTCAGACCTTTGGAGAGACAATGCGATGGCATAACGTCTATTAATGAATGACAATCAAACTCCTAAACCGTTGGGCCCAGGGATTCACCCCGCCAAGTTTCCACTGGTCAATTTACTGTCCTCCTCACTCAATCACTTACTCAATCCACATTCAATAAATGTGACACAAATGGATGTGTGAGTGTTGCAGTCCTCCCTGTTACACGCCCCCTGTGAGTGGCTTTTCTTTCAGGGCTCCACCAAGACACGGGTGAGTGTTGTGGCAACCGGTTTATTGTCTGAAACGTTTTACAAGCATCATCAGAGGCCTATACCGACGAAGCAGGATTTGGGCGAGAGTGAGGTAAGTTCAGGTTCAAATCCTAGGTTTTTGACTGTCAAAACTTCATGCTAACGCTGCTATGCATACCTAACCTGCATCCGGGGCAGGTTACGTCCGGAGATCAACTGATCAACGTGTACAATAAAAGTACTGCCTACCGACCAATCAGTTCTCTTGGAAATGGGGTCACCGTTCCTAGAAGATCCCGTAGACCTCGGGCCAATATTTGGAGGGTCTCTTAGAAAAGCTTTTTTAGAGACCGACAAAACCTGATAATATCTATATGAAAGATATCGATTCCCAGCGAAGGGATTGGTTACACATCATCAACGGTTGAATGAATAATGTTTTCATATTCTCTTACACGCCATCCGAATAGACCTAGATCTTAGCAACACATTTATTTAATGGAATACACCATTGCAGTATTCGTGCCTGAGGCAGTGTGTGATTGCGGTTATTAGGCATAGTTTGTGATTCAATAGTTAGCCATAGTATGTGGTGAAGGCTGGCTAAACCTGTGGGCCTCGATTGGGCCTCGGTTGTGCACCCCAGAGACACATCACGCTGACTTGGGACCAGGTGAGGCTGCTTAAAGCGAAACTTTTGTCTCCCCCTTCTGGCAGTGAGAGTAATTACACACTCGCAACATTCCTCGTCACGACAGCGGTCTTTTTTGGACTTTTGGACTGCTTTTTTAATCTGGAGCATCCACTCCAGAAACGTTTAGCACATGGTAGGTGTCGCCATATATATGGTCTCCGTTTCCCTTTATTGTTGTATTGTTTTGTATGTATAACAAGTTTGCATTACCTTACTAGTTGAGTCTACAATTACAAAAACGCCAGGGGAACTAAAGGTTTTAATAATAATAAAATAGTTAAATAATGTAAAGCTTACATTTCGAGAGCTTCTTTGGAGCAAAATGTAAAGCGCATCTCTTCCAGAAGTTCAGCACCGATCTCGGACACCACAGAACTACAGAGAGCTTTCTCTGGCGGCCATAGGCTTAATCAGCATTGTGTGAACTTGTTTGGCAAGGGCTTGAATCTAACGGATGTTCATATGTAAGTATTGCACTCCAGCTTGTTTTCAGAAAACAGATTCTAAAAAGTAAAGCCTCTGTGTTTTGAGTAAACCACGTAAAATAAAGGTTCAACTTAGGTTTGCTAATAGGCACAACCCACCCACATAGATATAATAATAAACGCTGTCTGGACTTTTACTTTCCATCGCTGGAATATTCCATCAATAACAAACTTAACAATTAAAAAGAAAAAATCTGGAATTATTTGTAAAACTTCCAAACAGCAGTCAGGGAGGAAATACAGTAGACATGTGGGAGTAGACAACCAACCTCATTTGACTAGTTGTATGTGCATGCATGAGTGAGCATTGATCTGTAGACCTGAAATACATGTGTTGTCATTTTTTGGAATGTTGAAATGAGTCACGCCCTCTCTTTACTGGCGAGGGGTCAGGGCGTGGACAGGACAGTATACCGTTTAGCATGTGATTAGCTCCCAGTTGAAAGCTACTAGTCTAATGAGGCCATCCTGATCCTGAGTCCACATTCTGTTTCTCTCTGCAGATCAGTGTGGCCTTGATCACATTGAAAGCATTTTCCAAAAAAATGTAAACGCTAGGACCAATAAGTGATCAAGTGAGGGAGTTTCATGACGAACAAGCAAAAACGGCATCTGAGGAAAGTTTAGCAATCTACCGAGCAATCATTTTTATTCGAAATAGACAGAATAATGATTTTAAATGATTAACATAAATCTGCAGGGAAGGCAAACTTTTCTCAGAGGAGAATATGTTTTTTCTTTTTTCTTCTAACCGGATTCGGCAAGAGTGAAGAGAGCACAAATCTGATTGGCTGAAGTTTTTTGAAGAACATAAGGCTGCATTCATATTTGCCCAGCCAAGGCCAGACTGATATTCATTACAAAACACCATCTTCACTATCTGGATGGCCTTTACGAGGCTGAGAAAGGTAGGGGCATGAGGCTACTACGGTACTATGCACAGCCTTCCTTAACAACATGTATCTGAACTCACATTTCAGTTTGGATTTAAGTGTCCGCTAAAGTACTAAATCGGAGTAAAAGTAAAGCACAGAGCCCGACCGATATATATCGGACGGTCAATAATATCTGGCAATATTAGCCTTCTGCAGATCGTATATATCGTTTCAGCATTTTTGGTCTGGTCTATCGTGGGTAATCTAGAAAAAATGTAAAATCCATGCCTGTGTAACGGATGCCAGCAGGTGGTGCTGTGCAGTGGTCAACCTCACTCCCCCGATGGGTTTAAGCTCTCACGTAAGAACGTCGCTTCTCATGCCGGAGGTTTGAGCCCAGTGCGGGACACCTGTCTACTAAGTAGATAGTCATATCCAGCAGAACGCTCCTGGAGTCAATGTTTATTATAAGCATAACACACCATGACTCATCGTTTTCCATACAATGTTACGTGGTCAAATGTCACAAAAGTTAATAATACAACGCAAGATATACTGTACAAATCAACCTTGCAGCCACAGTGGTTGGTAACGTTTGCAAATGCATTACTTGGTAAAAAAAATGATTTTCTAACGATCCCAAATGTTTGAAAACTTCTAGTAACTCTAAGTGTCCCCTGGAGCCTTATCCTGCAGATGATCCAGTTCAACTTTCAAATAAACTCAAGCGCTCCAATGGAGACTGACGCATATATGCAAAGGTTCTAGTTATTAGACAAGACATAACACACAGCATATCGGCAAGGTTGGCTATGCATATGGTAATTACTATTTAAATTAATGTATAGCGTTAGTAATTTACGCTATGCAGAAGGATAATACTGCAACTGTTTGGTTGCTTTATAATTAAGATATTATTTAATTAAATGCAGTCTCTTTTTTTATTTATTTACCGATAGAGCGCAACAAAAAAGCTACCTTTTGGATTTCTTCACAAAGCAGTCACCTGTACAAGCAAGTACAGTTTGATTCAATGTGGTGGATGCTATATATGTTCTTATCTGCCACTTTTGTTGATAAAAAAATATTATTTTCAGCATTGCGATTGTCACAATTCTGAGGCATTATGATCATGAATTAATAAAGCTGAGAGCTGCAGTGTGTAGCAGCTTATAGTTTAATATTGCAGTACACTGTGAAATATTTTTCATTGTTCAAAATGAATATTATCGGCCCATAAATCGGTTATTGGATCGGCACACGCTAGGAGTGTTCATCCAACGTTATGAGTGCCCCAGAGTTGGTAACGTTCTGACATCAATGGTCATATCTTAGAGGAAGAGGAATGGAAGATGTGTTCAAATTAAAACATGAAAAATAAATATAAGTTTTCACGGTATCTTCTTCTTGCAGTGGTTTTATTATATGATGAACATGTTAACTCCCAGACCAAAGGTTGTTAAACTGAACTTACCCCTACCAGCTCATTAATGACCTGGATCTAAACACGTCTGCTAACCCCCCCCCCCCCCCCCCCCCATGACCCATTTCAGAGTAAAAGCGGGGATGGGAGGGGTCTTTCCAGCAGGGAACTAAATTACTTAATTAATTTAATAAACTTAATAAACTTAATAAATAAATAAAAGTGTTATTAATTAGATTATTATCTTCCAGGGCTGTCTTGGCCATAGCAGAGCCCACCTCTTCACCTGGATGACGATACGCTGCCCAGACATGGTTCCCTGGTGACTCTTGTTTGACTGAAAGGTCTGCTGAAAAGCCCATGTGAGTTTCATGATGACATGATTACTATAACAAGAACAAGTAGCGTACTACAACCACAGCACCTATCTCCTTACCTGGTTATTAAGTCGACATCATATGGTCTGGTTATTAACCAGCCTCCCCGTGAGTGTTTGTCACCCGGTTATAAACAAGCTCTAGAACTACTGAAACTCGACTGTTGTTGTTCAATTGTAGGGCCTGTGTTTTACAAGTCTAAGTGAAACAAAACAAATAAAAACGTATGGTATGGTATGGTATAGGCCTACCTTCGGCTTGGTTGATCTTGCGGTCCATCTCGATGGCGTTCTCCACGGCTTCCCGCACGTAGCGCAGACTCCACTCGTACGTGTGGTCCTCCAGCAGCACCACGTTCATGGTGAACTGGGGTTTGGCCTTCCAGCATTTATCCAACATCTGACTGGCGACAGCCACCCCGACCAGGACCCCCAGGTGCAGTAAACGGTGTGTGTTGAACAACATGACGACGACAACGACGACGACGACGATGATGCTGATGTTGATGATGATAGTCAATTAAGCGCCTACATGGTATAACAACACTGATTGCGGCGTGTCACACAGGATGAGGTAGAAAAAAGTAGCGTAAAAAAAGCAAAATACACACAAAAAAAACACCGAATACACTCCAAAACAGCAACAGTTAGTTAAACAAACACAACACTTTGATGATCATTAGATCCAAGCGTCTCGTCGACGACTCTCTCTCTATGACGCGTTGATTTAAAGCGTGCCGCGTACAGAAGAGTAAAAGTAATCCCCAGATCAACACGTATAGGCCTATCGCGTAAAACGCTGTACGCACACACTGGTGTGTTCTCCGTGCGTTAATGAACTGCTAAGTGAGTGACTGCTTAGCCCAGTAGGCCTACAGAGGGAACACACACACTGAGGGAGGAGGGTGGGGTGGGTGGGTGGAGTTGGGCAGAGCGACACACTCCCAACTAGAATGAATGAGGTTTAAAAACACGCACCGATGTTACGCATTACGCCTGCGTAATGTTTAATTACACGGTGGGCGATGTCATGTGTGGTTCTTTTTTTGGTGGTATAGGCTATAGGTTTGGGTTTTGAATGATACGTTTAGGGTGACCTTTATCCACTCATCGTAGTCCTGCTGTGTGATAATATAAAATCACAGTGACAGCTTGTCGAGGAACCCTCATGCTTTGCAAAATAAGGTGTCTAGAGAGTGTACACGTTGAGTGTATGATGTGCAGGATATGAGGCCGGGACTAAACATAGTTGAATTTCCCTTTGGCTGGACATCCAAGCACATAAGACTACACACTTTGAGAGCATTTCGTTACACGACAATACGTTTTTACCACATCCTTAATAATAATAATAATAATAATAATAATAATAATAATAATAATAATAATAATAATAATAATAATAAAACGTAAATGGAAGTAACCAGGTGGTCAAACCACCAGATTGTGAGATATATGTACATTTAGTCATTGAGCATTTAGTACATTTATTAATTTGAGATTTGATTGTCAAAAATCTGCTGCAACAACCACTGGATTCCAGAGTAGCTAGTGTCATCAACACAAGGCGAGTGGATTCAGGATTGTTCGTGTTTTGTGTAAAATGTTTAGTGCTTAGTTACATCTCAGGGACACATCAGAGATAATCCGAATTCAACACAAAGAAATGAAAAAAGAGTGCCCACGCTACTACCGCAGTATGTTCCAGAAGGAAAAAACAGTCAGTCAGCTCACACGGCGAGACGGGAGCGAAGGTCGCCCAAGAAAAACCACCGCCCCATAAAAACGTCAGCTTTGAGCGGAGATGATAAATACTGGATGTTATAAAAGGTGTTTAGATAGAGCCCATAAACACTGTAACTAGCCACTATCTGCTCCACTAAAAACCCTCGTGGCAAGCGGCGACTGTACCACGATTTAAAACCCAAACAAAGAATAGGTCATTTTTCAAAAATAAATAGCCTACTTTTAATATTTGGCTAAATATTCTGATGCCAATATTAAAAATCAATTTCCAACTTCCAACTTCCAATTATTATTATTATTATTATTATTATTATTATTATTATTATTATTGTTGTTAATATTATTATTATTATTATTATTGTTATTATTATTATTACCATGTATGTAAATGCGTCATTAACATTCACGGTAAGATTCTTTTAAAAAGGAACAAAAAATATACGAATAAATAAATAAATATATAATTTGTTATACACTTGCCACTCTTCTGTCTTTTACTAGTGACTATTGTAAAGTTACGAGTTGCTATAAGATAGATAGTAGTGCTTATTTATTAGATACTAGTAACTATTAGAATTTTGACTAGTGACTTTTCTGTTCTTAGTAAAAATGCAGCAACTTTGCTATTGAATCACATTTTAGATATCAACTCATTCATTAACCACTAGTATTTAACTTTTCTCTAATCTAATCCAGTTGTACTATTGTGCTTATTTATAAAATAGGCCTGCTAGTAATCATTTGTTTGTGACTAGGTGTTATTCAAATTTTGCATTCACCATTGCATTGTTACTAGTTGCTATTGAACAGTGATGAGTAGCATTTTTTAACTAGCTTTATTCCAAATTAAGATATCAACATTTTCTTTATAACCTGTCATAACTTTTTAAATACCTGTCAATAGCTATATCATGATATAATTAAAAAATATATGACAGGTAATTCAAATGTTTGTTAATATCTTCAATACTGGTATATAGCAACTAGTAACTTTACAATAGTCACTAGTAAAAGGCAATCTGTAACTGAACTAGTGTTACTTTGGAATAAATGCTTAAACTGCCTGCCATACGATGAAATATAATCGCCAATACAAAATAACCTACAAAAACATGAGAAAGAAAGATAAAACACAATCTCGGTCAACAATGAGTTGCTCAAAGGTTGCTAGGCACTGTCTTCAGACATCGGGGGGGGGGGTGGGGTCTGAACTGGGTTTGAACACACAATCAAACCACTTTACTTAAACACACACCTGAACCACTTCACACACGACATGGACTTCCTTAGTTCCTCAGGTCACAATAAGAGAGTGTGTGTGTGTGTGTGTGTGTGTGTGTGTGTGTGGGGGGGGGGGGTACCAACTCGTAGCAGGAAGCATACTGGCAAAGCTGTGAACAGATGGGGCTCGGTTGTGCCGAGCCCCACCGCCGCTGATGTGATGATGTAGTACATCCTGTGTCGTCCGAAATGTTACTTTAAGTACGACAAAACACCTCTGGGAGTGTGTATGTGTGTGTTTATGGTGTGTGTGTGTGTACCTGTGTGTGTGTGTGTGTGTGTGTGTGTGTGTGTGTGTGTGTGTGTGTGTGTGTGTGTGTGTGTGTGTGTGTATGTCTTTGTGTGCGCTGCATGTGTACATGTGGGCGCTTATCTATGTGTGTGTGTGTGTGTTTATCTGTGTGTGTGCAGGTCACTGGGTTTATTTGTGATGTACTCTCTCGCTGTGTCTTAAGTGTCCTTTATATCGTCCAGAAGCAACCAAACCAGCCAACCAATAGGCTGTTCATGGCGGCTCTGTCAATATCTATACAGACACTTTTGTAGTTTAACCTGACTTCAGTTATATTCAAGATTCAAGATTTAAGATTCAAGATGTTTTATTGCCATTTGCAAAGTACAATGGAATTCCCTCCCGCAGTAAGAATTCCTACACTAATGCTATACTAAACTACACAATACTATAATATAATTCACAATACTATAGTGTAAACAACACGATTTACTCCCTATGCCATGCTTTACTGTAAACAACACTATAAACAACACTATATACTATAATACTATACTATATATATATATATATATATATATATATATAACTATATATATACTATATATATATACTACTATATACTTTACAATACATACATACAATACACTGTATTGTTTGCTTCATGGTTAATATTGTTGTCTGAACTCACTTATCTGTTTCTCTTTACGTGACTTCAGTCATGTTGATCAGCTATTAAAGCCATTTCAAAATCGACCCATGCATGAGGGACATCACAAGTGGGAGTTAATATCAGATGGATAAATTAGTCTACCAGTCTACCCATTGGACTGTACCAACAGTGGCTCCTCTATCCATCATACATCTCATTGGACATGTAATGTAATGAAATGTAATGGCTAATCACACTGGATGGTGAAAACAGGGTCCCTTTAATATGAGTTACCTTAGTTAACTAACTAACTAGCTAACAAAGGTAACAAAGGTATTCTTTTTTACAAAGCAATGAGGAAACGCCCGCGGATCATTAACAGCGCTATCAGTTGTAGGGCTAATGCCCCTGATTATAGATCCCCCAATTAATCATTTATGAGATCATCCCAATCTCACTTATTAGGGCACAATCTTGTTTTCGAGCCAAGTGACTTCCACGTACCGAGTGATTTATAGACATGTAATGTCATGTCAACATATATCATATTTACATGGTTCGCAATCACTCTCGGAGAAGCTTTTTTTCCTGGGTAGACACCCCCAACTGTACGGTGGCCACACACAATTGTCCTTTTCTGAGTAAAGTTACACAGCACACATTTTATAGGCACTCGTAGAAAAAAAATGTGCGGAAGAAGAACACATATATTTACGCTCGCCCTCCTTGGTGGGAAATGTATCTTTGCCAAAGGGATCCATAACAGCCCGGTGGAATGGGGTGCTGTTGTTGTTCTTGGAGCCCCCTTCTGATTCATGTCTGGCCCGTTTCCCCGTGGGTTGCTGGTGCTCTGGTTGTCGAAAGGTGCTGGATTTTGATTTGTTTTCGGTGACGACTTTAACTGCAAATGTGGCTTGGGGTGAAATGTGTGTGTGTGTGTGTGTGTGGTGGGGGGGGCGAGGGGGGGGAGGGGAGGGGGGTTGTTGGGGGTGAGTGTGGGCAGTCTTGGTCCGGGAGAGATTGGCCTTTTCCCAGTGTGGGGGCACATTTGGCGAGTGTGGTGTTTTGTATGTGGTTGTGGAGTTGGCTGAAGAGTTGTTGAATTTGGACAAACATTTTTCAGAAGCAGCTGGTTTTCCATTTGTTCAAAAGGCTTGGGGATGCTTGGTTAGTGGTGAGTGGTGAGTGGTAGGTGCTCCTTGTTTTGGGCGTTGGTGAGGCAGTGGCAGCTGGTGCTGTCCTTGGGCACCCTGGTTGCCTGTGTGGAAGTTGTGATTTTCCCCTTTTGTGGGAGGGTTGGTTTTGGGGTCTGGTTCCGGTGGGGAAGGTGCTGGATTGCGAGGGTTGTCTTGGTGGTGGTTTGGGGTCTGGTGGTGCTCCAAAGGCCAGGGGGACCAGATGGCCTTTCTTTGATCGGTGGTGACTGCGATGGAGGCCATGGGTGTGTGTATGTGTATTTGATCTTGTGGAGGACAGGGTGTGAGAGTGTTTTGTAGTAGATACAACGGGTAAAAGGAATAAAACAAAAATGTTCTAAAATTAAATAAAATCAATACGATTGGATCAATTAAAGAACAAAATAAGTAATTGCGACAAGGGTATGGGTATGGTAAAATGACCATTTGAGAGATCTGCTTTAAAAACTATGCTATGTGTTCATAATATCCGGATCGCCCTCTATAAGTGTTTCCGTGCGCTGGTGATTATGTGGTCGAACCAAGCCTTAGTGAATGAATAATGATCTGTCTCACCTCAAAGATCAATCGCTTCATCGATGGTATATTGCCCCCAAGCTTCATTGCCCCCAAGAGAGCCGTGTGGACTCAACTGAGCCAAACACCAAGAGGACAGGGTGATCTGAACCATATGTCATCATGCTACACCCTGAACATTACCGACAATGACTGACACTACTACCACACCACACTTCTCCTTCCTCCCAGCTATCAGTCATATTTAGTGATATACTTTTATGATATTTGTATTCCACTTTTAGGATCATATTCTTTTATTCTAATTCCCTTCATTCGTTCGTTCATTTTTATGATTTTTCATTTTTTTCCGCACTCACAATATTCACTTTTTTTCACTGTGGTATATTTTGTTCCACCAAAGCCTAGGTGAATGGATGCCTGCTGTAACCAACCATTATGAACACAAATATATATATATGAAAGAACATCATCAAAAACAACATGAATGGCGAATACCAAAGGAAAAGCACTCAACCCGAGAGAACACGGATGGGGACGGAGCAGACTCTTTTATCCCCCCCCCCCCCAAGCGCAAAGATGTTGCTTTGGTCGGTCCGTCGGTTGTCAATGAAAAATCCATAAAAAAGTCAGTAAATGCTTGAAAATGCTTTGTTTTTGTCAGCTTTTGTATATCACTACTTTTACGTCTACAATTTCCTTAAAGAAACAGTACTTCTGTAGGATTTTCCAGTTCTCTTTCCCCCCCCCCCTCTTTGGCGTGTGTGTGTGTGTGTGTGTGCCTTTATCAGAATAGCTTTGGGTGCATGCATTCGGAGAATGGGTGACCCCCCTCACCCCACTGATAACAGACAATGACCACAGGCAATGCTCAGAACCTCAGACAATGTAGGACCAGGGCTGGTTGTGGAAACAGTGTGTGTGCTTAAGTGAATGGTAATAGTGGGAATAATGGGAATGAGGCCACTTTGAGACGCTGAAGGAGACCAAGACCATCAGACCATTTCTTCTTTATCAGTTTCAGGGTCAAGGGCAAGGAGATAGGGCTCAATCTTATCTGTAACGTGGGGAGCTGTAGCTGAGATAAATAGCTAAGTAAAAAGAAATAGCTCAGTTCAGCAGCACCGCCCATCCCCTGCTGACCTCTATCACGTCATAACGTCTCAAACGCATGGTTAACACCAAGCTGCAGTACTCACAATCGGCCACTACGGGGAGCTATAGTGCAACGGGTTAAAATATCTAAGTTTATCAGCCGAACAAGCTCAATCGGTGGTTCCCACCGTGGCCACCCTGGGTAATAAATATACGCACTCATTACTGTAATACACTTCGCATATGACATGTTATGATACTCTTTTTGAAGCACCGCATACGCTTCTAATCTGAATGCAAATTATACACACGCACATGCATGCACATGCACATGCGCGCGCGCACACACACACACACACACACACACACACACACACACACACACACACACACACACACACACACACACACACACACACACACACACACACACACACACACACACACACACACACACACACACACACACAAATACCCCCAACCCCCCCCCCCACACACACACACACAGAATCGCATTTACAGCGGAGAAGGAGAGTGAGAGAAAGAGAGCCATCCTCTGTAATGAGTACTCTGGATCGAATTTCTTTTCATCAACCTGTAATGCGTTAGCCTGGTCCTGCATCTCCCGTTTACCGTCTCCTTCAGATCACTAACAAGGCTTCCTTTAGCTCGGCTTTATCCATCTTCAAACATGATGACAATGGTTGAACATTTTCTATGGACTGGGATCCCATAGTCTGTATTTGCCTATTCACGTTAGGCGGATGTTTTGTTATTTGCTTTATTAAAATGGCCCAGCTATTGGCCATACAACCCACCCCCCTACCTCCCCCCCGGTCTTCAATCTTATCATCAATCAAAGAGCTGTTTAACGAGAGAGAGGGAGAGAGAGAGAGAGAGAGAGAGAGAGAGAGAGAGAGAGAGAGAGAGAGAGAGAGAGAGAGAGAGAGAGAGAGAGAGAGAGAGAGAGAGAGAGAGAGAGAGAGAGAGAGAGAGAGAGAGAGAGAGAGAGAGGGGCGGGGGGTTAGGGTGTGTGCAGGGGAGAAAGAGCTGTAGAATAAGATATAGAGCAGTGGGTTTACTGCTTGGGGAAGTAACGAAGAAGATATAAAACCCCGACCCAACCACCACAAACAACAACAAACAAACAAACAAACCAAAAAAGCAACATCAACAACCAAACAATCAAGATTTTCCCGGAGGTAAACATCGTAGAATGGAGACGTATCTGCTGTCAACAAAAAAACAACAAACCCCTGCAGCAATAAACCATAATGGAGGAAAAACACCGAAAGTGTTCATCAAAGGGAGGTTCCCTGGGAGTTGTTTTTTGAAATAAACGGTTTAATAAAACACAGCGGGGGGGGGGGGGGGGGGGGGGGATGCAGACGGACGGCCGGATGAAAACAACTGTTGTTGGTTGGTGTTTTTTGTAGTTCTAAACCACGTCCACGACCCCCTCGAAAAACCCTCTGCCGGCACACGCTAAACACACACATACATACACGCACACACACACGCACACACACACACACACACACACACGTAAAGTGGTCACTCCTATTAACAAAGGGTCTTTATTTCAGGTTTCATATGTTTTGAAAGATAGACGACAGGATGAGTTTTGCTGGCAGCTTGTTGCTCAAAGACAGGTGAGATGGATTCACACATATACGGTGCATTGGCTCGACGACTGACATGTCAATTGTAAACGGTTAATGGACTGCTTTTATATCGCGCGGTAATCCAAAGCACCTTACAAGGCATGCGTCACATTCACCCATTCAGACACACATTCATCCACCGAGGGCCGAGTCAGCCGTGCAAGGAGACAGCCAGCAGGTTGGAAGCGGTTAGGGTGTCTTGCTTTAGGGACGCCCCTAGACTTAGCTGGGAGGGGCAGGTACAATGGAACGCGTACTCCCCGTTCCCTCCCGTGTATCACAATACTGTACACAGTACAAAATAAAGTTACTGATGGATGATATAAACATAATGCAAAAATCGATTTTTAAAGTGACAGTAGTGCCGCAGCATAATGAATACAGTGCATTGCAGAACAGTGCAGTAACTGTAATGAGTCCAGAAAGTTCAGCAAAAGTATGATATTGTAATGTAATATGGGTGACAATGTTATGATAGTGGCAGCGCGGATTTGTTCTGTCTTTCTATCTCCCAATCGTGGCTTCCCAATCGTCTCCATTGCCGCGGGTTGAGCGTTTTTCCCCGCACACAAACTTCTGCAACTAAATCTCCCAGACCTTTCCTTCATTTGTTCATCCGTTATTAATATAATTTCATCGTTGTTCTGTACTTTCTCCCCGTCATCTTTCTCTCCTCTCTCCCCTCTCTCTCCTCCCCTTCTGTCTCTCTCCCCATCCTCTCTCATCTCTGCCATTCTCTTCCCTCTCTCCTCTCCTCTTTTTTCTCTCATCTCTCTCACCCTGTCTCCCCTCCTCTTGTCTCCCATCCCGTCTCTCCCCTCTCACTGTCGCTCTCTATATCTTTCTCTTTGTGTCTATCTGTCTCTCTATGTCTCTCTCTCCCTCTCACTGTCTCTCTCTCTTTCTCACATACTTTATCTCTCTATATCTATCTTTCTCTATGTCTCTCGACGATCATCCCTCTCTCCCCCGTCACTGTCTTTCTCTCTCTCTATGTCTCTATGTGTGTGTGTGTGTGTGTGTGTGTGTGTGTGTGTGTGTGTGTGTGTGTGTGTGTGTGTCTCTCTCTCTCTCTCTCTCTCTCTCTCTCTCTCTCTCTCTCTCTCTCTCTCTCTCTCTCTCTCTCTCTCTCTCTCTCTCTCTCTCTCTCTCTCTCTCTCTCTCTCTCTCTCTCTCTCTCTCTCATCCCTCTCTCCACCCCCTCACTGTCTTTCTCTCTCTCTGTCTCTCTTTGTCTCTCTCTCTCTCCCTCTACCTGCACAAAGCCAGTGTCCTAAATCAATAAATCATGATCTCAGAGTGCGGTTCCCCTCCCGGGGTATTCTGGGAGAACGGGTGGCGCCTCCCGCTACCTGTCTTCATCACCTCGTCCGTTCGGTCCGTTCCGAGAGACGTCTTCCGTTCCGCTAACACGATATCAGCCATCTCATCAGTGATCAGATTATACAGAGTACTAGGTGGCAGGTTTTCACACGGTGCTCAAAATAAAGACGCTGTGTTGCCCTGGCAGTACTGATTGGTCCCCAAAGAGCGACCAATCAGGTTCAGACACAATTCTTCTTCAAGACACTGGAGTCATTGACAATGACTCTTTCGTCTGGATAGCGGGTATAGTGTGGTCAAAATGGGGTTACTCTGTGGACGGTTTTCTTTTATTTTCTTTTCTTTTATTTAATTATTTTTGTGTGCGGTGTTTCTTTCTCGTTTGTTGGTTTGTTTCCTTCGTTTTGTGATTTATTATTTATCATAGTATTGTTTTCTTTTCTTTTTTTTTTTTTTACCCCCGTGTATTCTTGTGTGTGTCGTTCTCCTGCTGTATGTGTGCATTGTGTATGTTTTAGAACTTCAAACTAAATGAAAATACATTGTCGGTGCCCCATATCCAGACACATTTTCTCACATTGTCACTTTCACTTGTGAGAAGTCCCGGTAATATGCTGACTTAAATCAATGAAAAAAACATTTTAGCACAACAGTAATCAATACCGTATGATGAAAAGGTACAGTCACACACGTGGTGAAATTCAATATTGTTATGTCATTTAATACACCAGTGTTCTGCTTTAGAGACGCAAACCACAGGCATCACTTTAAAGGCCCCCCTTTGGCTACCAATTGTAGCCAAAGTGACATCACAAGTGGGAGTGTCCACCCAGATAGATAGGTAGATAGATAGATATGATGGATAGATCAACCAACCTACAAGTTGATATGGGAATGCTGGTAGATGGATGTATCCATCAAACATCTGAATGGAGCTTGTTCTTAGCCCCTCTAATACGGCAGGGCTTTTATCGTGGCCATGGAGCTAGTGACTTGACGTACATCCTGGTCCGTAGGGGGCGGGGCTCCATTCATGCATGGACCGCTCCATCACCAGCACACCACGGGGAGCCATTGTTGTCCAGAGGACTCCATGCCGCGGTCAAGGTCATGAGGTGTGAGTGTTGCCATGGCTTTAAGTAAAACAATTGAAGGAGCATGTAAGGATCCATTGTTCAAGGATGCCCACAGGTCAGACATTTGCGGATCAAAACCCCAGAACCTTATTAACTTGGGAGTTAAACAAACCCCCAACCCATACTCTACTATCCTGCTCCACTGATCCACGGAGAGAGAGTCACAGGTGAGGAGCAAGAGCAGAACAAATGAAAAGGAAATAGAGAGAAGGGTAGATTGAGAGCATATATACACCTACGTATTACTGTAATAATACTGTAAATTGTACAATTCATCTGTCTATACATTTAGATTTCATTCAGATTTAATTTATATTTTGTTATAAATTATTATTATATTTTGTTGATGCTAGTTTAGTTTAGTTTAGTTTGTTGTTATTAGTTTTAGGTATTGTATATCTTTGTGTGCATTTATTCCCCCTGTTTCAACTGTTGCACCTTAATTTCCCTCGGGATTAATAAAGTCTCTTGAATCTTGAATCTTGAATTAAGCCTGAGAGAGAGAGAGAGAGAGAGAGAGAGAGAGAGAGAGAGAGAGAGAGAGAGAGAGAGAGAGAGAGAGAGAGAGAGAGAGAGAGAGAGAGAGAGAGAGAGAGAGAGAGAGAGAGAGATGGGGGACAGACAAAGGTAGCAGGAGAGAGCGAGAGAGACAGCGAGAGAGAGAGAGAGAAATTGTTTGATTGACTCAACCCTATCCTTACCATCACCACATTATCTTATATTACAGCCTCACTGTTTCACTTTATATACACATTTACATTTATATTGGATTGGATTTGTATTTATTACCTTTGTGCTTTGGCAATGTAAATGTAGGTTTTCCATGGAAATGAAATGAATTGATGGTACATTTGATTGAATCATTTAAATCTTGAAAGGGAGCGATTGACAAAGGTATAGAACTATATAGAGAGAAGGGAGAGAGATGGAGAGGGTGGAGAGAGATAGAGAGACAAAGGGCGAAGGAAAGAGAGCGAGGCAGAGGAAGGCTTTTGGCAGGAAGCTGCGTCAGAGCTGACCCATTTCAGCCAAAACATATTATACATTTGGGGTTTTATCAAAAGTTATGGTTTCATAACACACTTTAGTATACACACACACACACACACACACACACACACACACACACACACACACACACACACACACACACACACACACACACACACACACACACACACACACACACACACACACACACACACACACACACACACACACTAGATGTCATAGATGTCTTCCACATCTCCAACAACAACGTTATCCCCTTGTTTCGTGCCCTCGGTCATAACAGCCGTCAACAGTCTCTAAATATATCTCTCGGTTGTGTGTTGTTGTTTCCTTTGGTTTGGTTGGTTTTCCTTGTTGCACAGATACTAACCGTGAAAACAAACCATTTCTGTGAGGACCATAAAAAATGAATCAGAATCTTCTGTGAGCTACTTCCATCAGTGGAGGCCGCTGCTGAGTCTACACGGTTTTTGACCAGGGCCTGCTGAGGCTCTTTACACTACAGACCAGAGAAGTTCCTTCATTCAAGACCAGGTTCCAACACTAGAGACCAGAGAAGTTCCTTCACTAGAGGCGAGGTTTCAACACTAGAGACCAGAGAAGTTCCTTCATTCAAGACCAGGTTCCTACACTAGAGACCAGAGAAGTTCCTTCACTAGAGGCGAGGTTTCAACACTAGAGACCAGAGAAGTTCCTTCATTCAAGACCAGGTTCCTACACTAGAGACCAGAGAAGTTCCTTCATTCAAGACCAGGTTCCAACACTAGAGACCCGAGAAGTTCCTTCATTCAAGACCAGGTTCGTACACTAGAGACCAGAGAAGTTCCTTCATTCAAGACAAGGTTCCAACACTAGAGACCAGAGAAGTTCCTTCATTCAAGATCAGGTTCCTACACTAGGGACCAAGAGAAGTTCCTTCACTAGAGAACAGGTTCCTACACTAGAGACCAGAGAAGTTCCTTCACTAGAGACCAGGTTCCTACACTAGAGACCAGAGAAGTTCCTTCATTCAAGACCAGGTTCCTACACTAGGGACCAAGAAAAGTTCCTTCACTAGAGAACAGGTTCCTACACTAGAGACCAGAGAAGTTACTTCACTAGAGAACAGGTTCCTACACTAGAGACCAGAGAAGTTCCTTCATTCAAGACCAGGTTCCTACACTAGGGACCAAGAAAAGTTCCTTCACTAGAGAACAGGTTCCTACACTAGAGACCAGAGAAGTTACTTCACTAGAGAACAGGTTCCTACACTAGAGACCAGAGAAGTTCCTTCATTCAAGACCAGGTTCCTACACTAGGGACCAAGAGAAGTTCCCTCACTAGAGACCAGAGGACAGGTTCCTTCACTAGAGACCAGAGAAGTTCCTTCACTAGAGAACAGGTTCCTACACTAGAGACCAGAGAAGTTCCTTCATTCAAGACCAGGTTCCTACACTAGGGACCAAGAGAAGTTCCCTCACTAGAGACCAGAGGACAGGTTCCTTCACTAGAGACCAGAGAAGTTCCTTCACTAGAGAACAGGTTCCTTCACTGGAGGCCATAGAAGTGCGCCTCGGAGAAGTGTTTATCAGGCACGAAAATCTAAATGGTCTCATTCAGAGATAGGAGTCGACTCGAAACAGATAATCCCACAGAGCCTTTCATCAGCAGCTGACGGATGGCTGTGACATTTGTAACTAATCACACTCTTAATTAAAACTCAGAAATCGTACCTACAGCATCTTAATTAGTATATCCCTAGGATTACAATATGTAAGTCACAATCTCAAAGAACTTCAGGACTCACAGGCCCACATTTAAATTAGCATTAATCCAAAGCGATCTCTTTATGAGACTTGAAGCAAAGTAAGGCATTCCACAGAGAGGGTACATCAACTAGAGATTAATAAACCAAAGTTAATATAATATATTTTTAAATATAAAAAAATAAAATAATAACACAGGAAAACCACCCACAGAAACAAAATGGCAGACGACGACAGCAAGCTTCTTAAACCTCCAGGGGCATATCACACGGCAGTCACAAAAACTTTTTTTGCATATTTCTACTCTGTTGGAAAATATCGTCTCTCTCTCTCTCTCTCTCGTCTCTCTCTCTCTCTCTCTCTCTCTCGTCTCTCGTCTCTCGTCTCTCTCTCTCTCTCTCTCTCTCTCTCTCTCTCTCTCTCTCTCTCTCTCTCTCTCTCTCTCTCTCTCTCTCTCTCTCTCTCTCTCTCTCTCTCTCTCTCTCTCTCTCTCTCTCTCTCTCGCATGAGAGATACTTGGCACTTGGTTCTTTTTTGATAGTGGCTGGCAGTAGGGGTGCATTTTAAACAGAATACCCTGAAGCCTGTTTGAAAGAAAAAAAAATGCAGTTTTCGAATCGGTCCTTAAAGTCGGTACGGTGAATTTGCAGACTGGGAAGCTGGAATGCTTATGGTAAATTTTTGCAAATGTAAGTTTATATCTCTGGGATTCTGCTGTTATTGCATTATATTTGAACAATATTCCATCCCAAAAATGCAACCCAAAATACCACAAAGCAAAGATGCCCTTCAGATCGGTAAATTAAGCAAACATTTGAACAATCGTGAAACTATACATTTGAATCACTTTACCACTTTACTGAAAGTCTCTTTGGTTAAAAGCATCTGCTAAATGTAAATTAAAACATGTAAACAATCACATTTCAGTCCCACTTTGATGCTCGAGGATTAGTAATCAGATCAAATCGGATTTATTCCATTACTGGTATGAAAAAATTTGAAATGATCATGAACCCGACACAACGCTTTAGTCACTAAAGCAGCTTACGCCCTCGTGGATGAACACATACATGTGGCTTGTTTATCACAGCCACATTCAGCTTCACCTGAAGAGCAGAGAGGATGGACGTAGGGTTGGCGTGAGAGAGAGAGAGAGAGCAGGAGAGAGAGAGAGAGAGAGAGAGAGAGAGAGAGAGAGAGAGAGAGAGAGAGAGAGAGAGAGAGAGAGAGAGAGAGAGAGAGAGAGAGAGAGAGAGAGCAGGAGAGAGAGAGAGAGATGGGGAAAGACAAAGGTAGCAGGCGAGAGAGAGGGAGAGAAGGACGCATATTTGAAAGGAAAGACAGATAAGACAAAAGGAGAGCTATAAGCCAGATAAGAGACAGAAGGAGAGATGAAGACGGTAAAAGAATGAGAGAAACAGAGTGATGGAGAGAGAGAGAGAGAGAAAGGAAGGGAGAGAGAGAGATAAAAGGAGAGATAAAATATGGTAAAAGAAAGAGAGCGACAGTGATAGTGAGATAGGAGCGAGATCTGCTCAATGTAAATGTCAACATGATCACATTTCAGTCCCACGTTGGACGCACAAGGATTAGTGATTGAGTCCATCATAGAGTGATAGAAAAATAGAGTGATGGAGGGAGAAAGAGAGAGAGAGAGAGAGAGAGAGAGAGAGAGAGAGAGAGAGAGAGAGAGAGAGAGAGAGAGAGAGAGAGAGAGAGAGAGAGAGATGAGAGAGAGAGAGAGAGAGAGAGAGAGAGAGAGAGAGAGAGGAGGTGAGAGAGAGCAATCTAAAAGCGGAACAGAAAGAGGGAGGGAGGGAGGGAGAGAGGAACGCATGGAGAAGAGGAAGAGAGAGAGAGAGAGAGAGAGAGAGAGAGAGAGAGAGAGAGAGAGAGAGAGGAGAGAGAGAGAGAGAGGAGAGAGAGAGAGAGAGAGAGAGAGAGCATGTGTCACCCCATTGTCTCCTTCAGCAGCAGGAGGTTTCAAGCAGGGCGAACGACAGCACAGAGGGAGAGAAAATAAAAGAAGAAAGAGAGAGGGAGAGAGAGAGAGAGAGAGAGAGTTAAAACTAAATGGTGTGGTTGAAGACACTCTGTTCCGGTCTATATCTCTGTTACTGTATATCTTTCTATCTGTCAGTTTTAAAAATGAAACTATTTATCTATCAAAAATTGATCTATCTGTATGTTTCTATCTGTGAGTGTGTGTTTGTGTGTGCACGGCGCGCGTGTGTTTGTGTCTACCCCTCGGTGTGTCTGTCAGCCCTTCTGTGTGTGTGTGTGTGTGTGTGTGTGTGTGTGTGTGTGTGTGTGTGTGTGTGTGTGTGTCTGTGTGTCTGCCAAAAGACACACACACACAAAGAAGTTGACCTGACAACACAGCGAGGCGGAGCTTGATCTCATATGGCCTCAGAGACAAACTCTGACATCCACCGTCTTTTCGGTCTCTTCTCTACGGAATAAAAGCGTTGCCATAGTAACCCGGCCCACAGACTGTTAAAGGGCCGGTCCACACCTACGTACCTGTTAACCAACCAGTCTACCTGCCTGCCTGCCTGCCTGCCTGTCTGTCTCCCTGCCAGCCTGCCTGTCTACCTACCTGTAAGTCTGTCTGTCTGTGTACCTACCTATATATATACACACACACACACACACACACACACACACACACACACACACACACACACACACACACACACACACACACACACACACACACACACACACACACACACACACACACACACACACACACACACACACACACACACACAGGTGCAACCAACCAGTTTCAGTTGTGCTGGGAAATATCTGTTTAATATTTTGGTTTAGACAGGGTACTGCAGTGTGTACACACACACACACACACACACACACACACACACACACACACACACACACACACACACACACACACACACACACACACACACACACACACACACACACACACACACACACACACACACACATACCTTCAAAAGGAGGACTAATAACACACACACACACACACATGTACAAAGGAAGGCCTAATGACACACACAGGGAATAGAGAATAAAGAGCAGTGATGTGAAGAGTGTGTGTGTGAGAGAGAGAGAGAGAGAGAGAGAGAGAGAGAGGAGAGAGAGAGAGGAGAGAGAGAGAGAGAGAGAGAGAGAGAGAGAGAGAGAGAGAGTAATGTAAGTGTTTAATAGAGAGAAAGAGAATACTGTGTGTGTGTGTGTGTGTGTGTGTGTGTGTGTGTGTGTGTCTGCAAACAGCTAAATATAGCTGCAGTGTGAGCACGGTGTGTGTGTGTGTGTGTGTGTGTGTGTGTGTGTGTGTGTGTGTGTGTGTGTCTCACTATAAATAACAACATGAGCTGAGAAGCTTCCGGAGTGATAAATGAACACGACACCCCATCGTAAAAAAAAAGAGAAAAAATAAAATCATGTCCCAGTTTAAGAACCGCAAAGTCAGCTATTCTCTCACTAAGTATACATGTGTACAATGGTCTGAAAACAAATGTTATCCTGCAATACTGTAACAATGTACCACAGTTCACAAGCACAAAGTACGTGTTCCCATTTGGGATTTGAGGGCTTTTACCACCACAGTGAAACAAACAGTGTTGACAAATATCCACATGACATTATATTTATTTATTATGTTATGTCTTAAAAATAAAAGCTCTTGAATATGACTTGAATATGAAAAATATCACAAAACCCAGTGAGAGAGTTACAATCTTTCCCCCCCATGTCCTCTAAATCTCTAGTTTAAGCCTTCTCCCCAAGTCGAATTCATTTTATGCATAAATTACATTTCCTTCTTCCATCTTAAGCGGTACGTTCCACAACAGTCTTTCTAATTCCCCATACAGTACAAAAGACACTAATCTATTCTGTCAACTTCCCCGTCGCTTCATCCTCCAGCATACCAACTCAATGTGATAAAAAACAATAAAAAACATAGCTTTTTGTTCCCCGTAAGCTGCCCCGACTTTCCTCTGAAGTGTTTGATTCATTCAAATGCACAAGTGACTCTGGGAACACCTCGACTACCGATATATTCACGATATATTTTGCCTGATAAACGAGAGCACTTCAAGGTCACTTCAAATTGTAATAAAGCCTAACGGTGTTATCCGACCCTGGGGGATGGTCTCGCTCATTTCCTCACCCCTATAGAACATTATATCTATGCTGTCGTAGCGCATAGCGCCATACTATCGGACGAGCGGGAGCTTGGCTTTGTCTGACGATCGTAAACCTGTCAGGATAATTCCCCTCGATTCTTTGAAGTGGAGGCTTTAGCGGTGAGTTTGGTTGCCCGCCCTGAATGCTAACGGGTTAGCTCTGCTACACTAAAGAAGTTGGAGGTTAAAATAGCCGCAGTTTAACCTAACTTTCAAACCCCCCCCCCACCTCTTTTAATTAATTGTGATTCTTTGACTGGTATTTTTAAGATACGTTAACCTTTGTTTTTCATCAGTGCTGTGCCGCCCCCTGTTGTGACACTAGAATTGCTCTTTGGGAGATCAATAAAGTTATTTTCCATGCGGTTTGGATAATAACTTCTAAAAGCCAATCCTTATAGCTTTTTCAATTCCAATCCCGGGCTTGCCAGCTTGAACCCGGGCCAACGAAGGTCTAAGAAAAGTTTGGCTGATTCATTAGCTTGAATAGGCTGACAATTAAGCAGACAGATTAGCATTGCTTTGCTAGACAGCGTAGAGATGGGAGGTGTCGCCACACTGGTACTGCGGTCACGACAGTGGTGACCACACTGGTGACCATAGCGCACAAGGAAAAAAGGCTTCTTAAGGTGAGAAGGTCTCTTCTCTGAGGCGAAGCTGGACAACAGTGAAGAAGAAGAATTATAGACCAGACAAGGACCAACTGTTCACGTCCCACAGCCTCTTTTGGCTGTGGTACATTGCTGTTCATTGTCAGTATTTTAAGTATTTACCGCCGCCATAAAAAGATGGAAAAGATGGTTTGTTTGTTTCTCTGTTAGCAAGATAATTCAAAAAGTTATGTACGAAGTTGGACTTGGTGGTTAGATGTTTATGGGCCAAGGAACAGATGCAGGATACTTTCTGGTGTGGCGGTTTGTGCGCGCTGTTCAGTGCCCTCTGGTTGCTTGGAGCATGTTTGCAGCACATTGTGGTGCTATGCAAGTTTATTAACATACTTCTGTTTTATTGATTGTTTTTGGTTTGGAATGTAGATTTGATTGACTCCCACCTGAATGGTTCAAACCCCAATGTACGCTGTCTACCTGTAGGTTCCCTTGGGAATGATGCCCCTGGCCTGGTTTGGGTTTGATGAAGTCATTCATGTGGCATTGATGTGCCCCTCAACCACCACCACCACCACCCCCACCCCCATCACCACCACCACCACCACCACCACCACCACCCCCACCCCATCACCACCACCACCACCACCACCACCACCACCCCCATCACCACCACCACCACCACCACCATCCCCTGTCTGACATCACCACCGTGCCCACACACATATGCTTTCTATCTGATCTCAGCTTCTATTCCCCAAAGACTAAACCACATCTCTCTCTCTCTCTCTCTCTCTCTCCTCTCTCTCTCTCTCTCTCTCTCTCTCTCTCTCTCTCTCTCTCTCTCTCTCTCTCTCCTCTCTCTCTCTCTCTCT
The DNA here is from genome assembly GCA_027704905.1 of Muraenolepis orangiensis. Lineage (NCBI taxonomy): Eukaryota > Metazoa > Chordata > Actinopteri > Gadiformes > Muraenolepididae > Muraenolepis > Muraenolepis orangiensis. Next base: position 19,245,051 of record CM051012.1, on the reverse strand, counting down.
CTCTCTCTCTCTCTCTCACACCTCCTCACTCTCTCCCTACCCCCTCCCTCTCTCTTCCCAAACTCCTCTGTATCTTCTCCATCTTCTCCCCCAACCCCTCTCTCCACCTCCTCCCTCTCTCCCCCACCTCCTCTTTCTACATCCCTCTCTCCCCACCACCTCTCTCCACCTCCTCCCTCTCTCTCCCCATCTCCTCTTTCCTCCTCCCTCTCCCCCCACCGCCTCTGTCACTCCACCTCCTTCCTCCCTCTCTCACCATCTCCTCTTTCCTCCCCCCTCCCCCCCACCGCCTCTGTCACTCCACCTCCTTCCTCCCTCTCTCACCATCTCCTCTCTCTCTGTTCTCCCCCCTCCCCCCACCTCCTCTCTCCACCTCCTCCCTCTCTCCTCCTACCTTTCCCCCAACCTCCTCCCTCTCTCTCCACCCACCTCCTCCTCCTCCTCTCTAAAGTTGAAAGCAGTGTCTCCTACCAGCCATTATCGGATTCTTTGTGCCAAATGTGTTGAGCGTCGCCTAGGGAGAGACACCCCCTCACTCCCTATCACCCCCCTTCCCCCTCTTACACCCACCTAATGCCTCCCTCCTCCCCTCCTCCCTCTCCTCTCACTCCCTCGCCCACCCAGCGCCTCACAACTTGGCCTCCCCTCCTCCTCCGTGGGCAAAAACACATCCGGGTAAATGGTAAATGTGGAGCAGCAGAAGAGAGAAACTGGAGCGGTAGAGGGGAGATGGATCGCTGGAGGAACACAAACAGAGATGAGGAGATGATAAAGAGGAGGAGCAGAGAAAAGGAGAAAGGAGGAGAGGTGAGCGCGGAATGCAGAGCTGAGTTGAGACGAGTGACATTTCGGAGCCACAGCAGGTCAACACTACTGTGGTAGTGTGTGTGTGTGTGTGTGTGTGTGTGTGTGTGTGTGTGTGTGTGTGTGCGTCAGTGTGTGTGTTTGTGTGCGTGCGTATGCGTGTGTGTGTGTTTTACGGTGCTCCTTGCGTGTGTGAGTCCTCTCCAGTCGCTACTTGTTAGAGTTTACGACACTGGCGACGGAAGTGCATAAAACCAGGACATCCAACTCCCCCTGCGCTCCCTGCATGTTGATTGTCCAATCACATGGCCAAATGATGCACCCATACAGTTGAATGTGGACGCGGTGCCTCGCGCTATAAACCTCGTGTCGGGCAGGGGGCGGACTGGCCATCGGGAGAACCGGGGGCCGCTGGGTCAGTGGGCCGGTAATCGGTATAACAAACAAACAAACAAACAAACAAACAAACAAACAAACAAACAAACAAACAAATGCATCAGTTGCCTAGACGGCCCACAGTGTTGTAACCAATGGCCCATAATAGGGGGGGGTGGGCCTTTAATATGATAGCCTTTGTTAAGATAGTTTCACTAGTAATGGCTGGCCAATTCGTTTTGGTCCACGTGGGTTTGTCCCACCCCTTTCCCGTCAGCTGTTGGCTGTCACCTGTCAATCAGACAAGTGCGTGTGCAGAGAGATGCATGTGGCCGCATTGGCTGTGGACCTAAGCTAGGCTAGGCATGTTTGTGTTTGTGCTACCTAAACACGCTTCAAAGTGTGTTTGTGTGTGTGTGTGTGTGTGTGTGTGTGTGTGTGTGGTGTGGTGTGTGTGTGTGTGTGTGTGTGTGTGTGTGTGTGTGTGTTGTAATGACAAATTCCTATGTAGCTTTGCTTTATATTTTTCAAGGTTTTATTTTACGTTGGTTACACAGAACCATCTGGGAAGTCGTGAACTGACTAACAACTGTTTATTCCACTACACCACTCATATAGTGTTTAAATTCTGGTTGGATTTTATATTTCTCATTTCAAACGCCACATTGTCATTTCAAAGACGTTGCTTTTCAAATGGTAGATTCTGATAATGGATATTAAAGTGCCGATAAACAAGATAACTGAATGTGGGAAAAACCGACTTGCTTCTTCATATTTTGCATGGTGTTCATAATATCAAACATAACATCTGACCACATTATGAGCACCGTCTTGGTGGTGCAGTCGAGAGAACAGTTGTTTAACGACTCAGAAGATCTGGGTTCAAACACTGCAATGGCAGATTCATGGAAACCCTTTACTTTTGGAAACCCAGCAATATCATGGGCACTGTAATGTCAAATATAACCGCCGACCATGTCAGAGATAAAAAGAGGCCTGTTGTGGTTCTTGTAGAGACTGGCTGAGATGATGTCTTTATTGGAACACTCAACCACGGCCATGGGCCCCGGCCATGGGCTCCCCCTATTTTCTCCAACATCTTCTGCTCTCTAACACACAGGGAACGATACTGTTTACAGAATAGTATTACAACTACAATATGTACTACAGACAACACATAACTAGGTAGTTCCTAGAATTGTGTAGTGTTTAAGTACCCAGTGCTGTAGGGTTGACTGTTGCAGCCAACTCTATAACACTGGGTACTACAGTAAACATATCAACTCGGTACAGAACAACCCTAGGTACTACAGAACAATCCTACAACACTGGGAACTACAGTAAACACTAGGTTGAACTGTTAACACGACTCAAGGTACAACAGTAAACACTACACATTACTACACATTACTACACAACACAAGGCACTGCAGTCTACACGACTAGGTACTACAATACTAAACAGTTTAGGCTGCTAATGTGGGCGGCAGTCTAGCTCAGGAGGTAGAGCGGTCGCCTCACAACCGGAAGGTTGCTGGTTCGATCCCCGGCTCCTCCTAGCAAAAACTGTCGAGGTGTCCTTGAGGAAGACCCTAACCCTAACTGCTCCCCGGGCGCTGTATGAATAGCTGCCCACTGCTCCTAATACTAGGATGGGTTAAATGCAGAGAACACGTTTCACTGTATGTCTTCATGTATGTGACCAATAAAGAGGATTCAATCCTCACGATTTGTTTGTTGTTGTTTTGTAATATAAGTAACTTATTCCATATTAACTATGACGATGAAAAGGGTGAATGGGCTCTGGTCGGTGAAGAAGAGGAACAACGTGCTTCATGTTTAATAAAACATTAAATATGAATACAGGCTTCCCTAGTCCTGTGACACAAACATCTCATTCATAGCGGGCGGTATGTGTTGCAGACAATATAAGAATTTTATTCATAGCTTGTTATATTGTTGTTGTCACGACTTACCAGGACACAAAGTTTAGTTGGCCACAGACGAGACAATTGATGGACAAGACGCAGACTTTCTTCTTCTGTCAACAATAATGAAGTCGAGGCAGATCACTGCCCTCTGCTGGACGACGGAGGAATTACAACACGTTACAATTACAAAACACATGTTGTGACCCACATTTGAATCATAAACTGTACTTATTTATTTATCTATAAATCAGTTATGAATGCATCCTTTATTTTTTTAAGTCAAACCCTGTCCATAACACATAACACTCAAGTTACACATAAATACACACGTACAAGCTTGTTAGTCAAATTGACCTCTATCCCTTAGAAACTAACTGCACAGGAGGGTTAAATGTTCAGAAAGACATGTGTACTTGTTGATGTTTTCCCTTCTTTGTGTAACAGTGAGTGTCCCGCACTGGGTTTGAACTCACGACCTCCGGCATGAGAGGTGATGCTCTAACGTGAGAGCTAGCTCCTTAAGATGCTGTGCAGTCCATGGATTTTGGCGTCTCCAGAATCCAAAATCTTCTCCTCTCTGGGTTTTCTTTCTCAGACCTCTCGGACAGGCTGTTCTCTTCGTCGGTAAGTGGTTGATCTTGGGTACAGGCAGGTGTACTTTTAAGTGTCTAGCCTGGCAAATTGGTGGGTCCAAATTGTATTGCATAAATCATCTGTTAACATCTGTTAAAATCACAGATGCATATAGCCACTGGGCTTGTATGTGATATACACACTATAATCTTTTAGTTGTAGGCTAATTGGTTTTATATGAACTCCAAAATGAATAATATCATCAGTGTTTATATTGGAAATATGGTCCAATATGACGTTAAATATGACAAAGAATCACAATATTACTTTTTGGTCAAATAACGTGTCTGCATCTGCCTCCCCATCCCCCCCCCCCTTCCCACTCCTGGCTTTGGGGCATGTGCTTCTCGCAGTGTCATTCTCTGTTACAGTGCTGAATGGTGTCTGGCATTGGAATGAGCTTTGAGCTCATTTACACTGAGTCACTTAGCAGACACTTTTATCTGAAGCGACTTACAAGCGTGGCTGACAAGCAACAAAGCAGGCAATCAATATTGGAGCAAGTACAACAACTCTAAGTGCTGCCTGACGATGTCTCTAACAGCTGGAGTAGCAGAGTAGCAGCTACAGGAAGTACATTCCATCACTTGGCATCTCGCTACAGGTAGGTCGGCAGGGTTCAAACCCAGAACCTTCCGGCTGGCAGTCTAACATTCTCACCGTGAAACTACCCCTGGACTCACAAACCAGATTGATTCATATCTAAAGTCTGTGGTTTCATATTTGTTTCGACATATTGTGTTTTACTGGAGGGCGGGAATCTGTAAGCGTGTAATTGGCAAACGGAAACTCGGCCGTATCGCTAGTAAAATGTAAAAAAGTGTGTTTTAAAGGGGTTTTCAATCAATCACTTTGTACAACGGCCCCTGTATAAATACACTTATTAAAATCCCCTTCTGAGAGCTTCATCCACTCACGTGAATGAGTTTCTCTTCCGTAGAATATCTCAGTCACAAAACAGGAAACAAGGTGTAAATCCTGCCCCTCTAATTGTGTTGGGTTGGTCTCTGGTCCAGGCTCTCTGCAGCCCCCCCCCCCCCTCTAGAAGGTCTGGTGTAACATAGTAGGACTGCTGGATCCCAGACTATCCTCCTGCTGGGAGTTTATTTTAATGTGGGCGTTAGTGGATCAGGCTCATGCCTCAGGGTGTGTGTGTTATCTAATGTGTGTGTGTGTGTGTGTGTGTATGTGTGTGTCTAGTACAACACAACCTTCGCTCCGAGCAAGGCCAATCCCCGCATCCCCAAGTGCAACAGAAGCGTACCTGCAGCCGATACATAGTGCTCCCGGCCTGGGGGGGAAACCATAGAACCCAGAACAAGGCCGTGGGATCAGACCCTGACCTTCAGAAGCCCGGGAGCCCCCCCCCCCCACCCCCCACCCCCCCCCACCCCCTGCAACCAATACTGCCGGGCCAGCAGACACACGTCTTCATCTTCATCATCCTCACACCGGCCCCGTCAGAACACAGCTGAACATGCCAACGCATGCCAAGTACATATCATTTAAGTCACTTCCCTGACTGCGGGAGGGAATGGGGAGTAAGCATTCCTATGAACTTGTTACAAATGGGCAATACAATATCTTGTATCTTGTATCTTGTACCTTGCTCCATTTCTACGTGTCAAGCTTAAGCTTGTATTAAGAAAATGAAATAATGAGACGAAATACAATTGGAACAAATTAGTCAACTAGAAAGTAATATCGGTCCTTCGTTAAGACCCAAATCATCCCTCCACTGTGGAAAATGAAAGAATTAGCGTTTAGGGAGGATATTGCTTGCGTTTCAAGAATAATACTGAGGCTAATTCTAACTGTTGGTCCACAGATGCATGCATTGATTGTGGGGGCGGGGCTACTTAGAATAACTTGGCAAGAATTTATGTTCTTTTCTTCCCCGCCATTGACGCTATTGACGCCATTATCACCGATCACCTTGAGGCATCCTCGCAACGCGCTAAATTGTGCCAAGGACGCAATTAACCAATTTAAGCGTATCAGATACTGTGTGAATAAGGAAAAGCTTCACAGGGAAGAAAGTGAGGTCAAATGGAGGAAGTTTAGGGAAAGGCCACGTTACAGTTGGAGCAACCCATTTAGAACTGTATTCCAGGAATATAGGGACGATGTGGCTCAAGCTGATCCCTATCAAGATTCAAGTCACATGACAAACCTTACGTGTACCGGGCGTCAGTTGCTTCACTTTCTGACACACGTTAATTCCCATGGATTCACTGGACAGTTGGTAACCTAGCAACATTGCCACCAGGTATATGAAATAGTCCTTTCTCCATATCGTTGCCGTGGAAGTATAAGCAGAGAACTTTAGGGAAACTAGTCAGTTGGCTTAGCTTGCTCTGGATCCATTTCTGATCCAACAAGTTCCACCTCTTTTTATCTGCTACCGGCCATGAATGTTTCATGACACCTGAGCAGTCTATGTTTAAAAGATGGTGAAAGCTTTTCTCCTCCTCCTCCTGTGTATGAAAGCCAACACAATAACTCCTGTTTACTATGAAAGCTTCACACCGGAGAACCACTCAGGAAGTAACATCCACTGGCTAGTTTCCAGCTCCTCACAAACCCCCTGTTGTTTCACACTGGTGTGGCTACAGTCGGGAGTTATGGCGATATGTACCATCAGGTACAAAGAGTCATTAGTAGTAATCGGCAGCGGGGGAGGGGGGGGCACAATTGGCCAGGCCTGGCTATCTGGGTCCAGCGGGTCGTGTTCTGTACATGCGGTGTGTTTTGCTGACTCATTGGCGAACAGGAAATACATCTCGGGGCCTGAGAGCCGGGGCCCGCCGGTGCGAGTAATGTTTCCATTGCATTATTCAGAGGCTAACGCGGAAGCTAAAACTAGCGCAGGGGCGGGTGAAACACATCGACAATATACATCAGCTGTAACTGCGAATAAAAAAAAAAAAAAGGGGGAAGAAAACACTGCTAAAAAGAGCTAGTATCGCTAAAACCCGCGCACAACATATACAACACTATATCTGTGAAGGTACTAGTAACTGCAGAATGCCCGAAACCAGGGAATGGAGAGTGTTTGATTTATAGCGTCCAACGGTAATGTGAACGGTAATAGCTAGCTTTTTGTTTTTTTTTGTTCAACCATGGCTGGGGAAAACAACGCTAGGCATTGTGTGAGGACAGAACTACTCCAGCTATTATGGCGATATATATTTTTTTTACATATTGACAGATGGTGGGCAAGGTGAGGCAGTGAAAATGAAAAAAATAGTAAAAATATGCTTGCAGAAGGAAGAAACCCCAAGAGAAACTTCTGAGAATCCCGAAGCCCGAGCCCAATGAGAACACGCTGGTCGTCTGCGGCCGGCCTTAATGTGGTACAAAGTTGTTTCCCTCTAAATGACTGTCTAAATCATCCTATATCTGCTGCCGCTGGCAATTACCGCCATCCAATTTCCACTTTAGTGGAAGCAGCGGAGAGGAGAGTGCGGAGCAGCTTATTATCTTATGGTCTGTCCTCTCTGGGTAGTGGCACCGTGTTTACATGATGTTACACAAAGCACATCATTAGATGTATTAAAGAGCTGAGGAGGGAGAGATGCACACAGGGAGATGAAGTGAGCGAGAGAGAGAGAGAGAGAGAGAGAGAGAGAGAGAGAGAGAGAGAGAGAGAGAGAGAGAGAGAGAGAGAGAGAGAGAGAGAGAGAGAGAGAGAGAGAGAGAGAGAGCGAGAGAGAGCGGAGGTCTTTCCTGTACATTCATTTGTATCCATCGTGGTACGAGGCTTTTAGCAATGTGGGATTCGATTGTAGCCAAATCTAAGTCTGTCCTTTTATTTTTATGCCTTAGTTTCCAACGGCCCACAAAGTAATTCATCACGACACACACACACACACATCCTCATATATAAAGAGAGAGAGAGAGAGAGAGAGAGAGAGAGAGAGAGAGAGAGAGAGAGAGAGAGAGAGAGAGAGAGAGAGAGAGAGAGAGAGAGAGAGAGAGAGAGAGAGAGAGAGAGAGAGAGAGAGAGAGAGGGGGGAAGAAATCCGTGGTACTTTGTGGTGGATTTCCCATCTGGAATAATAAAGAACTTCTTATCTTATAAAACCTATATAAGAGACATGGTTAATAAAGGAGGTACTCTGCTCTGATGTAAATCTCGGAGCCCAGTTGAGTAAAACATGCAAATCATTTATATCTTTACTATGTTTAATAAATGCAAACTTGCATGTTTAATATGGACCGGTCCCCGATGCTATCAAAGGGATGTATGCTGGAATATTGGTTAGCCAGAAGAGAAATGAAACACATACAGCAGGTCACCAAAGGACTACGAGGACAGAGGAACAAGGCACAGAGTGTACGATGATGAGGACTCAGTGGCCGGGAGTGAAGGGAAGAAGGCTCCCACCGACCACATTTGGTCAATCAGCTAAGATGATAGCCACACGTGCAATTATAGTATGAGCACATTTGCACAGAGCTTATTTTATTATATTTGGAGGATTGAATCCTCTTTGTACATGTACTGGTATTACAGTACATGTACACACACACACAGTGAAATGTGTGTTCTCTGCATTTAACACATCCTAGTATTAGGAGCGGTGGGCAGCTATTGTATATACAGCTGCCCCCCGGGGAGCAGTGTAGGGGTCTGGTGCCGTGCTCAAGGGCACCTCGGCAGTACCCAGGAGTTTCAGGGACTTGAATTGGCGACCTTCCGGTTCCCAAGTCCCAACCGACTGAGCTATCCTGCCGTTGGATGCTTCAACGTGAAGCCACGTATACAGTGAACACACAACAAAAATGAAATGATATGTCATTATGGAGATTATTATATATTATTATATTTTTGAGATTGGGGTTAGGAATCTTTCTCAAGGATGTGCCAACATGTTGTGGGCATTGGGGATCAAAGCCAGTACCTTCCTGCCAGGGATTGAACACCGCGGCTGTACTAGACTATATCCTGCCCTCTCTTGTCTCACTAGCACAACAGCGGAATGCACATTTGTATATTTAGAAAAAATACTTCTTCAACACATCCAGTCGGTTGGGACTTGGGGCTCAGGAACCGGAAGGTCGCCAATTCAAGTCCCTGAAACTCCTTGGCACTGCCGAGGTGCCCTTGAGCAAGGCACACCACACACGTGGTGAAAAGGGCCCAACAACGCCTGGATTTCCTCAGGCGCCCGCATCCTGAGAACATTCTACACCATGGAGAGTGTTCTTACAGGGTGTATCACCGCCTGGTACGTGAACTGCACCGCACTCGAGCGCAGAGCGCTTCAAAGGGTGGTGCGGACGGCCCAGTATATCGTTGGAGGTGAGCTCCCCTCCCTCCTGGATATATACAACCAGCGGTGCGTGGCCAAGGCCAAACGAATCATAAAGACAATGCCCACCCCAGCCACGAACTGTACTCACAGTATCAAGTGCCGTACAAATAGACTCAGAGACAGCATCCACAGTCAGGCCATCAGGCTGCTGAACAAGGGCGTATAGCATATAACAATGTATATTTTATTACATTGATTTATATATATATATATAGCTATCTGTGCTAATATATTGCATTTTATATATGCACTTTTATATTTTTATATATTTAACTTCATACAGTTTGTACTTTTTACTTATTTTTTATTCTATTCTTTTATCTTTTTTTTCCTAACTGCTGTCTGTCGTCGGGTATTGCACATAAGATTTTCACCCATTGCTTATACTTTGATGTGACAATAAACTTGACTTGACTTGACATTTCATTTGTGGATCCCTGCACTACCTTTCGCTTTGACAATCTCCCATGTCAGTAACACCCATTATATCGTATCTTATCACATATCTTAAACCGGCCAAGGTCAGCAGGGATCTACCAAATCCACTTAACCTGAGGAGAGAGGGAATAGGTTCAAACTACCGCCTCCTCTCCTAAAGAGCTAACTAGGGATGGCTAGAAGATGAAACTATACCGCCGTGTCTCCTGCAGTGTGAACCAGGGCCAGCTAGGAAAGTAAACTACCATCTCCACTCCTGCAGCGTGAACCAGGGCCAGCTAGGAAAGTAAACTACCGTCTCCTCTCCTGCAGCGTGAACCAGGGCCAGCTAGGAAAGTAAACTACCGTCTCCTCTCCTGCAGAATCAACCAGGGCCATGTATAGGAAAGTAAACTACCGTCTCCTCTCCTGCAGCGTGAACCTGCAGGGCCTACCTAGATAAAGAAAATAGAAATATATCGAGGTTAGGGGCGAACAAGTGACAGGAAGCTAAATTGGGTGGGTTTTGAGTTTAGATGTAAAAATATCCACATCATCTTCTTCAGTAATTGCAGCGGAGGAGGAGGAGGGAGGGGGAGGCGAGTACTGGCTTGGTGGTGGTGGTGCTGCTGATGTCTGGCGAGCTCATTATAACTTACGGACTATTATTTTTATCGTAATATAAAATATAAACTTTTAATTGCTGCCAGCCATGGAAGTAGCCTTTTAAGAAGGAGAATGAAGTGGGAGACTTGATGTGTGGTCCCACTATGACGGGATAGCCTCTGTATTTGACATCACCATTTCAATGTACACACCATATTACAGTACAGTACAGTACAGTATATATCCTCCATGAATGGCTAGCCGTCGGGACCAGCTGGTCCGGCCCAATCGTCGAGCCAGCTACGAAATTCTTTCTTAAATTTCGTCGAGCCAGCTACGAAATTCTTTCTTAAATTTCGTCGAGCCAGCTACGAAATTCTTTCTTAAATTTCGTCGAGCCAGCTACGAAATTCTTTCTTAAATTTCTTAAGTGTTCGATTTTGAGGAGAGGGTTACTGAATCCCACTTGCCTCTAGAGTGAGTTAGGGTTAGGGAGTTAGGGTTAGGGAGTTAGGGTTAGGGTGCCTTGCTCGACAAGTTTTTGCTAGGAGGAGCGTGGGGGATCGAACAGCATGTGAGGCGACTGCTCTACCTTCTGAGCCATATTGCCGCCCACCCCGTGTATAATATACTGGGTGTATAATATACACCCAGTATTCGGTGTATATTAATATTATTTGTTTACTATGTATGAGATATACACCTATTTTCTCCACTGGACTTCTAACATGATAACGGGGGGGGGGGGGGGGGGGGGGGGAGGGCAAGGGGTAAGTATTTCAATTCCTCTTGTTCAACACAAATATTTACCCAAGTATAACCCTGCCGGAAAAACACACGGCGCAACAAAAAAAACAAAAAAACGGGGATAAAGAACCGCAGCGACGCAGAACAGAGAGAGAAGCACGCCGCTCGCCCTTCGGGGCCGACCGACGTAGAGAGAGAGCGAGAGAGAGAGAGAGCGATAGAGAGAGAGAGAGAGAGAGAGAGAGAGAGAAGAGAGCTCCGCTAAACCGGGACTCTAATCAGCCGGCGTGCTGCGGGGAGCACGCATGCTCGCTCTGTAAGCCAGCTGATTGGGTTTGTGTAATCAAATAGAGATTCCAAGGGCTGCCCGGTACTTTCTCTAATAACGGGGGAGACGCTTCGGAGAGAACCATCACTCTCGCTACAGAAGTACCAGAACAGCAGGGCATCGACCGACCGACAAAGGTTTTTTTTATTACGTTTTAGGTATATGACGGAAACCGTAAGCACGGCTAGCGGGCGGGTCATAATCACATCACCTGACGTTCATTTTTAAAACCTGAGATGTTATTCCGTTTTAGTTCGTTTTTTCCCCCCCCCTCACTCTGTTTTTTTTCTCCGGCAGGAATGTTTAATTTCATATTACCATATCGTCCTGTTAGTCCGACTCAGTGCCTCTCAGGTAGCACAATGACTTCAGCCGCTGTGGAAGGCAACACCCAACCCCCCCTCTCCTCTCCTCTCTCTCTTACTTCCTTGAGACAATTACATACCCCCCCCCCATTCAACCCACCCACTCCCTCCCCACCGGCTTGACTCTCGCGGAAGGTGTGATGGATGTTGGAAAGAGAAAGAGTGGACAGTCCTGTTAGGTATTCACCTGGAGGGGTTCCTGTTTTCTGTTGTGTGTGTGTCTGTCTGTATATGAGCGTGTGTCTGTCTGTATATGAGCGTGTGTGTGTGTGTGTGTGTGACCGTGAGTGTCCTGCGCGGGTCTCGAACTCACGGTTCCCGGCATTAGAGGTAGACGCGCTAACATGAGAAGCTAAAACCCATGGGCTCTTAGCTTCATCCCTAGAATGTCTTTTAGGTGTTGGTGAGTGAGGTTTACACACTGCAGAGCACCACCGGCTGGTGTCCGTTCCATGCGTACACAATATGCGTGGTGTGTATATGTATGTATGTATGTATGTATGTATGTATGTATATGTGCGTGTGTGTGTGTGTGTCGTGTCTGTCTGTCTGTCTGTGTGTGTGTGAAGCTCTGAAGCCGCTCCAATCCCACATGAGTGATTTATTCATGAATGCACGGCTGAGATCCGCGATTCAGATCGAGAGAGGACTCTCCTCCAGCTCCACACACACACACACACACACACACACACACACACACACACACACACACACACACACACACACACTGAGCAGGGGGCCTCTGCTCCTAAACTAGCATGGGGCCCGGGGTCAGCCATGTCATCACATTGGGTCAACACTGACCGGTGGAGATAACGGTAGGTTGATTACTTAATGAATGACTAATTAATAAGTGGAATGCGTGCACAATGCAGTGGCAAATTGTTTTGTTCGCGTGGGTTTTGTGGGTTTTGGGTTTTGTTTTCCCAATGTCCACAGACCGGTGTGCCTACTGAACTGCTAGGAGTGCTGCCACTATCAATATCATAACGTTGTCATTAACATTACACTGTCATACTTTGCTGGAGTTTCTGGACTCACATTCATTACTCATTACAGTGACTGCACTGTTCTGCACTTGTTGCAAATGGAAAATCAAAATTCTTAAATCTTGATGTCTCTGTCCCTTTAGCCATTCACCTTTTTGGTTTCCCGATCCTATCCTTGGATAAGCGGAAAAACTGCCCGAAACTCCACCTACGCACCTGAGTTCCATTAAGGCCAGTGATTTCAGCGAGACAGTGTTAGGTCAGGTTTGTTTGATGTTTTGGTGTTTCTTTAGGCACAGTTGAGCTCTCAGTCCATTTTAGCAGCAGTTGTTTTGTGTTTTATTTCCGATTTTTTGCCCTGAAAACTGAGAACTATTTATTCATGTTCAGTACAAAGGCTGGAAAATATAATTGCAATGAAGGCCGCAAACAAAATAGTTTGTACAAGAACAGAGCTTCTGTATCTGCCAGATACGGAGAGATTCAATTCAAACAAGCTTTTTTTGTTTACTTTCAATTGCAATAAGGCTCTTTTGAATGGAGTGTGTGTGTGTGTGTGTGTGTGTTTGTGTTTGTGTTTGTGTTAGAGAGAGAGAGAGCGTGGGGGGGGCATCTCCTCGAGGGGGAGAGAGAGGATGAGAGATGAATGGAGGAGAGAAAGAGAGGAGATATGTGAGAGATGGAGATGTGGGAGGGGGGGGGGAGGTGTTGGAGAGAAAGGAAGAGAAAGACCACACACCCATGTCTCTGTGTCTGTGCGTATGTGAGGGAATACACGGCTTCATGCTTTTTCATCTCCACCTTCCCCTCCGAGATTGTGCTACTCTCCATGCTCCCGTTTCAGGTGGTAGCTGCGGGTTAAATCCACATTATTGTACTGACGCACCGGCGAACATCAGACACAGGCGCGGAAAATGAAAGGCACTTTTACAAATGAACACCAGTTCAACGTGAAGTCATGAGGGCCACACCGTTGTTAGATGAAAAGGAAAATTCGTTACATTTTTCGGGGCTGATTGACTTGGAGTCTTGCACCCAAAATATATACGCTTTCCGTGTGTAGTACATTATTTCAAGTTGTGGTTTTCTGTTGGAGAAGGAGTGAGTTTTTTGTTTGTGAAATTCTCAATCAAAGTTGTCTGTTGGTTCATCGTTCAGAAAGAGCCGAGCTCATGTCAGGCCAGTGTTATTGATATTAGATTCTCTCTCTCTCTCTCTCTCTCTCTCTCTCTCTCTCTCTCTCTCTCTCTCTCTCTCTCTCCCCCTGAAGTGCCCTGTAAGACCTAAAGGCAGGAACACACGCAGAAACTTTCCCCTGTTCTCATTGCTGTACTTCTCTACATGAGTCATGAATACAGATGATTTTAAAGTCACCCAGAAAAGTTCTGCATGTGCCAAGTGGCCACCTTCCCCCCCCTAGCAGAGAGCAGAGGGGATGTCTACCTTACAGGTCATTAAGGAGCAGGAGGTCAACCTTAGAGGTCATTATGGAGCAGGAAGTCAACCTTAGAGGTCATTTTGGAGCAGGAGGTCAACCTTAGAGGTCATTATGGAGCAGGAAGTCAACCTTAGAGGTCATTATGGAGCAGGAGGTCAACCTTACAGGTCATTAAGGAGCAGGAAGTCAACCTTAGAGGTCATTATGGAGCAGGAGGTCAACCTTACAGGTCATTAAGGAGCAGGAGGTCAACCGTACAGGTCATTAAGGAGCAGGAAGTTTACCTTAGATGTCATTAAGGAGCAGGAATTCAACCTTTTAGGTCATTAAGGAGCAGGAAGTTTAACTTTTAGGTCATTAAGGGGCTGGAAGTTTACTTTACAGGTCATTAAGGAGCAGGAAGTCGACCATATTGGTCATTAGGGAACAGGAATTCAACCTTACAGGTCATTAGGGGCAGGAGGTCTACCTTACAAGATACAAGATACCTTACAGGTCATTAAGGAGCAGGAAGTCGACCTTATTGGTCATTAGGGAGCAGGAAGTCAACCTTACAGGTCATTAAGGAGCAGGAAGTCAACCTTACAGGTCATTAAGGAGCAGGAAGTTGAACTTTTAGGTCATTAAGGGGCTGGAAGTTTACCTTACAGGTCATTAGGAGCAGGAAGTCTACGTTGCAGGTTGTTAAAGTGGAGGTCGGGCTACCTGGTTTCGTTTTTTTGAGAGATGTGGCACCTGGAATCCTACTTACTGTAACATTTATCACATGCTCAGATTTTAACAAAAGTCGCTTTTGTAAAAAGTCTACTAAACGTCTACTAAAGTGTAAATGTACAGGATCAGTACGTTGCTCCAAGAGACCTCAAACCCTGTCACACTCCCCCACAAACTCACCACACCTCAGACCACCTGATGCGGTGGCTAATGGCGCCTGTCCTGTTTGCTACAATGCATCCGATTATCCCTAATGGAACACAGCGGGGGGGGGGGGGGGGGGCTTATCGATGGAAGAGGGGTTGTCCAGCTACCTGGATCTCCCCCCTCTCCTCCTCCTCCTTCTCCTCCACCACCTCCTCC
This sequence comes from Muraenolepis orangiensis, assembly GCA_027704905.1. Classification (NCBI taxonomy): domain Eukaryota; kingdom Metazoa; phylum Chordata; class Actinopteri; order Gadiformes; family Muraenolepididae; genus Muraenolepis; species Muraenolepis orangiensis. Next base: position 19,230,020 of record CM051012.1, on the reverse strand, counting down.
ATCAAACTATGTCAGAGTCCTCCACAGCTGCAGGGTGGAGGAGGGCTGTATGACGCCGGTGCGCCCTCTCCTCTGCCATCTAGACCTCTGGTTTGCTCTTTCCTCCCCTAATCCCCCCGACACTCTCTCTCTCTCTCTCTCTCTCTCTCTCTCTCTCTCTCTCTCTCTCTCTCTCTCTCTCTCTCTCTCTCTCTCTCTCTCTCTCTCTCTCTCTCTATCCATCCAGCCGGCCGGCTCCCTCCCCAGGCACCGTAATCCTTCTGGAGTTTAATGACCACCATCAACCCCCCCCCCCTCCTCCTCCCCCCCCCCCCCGTTCCCTCTGGGCTCCAGATGTCTCTGTGGTCCAATTCAGGAAAATGTATCGTAGTGGCGTCAGAGGGGCACACACACACACACACGCACACGCACACGCACACGCACATACTCACGCACAGAAAACAAACATATACACAAACACATACTCACACACGCCAACACAAATACTCACATATGCAGACAAACTCACACACACAAACACGCACAGAGACACTATGTGGACTGCGCTACGCATATCAGCACATATGCGCAAAATCACACACACACGCGCGCGCACACACACACACACACACACACACACACACACACACACCACACACACACACACACACACACACACACACACACACACACACACACACACGCCAGACCAGATACTCTCAGAACGACACGACATATCAAATAGAATCCTGGATTATAGGAGGTAGAGGGTCTTAGGTTCTGGTTGACTTCTATCATAATGATCTGGTTTGATGGACAGGTAGGGTGGAGCCCTAAAGAAAACAGAGGGCCCCCTGGGCTCCGTTCGGCCAGGTCAGGGCCCCCCTGGTCACCCCATCAGAGAGGTCAAACATGGAACTGGGCTCTGACAGGGGACACAGGTTCCAGTGACAGCGGTAAAGGTTACTGTCTATCAATGAGATCTCCATATCTCACATCAGAACCTTTCGGTTGGAAGTAAAACACCATAACCACCTAAGCCCCCTTTGGACGCCTTTGGCCCTATCCTCAACAAGGCCTGTATTCAAAAGGTAGGTGGAAAGAAAAATACTATTAGGGTGTTTTCACATGAACCAAACTCAATCCGACTTATGTGAGCAGTACCTAAGTGCAGTAGTGTCCTTCTCAGACCAAACTACTCCTCGTCCACTACTCTTGCTAGCGTTGCCAGCGGCCGTGGTTCCGTCTATTTCGTTTTTTCCGACGGTCTCAGTCCAAACGCATGTGATCTGATCCGTCTATGGCAAGCCTAGAGGGCTAAAATACAATGACATCCAGAGGATGTCATTGGATGTCACAGGACGGTTTCGGTTCAGAGGGGTCTTTTGGAGTGTTTGCGTGCGCAAATGATGCTGACTAATCGCTCTGAGATCGTAAAGAGGGTTGAGGGGGACCAAGTGTGAAAACAGCCTTTTTTTCAAATCTGTAGAGAGTACTGCAACTACTTTGCCAGACCACAGACAATTACAAATCTTAGTTACAGGCAGGGGGGGGGGGGGGGGTGACTTTAATATAGTCAATAAATATACCACGATCTGTAAGTTCTGCTGAATAATCATAATGCACACACTTTACGAGTCCACTTTAGTGGAAAACCACTGCCATTCAAGTGTTTAGAACCTTAAAGTATTCCTGTAACCCGATCTGGGGCCCCGCTGAGGCTCATTAGATGTAAACAGAGAAAGAGACCCTGTCAAACTCCTCGCTTCCTCCGTTAAATGGAGAAATCATTCCTGCGCCAACCCAACCGGAGGCAACGCTAAAAATGAGCCCCAGTTCCGAAGAGCGGTGCGGTAAAATGGACACCGTCCAAAGCAGAGCTGTGATTGATTCGCACCCTCCGGTAACATCATGGCGTCCCTTTGGAGGGACGGATCTTTTTCTTCTAACTGGGTTGTTCTGCTGATCACATAGAAGAAGACACTTGTTGGGAAAAATGAGGAAAACCCAACAGCATTGGTAGTGAGGGACCCATAGCTGTACGCTTGTCTTTGTATTCTGTTGCTTTGCTTCGGCTACCGTTTGTTTTATTTCACAGCCGCTGAGGGCTAGCTGCCTCGGAGGAACACTGAATTGCCGCTCAATGTTTGAGAGGCCAGACGGGGTGTCCAGGTGGGGGTGTATTCTAAATGTTTTGCCTTCAAGCCCACTTTTTTTGACAGTTACTGTGACACGAACAGGTGCCATCTTGTGAAATGTACAACCACCCGAAACAAATGTCTTGTGAAATCAAAACAACCACGCAAAACAAAACATGTTTGATAATGTTTCGGGAGATTGACGAGCAGATAGCTAAGGAAGAAGGCTAGGCTTGGGTGGGGAGGGCCAGAAGGGCTAGGCTAGGTTGGGAAGGATTTATGCAGGTCTAGTGTGGGTAAGGCTAGGAAGGGTTTAGGCTAGGGTAGGGTGGAATGGGCTAGGCTAGAAAGGGCATGGCGCTATGGCGTTCTGTTAGCCTGGCTTCCTGTTAGCCTGGCACTCTGCTAGCTTGGCCTTCTGCTAGCCTGGCGTTCTGAAAGTCTGGTGTTATGCTAGCCTGGCGCTTGCTAGCCTGCCATTCTGCTAGCCTAGCTTTCTAGTAGCCTGTCGTTCTGCAGGCTCAGCGCTTGTGAGTCAGCAGCACCATCTCTCTTTGGTGACGGCGCTGCCAATACTCCAGCCAACCCTAATGAACTTTATCAATAATGCAGTGAGCTGCCAGCTGATGAAACAACACATGCTCTCATGGGGGATTCTACTGGTGATCAGGGGACTTCCGCTGTTAACTGCAGGCTTCCGGGCTGCTTTATTCCCTGTTATACACCGCTGATTATTCCAATAAAACCTTAGAGTTTTAAATGATGTCAACGTTACAATGATGATGACCAATGACTCTGTGTGCTTGTGTGTGTGTGTGTGCGTGTGTGCGTGTGTGTGTGCGTGCGTGCGTGCGTGCGTGTGTGTGGGAGGGTGTGTGTGTGTGTGTGTGTGTATTTGCCCGTCAGACCATAAAAATGTGCTTGTTGTGTCATCACATAATCTAAAGTCAGCCAGACGTGTGACGGGCGCTGCAGTGTCCTAATTTCTGCTAATACCTTAATCCCGTGAGAACCATGTGCGAGAGTGTCCCGGTCTGGGCTTCGGCTCCACGAACAAAAACTCCAGAGTCGCCTCTCACCGGTGGACCCCCCAACCACCTCCTCCCTGCTCCCGGTGAGGAGGCTCAACTCCCAGCCCAAACCCCAATGTCCTGGTCCAAAATGAACAACCCTGTCACAAAAAGAAAAGGCACGGTTACAAAATGAAAACAATTGCTTGGCAGGTCAAAAGACTAAATTCTAAAAGGTAAATGACTGAAGGGATCATTAAGTATGAGATGCCCTAACCCTCACCTTTTTTTAGCAGGAGAACATCTGCCTACGAGTTTCCAAAAGTGCGATCTGAGCAGTTCTGACAGTCATATAAAGGTTTTATAAAAAAGACATGTGAGGGACATGGTAATTTGTCAAAATCCACATTGTACTTACTGGAGCCCAGACAATCCTGCTAAAAAAAAAAAAACACTCTGGAAAAGCGTTTTTAGCCAGAAGTAGAACAGAATTTAGCCAGAGAATTTCCCCCGTTTAACAACTTTATACATTTAAAAAATAACAGAAATGTCCACCGACAATTTGTGAGAACCAAACCGAACCATACCACAATTGAGACAATTTGGGGGGTGTTACTTAACCTTTAATGACATTTACAATATATATATATATATATTGTTAATATATATTCACTTTGGATAAAAAACAACTGCTGAATGGCTAAATAGAAAAGTAGTTATTCTGGCCCTCAGTCTCAGTGTTACCCTTGTTAAATAAATATTATTATTTATTTGCACTTAATATTATTTGTATATTTGTAAATACTTTAATCAAAGTAAGTCTCAAAAGGCTTTGCAGGCCCACAGCATATGACACCAGGAAAATAAACCCGGAGGCAAGAAACCTTGAAGTGGAACCCTGCTTCCAGGGACGACCAGGAGTGCAATATGCAATCACCATCAGAGATGGTTATGTAAATATAAAAACACACACACACACACACACACAAATATGTCTAGAAGCACAGACAGGCACACACACACACACACACACACACACACACACACACACACACACACACACACACACATACACACACAAAGGATATAAATGTAAAATAAACTAATAAGATACAGGCGCTGTTGCTACTGTCCATATCATAAACAGTCACCACAGAGACATCACAACTCTCTCTCAGACACACACACACACCTGGGATTTTTTTGTAAATCCCAGGTTTAGACATGGTTCTCCTCCATGAAGCCCCAGGGGAAACCAGAGGAGGAGGACGTGATAGGAGGAGAGAAGGAGGAGAGGGAGGAAGAGGAGAGGGAGGAAGAGGAGAGGGAGGAAGAGGAGAGGGGAGGAACGAGCAACGACGCTGAGCCATAATGCCCGGAGACACAGAGAAAGCTTTGGAGGAGAGTCTGCTGTTTTATAGAGCTAGAGAGGGTTAGGGGAGATGAGGAGAGGAGAGGAGGGGAAGGGAGAGAATGGAAGAGGAGTGGAGAAGAGAGAAACAAATGGAGGAGAGAAGAGAGAAACAAATGGAGGAGAGAAGAGAAAGAGAGAGGAGGAGAGAGGAGAAGGTTAGAGCGGAGCATAGGACAGGGGACCGCTTGGGGGGGGGGGGGGGGGGGAGGAGGCTGAAAACATCATAAATAGTCAACCCTCGCAGCTAAAGTGTCGACACATAAAGAACAAGTTTCCTTGTGTTGGCCGGGACGTTAGAAGCTCTACCCCTTAGCGTAGTCACTCTCGTGAGTCTGGCTCATATTATGAAGTTTTCAGCGTTTGACAAGTTTCATATTACAATGTTTCAGACTGATTATTTTACTCTCCATGGTTGTAGCCTTTATGAGACTCTACGGAAAAAAACACCACAGGAATGAGGTTGTTTCAGTGTCTGTGTACCACTGTTACTTTTCTTTCACCACACGTAACTCATTGTTCTGACTTTGAATTGATTAAATTAAGGTTATTAGGAACTCTGTAAATAGTGGCTTTCATTCACAGGGCCGAAATGTGTGAGACTATGCAGACGTTTAAACAAAAGTCTGACCTTCAGATGAAGACGGATCTTTCTTTTGGTTGATGGTGAATAGGGCTTTAAATCCTTGATGTAGAGGGTAATTAAGTCAAACCCACGCTATAACTTATTCATACTGCAGCCGTTAGTTTTGTTCAAAATCATTTTTGTTTCTGCAGAACAAATTGATTTAGAGAGAGAGAGAGAGAGCGAGAGAGAGAGAGAGGGAGAATGTCCCGGGGGTTGATTGTGCAGGTGTTAATATTTAAGGCCTTTCCGACGGTAAGGTTCTGGGTTTGATCCCCAAGCTACCTGCAGGCATTCCTAGAGTGTGACGCCCTAACCTGCTCAATAAGTACAGTAGTAATAGTCACCGTCAAAAGTAGGATTTACAAGAGCAGCATTACATCAAATCTTTCTTAGGAAAACTGACTGCAAAATAATCAATCGGCCCTGATGTGGCATTTACATGCGTGTGTATTTGCGTGCACGGTTAGGTTTACATGTGTGTATTTGTTGCCAGCGATACCAGCGTGTCAGGGACGTGTGATGGATTTGATCTGATTTTCACCCGGATGGCATCCATGCCTCATGAATAGTGCGGAAGTCAATGTTCTGCAGGCCTTCACTAAGAGCTGTGGTGGAAATTCTCCGACACTCCGAATGATCCGACCCCTTAGTCGAGGGTTATCACAAGAATAAAGAGTTAAATTCTAGTAAGTAAAGACATTGTGTTAAAATCAGCGCTGATGGGTCTCAACAATCTAACATAGCACTAGGGCAGATACAAAATGAGAGCCCCCCCCGAAAACAGAGTAAGCTCGGAGTTCTTAAAAGTGGTTTGTCCCCCGTCTTCTGTCATGAACGTGATGTTTGAAGTTTAAACCACAGAGACACAACGGAGACCCGTCGTGCGCTAACTCGGGAGCGAGCGAGTTTAATTGCCCAGAACAACAGGAGCCAAAAGCTTTCGGTCGCCACCGGAAACAACAGGATACAACCGGTCGGCCGCCGTTTCAATCAGTCGCGCCATTTGTCCACGTCCAGCATCCAGCAGAGGTTTCCCACAGTCTACTTCCGGTGGAAAAGTACTACGTGCACTATCACGCACACACACACACACACACACAAACACACGTCACAGAGCCACGTGACACTTAGGAGGGCTCTGGAAGGTCCCCCCCCACAAACACCCATTGGGTAAGACAGACGGTGTCAGCTCACAGGAGCCAATCAGAAGAAGCTCCCCCTTTAAGGTGGAGCAGCATACCCCTGGAGGAAGAAAGCCAACACTAAATGGCTTTAGTGTTCACTCTCGAGACTGACCTCAAGTTCACTTATCTTACTCTGATATCAGAATAAAGATGTTTCCTCCGTATTGTCTCCAACCATCGAACCTAAGTGAAGAACGGCTTGAGAGCGAGAGAGAGAGAGAGAGAGAGAGAGAGAGAGAGAGAGAGAGAGAAGCCACACGATAGGTGGAGAGAAATAGGTGAGCCACACAATTGGCAGAGAAGGTGAGAAAGGTGAGCCATACTGTGGATGGAGAGAGAGAGAGAGAGAGAGAGAGAGAGAGAGAGAGAGAGAGAGAGAGAGAGAGAGAGAGAGAGAGAGAGAGAGAGAGAGAGAGAGAGAGAGAGAGAGAGAGAGAGAGAGAGAGAGAGAGAGAGAGAGAGAGAGAGGCGAGCTGCATTGCTCGTTAGAAGTGTGTTACCTCCGAGACACACAGCCAGGAAGACAGGATTTTGAGAGAGAGAGCGTGAGTGAGGGAGGGAGTGAGAAAGAGATGGAAGGACAGAGAGATTTAGAGAGATATATAGAGACAAGCAGAAGACCGATGGAGATGAGAGAGAGAGAGAGAGAGAGAGAGAGAGAGAGAGAGAGAGAGAGAGAGAGAGAGAGAGAGAGAGAGAGAGAGAGAGAGAGAGAGAGAGAGAAGGTGACTACTAATCATCAGGTGGCTTTAACACCCATAGCCATGAAGTGCCTGGAGAAACTTGTCATGTTGCATATTAACTTTTCCATCCCCTGAGTCCCTTGACCCACTCCAGTCTGCATACATACCACACAGGTCTGCAGACGACGCCATCTCCCTGGCACTAGACACGGCCCTGCAGCACCTAGACAGGAGGGACACCTACGTCAGACTGCTGTTCCTTAACTACAACTCGGCGTTCAACACCATCGTTCCCTCCAAGCTGGTCCTGAAACTGAGGGACCTAGGGTCTGGGCGCCCCCCATCTGGAACTGGATTATGGGGCCTCAAGTGGTGACGATTTGGAACGTCTCATCCTCTCTGGTCCTCAACACCGGAGCACCCCAAGGCTGCTGCCTCGGTCCCCGGCTGTACTCGCTGTATACACACGACTGTACTGCCACGCACAGCAATAATCGGATTATCAAGTTTGCAGACGACACCACAGTCATCGGCCCTATAAGCGAGGACAACAAAACAGAGATGAGGTAGTCCGGCTGACACGATGGTCTGAGGACAACAGCCAAAGACCAAGGAGCTCATCGCTGACTTGAGGACCCACCGGGGACACCAGTGGAAGTCGTCATTTCCGATGACCTGGCGTGGACCCACAAGACACAGAGGTCATGCTGAAGAAGACACCAGCGCCTCTATGCCTTGCGGTGCCTCAGGAAAAGCGGAATAGGCCAACGGTGGCTAGTGAACTTCTACCGTTGCACCGTAGAGAGCGTCCTGACGGGTGGCGTCACCGTGTGGTACGGCAACACCACTGCACGGGACAAGAAAGCCACCCAGAGGGTCGTGAGGACGGCAGAGAAGATCCTCGGGTGTGCACTTGTACCCTGTTCTGCACTGTATTGCACTATATTCATGATCAGTAACTTTATCGTTCTTTTTTGTTAATTTTCATTGTATATAGTATTTTTATAGTACTGTTTTTAGATATTCATACTGCGGGAGGGAATGGGGAGTAAGCGTTCTATTGTACTTGTTGCAAATGGCCAATACAAATCTTGTATCTTGTATCTTGTAACTCAACACAATCAAACATGTCCGTGTATGTAGGCTCCTCACACAGAGGCAGGCGCTGGGTGGGAAATCAAACTCACACCCGAGGCCACCCAATCGCCTTGCAGCATTCTTTTTTATTGAAAATATAAATCGAGTGTTTGCAGATGACGTCTCACCAGTGGCGCGCCAACACGTCACTATATCCCAAGCATGTGGTGACCTGGAAGCATGTTCTGCTCAAAACTAAAAGCATATACCTACTTCTAGTCGTGGCCCATTTGCGAACCCCGCACACAAAAATGAAATGCCCACCATGGGCTCTTGAACTCTTTCAATTGATCTGTGTACTGTTGATATACTATGTGTGGTGACTCATTAGCAGTCCCACACTGTTTAGAGCACTGCTGCCCGACATTCTCCATTTCCCTTTCTGCCCTCCGTCCTTTCGGCCCTCTGTCAGTTTGCTGACATGAGTGTCACATGACTGCAAACAACCGATCAGACAGAAATCCCCTTTGCAAAAGAGGATTTATATCAGTTGGTAGTGCAACCCCCCCCCCCCCCAAACCCAGCTCGAAACCTCCTATAGTATCTTTCATTCATTCCTTAAAATGTTTAGAAATACACTTTTTAAACCCTAATCTTGAAAGTTCAGAGCTAGTATTTGTCATTTGTAATAATTACAAGTATGAAGCTATGTGGACTGACGGGTTCCATTACAAAGCATATTGTTTATTCTTCATTCCAAAGGTATAGCTTTATAAAAAAAAAAAAAAGGTCTTGGTTTAAATACAAGAGTTTATTTTTTATTTGAAAAGGAACGAATACACAATCTAGACTCCTAGCTTCACGGACGTCCAGTTTCGTTTCGGGAAGAGGTTGACAAGACGGACACACACTGTGACGCATCCTGGAAGCACGGAGCAGAGGTTCTGCTTCACTAGAACCCCTGGCAGGTTGAGTCGGAGGTGAGAGCATCCGAGCATCTCTGTGAGATACTGTCAGTGCAACACTTCCCACACCTTGCCTGCTTTCTGTGTGTGTGTGTTGTGAATGCAATTCACAACACACACACACACGTGATCACAGTTCATTCAAGTTAGCAAAAGGGCTTTTTCTTTTTTTTTTCTTTTTTACCGTTGGTCAAAACTTTTTTTGGAACGCACACCATTATTTATGGATGCATATACACGGACGAGCAACGTAATGAATCACGTTTTATTGAAGCCCTCTGTGTAGTGGAACATTCTGAAATATTAATACAGTCGTGAAAAAATAAATGATATACATACGCAAATGGGATACGGCAAGGGAAATTGGAAATGTAAAAAATGTGACTGACACCACGCAACAGCACAAAATACCCGCAGAAACAGACAAAACAATAAAACAGTCCACAGTGTGCATTTGAGACACACCTAACACACACAAGTTACAGATTTATTTTGTATAGTTGAGTTGCTTCATTGCTATCTCTCTCTAGACACCTGTCTAGTTGTTCCCCTCTCTCTGTCTCTCTGTCTCTCTGTCTCTCTCTCTCTCTCTGTCTCTCTGTCTCTCTCTCTCTCTCTCTCTCTGTCTCTCTGTCTCTCTCTCTCTCTCTCTCTCTCTGTCTCTCTGTCTCTCTGTCTCTCTCTCTCTCTCTCTCTCTCTCTCTCTCTCTCTCTCTCTCTCTCTGTCTCTCTGTCTCTCTCTCCTCCCCTTTTTCTCATTACATCCTCGTCGTTTCCCCCTTCTCTTTTGTTCTCTCCCCCTCCCCATCTATCTCTTTCAATCTCTCTTTATTTTTGCCGCTCCTCCCTCTCCCTCCCCCTCCCCCTTCCTTGCTCTTCTCCCCCCAATGTGCTGAGTCAGCTAACTGCCTCTCTAAAGTGTCTCTCTTGGTTCGCTCTTAAAGTTGAGTACAGCAGCCGGCTGTACGATGAATACCATGAATACTTAATGTACTGTAAGACTGCCCTGCCTCCCCCGTCCTCACCACCTCCTCACCCCTGCACACTTCTTGCCCTGCCTCCTCCTCCTCCCCCCTGCCTCCTCCTCACCCCTGCCTCCTCCTCATTGCCATTTCCTCCTCCTCACCCCTGCGCACATCCTGCCCTGCCTCCTCAATACCTCCTCCTCCTCCTCACTCCTCCTCTTCACCCCAGCCTCCTCTTCACCCCTGCCTCCTCCTCATTGCCTTCTCCTCCTCCTCACCCCTGCGCACATCCGTTGTTGTGAAGCACTGTGGTTGCTCTCATATTGATTGTACAATATTGAACTCAACCCCCTCACCTGAAAGTCGTTTGGGATATAAGCATCTGCTAAAAAATGTATTAACATACATGTTTAGGTGTTAGGTTTAGGGCAGTTAAATCATTAAGTTATGCTATACAGTTAGAGATTGTTTAGGTAAGAGTTTTAATATTCAGAAGGAATGGATCATGGGAAAAAAAAAATCCATCTTGTCACAGTCCCACGTCAACTGTGTGGTTACTCTGGCAGTCAAATGAAAACACTTGAAAATATGAATCTACTATCCAAAAATGGTTTGAAAAGCTACCATGTCCCGTTTGGAAGGACAACACCTAGCATTGGGGTCGCTCGATCCCATTCATATATGTTGTCACTGAATTAGCTTATTCTTATCATCAGTTAAACATAAACACACCCATCAGTTAGGCAGTTCTTCTTACTATAAATGTAATGTTTAAATGTTAAAATATAATTTTTTTATATTAATGGTTGTAATTTCTCACCATCTCCTCTCCTCTCCCAGAGATCGTGCATCACTTCCTTAAATGCGAAATTCGCCAGTGCGACATCTGGGAATGGTGAGTGTCTCCACTACCACTTATACTTAATTTCCCTCGGGATTAATAAAGTAATCTGTATACCACCGTCATAAGATGGCATACACACAACACAGGAATCCCATTCAGTCCAATCAAAGTGACCTCACAAGTGGGAGTGTGTCCACCCAGATCAGCCCACCCTGTATACAAATAGTAGACGGGTCCATTCACACCTCATGGTAAAATCCAGCTATAGCTTGTCATACTGACAGATGGTATAATGTCAGAGATTGTGTGACTTGGTACAAAATGTCAGGTCCAGAATTACCCCCGGGGCTCGGCTGAAAATACTGCTTGACATCACGGTCTGCGTCACGTCAGCTATATGCACTCCACTGGGCACGTCACAAACCACTGCCTTGTACCCCTCTCTCTCTCTCTCACTCTCTCTCCCTCTCTCTCTCTCTCTCTCTCTCTCTCTCTCTCTCTCTCTCTCTCTCTCTCTCTCTCTCTCTCTCTCTCTCTCTTTCTCTCTCTCTTTCTCTGACTGTCTGTTTTTCTCTCTATCCTTTTCACTGTCTGTCTGTTTCTCTCTCTCTCTCACTCTATGCCTCTCTTCTCTTCTGTCTGTATGCCTGTCTGTCTGTCTGTCTGTCTGTCTGTCTGTCTGTCTGTCTGTCTGTCTGTCTGTCTGTCTGTCTGTCTGTCTGTCTCTCTCTCTCTCTCTCTCTCTCTCTCTCTCTCTCTCTCTCTCTCTCTCTCTCATTCCACTGATGATTGTAACGCTTCCCAACCCAACATAAACACTGACGGAGCGCTCATTAAACCATAAGCCACGCTTGACGTTAACAGCAGTAAAACAAAGACACTTTTAGAATGTTCCATTTAAACCCCGAAACAGCTGAACCCTAAACTGCTTGGTACAAATATAAAAAATAAACCTGTGCTTTAATGAGAATGCCATGAAATCCCCCATCCCAGGCCTAACAGAACACTCAATAGAACACAATATCCCTCCCTGTAATAACACGACGGCCATGCATCCATCCATCCCGCGTCACGTGATACGTACACGTTGTGGACGAGGTCACGCGGAGAGAGGAGCGAGGTCGCGCTGAAATCTCATCACCGCCAATATCCCCCGACAGGGCGCCAGGCGTCACCGTAGAGACAGACACCGAGGTAACCCAATATCAACACCCCCCCCCCCCCCCCCCCCCCCACCGGCTCTTGTGGCGAGACACGGCTGACCCAGACCATCCCCGCGCTCGAAATACCGCTAACCAGCCAGACAAAGTGTTTTTGTGTTATTGTTATAAATAGAGTATGTTTTTTCCAGCGGAAGGGATAAGCTGGTAAAGAGGTTTGTCCCGGGGTGATACGGTGGAACCGGAGCTGACCGACCACCGACCGGGAGGCAGAAAGCCTCCTGCGGGGATTTCAACCGCAGCAGTTAGTATTACTTTGGACACACTTGTTGTGTACCGTGCTACACACATTTCCAGGCCTTTTTTTTAAAAATACCCCAAAAACTAGTTTGCTACCTTTTAAATACTGTTGTTTTGACCCCATTACCCAAAATTGGGTCACACACCCAGAGCAGTCGGAGAGAGCAGCTTAGTTTAATGCGACAGAGCTGTTATGGTTTTTTTGTTGGGGTATTTTAAGTCTTGCCAAAGAACGAAAAAACAATGTTCTCCCTTTTTTCTTTAAATCCTGTGTGACCTCCAAGATATTGCAGCTTAACTATTACTAAACTCAAATGTGGAATAGTGTCAACGCGTATGGTCTTTTAGTGTTGCGGTGGCGTGTTTCGCACACTGCCCCCCCACTAATGGCAACACCCAACTGCATAATGCTGGCTGAAGTAAGAGATTATGCAGATTTAGTTTCCAGTTTATTGTGATTTTCATTATAATTGATAACAAGGAGAGCATTGAAATGAACTGATCCTCCGCGCTAATCAACCGTGCTAGAAAATTGTGAATTCCAATTATATTGTCAAAATCTTAAAAGATAAAAAAAGGAATGTCATCATTTACAAGGGAAATATGTACACAACAAGCTGCCCTTAATCCAATCAGCCAGCTCAGAACACCATGGGTGTGTGGTATGTCTTCAAGACACGGGACATTAAGATCTCCCATCAGGAGAACCAGATTCAGCAATCCAGGATGCTCAACTCACAATGGATCCAAAGAACGGTGTCAGCACCACAGGGTGGCAGGTTCCATCCCCGCAAAGGTTTGATCCTTAATGACAGCAGTCTAACCTTTAGGCATCCTCTGAGCGGGATGTCCAACCTCTACCCTGCTCTTTAATGACCTTGATCGAAATAGCGAAGATAAGATATCATTTATTGGTCCCAGGGTAAAAACGTTGGATACCCCTTGTATTAAAAAAAATAAACACCAACTGCCTCTCAATGACCAACATTTCGCTAGAGCTTACATATGATGAGCTAGGTAGCTGGCTGACCCTTTAAACCAATATGGATGCCAGCCAACGCTATTGACCTTAGAATATAGGAGCTGTTAGGACAACGGCGGAATTGTATTGTTTATTTTACTTGTTGAGCGAGAAAGTGAAAACCAATCACGATGGGCCGCTTGGGATGCAGGGTAATGTCAGCTATTATTGCCTTGTGTCTCAGGCGATACAGGATCAATTTTAATGTTGGAGACCAAGTCTGACTAGCTTTCCTACAGGAGGAAGGTGCGGTTCATAAGGTTGTTGAATAATGTATTTTTAACCTATTCATCAAAAGGTGCATTTTTGCATACATCTTAAATTCATATCGATCTTTGTCTTTCTGTCTTAGGTCGATACGTCTACTCCTGCTATAATAAAAATGCTATCAGGTTTCTTTAAACATTAGCGCAGTTCATCGGTGGAATCAAACCTGATGCTCCCAATATATCACAGCATCAGCATAGCGGCTTTGGTGTCGCCCAGCCAAAAAGGTTCTGGGTTCAATTCCCAACCTGCAGTCATCCTTGAGCAAGATGTCCAACAATGACATGTACGCCTGTCTAAAGATATCATTCACTTTAAGTTGCATGCGAAAAAACACAAACACTATATTGATTCCCAGTGCTGCTAGTTTTCAGAATCTTGGAAAAATTACTAAACCGTTGATTGCCATCTGGTTTCAGGCCAAACCAAAAGAGTCCATCTTCCCTGTCCTCCAACCCCATAGAGCCAGACAGACACAGGTTGCCATGGTGAGGATTCATTTCTTAAAAATGTAATCTAGCGGAGGGACATGGGACGGATCTGAGACTGGTGGTTCTGATCAGCTAGCTTCAGGCAGAGCATGCAGCGCTAACCAGGCGCTAACGGTGATCAAGCCATGTATCAAACTTTATTTCTATGGCATTTTTCGTGCAAAACTTCAACCCCCACCCCCATATCACGGGATTCTGTGGCCTCAATGCGCCACTAAGCACAAATGGACTGTCTATTTTGTACATTTTTCTTAAAAGGCTATGGTTTTAACAAAAATAAAGACTTCTTCTGGCCATCTGATCTGTTTTATGTCGCACACAGTAGGCTACCCCCTGTTGTGGGGGAAAATGAGTTCATGTTTTATTCAAACATGTTGAAATGCTCTTTATCCGTCCACCAAGTCAAACTGAATACAGAGTTTCTTTCACCAGACTTCCTGTACTAGACACGCAGGATCACTTTGTCAAACTTCAACACGATGTTCAAAAGCTCTTTGTTTGTTTTTCTGTCTCAATAGATTCCCACCACCATTCACAATGCATCTCGAAAATGAAGAACACCATTCACCCCATTCGCCAATTAGCACTGCTTGTGTCATGCTAGCCTACCCCCCTATCTTAGACTAGTCTAATTATTGTATTTTTCAAGAAAACACTTGCCCCAAACAAAATGCTATGAACCAGACTAAATAAATAAATTATCCTACGGGAGAGGAACGACGACAGCAGCCGATATTAACATTATTATGAACAAGCCATGAATATGAATATAAATATGCTAATATTTACAGAATATTTGTTCAGAGTACATTGACAAGCATTGTCATTGTTGTTATCATAATCCCTTATATATTATTATTATATGAATTTGACAAAACAATATCATATATTATTATTATTATTATTATTATTATAATTGTATTATTAATATTAATATTAAGGTTAACATTCTTCTTCTTCTTCTTATTGTTATTATTTTTCTTCTTCTTCTTCTTCTTCTTCTTCTTCTTATTATTATTATTCTTATAAAGATTATTATTAAAATAGTTGGGCCCATACCTTCCTGATATTTTCTGGGGTGAACAGTGACTCATGGCTTGAGTCACTGTTTTGTTTTTACCCCACATTTTAACACACCACACATGCAAGCCCATGTGTGTGTGGTGATGGTCCGGTGTCCTGGTGGTCCCCCACTCACACACGGCCCCCTGCTGCTTGCAAAGTGGCATCAGACACGAGGCATGATGGGTACGACAGGGGGTCCCGCACGCAGACGTAAGGATGGGTTGTGCACACATGCGTGTCTATGTGTGATTATGTATGTGAACCTTTGTGTGTGTGTGTGTGTGTGTACATATTAAGGATGTGTATGTGTGCATGTGTGTGCATTTGTGTGCGTGCATGTGTAGGATGCAGTGCGTGTATTTGTGTGGGTGCTTGTGTAAGATACAGTATGTGTGTGTGTGAGTGTGTGTGTGTGTGTGTGTGTGTGTGTGTGTGTGTGTGTGTGTGTGTGTGTGTGTGTGTGTGTGTGTGTGTGTGTGTGTGTGTGTGTGTGTGAGTCTGATCTGTTAGGTGCATCTCTACAGTGTATTCAATACGCTGAGCCACTTTAAACTTTAAACTGTTTCAAATGAAGGCAACCATAAAAATGCAGACAACAGGTTTGCAATAAAAGCAAAGAGAAGAAGAAGAAGACGCCATTACAATAAACAACGTTACAGAATCAGGAGAGAGAAGCAATTTTGAAGCAGTCGTCATGAAAATGCTGCGTTTATTACGTTTAAAAAAAACTACAAGGCACAGAGTTCCTGGGACTTTTTCCTCGACAAACTCCTGAATAGCGGGATTGATTATATCCATTAATACATCACGACCAGATAGAGATTTATCTGCTGTTTCAATATTTATCTTTCTATATTGGTTTTTATGTCTGGGTTTGTTTTTAAATATTACATTCTCTGCAACCGTTGAGATGAACGTGAACAATCTAGTGTGTGGATAAATTATGTGTGTGAATTATGTAATATGGTATAATTAAATATTTAATATATCATTATACAAATATATATAAT
>CM051012.1:19201322-19208822 GCA_027704905.1 Muraenolepis orangiensis | reverse complement strand
GCATACACGGCCCCCGCCGATATGCATAATGAAATTGCCGGAAAGCAAATACTCCCCGAGAATCCAATTTGACGACGGGGAGATGTGAGGGGAAGCGGCGGTGGGTTGCAGGCGATGCGTGGAAACTCTCTGTCTCTGTTCCCCCGTTTATCCTCAGGGAGACCGCATCTCGTTATTTGTGTTATTGTGTTTGTCTTCTGATACTTCTAACCCCCCCTCCCCACCACCACCACCACCACCACCACCACCACTCTTATCCCGTTTCCACTCCACCCCATCCCACCCCACCCCACCCCTGCTGGCTAACTGACACAAACCATTGCACAGTTCATCTTTCGAAGGTTTCTGTAGCGCATAGCACAGCTTCCACCACTCATGGTCTCTGGCGGTGCCCCCCCCCCCCCCCCCCCCCCCCCCCTCGACAGCCAACAGGAGAATCCAACACAAGATTGCGTTTGAAGGTCAGCGCCAAGCGCATTTTGTGTTTTAAAAGTTATCTTTGTTTCACATCAGGCGGTGATACAAGATTAAATAACCTGGAATAATACCTGGAATTAAATGTCTTGCCACTGAAGTGGCTTTCTGGGCTCCACCGACACAGAGACACAAGCACTTGATGATAGAACCGGTTTATAGTAAAGTTGTTACATCAGGATCAGAATCACAATGCCTTTATTGTCATCGAGGACAACACAATTGTATAGCAATCCCCAAGACACATAATAATAAAAAAGCTAAACTAAATAAACAAAAACGTTACATATATATATATATATATATATATATATATATATAAATGTATTCCCAAACAAAAGGTGAAATGTCGTTGTTTTGCAGGCAGAGCAGGTGTTAACACTCCTCCTGAGTGTGTGTGGTGGTGGCTGGCTTAACCTTTGGGCCTTGATTACCAACGCACCACAGGTGTGCAGCCTCACCCCCCCCCCCCACCGCCGACCCACCCTCCCACTCCCCCCCTCCAGACGCTCATCAGTCTGACTCGGGCCGGGTGAGACTGCTTCTACCAGCCACCAACCACCCACACACTCCTCAACTATCTGTCTCACTCAGTGAGATCTATCTATAAACCTATCAATTAGCTATCCCTCCATTCGTGTATCCAGCTATCCATCCGTCCATCTACGGTCGTTGATTTATTTATTTATTTTTATTCGTCTACTTAACAAAGTAGCACGTCCTCCCTACTGTTACTGTTCCCTCATGTCTACTGCAGTGGCTTCCCACCAATGGAACAAACACACAACGACCAGAGACTCCATTAACATGTGTGTGTCAATGAACTAGAACACAACCACATGTCATAGAGACGTATTCCTGAACCCTAGAGTATGACCACATGTTATAGAGAGGTATGCAGGAACCCTAGAGTATGACCACATGTTATAGAGACGTATTCCTGAACCCTAGAGTATAACCACATGTTATAGAGAGGTATGCATGAACACTAGAGTATAACCACATGTTATAGAAACATATTCATAAACACTAGAACATAACCACATGTTATAGAAACATATTCATGAACCCTAGAGTATAACCATATGTTATAGAGACATATTGATGAACTAGAACATAACCACATGTTATAGTAAATATTCATGAACACTAGAACATAACCACATGTTATTGAGACATGTTCATGAACACGAGAACATAACCCCATGTTATAGAGACATGTTCATGAACACTAGAACATAACCCCATGTTACAGAGAGGTTTTCATGAACTAGAACATAAGTCGTGGCAAACCGGAGAGCAAGCGTTTCCCGTCGTCGGCACTAAAGGTTGACTGCTACCAATGTGTATTTATTTATATTTTAAGATCATCCAGTTCAGTGTTCTAAAACCTACGGTGTGAATTATTTAGGTTCTGAAAGGTGTACATAGAGATGTGTGTGTTTGTTGTGTGTGTGTGTGTGTGTGTGTGTGTGTGTGTGTGTGTGTGTGTGTGTGTGTGTGTGTGTGTGTGTGTGTGTGTGTGTGTGTGTATGTGTGTGTGTGTGTGTAACCTTGTGTTATTATTAATTTATCCTATTTCCACTGGTCAAAGATTTAAGAGGACCACAGCACCAACAACTCGCTCCTCCTCATCGCTGGCTGTTACTTTGCAAACGGAGAGCACTTATTAATTCATGACTCTCTCTCCCTCTCGCGCTATACACATCATTCTCTCTCGCTCTCGCTCTCTCTCTCCTTCTCTCTCTCTCTCTCTCTCTCTCTCTCTCTCTCTCTCTCTCTCTCTCTCTCTCTCTCTCTCTCTCTCTCTCTCTCTCTCTCTCGCGCTCCTTCTCCCTACCTAACACTGCATCTGACTCCCCTATCACCTCTCTATCCTTTTCTCTTTCTCTCTTACCTTTTTCTCCTACTCTTCGTCACTTTGTCTCACTTTTCCTCTCTCTCATTCTCTTTCTCTTTCTTTCTTTCTTTCTTTCTTTCTTTTCTTTCTTTCTTTCTTTCTTTCTCTCTCTCTCTCTCTCTCTCTCTCTCTCTCTCTCTCTCTCTCTCTCTCTCTCTCTCTCTCTCTCCTCTCTCTCTCTCTCTCTCTCTCTCTCTCTCTCTCTCTCTCTCTCTCTCTCTCTCTCTCTTTCTCATTCTCTCTGTTCAGGTATTGGAAACGGAGAGAGAGAGAGAGAGAGAGAGAGAGAGAGAGAGAGAGAGAGAGAGAGAGAGAGAGAGAGAGAGAGAGAGAGAGAGAGAGAGAGAGAGAGAGAGAGAGAGAGAGAGAGAGAGAGAGAGAGAGAGAAAGAGAGAGAGAGAGAGAGAGAGAGAGAGAGAGAGAGAGAGAGAGAGAGGAAGAGAGAGAGAGAGAGAGAGAGAGAGAGAGAGAGATAGTGCTTATGTGACTTAACTCCACAGCTTAACCTTTCACAAGGACATTAAATTAGTTTTTTCCATAGACACGTTGTAGCAAATGTGAAGTGATGGGGAAAAAAGTGCATGCTTGCACAGAAACACACACACACACACACACACGCACGCACGCACGCACGCGCACGCACGCACACACACACACACACACACACACCCACACCCACACACAACTGTGCCCATACTTACAGGTGAAGACACACTCCCCTCCCCCCCCCCCCGCCCCCCCCTTACCCCGGCTATCGATTACCGATCACATCCCAGTGGACCAACCCTCATGTCTTTTCGATTGATTCCATTTTAATTACAGCGGCAGGTAAACAGCAGTTGACGCCGTGCTGAGGGGGGGGGAGGTGCTGGTGGTGCGGTTAATGAGAGGTCAGAGGTCAGACGCTAACAGACAGGGTATATCCTGGACCGTCAGGGGACTCCTGGACCGTCAGTGTGACGTCAAATCCGCACACGAAAGCGTTGTCCTTTCGCGTGTATATATAATTATTATGAGGGCTGTCGAGTGATTAAAATATTTAATGGCGGCTAATGGCATGATTCTCCATAGTGAATCGCGATTAATGGCCAATGTTAACGCTTCCTGATTCCTCCACTAGGGGTCGGGGCAAACGGTCATCATAACAGGAAATGTACACCGCTAAAAAATAATTAGCGTCAACAGGTAATTATCGCGTTACCTTTGACGGCCCTCGTTATTATTATTATTATACTTAAAGTTAATCCATTCTAAACGAATCAGTTCAAAATAATAATAATAATTTCATCGACAGATTTTGAACGTCTCTAAAAGATGCGCTGTACAAACGTAGCACTAGCTTAATTTAGCATAAGCATATCGGTCCGCCAGTTTTTTTAGGGGGGGGGGAAACCGCTTTTGTGGAAAAAAAGCTGTAAATGTGAGCAGAAGACAGAGTGGAAGAGTGGAACCGCATGGAAGGCGGTTGCACGGTGGACATGATTCAAACCCCCAGCCTTTGACAACCTCTCAGCTGGTCTGGGCCTACACATATATAAACACTGCAGTACTCCACCCAGTCATAAATACTCCTCCTGCTGGTATCCATGACACAGCCATGATGAGAGTCTTACACCACAAGCGCACGAGACGGCGCCATTATCGTAAAACATAGCTCCCGGCACACGTTACGACGCTTCGCAACAGGGGGTCTCTGAAGCCCTTTGGAGACTGGAGCTGTGATTATAACACAATTGACTTGGACATCACACACATGATTCATTCAAGGCACAGTGGATTGGAATCCACCGGACATTGATACAAGATACAAGATACAAGATTTTTATTTGCCATTTGTAACATAACATGTAAGTACACATGAAACACCATAAAAACACGCCATAAAAATAAAAATATAAATGATATATACAATAAAATAAACCCAAAGAAGAGCAGCAAAGTGACGTAAATGATATGTACATGTTTTTATTTTATTTTATTTTTCAAAAACATTTAAAGTGCCAGTAGTGCAGCAGCATCGTGAATACAGTGCAGTAACTGTGATGAGTCCAGAAAGTCCAGCAAAGTATGTAAGTGTGATGTTAATGACAATGTTATGAAAGTGAAAGTGGCTGCACTCCGAGCAGTCAAGTAGGCACACTGCCTGTGGATAAAAAACTATCCTTTAAACCTGGTAGTACTCAGCAGTCCATAGGCCAGCGTTTGGGTGATTTGGGGTTTGGGAAGCGTGCCGAGGTGAGCCGTTAATGGGCCGATTAAAAGATGGAGTGGTGACATGGGGGCAGGTGCCAAGGATGAGGACGGTCTAGAATCAGGGCAGACAGAAACGACCCGGCAGATTAGCACAGAGCTCTGCAGGGAGAGACACGGGGAAACAAATCCTTATCATTCCCTTCACTGATTCATATACTTTTCTCTCTGCTTTTGCTCTATTCACTAACAATGACTCTGAATCACCCAATACAATTTGTACTTTTACCTGAACTTATTGTACTTTTACCTGAACTTATTGTACTTTTACCTGAACTTATTGTACTTTTACCTGAGCACTGGCTCAGTTCTTGGAGACTTGGTAGGGATGAAATGCTTCTGGTGATGAGTTGTTCTCTAACCTACCTTTGTTGAACTCACTATTGTAAGTCGCTAAATTACGGTAATGGAACGAAAATTTTCCACCATCTCACATAAGCAGTTTTCAGTTACCATTTAGCCCCGTAAAGTTCCTGTGTACACTCCAACAGACCCCTCATCACTTCCAGCCACAAACAAACTTACTTCAAGATGATCTTTTTTGCCATTGCCACAAGTGCAATGGAATGCTTTGCATTCTGAATTTCAACAAAAATACTATACTATGCTATACTAAACTATGCAATACTGTACTGTACAATACTATACTATAAACAACACTATATAATACCTACTATAAACTCTACTGTATACAACGCTACACTATAACAATAGCATACACAGTAAAGAAAGTAAAGAACGATCAAGTGACCGATGACGACTGGATGCCCCAAAAATGTACCAAAAAATTGTAAACATTTGGGATGGATCGTGAGCCCTAAAAAGGCCGTCATCCGCAAACCCCACAGCGTCTTCAGTGAGTCTTGGCTGAAGGATGTCTTTGGTGATGGGCAGAGACGGACACCCGAGGAGGTAACACACACTCTCAAACACACACACACACGCAGGAAGTACGGATCAAAAGTGGAAGAGGTGTCGAGAGCAAGTAGCACTTTGGAACCACTGTAACCACGTTACCCACCGCAATGCGTATCAGATGAAGCCAGTGATTCAGTTATTCAGGAGAGGGAACCGCAATGAAGCACTGAAGCGCAATGGAAGTACTGTATTAATGGCGTTAGCAGGAAGACCTGTTACAAGTGGTGTCCGTTAAGCTCCACGCCGTAAAGCACCGATTCCCTGTCTGGCTTATTTTTCTTTAAAAAGGATATTCTTTGGGGCATTTTTGCCTTTATGCACAGGAGAGTTGGAGACTGGCAGGAAATTGGATGGAGAGAGAGAGAGAGAGAGAGAGAGAGAGAGAGAGAGAGAGAGAGAGAGAGAGAGAGAGAGAGAGACATGTAGCAAAAGACCACAGGCTGGAATCTAACCAGGGTTGTCGCTACAAGGCGTCTTAGCCTATGTAGGTGACGGACTTACAGGATGAGCTACCAAGCCCCTCCCCCGCCCCTTCAGGGCTTCGAAAGGTTTCTGACATGGGAACGTTTTTTAACCCCCCCAAAAAAAAAGCCAACTGACAAGCGGCTGGCGCTTCTCGAGTTCTGGGTCCAGATGGTGGACTTCAGAAGCAGAGAAGCAGAACCAGGGGGTGGGGTGTGTGTGTGTGTGTGTGTGTGTGTGTGTGTGTGTGTGTGTGTGTGTGTGTGGGGTGGGATGGGGTTTGGGTAGATTTTCCACTTGGCTGAGCATGACCAAGTTGGCCTGTGTTTTGTTTGTGCCCATATATACGGGTGACAACCCGGCGCTCTCCTCTGGTCGAGCCGCGGCGCTGCCAACAGCCTCTCTCCTCCCGCCAGCACGGAGCCTGACTAGCGTGTACACATGCTAATTAGGAGTGGGGGGGGGGGGGGAAGTTGGAAGATGGAGCCTGGTTGGGGGGAGGGGAGTTGGAAGATGGAGCCTGGTTGGGGGGGGGGGGGGGGGGGAGTTGGACGATGGAGCCTGGTTGGGGGGGGGGGGGGAGTTGGAAGCTGCAGACGGTGGAGTTATAAGACGGCGGAGGGATGCGTCAGCACACGGAGTCCCCCACGAGCTGCGTGGAGCCAGATCTCCATTTTAATAACGCACTCGGAGATAGCTAGCAAGCACGCAGGGGGGGGAGAGGGGGACGGGGGGACGGGGGCGAGGAAACCGTTTAGTGCAGGTAAAGAAGCATAAGTCTAAAGTGCAAATGAGTGATTAAATCCAATGATATGTTTATATAATACCAGTTGGGATCATGTTGTTTACCGATTCGTACCAGATGCATTTAGCTTGACATAGTTTATTCAGCATTTCTAAGTAATACTTGTATTGGGAATGCCTCCTTAATCGGGTGTGAATATGAGTTTACATAACAGCAATATTTGTACGTATTTATGGGCAGGTCCAAAGAATCATCATGCATGCAGACGATACACTCGAGTGGGACGTGAGGCCTGATTTGAAAGCTTTGAAGACTTTCCAGAAGTCACTGACCTGGACTCCCTGACTCCCACGACTGGAGAAGCCCTCCAGCCTCCTCCTTCATCTTTACAGTTTATTAATTATACATCCTGTGTTACCGTCCACGCTGTGAACTGGTCAACACATCACGCGAGGCACGCTCGGCAATATTTCCTTCATCACGTCCTCGTTGGACGTGACGATACAGGTGCCGGTTCAGCGAGGGGCTTCTCCTTAACGGTAGGAGATGACCCTGTAGAAGGCACATCAAAGCCTTCAAACGCACCCAGACGAGAACCTGAGGAGAGTTTGGCGATTAACGATTCATGAAGCGCGACGAGACGATATAAAAACATTTTTGCGCTTGAGGTGGAGAATTTTTTTTTTGGTAGAAATCAGAATCTGAGTGGATAAAAAGTTTCGCCTCGGCATGTCTTAAAAAAAATTGCCGC
>CM051012.1:19196322-19198822 GCA_027704905.1 Muraenolepis orangiensis | reverse complement strand
CCGCGTTATTATAATATATCCTCCGACCTGCTCTCGTGATTATAAAACAACATGTTGCTGCTACTGGAGCTTGAGGATCATCATAGTAAGCTCTACTACATACAGCAGGTGAATTACGATTGGCTTCCCACACAGGGGGAAAGGGTTGCCATGGCTACTTAACCTTGTAAAATAACCCTCCCCCCTCTACCCCCACCCCGATAATTAAATTACATTTCCTGGCACTAAGAGAGTTGTTATTCTGGAGCTGACGGGACGAAGAGATGAAGTGGTGCCGACGATGAGGACCTCCGAGAGTTCAAGAGGGGGGGTCACGACCTTTACTCCCCTCCCCTGCCCCAATCCTTCTCCCCTTTCCATCCCTCCTTTCCTCTCCTCGTCTTCTCCTTCTGTCCCATCTCCTCCCTCTCTCTCTCTCTCTGCTAACCTCTCCATTCTCCCCCCTTGCCTTTGTCTGCACTCCTTCCCTCCTCCCCTCCCCTCCCCTCCTCTCCCCTCTGCAGAATGTACTGTTTTTGTTCTGCTTCAGTCTAAACATTTACTTGACCCATGGGTTCGTACGAATTAGCCAACCTTCACTCCCCCTGACCCCCTTCCATCCTCCCCCTGCTTTCCCCCGAGATAGAGGAGGAAGAGGAGCAGCAGAGTTAGGGGAGAGGAAGACCTCACACAGAGAGAGCACTTTTTACTTTACGCTTTACTAGCGTACTAGCGTCTTACAAAAAGTAGATTGTTCTCTTGTGTGTTAGTTAGGTGTTGTTCTATTGTTTGCCAACTAATTGTACTTTGACCTGAGCACTAGTTTAGTTCTTGGCCATCTCCATCACCATGTTTTCATGATGCTGCTGCACTACTGGCACTTTAAAATGCATTAAAAAGCGTGCATAAAAAATGCACATATCATCCATCAATAACGTTATGGTTCTTTTTATTGTTTATTTTTATTGTGAATAGTATTCTTATAGTTCTTGTCTTCTAGAATTTCAAACTGCAGGAGGGAATGGGGAGTAAGCATTTCATTGTGCTTGTGGCAAATGGCAAATCAAATTCTTGAATCTTGAATATTGAATCCCTAAGGACCGCAACCACCCTGGGCACCATCTCTTCTCCCCCCTACCGTGCGGTCGCCGGTTCCACAGCATCCGTACAGCAAGGACTACCAGGTTCAAGGATAGTTTTTATCCACAGGCAGTGCGCCTACTGAACTGCTAGGAGTGTTGCGACTATCATAACATTGTCATTAACATTACGCTGTCATACTTATGCTGGACTTTCTGGACTCATTACAGTTACTGCACTGTTCATTACTGTACTGGACTGTATTCTTGATGCTGCTGCACTACTGCCACTTCAAATGCCTTTAAATCGTTTTGCACAATTCAACACGTGTACATACACCAGTGACTTTATTGTTATTTTTATGTTTATGGCAAATGATGGCAATTATGGCAAATGGCCTATACAAATCTTGTATCTTGGAGACTTTTTAGGTATCAAATGCACTTATGACTTCTGGTGAAGTTATTTTCTTACCTACTTTTGTTGAACGCACAATTGTAAGTCGCTTTGGACAAAAGTGTCTACATAATAACTGTTGTGTGTGTGTTTATATTAATGTATGTGTGTGTGTGTGTGTGTGTATGTGTATGTGTATGTGTATGTGTATGTGTATGTGTATGTGTATGTGTATGTGTATGTGTATGTGTGTGTGTGTGTGTGTGTGTGTGTGTGTGTGCGTGTTCAAGAGTTCAAGTTCTGTTCAAGCGTGTGTGTGTGTGTGTGTGTGTGTGTGTGTGTGTGTGTGTGTGTGTGTGTGTGTGTGTGTGTGTGTGTGTGTGTGCGTGTGTGTGTAAGCTGTATCTGTTCATAAGCCCGGCATTCTTATTCACGAGCATGCCTAGCCGCTGGCCCAGTAACATCAGAGAGAGAGAGAGAGAGAGAGAGAGAGAGAGAGAGAGAGAGAGAGAGAGAGAGAGAGAGAGAGGAGAGAGAGAGAGAGAGAGAGAGAGAGAGCCCAGTGTCAGAACCAGAGCCAGTCCGGTGCCAGGTCCTGGCGCTTCGCCGGGTAAACAGCGCATCACCTCCAAAATGCTCCTCCTCAACGGTCCCTCAGCGGAGATGCACAGCCCTCTCTCACGAACCAGACCACTCCAAACACCTATCTGTTCAGGTTTCAAATCAATCACAGTAGGACTGCTGGATCAGAAGTTCTGCTATAACACGGTAGGACTGCTGGATCAGAAGTTCTGCTATAACACGGTAGGACTGCTGGATCAGACGTTCTGCTATAACACGGTAGGACTGCTGGATCAGACGTTCTGCTATAACACGGTAGGACTGCTGGATCAGACGTTCTGCTGTAACACGGTAGGACTGCTGGATCAGACGTTCTGCTGTAACACGGTAGGACTGCTGGATCAGACGTTCTGCTATAACACGGTAGGACTGCTGGATCAGACGTTCTGCTATAACACGGTAGGACTGCTGGATCAGACGTTCT
>CM051012.1:19023822-19186322 GCA_027704905.1 Muraenolepis orangiensis | reverse complement strand
GTGAGAGACTGTGTGTGGGGATGCTTGCTGTTTTTAATTTAAGATAATGGACAGTTGTTTGACTGCAGGTCGATAAGATGATAGAGAAAGAGAGAGAGAGAATGACAGAGATAGATAAAGTGAGAGAGAATGAGAGGGAGGGAAAGCGCGAGCGAGAGACATAGAGAGCGAGAGCGTTGATGTTATATATGGAAGCATGTGCTGTAGAGATGAGATTCAGCAGAACACACACAAAGTTGTTGACCTACTTCAAAGTGTGTTCATGTACACGGGTTCCTATATAGTCATCCATAGTGTTCATTCTGTCTGGAACAGCTCCTGCTCACACTAGAACAGCAGAACACAACACTAGGACTCATGGCAAACTTAAAGTACTTCCTTGTAACGCCCTGCTCCCAAAGACACTGTAACTCTCTCAAAATCAAATTGAACTCTCTCACCTTCGATAGATCCATCACCACCCCTCAAATGGAATGTTCTAAATTCAAATGCAACATTGTAAACTGAAATGGAACCTCGTAAAACTCGAATGGAACCTCGTAAAACTCAAATGGAACATTGTAAACTCAAATGGAACTCGCCAAATTCAAACCAAGAGAAGCTCGCTTGATATTCTCATGTTGTTTCGATGACAACACCCCCCCCCCACCCCCCTCAATGGCCGCCGGAAATTGAATGCCAAAAAAAGCTCTCAGAATGGCCTTGCACCCGCTTCACACAAGTTGGTAAGTTAGTTAGAAGTCATTTTCCAGGTCTTTCTTGTAGCTGTAATTTTCTGTTCTTTGTGGCAGTTTCCCCTTGTTTTGCGCTCAGCTTGTGACTCACTCAATTTTCATAGGGCCCTAGTGTAGGCGGTAGCAGAGACGGTGACAGGTTAACCCGCACCTCACCCCCTTGTGCGCTGTTTGATCGACATCAAACGCGGATGACAGCCTTGCCTGCCTGCTTTCTTCACAGCCGCTGGATTAAAGCCAGGGTTCAGAAGACCGTCTGTCCTGCAGGGGGCATTGACTTTTGAGAACTAGAGCCGAATCAAAATGCAGGACACGCCGTCTCAATTAGTGGGATAGGGCTCAAGGCGGGAAGTGGGACACCTGGAGCACAGCATGTGCTACGCTGTGCGGTAAACCATGGATATTATTACTGTAACCCTCAACCTGGTGGAATACCAGGTTGAGGGTGTAACAAAAGGAGGGGGAGAAGAGAGGAGAGGAGAGGAGAAGAGAAGAGAAGAGAAGAGAAGAGAAGAGAAGAGAAGAGAAGAGAAGAGAAGAGAAGAGAAGAGAAGAGAAGAGAAGAGAAGAGAAGAGAAGAGAAGAGAGGAGAGGAGAGGAGAGGAGAAGAGAGGAGAGGAGAGGAGAGGAGAGGAGAGGAGAGGAGAGGAGAGGAGAGGAGAGGAGAGGAGAGGAGAGGAGAGGAGAGGAGAGGATGACTGACTATTCTCAGACACTCCCAGGAGCTTTGTGCTCCTGCGGCTCATCACCTCATGTTCCCCTCCCGGATAAACGGACGGAGCAATCCCTGTGTTCTTGTGAGTTCTCCTCCTCTCCTGCCGCCCCCCCCCCCCCCCCTCTCCTCTCCTGCCCCCCCCCCCCCCCTCCCCTCTTCTCTGCTATTGCTCCTCTTCTCTGCTCCACCCCCCCCCCCCCCCCCCCCCCACCCCCCCTTTTTTGTCACCTTTCACTTTTACAACACATTCCTCTCCCCTTTTCTTCTCTGGTTTCCTCTCCTCTTCTCCTCTCTCTGTTAACTTTTAACTCTAGCGTTCTCCTCTCCGCTCTCTTTACTCCTCTCACTTTGCTTCATCATCTCCTCTGTATCTCTCTCTCCTTCTCCACTTTAAATACAAGACTCCTTTCGTTCCTCTCTCCGGTTCTCCTCCTCATCGTCCCCTAAACGACAACAACGCTCTAGTCTCCTCTTCCATCTTCTAGTCTCCTCTTCCATCTTCTAGTCTCCTCTTCTCTTCTCCTCCCTCTCGTCTTCCCTCTGTTCACTCAATGGATCCCATTCCCCCAGCCCCCGTCCTACTCGTACCTCACATTGTACTCTCTTCTCGTGATTTTGTCTCCTCCTTTCTCTCCTCTCCGCCTTCTCAATGATCATCTTGTTCCCCCCCCCCCCCTCTGTCCTTTCAGACATTGCCCTTCTAGAGGAACAGCCCATGTGTGGCCAATTTACCAGCTAGGATTGATTACAGAGACCCAACACAGCCCCACATGTCCACTGGCCACCGCACCACTAATGATTCAGGAACCACGTGCCTCGGAGCCGCCGGCACGTGCCTGCGGCTCCGATTGGCCGGGAGGTGGGATCGGGCTCTCTGATTGGTGGAGCAGGTATCAGCCTCTTTCTCTCTAATTCCACCGGTATGCATAAGAAGGCCTTACTGTGGCATTTGGAACAGGAGAGTGAAGATGAACAGGTACGTAGGTTGAAGAAGAGGCGCAATGTTTATTTTAGTGTAGGACCGCAGTTGGGAATCTAAGCCAGCAGTCGCTACAGGTATGACCGCCTACAATGGTTGGGCGATGGTAGTTGATACCACCAAGCTGCCCACTACCATATAACAATTGGATTAAAATGATTGACTTTTGGATAAAGGTGTTGCATCACTGAATGTGATTCTCTTGGCGACTTAGTACAATGACACCAACACACATCACACCTCGTCTGAACTGCAAAAGAGCGGGGAGCTGAAAATATATCAAAGTGGTCATTTGAACAATGAAGGCCTCTGTTCCTCGCCCTCTCTCCCCCTCGCTCTCTCCCTCCCGCTCTCTCTCTCTCCCCCTCGCCCTCTCTCCCCCTCTCTCTCTCCCTCCCACTCTCTCTCTCTCTCCCCCTCGCCCTCTCTCCCCCTCTCTCTCTCCCTCCCGCTCTCTCTCTCTCCCCCTCGCCCTCTCTCCCCCTCTCTCTCTCTCCCTCCCGCTCTCTCTCTCTCCCCCTCGCCCTCTCTCCCCCTCTCTCTCTCTCCATCCCGCTCTCTCTCTCTCCCCCTCGCCCTCTCTCCCCCTCTCTCTCTCCCTCCCGCTCTCTCTCTCTCTCCCCCTCGCCCTCTCTCCCCCTCTCTCTCTCCCTCCCGCTCTCTCTCTCTCCCCCTCGCCCTCTCTCCCCCTCTCTCTCTCTCCCTCCCGCTCTCTCTCTCTCCCCCTCGCCCTCTCTCCCCCTCTCTCTCCCTCCCGCTCTCTCTCTCTGTCCGTCCCCCTCTTCCTCTCTCTCTGTCCCTCTCCTCCCTCCCTCTCTCTCCCTCTCTCTCCCTCCGTCCTCTCTCTCTCTCTTTTCCACTCCTTTCTTGTCAATCTTTCCCCATCTTTATGTTCCCCCTGCCTGTATATCTTATTGATTGTGGTCAGCAATTTTCAATTCCAACAGGGAGTTTGCATAAGAAGTAGGACTGGGCAAATATTATTGATATTTTATAATAATATCAATAATTCATAATATTTGTATTTCAAGCTAGGTTTTGTCTTCTGTGCTGTCTTTCACAAAGTGAACATATCGACGAACATATATAAAGTTTCATAAATATTTCCCTAAATTGATGCACATTTTAAATGTCAGATACTTTGGATGAATTGACCCTCAGATGTTTTGGTATTTCGAGATCATTAGCATATCATGATATTCAGCAATAACGTGTTAAATGTCCCATAATTATCATGATAAAATAAAAATCCCCTAAAGTAACCTATGAAGAAGGTGGCTGCGTCCCGGTGCTATTTGCCATCCACCCGTATATGCATACATACGTGTGCATACTTATTATATAATAATACGACCCAGAAAAAAATCCACAGCCCTTGATGTTAAGTCTCTAATATAAGCACATAGATGACCTCATAACTCACTGGTCCAAGCCTAAGGGTGATTGAGATATCTCCTCTAGAGCATTTACACACACACGGACACACACTCACACACACACACGGACACACACACACACACACACACACACACACACACACACACACACACACACACACACACACACACACACACACACACACACACACACACACACACACGCACACACACACACAGACACACACACACATGGGCGCAAAAAGCATACCTGCACCCACACACACACACACACACAGAAGCACCCCCCCTCCCCCTCCCCCTCCCCCTCCCCCCCCCCTGTTCAGCCCTGTCACTCAGCTGTCAAGCTGGTGTTGAATCATCTGCCTTGGGGCCTCTGAGGTAAGGCCTCTAGCCCCAGATAGATAAATCAATTTGGAGATGACTTCCTGGTCATGTGACTCAGCAGAGGCGCGGTCATGTGACTCAGGCGCCTCTCCCGGATGATTGATGATGGCAGGATTAGAGAGGAGGAGGTGGAGGTGGAAGAACGCGTGTGTGTGTGTGTGTGTGTGTGTGTGTGTGTGTGTGTGTGTGTGTGTGTGTGTGTGTGTGTGTGTGTGTGTGTGTGTGTGTGTGTGTGTGTGTGTGTGTGTGTGGTTTGTCACTAACATGGTTATGTAAATATATGCGTAATACTCATTTCAACAATCAGGGCGGTTGTTCAGCTTTGAGAACATAGAGAATGCATGTCTCATATATATATACGTATATACACATATACGTATATATATACGTATATGTGTATATATATTGTGACGCTTTAGCGTCACAGAAGACGGAGACAATGTTCTTATTTGATAGCCAAACTGGCCCCAGATTTATTCCCTGCCGCAGCTCACAACTAACCCGGGGGGTTGAAATCCACTCTTAAAAACAACAAACCAGGGTGGCAAGCCCAAATCGATATTCATCCACCAAAAGTAATCCGTGTCTCTACCCCTCCCAGTCTCACACACACACACGCCCCTCTCCCGTCTTTTCCCCCCCTCTCCTCGAACTCCCGTTCCAACTCCCGCGTGACTCTCTCACTCCCGTTCACACACAACCCGCAACCCCCTCCCCCTAGCGCTCGCAGCCAATGACCCTCGATAGTGGACACTTCCCCCCCAAACACATGCAGGTAAACAAACACACACATACAACACCCAATGAACTCCCAAACCCCCTTTGTCCTGGAGGGAGACCCATGGTGGGCCAGGCCACAGCGTTACAATATATATGTATATATATATACACATATATATATATATATATTGTGACAGCTTGAAGAAGCCCATGAGAGGAGAGGAACCACAGATATGTGTATGTGGCCGGTATGTGCCGGTGTGTGCCGGTATGTGCCTTTTCCTGTGCTGAACCCTCATGCCCATATATGGAGTTTCTCCAATCAAGCGCCCGAAGCCCAGCTGCAGCCAATCAATGGCCAGATTGGCTGGGGACAAAAGGAAAGCCCCACGCTCACAGAAGGCCTTTTTTTTTTGGCTGGGAAAAGAACGGTGGACGTAGATAAAGGATGATTTGAGAGATTAAGAGAAATGACTAAAAGGTGTGCTTTGTCTGGGAAGGAGAACTCTGCTGTGTGCAGATCCCCCTGCCCCATCGGACCGCCCTACACCACAGCCATTCCCTTGGTGACGGTGGAGTGAGAGAGAACCAAAGGTTTGGTGTTCATTTCGGTAGTGGACAATGATTTCCTTATTTTCAGTCCTGTGCCCACTCCATACTCCCTCGAGTGTGTCACAATATATATATATATACAAACTGTATAAAGAGTTAAAGCACAATTACACACTTTTGGAATGTGAATATTTCAATAATATATGTAATAACCAACCAGGACACATATACCCTATGATCAGAATACACGTCACCATGGTCACTCATGTGAATGCAAATGTAGCAGTGTTACATAATTCAGGAATGTGAATATTTAATATCCTGTAATAGGGAAATGACGATGAAAATATGTCGCAGTCTGTCAGTGACAGTGAGGTAATGTAAACAGCACCCAGATTAGGAACGTGCATTTATATATAGCAACAAATCAGACGCCTTCGCTAATCTAAGCTGTTGGTTGTGGGCATAGTGTCAGGGTACGGTAAACACTAGTAGTGTGTAAGTAAGTGGGATGAAGAGTTGGAGTTTTCCACGGTGACTCCATGGTGAACGCATCATCTCCGCTCACATCACCGAGTGGGCTTTGCCCCCCCCGACCTCCATCGATCCATCCCTCGGTTTGAACAAGAGAGGCGGGAGAGGAGGGGGAAGAGAGAAGAGAAGAGGGGGGAGAGGAGAGGAAATATAGATAGATGAGCTCAGGACATGAGGGATTTGAGGGAAAGAGAGCAAGAAGAGGAAAGGAAAGGAAAGGAAAGGAAAGGAAGGAAGGAAGGAAAGAGGTGAGGAGATGAGATGAGAAGACAGGAGAGACATGAGTGTACATGAAATGGAAGAGAAAGGGAGAGAGGTTTTAAGGGAAAAGAGCAAGACAGGTGAAGAGATGAGATGAGGAGAGAGGGGAGGGCCAGGAGAGGAGATGAGAGAAGGGTGGAGTGAGAGAGAGAGAGAGAGGAGAAGGAGACCAGAGGACAGAGAGGAGAAGGAGACCAGAGGACAGAGAGGAGAAGGTGACCAGAGGACAGAGAGGAGAAGGAGACCAGAGGACAGAGAGGAAAGGAGAAACAGGAGTGGTGGAGGACTGGAGAGAGAGAGACAGAGAGAGAGAGAGTCCATTGGACTATTCTCCACAAAGAGTGATGGTAAATGGACTGCCTTTTATATAGCGCTTTTATCCAAAGCACTTTACAAGTCATGCCTTCATGCCTTCACCCATTCATACACACGTTCATCCACCGACGGCAGAGTCAGCCATGCATGCAAGGAGACAGCCAGCAGGTCTGGAGCCGTTAGGGTTAGGGTCTCTTCCTCAGGAACACCTCAACACTTTTCAAGGAGGAGCCGCCGGGGGATGGAACCAACCTTCCGGTTGTCAGACGACCGCTCTACCTCCTGAGCTATACTGCCGCCCCCCAAATGAATGAATTGAATGTGTAACCCTTACCCTAATATTAAATATTCAATATAAATATATATATATATATATATAAGAAATTCTAAGAAATTCACTCCAAGTGGCTTTGGATAGGAGCGATTGCTAAACGACTGAACAGCAGAGCGTAACAATTCTCCCCCGAGCTTTGAAAAAAACATGCAGTCCGTCGCTTTCTTTGACTTTGGAGCCCAATATGCTTTTAAAGCGACGGTATTAGTGGTGTGGGATCCATCACCCAGGTTAATTGGGAGTCCTGTTAAGCCCGTCGTGGATGTAGGGCAGAGTTACACCAGCTGGCTGCTCCCATGTGACCTCCAACGTCTCTACAAACACCGAGCGCTGCTTACACATCCATGTGGGGACTGAGAGTCGAGGCCCTTTGTACGAGTGTATGTGTGTGTGGTTGTGTTTGTGTGTGTGTGTGTGTGTGTGTGTGTGTGTGTGTGTGTGTGTGTGTGTGTGTGTGTGTGTGTGTGTGTGTGTGTGTGTGTGTGTGTGTGTGAGAGACAAAGACAGACAGAAAGACAGCGTTATGCCAGACGAGTGAGACACAGACAGACAGACAGACAGACAGACAGACAGACAGACAGACAGACAGACAGACAGACAGACAGAAAGAAAGAAAGACGGGCAGATGAATGGTGCAGGTGAAGGGGCGGGGGGGGGGGGGGGGCAATCAGGTGTGCGTGTGACGAATGGAACCCAGAGGATTCTAGAACCTTCTCTTCAAACCACAGCGGTGTGTTTGTTCTTCAAAGACACCACAGAACACAAGCTCCATTCTGTGTGTGTGTGTGTGTGTGTGTGTGTGTGTGTGTGTGTGTGTGTGTGTGTGTGTGTGTGTGTGTGTGTGTGTGTGTGTGTGTGTGTGTGTGTGTGTGTGTGTAGGTGTGTGTAGTGTGTGTAGGTGTGTGTTATTATTAGCTATTCCTGCAGATTGTGGTATCCTGTGCTGCCTAGCCCTCTACAGATCAATAGTATGGAGCAACTCAACTAAAGGTGGGCCTACGTGATCATCGCAGTGAGGAAACTGAACTCAACATACAGGATTTATTCTTAGGTTGGTTGCGTGTGAATCAATGAGGGGACGCCCAGCATGCGCCACAACACACACCGTACACCTGAAGAGGAAAGGAAAGACAGTGAAGACACATGAAAAGGCAGGAGGTGGAAGAGGAGGAGAAATTGGAAGAAAGAAGAGGAGGAGGAGGAAGTGAGGGAGAAGGAGGAGGAGGAGGAGGAGGAGGAGGAGGAGGAGGAGGAGGAGGAGGAGGAGGAGGAGGGAGAGGAGGAGGTTAAAACCAAAGGAGGAGGAGGAGGGAGGAGAAGGAGGAGGGAGAGGAGGAGAAACCAAAGGAGGAGGAGGAGGGAGAGGAGAAGGAGGAGGGAGAGGAGGAGAAACCAAAGGAGGAGTAGGAGGAGGAGAAGGAGGAGGGAGAGGAGGAGAAACCAAAGGAGGAGTAGGAGGAGGAGAAGGAGGAGGGAGAGGAGGAGAAACCAAAGAAGGAGTAGGAGGAGGAGAAGGAGGAGAGGGAGGAGGAGAAACCAAAGAAGGAGTAGGAGGAGGAGAAGGAGGAGAGGGAGGAGGAGAAACCAAAGGAGGAGTAGGAGGAAGAGAGGGAGGAGGAGAAACCAAAGGAGGAGGAGGAAGGGAGGGAGGAGAACCTAAAAGAGGGGTTGGAGGAGGAGAAGGAAGATGAGGAGGAGGAGGACAATAGGAAGGAGGAGATGAAAAAACCAAAGGAGGAGAAGGAGAAGCCAAAGGAGGAGAAGGAGAAGCCAAGTCAGTGGGGAGTCACAGCACTGACTCAGTGGGGGGGTCAGTGCTGTGACTGACTGCCCAGAGAGGAGTGGAGGAGAGAGCCGTGCCGTGGGCAGGGGGAGATCGTGATGACCAGCAGAACAACAGCATGTATATGCCAAGGATATACGCCAAGTCCACTGCCGCGCAGAATCACCAGGTACTTTTATTGTGAAGTTGGGAAAATAATGACACACAGCTCCACGTACACACAACTGTCTCCATTGCTCAGAGAAAGATAATGTGTCATATTCCAGTATCTGCAGTGAACGCACATGAACTTTATTTATTTTTTTATCTATTGCACGATTCTTGGGTCTCCTGGGACAACTTTTCTCTCACGCGGAGCAAGATCAACTCACGAATAACGGTGGTGAAGTAACGAGTCACAAGTTTGACCAAAAGGGCTGCAACACCAGGCTTTCAATATAACGATTGCCTTAAATACACGAGGACCTTTTTTCAACAGAATTAGCATGTTTTGATGACAAAATGTAGGCAGCTTGTTGATGTTCATAACATAGTTTCATTATTACTAGAGAGTAGAATTGGATGCCCCTACTTTGTTGTACTGCTCCCAGACCACATCGGCTGCTTTCAACACTGTTTTACTGTGAACATATTCCCACCGGGCATTATTTTGGTGCATTTTAATTAAGACATAATTAAGTAAGTAAGTCACTTAGCCAGATCCATATCAACTTCTCTGAATATTTAACCATTCACTGCTGGACACTTTCTTGGAAGAGATAATGATTATATTATTATATAATTAACAATATGTAGCTATGCAATCTCGAACACAGCTTGGTGATCTCTGCTCAGTATTAGTTTTCTGAGACTAATCCGAGACCGTCAATCGTGGAATGAGTCTTAAGACAAAGAGCCGAAGTCTCTGCCTTAACTTAAGTTCCTCCCTCACAAGAATTTCAACAACGTCACAATGTGACTCAAGACACGATTCCAGTTGGCCGTCACGACACGGGTGAATCAGGTCTATTTTTCTATTTACATCCATGGGTTTAGTCTGTCCAAATGTGTGTATTTGTTTGTACGCTACTGAGCAATTGTTGTAAACCACAATTAAAATCACATTTCTTTCACCACGGGTACCTAGGGTATTGTCGGTCATTGATCGCGCTTGTATGTCAATCAAGACATCTTCCTGACAAGGAGGCGGTTGTTGACTCAGTTGATCAATGCTGTGTGTTCCAGACGTTCCGTACGGACAGGCCCGGCCGGCTCTGCGAGACAAGCATACCTCGAGCGCTGTTCACCTGGGAAAGGGTTTCTCTTCCATTTCTGAGGGAGGAAAAAAAATAACCTGGACGTGTTCTATATACAGCTTTGCTAGCGGCATATTCTTGGCGCTTCGGTCTGTTCCTCTCCGAGTCCTTCGTATCGTATTCTTCCCACAGGGCAGATGAGACATCGCTCGGGGGGGGGAATCTGCCTTTAGCTGCTATCGACACGGCCCTCTTCTCTCTGCGGTTTTGGGGTCTGCTCACTGATTGGACGAACGCTACCATCGTCTCTACGATGGTAGAGACTTGCGCTCTGAAGGTTCTGGTATCTCCCGGCATGCACGGGAGGAGCTGCTCGCTGATTGCCTTTGGTTTTGATGGAGACGTCAAATGCAAGGAGCAGGAGATGTGTTGTCTCAAAATGTATTACTTTTATTATTTTATTATTATTTGAATCAAATAGAACAGAACCCAATAGACCAAAATAGAATATAACGGAACGGGATCTAATGGAACAGAAAATAACAGAATTTCCCGTCTTGCATGAATAAAGTTAATCTTATTGTAGAACAGAACACTGGCCAAGATAGACAATAGAATACCGAAGTATAGGGGTTCCCAACCTTTGGTTTGCGGTGTACCACTTAATTGTCATCAAGGCTTTTCGCATGTAAACAGTGAACGATGGTCCGTGGGAAACAATGGAAAGAAAAAGTCAACAATGCTGCTCCTAGTTTGTTTATACGGCAAAAACAAATGATCACAAATCAATGGAAAACATTACAGTGGAAAACAATATGATGGAATGCACAAAGCAACATCATTTTTGAACTAAGAAGCATAATACTATATTACACTTATTACTAGAATACTATATACTATATATATATATATATATATATATATATATATACTGTATTGACTGTAATGTTAATATTTATAATATATGTATTTTCAATTATCCCAAAAAAATGGATATGTTTTTGTTTTTCAAGAATTTCAAGAATACAATTCTATGCACCACCTGCAGTAGCCTCAGGTACCACCGATTTAAAAACACTTAGAGTACAGAGCATAATAAAATAGCATCGACTCCCACCCCTCTCCCTTTGTTACTGCAGTAGGTTACACATATGACGGTGGTGGCCTTCCCTGCACCAAATAATCATCAAAAGCGATGACAAGCTCTCACATGTCCACCGCCACCACCGCCACCACCACCACGAGCGTCTCTTCCAATTAAACAGACCTCTGAGAACCTTCAGCTCCCTTTATCCCCTCTATTTGCATGTTTTCCTGTAATTGGACATCATTTTTCTCAAGGTCATCCTTCCTTCAGACTGATGCACAGCAGTGAGGTGGGAACATGTTCGCAAGCAGGCCGCAGCTAAATTAGCGGCAACGCTAAAGGCGGTAAAGGACAGGAGAATATAACGAGTTACAATAAAATTGGGGGGAAAAAAAAGAGCGGGGAAAAAATCCAACTCATTTCGTCCTTTATTATGTGATCTGTTCAACCGGAGGCTACACTTGACCAGTAAACAAACCCCTGTTGGATGGTCCTGCCTCTAAAGTCCTGACTCCCATGTTTGGTTGTATTGTTCGGTTGATGGCGACAAATCATACATCCTCTTGTCCGTAGAATAGTATAGAATACATACGTATATAATATATAATGTATCGTTTCAATACTGTAGCCTATATTGTCAACGATGTCTACCTCAAAATGCAGATCATGTTTCCGTTTACTTTCATTTGCAGTACTTTTGCATGTACATCGCTCATACTGCTCATTTTGTGAAGACATATCTCTCTTTTTACTTTTACTACTGTCCTGTAGTTTGTGCTGTGACACCCGAGTTACCTTTTCTATGACTAAAATAAATCTCGGAACCATCCCCCTGCTCCATCGTGCCAGCGAACCTCAGTCTGGAGGAGGTGGTCTGTTAATGGGGCTAGAGATCGGGGGGGCCAGGCGATAGTGGACCTACTATTGTTCCTGGAGGAGCATGTCCTGCAGACTGCAAATTGGTGATTTGCTGTTGGGACAGCCCTGGGGCGCCTTTCGTTGTTTAGTCTGTTATACCACTAACACCCAGCAGGGAGAATATGTTGTGTCTGGTGGAGGGGAAGAGGAATGAAAGTAGAGGAATGAAAGTGGAGGGATAATGATGTGGGGTGGAGGCGTGGAGGAAAAGAGGTGGAGGGGTGGAGCTCTATTGTTTGCTTGTTAGCCAATTGTTAGCTCTATTGCTATAGCCAACATATTGTACTTTTGCCTGAGCACTGGTACCGCTTTACGAGGCTTGGTAGGAGGGAAATGCACTTATGATTTCCAGTGGCGAGTAGTTCTCTTGCCTACCTATGTTGAATGCACTTATTCTGACTCTCGTTGGACAAAAGCATCTGCTAAGTGACTGTGATGTAATGTAACAGAGAGGTAGAGAGATGGAGGGGTGGAGGGAGAGAGGTAGAGAGTTGATGGGTGGGGAAGAATCCAGCAGGAGCAAGAGAGAATATATCAATGTAGCGATCGATCAATAGACCACAAGCCTTGAGGAGACACCGCAGAGCCCATGATCAAGTTCAAACTCAAGTTCAAGTTCAGCTCCTCCCGTTGGCCACCTGGCTTCACGACTAATCATTATACTGATATACTAAAAACAACATCCATTCAACTACAACTAGTCATCAATGGCCTTACTGAAGGCTACATGTGTTGAACAAGGAATCACATTTTGAAAAAGCTTTTACGATTCCCTCTACCAGTTCAGTTCAAAAGACATGTTGAAATGATATTGAAAACCAATTTACTTAACTTTAATTTGATGAAATTAGCATGATGGCTGTGGAGCTTTCAACAGGCGACGTTCAACACAATTGCTGACATTCATCCATTCACTGTTCATCTTCAAGAAGGACTGACAAAGATTCATACCTCAGCTTCATATCTACCGAGCACTGACAACAGCAATTTCAACAATCAATATTAAGGACACTGAAACACTGAGTCACTCTGTCACTGAAACCACCTGAACAACCTTTGATGCCATTGGTCAGCAGGTGTTTCCATCAGGAACACACACACACGCACACGCACACACACACACACACACACACACACGCGCACACACACACACACACACACACACACACACACACACACACACACACGCACACACACACACACACACACACACACACACACACACACACACACACACACACACACACACACACACACACATACACACACACACACACAAACATACATGCACATGGACATTCACAAATAGACACATTGCATACTACACAAGCAGCACATGGAAATATAAACAAAACAGTAATGTCTGCTTTAAACATGATAAATATAAAATTGTCATTTAAACAACTTCACGGAATGCAGTGATCAGCGGCATATGACCCAGCAGTGCCTTTAACAAAATAGGACTACTATTAAGCAAATGAGCAGTATGGTAGTATGGTCTGTTTCTCTAGACTAGGGGCTCTCAAACTGTTTTGGGCCAGAGACAGAAAATGACAACGACCCCCCGTATAATCGTAACACAGAATATACATATGCTTACTAATATTTTTCCTCTTAGATGCCATTGGAACAATTGGTATTATAAAAAAGTGTAACCTAAATACTTCAGGCATGTTTCATAGTAATAAACAGAAAGATATTTTTTTTAAATAATGTTAATACCACATTTATACTTTTAAACAGAGGGTCATTTTATTCTAATCACATTTTGACTCAACTTGAGAGCATTTGTACTTTTCATGTAATTGATCCTAAAAGCTTTCAGAACAGTTAACAGTAAAATGATGAACAGTTACAACAGTAACAAGACATAGTCCTATGACTATGAACAGTAAACAAATGAACAGTAACAACAGTAACATGACATAGTCCTATGACTATGAACAGTAACAAAATGAACAGTAACAACAGTAACAAGACAGTCCTATGACTATGAACAGTAACAATACATCATCCTTTGACTATGAACTGTAACACGATGAACAGTAACAGTTCATAGTCCTATGACTATTAACATTGATAAGATGGACAGTAACAACTGTAACAGGACATAGTCCTACGACTATAAACAGTAAACAAATTAACAGTAACAACAGTAACAATACATAGTCCTATGACTATGAACAGTAACAAGACATAATTATTTGACTATGAACTGTAACAAGATGAACAGTTCCAAGACATAATCCTATGACTATGAACTGTAAGAAGATAAACAGTAACAAGACATAGTCCTATGTCTATGAACAGTAACACAATTAACAGTAACAACAGTAACACAACATAGTCCTATGATTATGAACAGTAAAAATATGAACAGTAACAAGACGAACAGTAAAAATATATGGCATAGTCCTAATAAATCCACATGACCAGACTGGTCACACACGTGACCAGTCTTAGGCTGACTTACATTAAATACTTCAACATTCAAACAATGAACATATTGCTCCTTATTCAAAAAAGCAAAAAGCTCTGAACAAATCATAATAGAAGTTATCATAACAGCCTTACAGAACACACATCATAGTAATTAAGCCTATGCCCGTGTTTTTTGGCGGATGTATTCTTAGCTCTTTAGATGCAAACATTATTTTGTTTTGTCCATATATATTATATACAATTAAATTCCGGGTGCTTTGTAATTAGATGTTGCTTTAGCTTGGTTGGCTTCATTGCTTCGTTCGCACCTTAACGAAAAACCAAACTCAACATAATTGTTGTCGAATCAGTCAATCAGTCAATCAATTTAGCTCGTTTGGGATTAGTGTGACTTGAGGATGTCGACTGACTGGACTGACTGAGATATTGATCTGTTTTTACCTCCGCAGCTAGCTAGATGCTAATAAGCCGAGCTACACAGCAGCAGAAACGGTTTGTTACGAACTGTTGTCACATACAGGCTCTAAAAAAGTACTCACAGAAATCTGCTGTTTTTGTGCAAAGCTAACAGAACCTCATGTCATATTAGGATTAAATAAATATCATATAATAATGTTAGATAATATAAATTGTATTTCAACTTATTTTACTGCCATTACTGCCGTTTATTGTCACTTCACAGTTTACACAAGTATAAAGCAGTGGTGTAAAAATCTTATGTGCAATACCCGACGACAGACAGCAGTTATAAAAATAAGATAAAAATTGATAAAAATAGAATAAAGTAATAAAATAAAAATAAAAATGCAATTTATAAAATGCAATATATCGGCACAGAAAAAGAGCAATATGTACCTGTATATATAAATCAATGTAATAAAATATACATTGTTATATGCTATACGCCCTTGTTCAGCAGCCTGTGGAAGCTATCTCGGAGTCTATTTGTACGGCACTTCATACTGCGGTATCGCCTGCCTGACGGTAAAAGTGAGTACAGTTCGTTGCTGGGGTGGGCAATATCCAGGAGGGAGGGGAGCTCACCTCCAACAATATACTGGGCCGTCCGCACCACCCTTTGAAGCGCTCTGCGCTCGAGTGCGGTGCAGTTCCCGTACCAGGCGGTGATACACCCTGTAAGAACACTCTCGATGGTGCCGTTATAGAATGTTCTCAGGATGCGGGGGCCCATGCTGACACCTGAGAAAATACAGGCGTTGTTGGGCCCTTTTCACCACGTGTGTGGTGTGCGTGGACCATGTGAGGTCCTCGGAGATGTGCACGCCGAGGAACTTGAAGCTGCTGACCCTCTCTACTGCAACACCGTCGATGGAGATAGGGCTGTGCTCTCCCCTCTGCTTCCTGAAGTCCACGATCAGCTCCTTGGTCTTCTTGACGTTGAGGGACGAGGCTGTTCTCCTGGCACCACTGCTCCAGCGATCCGACCTCCTCCCTGTAGGCTGTCTCGTCGTCGCGGGCGATCAGGCCCATTACTGTCGTGTCGTCAGCAAACTTGATGATGACGTTGGAGCTGTGCATAGCCATACAGTCATGGGTGTAGAGGGAGTAGAGGAGAGGGCTAAGCACGCATCCCTGGGGGGCTCCCGTGTTGAGGGTCAGTGGCTCTGAGGTGGTGCTGCCCATCCTCACCACCTGCCGGCTGTCCGACAGGAGGTCCAGTATCCAGCTGCACGTGGATGGGGGCACACCTAGACCTCTAAGCTTGGTGTCGAGCTTGGCAGGAACTATTGTGTTGAACGCTGAGCTGTAGTCCACAAACAGCATTCACACATAACAGTTCTTTCCCTCCAGGTGGGAAAAGGCAGTGTGGAGGGCCATGGCAATTGCGTCATCCGTGGATCTGTTTTGACGATATGCAAATTGCCATGGGTCCAGCGTGGCAGGTAACACGGAGCAAATTAAGTCCTTGACCAACCTTTCGAAGCATTTGTTGACAATCGAGTTGAGGGCTACAGGTCTATAGTCATTCAGGCATGTTACCTTGGGTTGTTTAGGGACAGGCACGATGGTGGACATCTTGAAGACCGTGGGAACAACAGCCTGGGACAGGGAGAGGTTGAAGATGTCTGCAAAGACTCCTGCTAACTGGTCTGCACATGCTCTGAGGACGCGGCCCGGGATGTCGTCGGGGCCTGCCGCCTTACGGACGTTCAGCCGCTTGAAGGTGGGGTGCACATCCACCTCCGAGATGTTCAGCAGGCTGGTCTCCTCAGGCGGCGCTGGCTTCGGCGGGCTGCCGTTCACGTCGAACCGAGCAAAACAAATATTTAGCTCTCCTGGGAGGGAGGTAGAGGAGTTCTCTACACAACTGGTTCTCCCTCTGAAGTTCGTTATTGTCTGTAGCCCCTGCCACATACCCCTCGCGTTGTGGCTCTTGAATTTCTCTTCCACTCTGTCCCGCTTGGCAGTGACGATGGTCTTGCGGAGGTTATAACGGGCTCACGTATATTCCTCCATATTCCCGGAGCCAAAGGCGCCGTTACGCGCGTGTAGGGCAGCGCGAACATCGCCGTTAATCCTTGGTTTCTGGTTGGGATATATCCGAACCGACTTGGTCAGAACAACGTCATCTATGCACTTCTTGATGAACCCGGTGACCGATGACACGTACTCGTTGATGTTATTGTCCGAGGCAACGCGGAACCGAACGGTGGGCGGAGGAGGGCCTTGTAGCCATCACGGAAGAGGGTGTAGCAGTGGTCGAGGATCCGCTCGCCCCGTGTGTTGCTCGTTATGTGTTGGTAGAACTTCGGGAGAACCTTCTTCAGGTTTGCCTTATTGAAATCCCCCGCCACGATGAGAGCAGCCTCGGGGTGTGCCGACTCCTGTTCGCTGATAGCCCCATAGAGTTCCTTCAGCACTGTGTCCATGTTGGCTTGTGGGGGAATGTAAACAGCGGTCATGGTTACCGCTGTAAACTCCCGAGGTAGCCAGTGTGGACGGCACATAAGCATCAGGTACTCCAGGTCCGGGGAACAGAAAGACTTGAGGGGATGTACATGACTTTGGTTGCACCAATATCTGTTTATCATGAGACATACCCCCCCTCCACGATCTTTACCGGAGAGAGCCTTTGTTCTGTCCGCCCGGTGGACGGAATATCCCGTCGGCTCGATAGCTGCGTCGGTAACCCCCTCCGACATCCATGTCTCCTTAAGGCAGATGATACAATGCATTCTGAATGTATTCAGCGTGAACAACAACAAGTAGAAAAACAAGCTCTATTTGCTGTTGCCTGCATTGTAGACGGGTGACTTTGTCTCTAAATAGGCCAGAACAAATGACTATAGTAAAAGCAGCATGAATTACAAACTCAACAAGGTAATTTATTCCATAACATTTATTGCAAGGCAAAAGGACATTAAATGATCAAAAACATTAAAAACTGCAAGCATAAATGTACTCAACATAACCCCCAGGTTTTCAGTTCTACTATTAAAACCAACATGGTCCAGAGGGACCAAACCTTGGTTTAAGATGAAGTGTTACTTAACACTGATGAGATTATGAGCAGAATATACATTTTCATATAAAAATATTTTATTAAATTAGAATTGAAGTCCCTGAAACGTACCAAGTACGGAGTGAGAACTGGTTCATGGAAACAGGTGCCTTTAGCCTGCTGGGCACTGCCGAGGTGCCCTTGAGCAAGGCACCAGACCCC
This sequence comes from Muraenolepis orangiensis, assembly GCA_027704905.1. Lineage (NCBI taxonomy): Eukaryota > Metazoa > Chordata > Actinopteri > Gadiformes > Muraenolepididae > Muraenolepis > Muraenolepis orangiensis. Next base: position 19,168,244 of record CM051012.1, on the reverse strand, counting down.
TCCACTGCTCCCCGGGCAGCTGTATAATACAATAGCTTCCCACTGCTCCTAATACTAGTTCTATTGTCCGATCTAGGGGTTGGCGATGTGGCCAAAAATGTTTATATACAATTATTATAATCACCAATAGGTTGAAATGAATACATTCAACAGAGCCAACATGGCTTAACATGGATGAAATGCCTCAACAAGGCAGTACCAGACAACCAATAACATAGGCATGTACAGTAAAACACAATGGGTGGGGGGGGGAACTGTTACTGTGAGGGCCTTCTCTTGTTCCCACACACATCAACAAGAAAAGCCTGACTCTAGTTACCAGAAACATGCATTTAGATATGTAGTAGATGCTAAAACACAGACTCGGAATGGGGAGTAAACATTCTATTCTGTACTGGTTCTCTCTCTTCCATCGACATGAACCCCATGTCAGGCAATATGCGTATGTTAATACAAATTCCTTGTTAACAGTTAATAGTTGATGACATGAAAAAAATAGCCTTTGCAACAATGAAAAAATATCACAATACTATAGTCATGGTGTAGTTCACAGCCTACCAGGTATACAGTTCAATTAAACAATAGCATTTTATAGTACTGTGCAACGAGGTTAAATAGTTGATGACATGAATGAAATGTATTTTGCAACTATCAAAACCATCACAAGACTACACTGACACTGAAAAAAACATTCTGAATAGAAGGTAAATAATTAAATGTTAACAAAGAAAATGTTATAAAGACGTCGCAAGACGACTCAATCCGGAAAATCGGTTAAATCCGTAAATTAGTTTCATAACCAAATTGTAACCAGCTATAAACTTTTGACACCTAAATAAATAATATAAATAATAGTATATTGTAAGATGAATATGGGTTAATAGCTTACCAATGGCTCGATGCAGCAGGTGGCCAAAACTCTGCAATCGGGTCCAGTTGTTTAGTGAAATGGCCTCCACTCCACTGGCAACGCACACCTGACTGTCCTGGCGGAGTCTCAGTCTCTGAGTGAGACTCATAAATAGTGAGTTAAGTGTATCGTGAGACTCATAAATAGTGAGTTAAGTGTATCGTGAGACTGGTGTATGGTTGGATGACGTGCGGTTACACCACATGCTGTAGCAAAGTGCTTGATATTTCTGAGCTGCTCTTCCAACTTTCTTCCAACCCCTGATCTCCGCGTATAGCTGAGGTAGCATCTTTAGCAATTCTTTTTCCTGGGTAGCACGAACTTGGTGTCAATTACCATCATTGGCTTCTTGAAGCTGTATTTTTCCACGTGCTCATGGGAATCATGTCTTTAGCGATGCAATAAGTGATTGCATTAACTATGTTCTTGTATCGCTTGCACTTCTTTCCGTAAGGCGTAATGGTTGAAAACGAGTTGTTGTGTGCGATTTGGGCAGGTCGAGTATTTGTCCGTTTTCAGTCTTAATGGTCACAATGATGCAAAATAAAAGTAATCGATAATTCACCTCAAATGCATTAAAACAAAAATAACGAGCCTGTTTTCAAAATGTAAGGAGTAGAAAGTACAGAAATTGGTAGAAATGTAAGTAAAAGTCTAAATAAATAAATAAGGAAAGTACAGATACCTGAAAAATGTACCTAGGTACAGTAACAAAGTATACCAACCTCTGGCCTAAATTTGTTTTGTTGTATAAGGCAGGTATTACTTTTGGTGGATTTTTAACCCTTGTTAATCCCGGTATATACCCTTGCTTTATGTCTTTACATATTTCTTTCAGATTAAATGATTTATTTCCAATACAAAACGTACAATACGAATACGTAAGTATAAGTACCGCTTCATGGCCCCAACACATACGTGAAAATAAATTAACACAGCACACACATCAACAAGAAAGCCTAACTCTAGTTACCAGAAACATTAATTTAGCTATGTAGTAGATGCTAAAACACAGACTTGGAATGGGGAGTAAGCATTCCATTGTACTTGTTGCATATGGCAAATACAAATCTTGAATCTTGACTTGACAATCAATTCAGATACATGTTATTCATTCAGGAGCAGGTAGGGGTTAGGGAAATCTTGCTTGAGGGTGACTACAGGTACATGGGGGCTCAAAATCAGTACCTTGACTACATTATCTTGCTCTTTGCCGCACAGTTCTCCTAGTTGGTTGACACCGGGGTGTTAGACCCAGAAGGAACATTATGAGGCTTTTAAGACTAAATACAGAGATGCTGCTTCTAAAAGCACTAGCATAGAGGCACTGTAGATAAGTGTACCGATGCTCCATCAAGCCTACAGGGGCTGTATACTGTACATTTTAGCATCTTGCTCAGCCAAAAGAATAATAAAAATGAAGTCAACTTTTTGGTCCGTCACCTTCTGCCACAACCTCACACACCCCCCCCCCCCCCCCCCCCCCCACGTGAGCGAGAGAATGTCAGGCCAGGTTCCCTCGGGGGAGGGGGGGGTTCCGGACGTCATATAGAAATGAACAAAGTGGAGGTGAATAACACAGACTATAAGGTGAACCAAGCAAAAGTAATGAGATGTGGTTCCTGTGTTTACACAGGGCCCCGGCGCTGCACCAAATCATGTTTACGGCGGGAAAATGTGGACCGAGCTCATAAAAAGACCGCCATGTATCAAACGCTACGCCTGCAGCACACTCAGACAGCCGGGGAAATAGGGGGAACCGGGAGGGAGGGAGGGGGGGAGAGAGAGAGACAGAGAGAGCGAGAGCGAGAGCGAGAGCGAGAGCGAGAGCGAGAGAGAGAGAGAGAGAGAGAGAGAGAGAGAGAGAGAGAGAGAGAGAGAGAGAGAGAGAGAGTGAGAGAGAGAGAGATTTACTGACTGAGCCAGGGAGATAGAAACAGAGATGAGATGAGAGCGGTGGGCTGGAGAATAGGGATGGAGAGAGGGTGCTTTTGGCAATGTACATGTATCTTTTCCATGGCAATGAATCCCTTTGAATATTGAATCTTGATCGAGAGAGAGCGAGAGCGAGAGAGAGAGAGAGAGATAATTAGAAGAGGGGAAGGATATAATATGGATAGAGTTAGAGAGATAGACAGGGGTATGATAGAGATAGAGAGATGGAGCTGGATGAGAGAAGAGGAGTGATAGAGTGTTGATCAATGTTGGGCAAACTACTTAGAAAGTGTAGCGTGCTACGCTACCATGTCTATGTCACTCGACATTAAATGATGCTTTGCTACACTGATGCTACTACCCCCCTCCCCCCAGAGAAATTTAGCACGCTAAGCAGCAGCAACATGGCAAATGCATTTCACTACAACAAAGCATACTGCACTTTTAGCTGGGTTTGCTTGGTCTGGAAAACTGGGTAGGTTAACCAAGCTTGTTAGCCTGGGTGCTGTAGCACGCGATGCTGACACTGAGGCGCCTCCATGTTTTTTAATATTGGCCACAGCAGCAACTGCCAACTGGAGGTTTATAGTACACCTATTAGTATTGTGGCGCTGCCCTGCCTCGAGGTGTCAAACCTGCAGGTGAAGGCTATCGCAAATCTGCTGCAAAAATCTCATTGTTAGTTCTCAAACTCCCTTTTTGGAGCTGAGTGGTACCTTACCTTAATATGTTGAAAAAAGGGTTCATGAATATCAGATTGCATTCAACTAAAGCACTCTTGGTCCAGGATCTAATTGTTGAAAATACAAAAGATATCCTGAGCCTGTGGGAAACCTGGTTAAAACCAGGCGTGTAGCTACCATTACACGACGCTTCCCGACCGAACTATGTAAGTTCACGATTATTTCGAGAATCCAAAAAGTGGCTCTCAGCTTTAGTCTGTCGCTCACTTTGAGTTCGGCAGCTGATCTTTTTTTACATATTCGGACAATGTTTCGCTTATTGGGGATTTCAACATTCAATGTGAATAATCTCTCGCGAAGGTTTTTGTCTGTCTATCACCGACACGTTTGGCTTCAAACAGCTCGTCCAGTACCCTACCCACATGGAGACATGCTGGATCTTGTCTTGACCAGTGGTGTTTGAAATTGCAGTCTTGGTTGTCTCACCTCTCCACTTGATCCGACCTCTTTCTACTGACTTTCCAGGAGGTGTTGCCCCCCCCCCCGTGGTGACCGCCAGGCTACATATATGCTGCTGGCATCTCACTGCTGTCACTTTCTCCTCTCTCTGACTATAGGGGCTCCGTGGATAGTCTCACTGATGACTTCAACACTGCCTTATCTGCCGCCATCGACTCGGCTGCTTGTTTTTATAGTTAAAAAGTGAACTAGAAAAAAGACTAGCGCCATGGATCAATGAAGACACTCGCACCTGCAAACAAAGCAGCAGAAAATGACCTGGAAAACTGAGGAGAGTTTTGGTTGACTTGTGTTTCCTGCCTTTTTCGAAAATGAAATTGGCTCGTCTTTTTGAACATATATTTGAAATAAGAACAAAAACAACTGAAAAAAAAGCTTCCAAATATAATCCTATATTATTCCAAGAAACGTTAACACAATCAAAAAAACCTAAAAGTCAAACAAGTGAAAGTATCATTCTGTTCTTAAAGGAAGATGCACCCAATTAGGCCCACACAACACGAATGTAACCAAAAATAAGAATATATACATAAACATGGATGCCAAATAAAATAATGAATTAATAATTTTTTAACACATCTAATTATAAGCTCCTACACCTATGATTCTCTTTGACACACATGTTTTTTGCAACACAAGCAGCATACGTTTTTTGTGTTGCTCCTCGCAACACAAAATGTAATCAATTAGAAAATAAATTGATGCTTCCCCTACTTTTCCTCTTGAAAATCCACATCTCCCCCTGAAGCCACACTTCTTGCAGTTCAGAAAACACAGGCTTCTTAACCCACTACATGTATGCTAGACCCTCTTCCCACCAAGGTTCTTAAAGAACTCCCAACGGTTTATCCTGCTGTGCTCAACATCTTCAACCTAAGTAAATACTGATAAAACCTCCACTGAAGAAGCCCGGCCTAGACCCTGAGGCACTCAGCAGCTATCGGCCCATCTCTAACCTTCCTTTCCTTATATAAAGAATGGGAAATAATTGCAGCTAACCAAACCATCAATCATCTGATGATGAACAACTTAGATTTAAACCCTTTCAGTCCAGGTTCAGGACTTTCTATTCCACTGAAACTGCTGTGATCAGAGTGGTAAACTATCTTCTCCTTACCAGGGATAGCGCCCTGCAGGTGCTGCTGGATCTCGGTGCCGCCTTCTACACAATCGACCATAGATGGATGTCCTAAAACTACTAGCACAGGAAAAAACAGAGCTGATAATCATCGGCCCGAAGCCACAATGAAATGAGAAGCTAGTGCTCGGGGATAGAGAGACCGACAGGGGAGAGAGGGGAAAAGAGACACGGATAAAGGAGAGTATGGATATAGTAAGAGAGAGACGGGTGTGAGGGAGAGATGAGAGATAGAGATAGACAGTACCAAGAGGAAAGGGATGGGACGGAGATGTAGGGACTGGGGAAATTGAGAAAGAGAAAGAGAGAGAGACCAGCCAGCAGGTCAGATCAGCTCCACTGACCTAGTGCAAGACTTTTCTCATCTCTAAATGACCTATACAACACACTACACTAACTCCTCCACCTCCAGGCCCACTGTCGGCTGGATCGATAGCCAGAGATTAGTGAGCATGCCTGAGGTATTAGGGCCATTACCAGGCGTGTCTCACCATCGACCGGAGCTGCTTGTGACCATGGATCTCTGATGGTTGAAATGTTTATCTCCGTAATTACCAGTTACTCATGTAAAATGCGTACAGAGAATCTTACCAGGGAAGTGTAATTCTTGATGGGTGTTCTTGTGGTAGTTCATTATTTTATTCTGTTCTTGGTCTTTGACAGTTGAAATCTCTTAATTAGGATCCCCTGAAATGAGATGAGAGAGAGAGTGTGAAAAACACTGACCCAGACTAATAAGAGGCAAGATAAAATGCTAAAATAAATATTGCTCCTACTGTATGAAAATACATGAAACGTGTCCAATAACCAAGCTATACATGTGCAACATGTATAGCTTGGTTAAATACCATTTTGTTGTTGGATGTTACGGTTAGCTGGCATTAGCCTAAATCCAACCATAACCTCCAGGTCATCATAACATCATAACTTTGTATGCGTAGAGGTTGGCGTTAGCCTTTGCCTAAGCTTGAGGAGATCATAATTCAATATGAACCATACATAAACCAAGCGCTAACACCATAGCACTGTGGTTGTGATCACACACACACACACACACACACACACACACACACACACACACACACACACACACACACACACACACACACACACACACACACACACACACACACACACACACACACACACACACACACACCAGTGTTTATACATTTAGGTCAGAGGATCATAATCTTATTTTTTTTTAATTAATGTGATTAATTACAGGATCTGGTGCACTGGAACTGTACCAGGTTATATTTAGTGTATACTATAAATACTTTAACAATTACTGTGCAATATACTTTAGCCACACTGTGTGAATATTTACATGTTTAATTATATATATATATATATACTGTGTATATATATATATACTGTATATATACATATATACATTGTATATATACAGTATGTATATGTGTACAATTCACTGTATACATATACATACAGAATATACAGAATACACAAACAGTTTTTTTATGGAATGCATTTAGAATAATTGCCTGGATCTGTTGTGCAGGTGGTGCTCCCAAACAAACAGACATGGTGGCAGACAACACAAAGAAAAACCTGTCACTTAAGTCTAGCGTAGGAAGTCCACCTGCAAAACGAGAACTCATCAGCAACTCCAGGAGTCCCCAAGGACGGGGCGTTATGTAACCGGCACTGTGAAAATAAATAAATAATAACTGTAGACATTTTTCTGCTCTGTCCTAGTTCTTCCCTGTAAGTCAAATGCAGCAAGCTCGGGGTCACTGGGGAGACATTCGCTGAAACACTGGGCTAGGAGGCTGTGCTAAATACGTGCGTTGCAAGCTCAATGATGTGCCACATGATCCACAGCCTACTGGATGTGGCTAGGCTACATATGCATGCTTCTAGCTGAAAGCGGTGCTACATCTGTATGTTGCTATAGCTCAAATCTGTGCGACGACTACACGCTAAAGCTGCGCTACATCTGCATGCTTCTAACTGAAAGCATTGAGGAGATCTCTAGGACCAGGTGTCGGACGAAGGCCAAGTCCAACATAAAGGACTGCAACCACCCTGCGAATAAATGATGACATACAAAAATCACGGAATTATTCACTGTAATATTAGTAGTTCAAAACGTTCCGTTTCCATCGTCCAGTGTGCTCTCCGTGAGCAAGCTTTAGTTTCCTTCATTTGAGGTTTGACTGATGCTTTTCTGACTCCTAATACGTGTCTGTAAGAGTTAGGCAGTATAGCTCAGGATGTAAAGCGGTCGCCTCACAACGAGAAGGTTGCTGGTTCGATCCTGGCTCCTCCTAGCAAAAAAAAAAAACAGAGGACACTACTCCTGACGTGCTGGCCGGGGGGGCATGACATGTAAACCGCTTTGTATAAAAGCGCTATATAAATCCAGTCCATTTACCATAAGAGTAGTGGATGGAAATACACATTTTCTTCTGGCCCTATTTTATGAACATTTTTAAATTTGCGATACATTCGGACGGAAATTGAATGTGTCTCTGCTAAGTAGTGCAGCGTGATGCAATAGAAACAGAACAGGTCATGACTCCGGCTGATTCATGTCTTAAGCCTCTGAAACCACCATCATGAGAGGATGACTGTGTTTACAAAACAGAACAACGCCACGATATAGCTCGCCTACTGGCCAACATAAAGCCTTACACTCAAGGATGTGATTGTTATTTCACCGAGGCTTATGACCGAAGGGAACTACATTACAAATACCTTCTTTTTTATCCCTCCCCTTCTCTTTCTCTCTCACATTTTCGTCTCTTCCTCCAAAATGTTATGTCATGCTAACTAAGGTTAGGTTATAAAGTTTGTCAGTGGCCCCTTTAGAAGTTTTTTGGGACTGTCGTTGATGCCTCAAAGACGATTTAATTTCAATAAAAAGGAGCTAGTAATCAGTGCTCAGTAATGATTCATAGACATTAATATCACACCTTCACTGCCTCTGATGACCCCAGATGAAAGCACCTTGGCCTCACATTCACATAAAGTGGTACATCAAATGAAGGTGAGCGTACAAACAGCGACCAGCCAACCAACCAGGGCTGCCACTTTGGAGTGAGACATGATGGATGTTGGGCCATTTTCAAAAATTTGGGGGGCAAGTTTGGGGTTGCCTGAGTTCGTGCCTCTGCCTCCAGTCACGTCCAGGTTCGTAGCTCGAGAGAATACCGCCACACAGCTACAGGTTTAGGACCAGTTGATTTTCTTCCCTGTGGTTTCATCTGTGCAGTCTTAGGTTGAACAACTGATTGTAGATCTGTTGCTTATAACCTCAGCACTTTCGATACCATCAAATGGACAATGAACAGATATGGTATCATTTTAAACACATGGTATCTAAAAAAATAAGTATCGCTATACTTTTGACAACCTTACAAGGGAGCTACGTTTATTCAGAACACAGTTTGCGGCGTGTTTTTTCTTTCACAACGTGCCGTACATTTTTTTACAACTATTTAACATTAAAGTTTACAATGATGATATTTGATACTTGTATTAATTTATATGAAGCTATGTGTTGTTAATGGTTTCTGATTTTGTATTCATTATTATAAATATATATATATATATATATATATATATATATATATATATATATATATAACACCCAATCCGGCATTTAATCGTGTCCAATATGGATGCAGAGTATCGGTGCACTTCTAATAATGAGTTGTGGGTTATCCCGAAAGGTCAGATTCCAGTACATCTAATCTATAATGCAAAGACAATAGATATTATTAGGGTGATGCTATTACGATTGACTATGCCACTTTTACATCATTAATGAGAAGTTTAAGGTTATGGCGTCTTTCTCAAGGATGTCTGCAGGTTAGACTGCAGACCTCTGGGATCTAAACCTGGAAAATGTCAGCTAGAAAAAGCCAAACACCCTAACCACTAAACTATTCAGTTTGACACTATGCTATTCATGTTAAAAGCAGTTTATTCTGAATTGAACCAAGGCAAACACATCAACAGTGTGCTTTGACAAGTTCCTCTACCCACAGCTACATGGCGGTGACAAAGAAACATTTCTCACCAATGAAAAAGGACCTCTGGGCATTGGGCCGACAGACCATAATACTCAACATATGTAGTGGGCAAAAAAGGCCCATGACCCCGCAAGATAGGGATACACAATGACAGGTGGTGGAGAGAGAGAGAGAGAGAGAGAGAGAGAGAGAGAGAGAGAGAGAGAGAGAGAGAGAGAGAGAGAGAGAGAGAGAGAGAGAGAGAGAGAGAGAGAGAGAGAGAGGGGGAGAGTTAGAGGGAGGAAGATAGACATAGAGAGAGAGAGGATTAATGGATGAAATATTGAAGGCAAAAGGAGGTCTATTTTTAGAGGGGGGGGGGGGGGTTCTGGTGTTTTATTGATGCTGACGTGAGACGCAGCACTCATCTCGCCTGAGAAGACTGAGACCACAGACCAATCCGTGTGTGTGTGTGTGTGTGTGTGTGTGTGTGTGTGTGTGTGTGTGTGTGTAGTACATTGCTGTGTGCAAGGAAGAGAGAAGTGGGGAAGAGGAGGATCTACAGTTGAAGCTGATCATAGAGAAAACATAAAACATTTTGCATTAGGAGAGAGAGAGAGAGAGAGAGAGGAGAGAGAGAGAGAGAGAGAGAGAGAGAGAGAGAGAGAAAACCATATGCATCCAGTGTTCATCTCAGTGCTGGCATCCCACACACTGTACATGTCATATAATTATTAATTCATTATCCTTTATTATTCCCACAGCTTTTGTTTCAAAAGCGCACACAAGCAATCAAATCGAAAAAACAACAACATTTGCCTTAATGAGTCTTCAGTTCACAAACTAATACTGTGTGTGTGTGTGTGTGTGTGTGTGTGCGTGTGTGTGTGTGTGTGTGTGTGTGTGTGTGTGTGTGTGTGTGTGTGTGTGTGTGTGTGTGTGTGTGTGTGTGTGTGTGTGTGTGTGTGTGTGTGTGCGTGTGTGTGTGTGCGTGTGTGTGTGTGCGTGTGTGTGTGTGTGTGTGTGTGTGCCCCAAACAAATAATCAATACACCCCACCTGGTGTGTGTCCCCAGACCACCATCTGTGACATTACATCATACTAATATTATCCCCCCCCCACCCTGCATGGACAGGTCAAGGCCTCCCTGATCCGTAGCATGATGACATGTGTACCTACCAGAGAAGGGGAAGGAGGAGAGAGAAGGGGGGAAAAGGAGAGAGGAGTGAGGAGGAGATAGGGAGAAGGAGAGAGAAGGGGGGGAAAAGGAGAGAGGAGGGAGGAGGATAGAGGGGAGAGGAAACGGAGGAGAGGGGGAGAGGGGGAGAGGAAGGAGTGAAGAGGAGAGAGGGAGGAGTAGAGAGGGAGAGGAGGAGAAGCAGGCAGCCGGAGTGAGGGAGGACAAGGAAGACAAGGAGGAGTGAGAAGGAGAGAGGAGGAGGAGGAGAGAAGGAGAGGAAGAAAAGCAGACGCGAGCGAGGAGAGGGGGAGAGGAAGAGAAGGAGGAGTGAGGAGGAGAGAGGGATGAGGAAGAGGAGGAGGAGGAGAAGGGGAGAGGAAGAGAAGGAGGAGCGAGGAGGAGAGAGGGAGGAGGGGGAGAGAAGGAGAAACAGGAGTGAGGAGGAGAGAGGGAGGAGGAAGAGGAGAGAGGAGGGGAGGGAGGAGGAGAGAGGGAGCAGGGGAGGCGAGAGGAGGAGTGAGGAGAGAGGGAGCAGGGGGAGAGGGCGAGAGGAGGAGAAACAGGAGTGAGGAGGAGAGAGGGAGGAGGAAGAGGAGAGAGGGGGGAGGGAGAGGAGGAGGAGCGAGGAGGAGGAGAGAGGGAGGAGGGGAGAGGGGATGGCCCTGAATCAGTTGGTCTTTAATAAATCTACACATGGAGACCAACAGATGAGCAGCCCTGCTGCGTGCAGCTCCCCCTGCTACTCACTTCTCTATTGATTTGGAGGTGGCCACGCATGGCCTTGGATTACCATTTTCCCTGTAAAGTGTGATGAATGTAATTAGAGAGGACGAAGATGCTTTATCTCATCAATGCAAAATGAATACATAAATAGACAACTACTAAACAGGTTTCTGTTCCGATTCACCTTTAGGCCTGACGGTTTTCTGGATGAATCAAACACAAGAGTCAATATTATGTCTAGTCGGTGCGCTGAATTCCTCCGATATTGACATGACTAAACAAATCGGCACACACACGTTTTTTGCACACTGTTTACTGTTTATAATTGTTAGGGATAAAACTTTTCTTTGCACAGAGTTTTCAGAGTTTAGCGAATCTGCACATTTTGCATATCGAGTGGGTGAATATTCATGAATATAAGTAAGAACTGTTAAACTTTGCTGATATACAAGACAGTTAATTAAAATGTTTGCTAAATGACTTGCCATATAAACAAACCCTGTTAAACCGAAGCAACTTAGAAGAGAGGCTGAGGACATGAAGCAGCTCCAAAGGCACAAGAATCAACCCACAACAACATCCACCGACAGACTGCACACTAGCTATAGGACTCAAGGTTAACACATTGCCCGTTTGGCTACCCTGGAGATCTATTCAACACAACATCGCTTGTACTCCGCTACCGAAAGGTAATACTTATAATAATAATTAATAATAATGCTTGCTGTATCTCTGGGAACGCTAATGGTGGGCGATCATGAGTCATACAAGGCTAGGATGTACTTCAGTAAGTACAGTAATATAATATGTATACTATGAAATCTAATACTTAGAATAAGTATATAATAATAATAATAATATGTATATAATAAGTAATAATACATAAGCAGAACCATACAGTCCAGTCGATGTAGCAAGTTGGCTTGTTGCTCCTATAATGCATGACCGCTATATAAGCTGAACCGAAGTGGAAGAAACTTGTGCCACTATTATATATTTATATTTATATTCCACTGGTATTATATTCCCGCTGGTCCGTGATGGGTTAGGGTTGAATAAAACAAAAAGACAACAAATAAAACTTCCAGACAGCTGAGTCACAAGTTGGTCTGAAATAGGCCGTCGGGATGTTAAGCCAAGTGTACACAGGCTTCGTTAAGTGTTCGTTAAGCGCCTCCTAATTGCAGTTAATCAGTGATCAGGCATGACCCCTCCCCCGCCCCTCCTGCACAACGATCGGCCATTAGGGAGCGGATGGAAACTTGATGACCTGCATCCAAACGTCCACATATCTCTAGATAGATAGATATGATGGATAGATGATGGATAGATGATAGATGGATAGATAGATGGATAGATAGATAGATGGATAGATAGATGGATAGATAGATGGATAGATAGATGGATAGATAGATAGATAGATGGATAGATAGATGGATAGATAGATGGATAGATGGACAGATGGATAGATGGATAGATAGAAAGATAGATAGATTGATTGATAGAGATGGCTTTCAATGTATTTCAGAGAGAGAGAGAGAGAGAGAGAGAGAGAGAGAGAGAGAGAGAGAGAGAGAGAGAGAGAGAGAGAGAGAGAGAGAGAGAGAGAGAGAGAGAGAGAGAGAGAGAGAGAGGGAGGCTGACAGAGGGTTGGACTCAAGCTCTCTCTCCCTCTCTGTTTGTTGCTGGAGAACATACTCTTGCTCTCCCATCGCTGCAGTTCTCCACCACCTGTCACAGATGCACCACATGGAGGAGTTTCCTGTGTTTCCTCCTGCACTCAGCACTCTCCCTCCTCCTCCTCCTGCTCCTCCCTACTCCTTCCCTCTCTTGCTCCTATGCCTCCTCTCCTGGAACTCCTCCACCCTAAACCCACTCCTAATCCCCACTTACTAAATATGCATGCATATTTATAAAGTAAGGTGACTCATCAAAAGATCACGTGATTTATCGACAGCCTAAAGTCAGGAAGCTGAATAATCAAGTTTGACAATTGATGTGTCGTTTCCAGAATCATAACCTCGATATCGTGACCTCATGATTATAACCCCATGATCATAACTTCATAATCATATCTTCATTATTATTATAACCTCATTATCATGACCTCATTATCATGACCTCATTATTATAACCCCCTAATCATGAACCTATTATTATAACCCCATTATTATAACATTATTATCATAACCACATTATCATAACCTCACAATCATAACCTCATTATCATATCTTCATTATCATAACCTCATTATCGTAACCTCATTATCATTACCGCATCCTCATAACATCATCATACCATAACATAACATAACTCATAACATCATCATACCATAACATAACATAACTCATAACATCATCATACCATAACATAACATAACTCATAACATCATCATACCATAACATAACATAACTCATAACATCATCATACCATAACATAACATAACTCATAACATCATCATACCATAACATAACATAACTCATAACATCATCATACCATAACATAACATAACTCATAACATCATCATACCCTTCATTTCAAACGTCCACCGAGACGCCACCTCCGTTGTTTTCCTCCAGGAAAGAAACGGCACGCAAAACACGCTAACTAAAACACGCTAACTAAAACACGCTAAGCCACACACAACAAAGCACATCAATCAAAACATGATAAGCCAAACACGCTAATCAAAATATGCTAACCACACCACACACCAAGCCAAACACACTGAAAATGGAGAAAAAAAAAGGCTAACCAAAGAAACGCCAAGCCTGATACAACCTAACCAAAACAAATGAAAACATGCCAACTCGAGCACGAGTAGGTGTTAAAAGCTTCCATTTCATTTCGTCTTTGTGGTTTTCAATATAGCGGCTACTGACAAACAACCTCGATGACTGGGAGAAGTCAACATTTTGGCTCATTAGGAAATGTTCCGCCATCGTCGGTTTGGATCACGTGCGACGGAGGGCGAGGTTATCTGGCAGGAGAAGTAATAACCAACGTGTAAAACAAGAGGCCGCTGGCATCCGCTCGGCACTCAAACTCTCTCTCTCTCTCTCTCTCTCTCTCTCTCTCTCTCTCTCTCTCTCTCTCTCTCTCTCTCTCTCTCTCTCTCTCTCTCTCTCTCTCTCTCTCTCTCTCTCCCCCACTCTCTTAGAATATTAAGTGAGATTGAATATCCAATACCCAGGCCGGTCTGTGAAGTGGACCCGGGAATGATACGTGATTCAGAAAAGACCCCCTCCGGGCACAGGGCCAGCGGAGCCCGCTGGTTTATTTATTACGAAACAAACCCCCCCTCAGAATGACGTGTCACGCTTATATTAAGGGCAGAATCATCAGCACCCAGCTGATCTGAAATCGACGCTATACCCTCTCTCTCTCTCTCTCTCTCTCTCTCTCTCTCTCTCCTCTCTCTCTCTCTCTCTCTCTCTCTCTCTCTCTCTCTCTCTCTCTCTGGTGGCTGAGGGGGGGGAGAAAGAGACAAAGGGAGAAAGAGACAGGAAAAACAACAGGGAATATGGGAAGGGAAAGAGATAGGGAAAGAAAGAAAGAGAGAACGAGTCAGAGAGACAGAAGGAGGGAAGGAGGGAAAGAAGGTAGAGAACCACTGGCAGTATTATTAGAGATTTGTTCTGATGCAACTTCTTTCACACATCCATCCAGGTTGTAAACTAAGCAAAAACAGAAACCCTAAAACCCTTATAACCTAACCTGAAAAATCCTTACCTTGCCCTACCGTAACGTCTGCATTTGTGCTTAAAATAAAGGACGATCGTGTACTAGATGTACTTCAACAAATGTACTCCTTGTAAGTCGCTTTGGATAAAAGCGTCTGTCAAATGTCCTAAATGTAAATGTAAATGTACAAGATGGTCAACAAACGGTATGTTGCTCTCTCTCTCTCTCTCTCTCTCTCTCTTTTTAAGAGCCTGGCCAACTCACACCTTTTCTAAAGGGTGTGGCCCAGCAGTATATTACTTACTAACTACAACTGAAGTCCTGAATTCAAAATTCACATCAGTCAAAGTGGGCAATGTGGCTACTGCAGAAGGAATGACAGAAATGAAGAAATAGTGAGAGAGAAGAAGAAGAAAGAGTTAACGAGGAAGGAAAATAATGTGAAAGAGAGAGGGAAGAAGAAAGGAAAATATATAAATCAATGTTTAACGATGTTCCTTACAGACCACCGGAGGACTATTTCCCAGCACGGTGTGGGTTGCGAGGGGACATTTTCAGCAATAATGTCCATGTGTTAATTGACCTCTGGTGGATTGTACCCTTCTTAGTCACTTGACATTTCCGGCACTCCGAAAAGTCAAGTTTGGATGACCCCAAGCCGATTGTTGCACAGTTTAGCAGCGAAGACGAGAGCTCTGGGTTTTATATATATAGTTACAATTATTGTATTGGTAAATGGAGATTTATATAAATGTACATTTATATAGCGCTTTTCTAACCAATGGTTACTCAAAGCTCTTTACAAGTCATGCCTCACATTCTCCCATTCATACACACATTCAACCACCGACGGCGGAGTCAGCCATGCAAGGAGACAGCCAGGACGTCGGGAGCAGTCAGGGTTAGAGTGTCTTGCTCAAGGACACCTCGGCAGTTTTTGCTAGGAGGAGGCGGCGGGGATCGAACCAGCAACCTTCCGGTTGTGAGACGACCGCTCTACCTCCTGAGCTACACTGCCGCCATTGGAAGTTATTCCAAAAAGTTACAAAGCTTAAAGTGAAAGTTCTGCCATGTTTTTGCTCTGCCTGTCCACACAGAGCCATCCTACATCCTCCATCCATCATACATCTATCCATTTATTGATCCATCAAACATCTACCCATCCTCCCTCCTCACATCCATCACACATCTATCAGCCTCTTTATCCACCCATACTGACTTGATGTGTAAGACTGCTGCAACCCACACACACACACACACACACACACACACACACGTGCGTACACACACACACACACACAAACACACGCACACACAAACACAAACACAGGTCGACACCACACAGACCAGACTCGTGCTCTGGGAATTCAAACTCGCCCCTCCCCCCCCCTAAATTATTTAGAATACTTCGAGAAAACAGCTTTGGAGTAGGAATATGGTGGAAAATCACGGGTAGTCTCCATACTGGGATTCCCTTCATAGTCGCTACCAGTGTTGCATCCTAACTTAGCATGCTAACTTAGCATGCTAACTTAGCATGTGTGGAGAGTGTGTGTAGTTGGTGGCTGGTTTAAGCACCGGCCAATCAGTCCAACTCAGGCTAGGTGAGGCTTAAAACAGCCACCACCACCACACCACCACCACCACCACACACCCGGGAGTAAGAGCTCTAGCATGTACCATCTGCTCTGTTCACAATTATTGAAACTCTTGGCTGGTGGCAGCGTCGTCTGCTACAGCGGGATTACTTTATACCTGTGTACATTGTAGAATGGTGTCTTAATGAATGAGGGAGAGCTGGCGAGTTGTACGGGACAAAAGTTGACGGAAAACAAAAGTTGAAGCCAACAAAAGTTTTGACGGAGCACTCGATAAACGCTCGCTGGCTGCAGTGTAGCGGAGCTGTCACAGTGAGTCCAGATCCACGTCATTAAGGAGCAGCTCAGGGGTGAGCTTTCCCCATAGAGAGAGAGAGAGAGAGAGAGAGAGAGAGAGAGAGAGAGAGAGAGAGAGAGAGAGAGAGAGAGAGAGAGAGGAGAGAGAGAGAGAGAGAGAGAGAGAGAGAGAGAGAGAGAGAGAGAGAGAGAGAGAGAGAGAGAGAAATAGTAAAGTATGTCTATCTGGTTGATAGAACAGAGTTTGAGAAATAAAGAAAGAAAGAAAGAAACAAGTAAGAAAAAGTGTGGGAGAGAGAGAGAGAGAGAGAGAGAGAGAGAGAGAGAGAGAGAGAGAGAGAGAGAGAGAGAGAGAGAGAGAGAGAGAGAGAGAGAGAGAGAGAGAGAGAGAGAGAGAGAGAGAGAGAGAGAAATAAGAAATAGTAAAGTAGGTCTGGTATCTGGTAGACAGAACAGAGTTTGAGAAAGAAGAGAATCCAGGCTGGATGCCAGCTCACCAGATTACCTCCATTGATCTCTGCAGGAAGATGCTGCTCCACAAGGGTGAGGGGGGGGGGGGATGCAGCCCGACCAGGTGGGCAGGGCTCTGTCCCTCCCCCCCCCCGTGGCCCAGGACGGGGGTCTGGAACCTGGGTAGAGACATCCAGCACCTGCCCCTGACCGATTAGTTTCTCCAGTGTGTGTGTGTGGGCTGCTGCCATCACGCCTCGCCAGGACAGGACAAAACACAACAGTCCGCCCTCGGCACTATTAAAACTATTTATCCGTGGGCAATGACGCATGATAACAAAGGCGTGATAAGAAAGAGGAAAGTCAAACAACACCGCCTACTTTTGGGGGGGGGATCTCGGAATGATTCATGCTGAACTTGTGACACATACTGAAAGAAATAATAGTTATTCATTCAGGAGGAGTTAAGAGGGAAGGCAAGTACGGCTTGCCTTCCAGAAGTAGCCTTGGTGAGATTTGGTGAGCAGTGTGTGTGTGTGTGTGTGTGTGTGTGTGTGTGTGTGTGTGTGTGTGTGTGTGTGTGTGTGTGTGTGTGTGTGTGTGCGCGTGTGTGTGTGCATGTGTGTGTGTGTGTGTGTGTGTGTGTGTGTGTTTGTTTGTTTGTTTGTTTGTAGGAGGAGAGGAGAAAACGACAGAAGGAGAGAGGCAGATAGAAAGAAAGAAAGAAGTATTATTCAGGTTTCTATGGAGAAAGCCGGAGAGCAGGAGCAGAGGAGTGTGTGTATGTGTGGCTTGGCGGTGGTGGAGGGGGTGGGGGGGTGGGGGGGGGGGGGTAGGGGGTTTCCCATTCAAACGTATGACTGTTGTGTAGCTATAGCTAGCGCGTGGCGAGCAGTGACTTCGTAATGAGGGAGAACCAAGCTTTGGAACGTTGTGTGCCGTGGTGTCTGAGAGGGTCGCGCAGGTCGGATCAGACAATTCTCCTCCCCGGCTGTGTGTGGGCTACGGCTTCTATCCACATCAGAATGTTTGTTAAAGCATTGAAGTTTGAAAAGCTTCAAAATACCTTTTTTAAACCGTGGATAACGGTTTTTTTTTGCCATCTACAGACCTACAGTAAATGCAAACCTTATACACAGTACCTATCTATTACAAACAGGATTACTCATTTATAATAGGTATGTAAGTATAATACAATTAAGAAAAACACGTGTGTTATACAAGTGAAAAAGTACAAGCAGGGTATTTTTTACCGTGAAGACTATTCTTGGCTATAGTCTGTACAGTAACAATATAATAAATATAAATATGTTATTGTGAGGCTCTGCTTACTCCAAACAGAGCGGTGGTGATTGATCGATGAGCTTATCAATTATAAAATGTTCTCTTCCTGTAAAGCCATCGGTGAACGGTAAAAATAGCTTCAGGGAAGCCATGGGAGTTTGACTTTACTTCAAGTAGTACTTACTTCAGAAGTATTCAGATATTTCACTCACAGTACGTCTTTCTGCTTTGGTCTCAGGGTTGGCCCGAATTTTATATATATATATATAGATTTTGTCATTTTTCAGTTGACAGTTATGTAAACTTAGTTACATAATCGGCTATGTATTGGTTTGTTTTATTCTGTTTCCTTAACAGATTAAACATCACATTCCTCTTCAAGGAACCATTCACAAAGTAAAAACTCATACAAAAGTGATCTAATCCACTCTCTCTGAGAGTGGATTAGAACTGAACTTCATAGGCTAAACCACTATTGCGTCTGCTTAAATTACTATATCAGGATATCATAGGTAATTGGGTCTATTGGCTTGTGCCGCCAAATTGCGTCACACTCCAGAGTTAGTTTGGCTTAGTTGATATTCTATGCATCACTTTACTCAATTCAACTTAAATACAAAAAGAAAACCTCTTCCGACCCCAAACACAAATTATCAAGTCAACATGTTTTCATCTTATTTTACTCCCGTTGACTAAATTGACTTAATAAGCACCGTCTCGGCAACCGAAGAAAATTTGATCTTTTTGTTCGCTTCTGAATAATGGATGACGGCAAAACACCTGCAGACGGATCAAATCACACCTCCCAACTGAATTATTGAAATGATTACAACAATATGTGTATGGATCGCTGGGCAACACGGCAAACACTAAGAAGAAGAGTGGACAAAAGCGTGAGAAACAAATGTATAAAAGAAGGCCTATAGTGTCAAAACCATTTGGGAACTCCATTCGATCCGGGAAATAATTACACATTTTGTCTTTCTGGTGACCCCCTGCTGGCCACGTCAAATTAAGCCGCTGTCCAGGTTTACACTCATCGGTATATTCTACTAGTGTGTGTGTGTGTGTGTGTGTGTGTGTGTGTGTGTGTGTGTGTGTGTGTATGTATGTATATATGTGTGTGTGCGTGTGCGTGTGTGTTTGCGTGCGTGCGTGCGTGCGTGCGTGCGTGCGTGCGTGCGTGCGTGCGTGCGTGCGTGCGTGCGTGTGTGTACGTGTGCGTGTGTGTGTGTGACGCTGCTGGTAGATTACAGGAGAGGGAAGTGCGGCTCCGTGGTGTTCTGCTACCGTGACGCAGTGGACACGCGCTCTGCGCAGAAGCCCGCGCGCTCTATATAAAACCGAGGGCGCGCGCCCAGGTCCAGGGACAGTTCCGTGGTGCTGAAAACCTCCGCGCTCCGCTCTTCGAACACCAAATAAAGAAAAAGAAAAAAACGACGACAGCAACAACAACAACAATAACAACAACAACAAGAAGCGCAAAACTAAAACTAAAACTAAAAACTAAAAAACACACGAGAGACAACGCGTGGCAACATGGACGGGATGTACTGGGGACTTTTTGTGTTCGCGTCGCTGCTTCTGGAGAGTTCGGCCCAAGGGCAGACGCAGTTCATCTGCACGTCCGTGCCCAAGGATATGGACCTATGCGCGGCCACGGTGCACAACAGCGTGCCGGTGGGCGACGACCTGAAGACCACCGTGATGCAGCTGCGCGAGACGGTGCTGCAGCAGAAGGAGACCATCATCAACCAGAAGGAGACCATACGGGAACTGACGTCCAAGCTGGCGCGCTGCGAGAGCCAGAGCGGCGCCGCCGAGCCGGGCGGGGACGCGCGGGGCGGCAGGAGGAAAGACGCGGGGAATAAGAACACCATGGGGGACCACGTGTCCCGCGGCGGCCCGTCCGACACGCTGGCGCAACTCTCGCAGACTTTGCAGTCCCTGAAACAGAGGCTGGAGAACCTGGAGGTATACGTCTTACCCTTAACTATTAAGTTAAGTTAAAGTGCGGACATAGGTCTTATAAGGTGCGAACAGCGGCACCGTATGGGAGCTACAGCTACCGTGTTGTTGGATATCGTGTTCTTGTAACGGAGGCCTTTTTAGTACAGTTTGTAGTTTTTGACACTAAACCCCAAACTCATTTCAGTCATTTCATTTCCCCGCAGCGACGCTTTAAATGTATAAGAGTTGTGATATAACCCAGAGCCATCTTCTGTCAGGACGCATTTAGGTTTAGTTGCCGCATTATCGCTGCTGCTGCTGCTGCTGCTGCTGCTGCTGCTGCTGCTGCTGCGAGAGATGATCTTTGCGATCGTTAATCCCCGGCATTATCTCCCATCGTCATTCCCTCCCCCGCGGATTACGATCACGATAAATATGTGACGTGCACGCGTCAACCAACATCTGATTTCGCCGTGCACGCTTAATAAAAAAACAACAACAAAACAACTAAAAAAGCTCACTAAAAAAAGTGTCTTTCCCCCCCCTACCACCCTACCCCCCCCCCCTCCCCTGGCAGCAGTTCAGTCGGAGCAACAGCTCGGGCCAGGCGACCAGCCTGAAGGACCTGCTGCAGACGAAGATCGACGAGCTGGAGAAGCAAGTGCTGTCCCGCGTCAACAGCGTGGAGGAGGGCAAGCCCGGGCTGCTGCGCAACGAGACGGCGCAGCGGGGCCGCGTGGAGAGCAGCCTCACCTCCATGCACCAGAGGATCACAGACCTGGAGAAAGGTGGGTGGCTAGGTGGGGCGGCTCCAACCCCCCCCCCCCCCCCCCCTCCCCCCCCTCCAGGGGCCATGGGGCAGGCCCCTGGAGACTCAATCGTAATATTAGCGCTAAATATGACACAATACAGTTCCCTATACGACTCTATTGCTTAAACACTAACACTGTGAATGAATGAACTCAATAAAAAACAACAATCAAAATGAATCATCGGAATAAGAAATAAAAAGGATGAATTAATAAGTAGTCCATCAGTAGCCTACTGAAAGACACCTGGCTGGTCGATGAACCGCACACACACACACACACACACACACACACACACACACACACACACACACACACACACACACACACACACACACACACACACACACACACACACACACACACACACACACACACACACACACACACACACACGCACAGCGGTGGAGGAGGAGGAGGAGGAGGAGGAAGAGGAGGAAGAGCAGTGCATTAACACCGCAGAGCAGATGATTTCGTTTCCCCAGGAAAGAAAGAAACAAAACTGAGTCAAAGAAATGTCTCTCATTTGAAGCGGAGGTTTGTCTCATGGGGAGCCTCATGTGCAAAACATGTCCCACCACTGAGACTCACTGCGTTGCGTCACACAAATCTCTTTCCTAAAAAAAATCAGAACGCTGTATCGTTGTTTTTTTTAGTTTTTAAAGACGTTAAATGCGGAGGTCTTCCGCAGTGCGTGAATGCTGCGTTAAAAAAGATCTCGAGGGAATTCATCACGATCGTAATCTCACAAATCTCACACCCCCCCCCCCCCCTTTAACGTGTCGCTACAGGACAGAGGGAGAACCGGCCTCTGGATAAGTTCCAGCTCACCTTCCCGCTGAGGACCAACTACATGTACGCCAAGGTGAAGAAGAGTCTGCCCGAGATGTACGCGTTCACCGTGTGCATGTGGCTGAAGTCCAACGCGTCCCCCGGCGTGGGAACGCCCTTCTCCTACGCCGTCCCGGGACAGGCCAACGAGCTGGTGCTGATAGAGTGGGGCAACAACCCCATGGAGCTGCTGGTCAATGACAAGGTAGTTCTTCTTTTTGTTTTGGTTTGTACTGACTTACGGAGTGGATCGGCTAAATGTAGCCTATAGGGCTACAGGTAGACGAGTAGGCTTGCTTCCACTGGGGACCAACTTGACGACCGTTCAGAATGAGATTACGCAATAGGAGTGCCATCACCTGTGAACTGATCAACGGAAAACGAATTAATTTGATTAACGTAGGAATATAATGCTTGGCAATGCTTCAGCAATGTTAATGATACATTTCCAAGATACAAGATACAAGATACAAGATTTGTATTGGCCATTTACAATTTGCAAGTACAATGTACTGCTTAGTATAATGGAATGCTTATTTCCCATTCTCTCCCGCAGTATGAATTTCTAAAACAATACTATAAAACAATACAATAAAAATACTATACACAGGCCAATGAACCTCAGTGGCATCGAGTTGAATTGAAAGTCTTAAACGAACCGAAACAAACACGTATTGTATTGTATGTGAGGAGAACAACCCTTGAAAACCCTGTTTATTTCTTTGTACTCTCTCATTATGTACTTATAGGTCGCAAAGTTGCCCTTCCTCATCAATGACGGCAAGTGGCATCACATCTGCGTGACGTGGACGACGCGTGACGGCGTGTGGGAGGCGTTCCAGGACGGAGTCATGAGGGGGAGTGGCGAGAATCTGGCCCCGTATCACCCAATCAAACCACAGGGATTACTCATCCTGGGCCAGGAGCAGGTACTGCCCCAATTAAATACTTTTTCATATATTATTTTTAATGAATTCGTTCATTATTTTATTTATAATAGTTTTTTATTCATTTTTATCAAATTATGAGTTCATGATTTTCTTAACGGTTGTTTTTGTTGGGTGCCTCCTGTTATAGGTTGTAACTGTCAGCTGTGTTTTAACTCCCATTTCACGTTTTAGCTCCTCTGTTAAAAATATATTATCACCAAAGGAAATCTTTTCAACTTGACCCAGTCTTTGACATGATTTATATTGAAAGCTATTAAGCCGGTTTTTTTTCCTTTAATTAACTTTTTTCATAATCCATGGAGCAGAGATGTGAGTGAAATTAGGCTAATAGAATCTTTATACAACTATTTTCCTATAAACTCCCCCTGGACTAGTTATGGACATTATGGGTCGCTACGTCTCTACACCGCACCGGTGATTCTGAGTGTAGTCCGACAAAGGTGTCGTACAAAGGGACGTACAAAGTATATGCAGACCTTCCGCAAACATGTCCATCATAAACAACCAGGAAAGAGTAGCAGGACAGGCCAAGCCAGCCGCCCATCGCCCTGACGTGTAGTTCTCCGTTTTTGGAGAAGTGTGCACCAGCTCTGGCTACAGGCGGCCTCTGTGGACTACACTGCGTACATAGAGCCCAACAGCTTACGCCTCTATGCAGCACTATGGCCTTTGACAACAGAAGTGTTTCTCCAAGGGGGTTCCCACCAGAGGCTTCTTAATGTCATTGGCCGCCCCGAGTCCCCGAGCCATACCAAACCTGTCATATAAACAAACCACATTTCTTTTTAAATGAAGTTCGTTTTTTTTACATCCGTCTTCGGACTCCTCTTTCCCCCTCGCCTGTCTCCGCAGGACACGTACGGCGGCGGATTCGACGCCACTCAGGCATTCGTGGGCGACCTGGCCAACTTCCACATGTGGGACCGCAAGCTGACGGTGGGGGAGATCTACAACCTGTCCACCTGCAGCAGCAAGGCCCAGGTGGGCAACGTCTTCTCCTGGCTGGAGACCAGCCTGGACATCTACGGGGGAGCGTCCAAGTGGACCTTCGAGGCGTGCCGCCAACTCAACTGAACCCAACCCCCTGCCACTCTGCTCTCTCCCTCTCGGGATGTGACCAGCCAATGAGAACATTTGAGGGGGGGGAGGGGGGGTTACCGAGCTACCGCTATCACGGTTACCCACAGTTGAACAGTTGGACAGTTGAACAGTTGAACAGTTGAACAGTTGAACAGTTGAACAGTTGAAACCGGATTTAACTTTTGGGGGGGGAGGGGGGGTGGGGGGGGGGGGGGAGGAGACACCCGACACTGGGGGTTATATTTTAGCTATCTGAAAAGTTTGGGAGGTTTTTCAGGAAGTGGACTTTTGGCACACGGTGGGGCTTTGACACGGACCAGCTTCGACCGGTTCCGGTTCCCGATCTCGAGTCAATCCGCCGGTAACCGCCCGGTAACGGCCGGTAGCCGTGGTACTCGGCCCAATGCCACGCCCACGCTGGCCTCGGGCCCTTCGTCACAGTTGTAGGTGGGAGGAGGACGACCAGGATTTCCCGCGGTCAGACAGCGCAAGCAAACATCGATTTCTTCTTCTTCTTCTTCTTCTTCTTCTTCTTCTTCTTCTTCTTGGTCTTTAGTTGTTTTCCCATCTACGCTGCCTGGGATATTTCCACTGTGCCATTCGACCGAAGGAACCGAGCCGTTCGTGGAATGTAAGACGCGAAAGAGGTTACAATGGAGAAGGAGAAAAAGAGAGACAGACTGGCTCTTGCTTTCCTATTGCTTTCCATTGTCGATCGCCCCCCCCCCGCCGCCCCCCCCCTCACTCCCCCCCCCCCCCCTCAGCTTCCAGTGATTCCGTGAGAGCGATGTGTTGCCAACATACAGAAGCCTACAAGAGTGCCTTTGGGCCGTGGACACAACTCCACACACACACATTCATCATCGTCTGCAGAGTATTTTTGTTCTTCGCCGTGTGTGTTTAGGTTATATTTGTTCTGTGAAAGCATTCTATTTTATATTTTCCCGAAACGTGAAGAAAAAAAACAAAAAAAAACGAAAACGGAAACGATTAAGCAAAGCGACACGGCGGCGGCGGCGGCGGCGGCGGCGGCGGCTCGTAAACACTTTGTAAAAAAAATAAAAAATAACAACAACATAGAGAGTTAACTTAAAAGGCTTATAAGCTAGTTTATTTGTGACACACGGCGCGGCGGCGGGGCGGCGGGGCGGGGCCAGTGTTTGTACTTTAATAGGAATGTGAAGTGTTTTCAGTGGTTGCATGTGAAACACGCCATGGTGTGACCAGAGCTCTCGGGGGGCCCGCTAGCTGCCAGGCGCCGCGTTTTACGAGCTCGGACTTGCTGGGTCACTTTTTTTTTAACTGTACTGTTTCATGAACCACGCATGGCTGCACAGAGAATTGGAGAATTAAAAATGTTCTAATTTTTGGAATAAAAAGGAAAAAAGGAGTCCTTTTGGGTTCACCTGTGTGTGTGTGTGTGTGTGTGTGTGTGTGTGTGTGTGTGTGTGTGTGTGTGTGTGTGTGTGTGTGTGTGTGTGTGTGTGTGTGTGTGTGTGTGTGTGTGTGTGTGTGTGTGTGGTGTGTGTGTGGTGTGTTACAGAGAGAGGGGAGAGAGAGAGAGAGAGAGAGAGAGAGAGAGAGAGAAAGGGGATGAGTGATTGTTTTGTGTGAGACTTTTGTAGGAAAAGAGCGATGGAGTGTTTGTTATCTTTCTCTGTCTACTTATGTGTGCGTGTGTGTGTGTGTGTGTGTGTGTGTGTGTGTGTGTGTGTGTGTGTGTGTGTGTGTGTGTGTGTGTGTGTGTGTGTGCTTGCATTGTTCTCTGCTTCTGGAAATTGAACCTGTGACCTTGGTGGTCAGGATGTCTCAGAGAATACAGGAAGCGACTGATCACACTGACACACACACACACACGCGCACACACACACACACACACACACACACACACACACACACACACACACACACACACACACACAGCTGGGGTTGGATCATCCATCTTCTTCCCATTCCTCCAGGACATCACCATCTCCCCCCCCCCCCCCCTGTCCCCTCCCCCCTACCCCACAGTACAGACCACCACTAATTGGTCCCCCTCCCCCCATTTACTGTATATTCAAAGGAAGTGTTGAGGTCGTGAAGCCAGTCTATCTCCTCCTCATCAGACCTTACCTCTGACCCCCCTCGCTTCATTCACTTCCTGTCTGGCCGGTATGCTGTGGCGGACACCATTCATCACATCCCCCAGAGTGAGACATCCGTCCAATCAGAGTGTGACAGAGAGTGTGAGAGAGAACGAGAGACATCGCGCCTTTGACAAGGCGCCCAGGTGAGGTTGGAGATGACCGGAGGAGGGGTGGGGGGTGGTGCGAGGAGGTGGGAGGAGTCAAGGAAGAAAGAAGAAGGAACATACCGCTAATGAGCCCGTCGCCAGGCAACCGCGGCTACTACTCTGAGGAGTATGTGTAGCACCGTGCACATCGCCATGGAGACGTCCAAAGTCATGGGGGTGCTACCTGCACTGCACTGAATTCTGGGGGATTACTGTTTAAAAAGTATACAGGTACAATTACCCCTCAGCCTCTGCTGATAGGACCGTGCACGTCCTAACAGCAGAGGCCTGTCCACATTGACTGCACTATACACACACACCCATTCTAATAATCTAAGATTATAATTCACACATTCAGAGGAGTTTAAATTCAGATTTACACATTCAGAAGACCAGATGGCATTGAGGTGACGAAACAGACTAAGCACAAGAGTGTAAGGTAGCAGTAGAGTAGCATAGAGTCCTCCTCCCCTGCGTGTGTTGACACCTTGTCCTCTGTCCTTGCATCACCGTAGAGGTCAGAGAGCCCGACCCCCTCTCCCCCGTCTGTATTCCTGCTCCGGTCAGCAGCATCACATCAACGGCAGCCAATTTCCTTAGCGGCACCGCTGAACTTCAGCTGCTGTTCTCCTGGATTCATTTAAAAAGCCGTAACCCAGAGTGGTCTTTAATGAGCGGCGTCAGGGCAGTGGCGCTGGGAACCCCGGGGATGCTGGTGGCTCTTGGCAGCAGGACAGGGTGCGTGTGTTGCAGGCTGGCTCTACCGCTGCCCGGCCAGGGGCTGAATAATGGATTCCCACACAGCAGGGGCTGTCCCTTCCACGGCACCAGGGTGTAACAACAAGCCAGACAGTAAGCCATACTGGCTGCATATACCTTTTAATCCAGTGAATCAGTCAGCCATTGGTCATCCAGTCATCAAACCGATCACTAATCCATCAATTATCCAGCAAGTGAAACAGACACAAAACTAACCATGAAATCAGTCAACCGTCCACAAAACCACAGTCAACAAACCAATCAAACAACTATGTTAACCAGCTGGTTGATTTGTTAAAAAGTCAAAACAACAAATTATTAACCATCAACCAACTACAAAACCAGTCACCAAATAATACATCAAACTAACAAACCAGTCACTAAATCATATATCCAATTAACAAACCAGTCACCAAACAGCAGGCCGTTTTCACCACTTCACTGTACCTCAGGTTAACTCTTCTGAAAGAGTTCTCACATCCGCAGAGCCCAGACTTGTCGAGCAGATGTCAGACACTAACAAGCACTAAAGGACCCAAGGGAAAGATCATTTTGGAACGTTTTTAGGCGTTCAGCTGTGCGTGTTAAAAATGAACATACTGTGGTCCTCCTTGCAGTATAAATCCATAAACTATGCACAGAGGATGTGTTAATTACTGTTGATGAGAATTTTGTATGAATAATTTGAATCAAGCATTGCCAAAGGGTGAACTTCAGTAGCAGCATCAGTTTGTCAAATCTGAGTTTGATTCCCATGCGAATGATAACGGGTTTGATCCCCAATGTCCGCAATCCATCCTTAAGCAAGATGCCCTAAACCCTACCTGCTCCTTAATAACCTGTATCTGAATTCACTGCATGTTGCATTGGATAAAAGCCAAATGACTGCATAGTAGTAAATAGTATGAGGGGATTACAAAGCATGCTGGGAACAGGAGTCTTTATTCCCCAGAGTGCCGCTATACTGTGCGTCGTCCAGATGGTTTCAACGCTGGGCTCAGGTAAGGCTGAGGTTATTTGAGGTTATGTGGACTGCTTATATAACTCCTATGACAATTTAAACTGGTAAACTTTTTTAATACCCCCACATTCACCCACAACAAAAACGCACAAGATGACCACCAAGCTTGTCAGGAGAAGTTGTGTGTCTCCAGGTGTCTCGCTCAATGACAAATCCGAAATACTTTGACAAGAGGCTCGAACCCGCACCATCCCCACCTTGCCAGATGTCTCGCTCATCCTTCACAAGATCCTCATTGATATTCCTACTACTACAAATATGACACCTATGATGATGTACATAAACAACACACCACTGCCCACAGAATCATATATATATATCATATATTCATATACCAACCCTGTCCTCCGAGTGTGGCTCATCCCTCTCCTCTCCTACCTCTCTGTCCTATCTCCCCCATCCCCTCACCTCAGCCTGTCAGGCCCCACTCCCGGTTACCCCCGGTGGCTTCAGGCTGTTTGTGACAGCAGCTGGGCTCAACAACTGCACAACACACCAGGAGAGGAGAGAGGAGAAGACAGGAGGAGAGGAGGAGGATACGAGTGGCTATTTATGTAGAGCTGCCGCAAACCTCTGCTCCTCTGCTGGGGGGAGAGCGAAAGACAAAAGTGGAGAGAGAGAGAGAGAGAGAGAGAGAGAGAGAGAGAGAGAGAGAGAGAGAGAGAGAGAGAGAGAGAGAGAGAGAGAGAGAGAGAGAGAGAGAGAGAGAGAGAGAGAGAGAGAGAGAGATAAATAGAGGATCAGGTCCTTTTAAAACATTATTTGTCACTAGCAATTGTCACAATTTTTGCCACAGGAAAATATTGTTGGGATGTTTTCTCTTATATCGCTATAGATACCCGGTGGTTTCTTTGCTGTTGCAAATGGTCGGTAATCCAAAGGTTTTTTTTGTATTTTTCAAAACCTAACGTTTCCCCATACATTCACATCAAGTTGCCAAAGAGAAAGCAAAGTTCATAACTTGCCTTAACTTCGGATTTACTTACGGAATCAGCAGAATGACAACGGAAATGTAGCGGCTACACCCGGAGCAAATGCTGGCACCTCTGCAGCTACTAGCACATGGACAGGCTCATTCCTCCCTGCCCTGTCACTCCCCAGAACCAGGTCAAGATAAGGCTGAGAGGCACCTCTCAGTGAGATGGAGGGGATGCAGCGGCTGCTAGCGTAAGTAACCTGCCGGCAGGTTGTTTGACAGCGAAGCAGGTGGGGGAATGGGAAGACTGCAAATGTTCACCATGAGATGGGTTTCAAGTAGAGCTATTATATAGTAAAAGCTGTATGAGAAAATTTCACCCAGCACTTGCACTCCATTTCACCAAATCCACACACTCTGATGTTATACAAATACAAAAAGTGCTTCACAAGAACCAAAGCAACTCAGGGTTTCTGGAAGATTTGGCTGTCATGAAAGACGTCCTGCATGAGCTTCAGAGGCTGTCTCTTAAACTGCAGAGAACAGAAATGACACCCGTGGACTCAAGTCGCCGCATCGGACAAACCATGGATGTTTTGACATTTGTCATGAAGATATCTGGTGGGAAATCAATGAAGAAGGCTGAACAGGGCGTCTCATCGGGCCTATTTTAAAGACTTGGAGCTGACAGAACAAACAAGCCTCGCTGTTGTGAATTGGTGGTTGCTAAGTGCTTACCGGGTCAAACATCACTGGGAAAAACAAGACTCTGCATAACAGCAAGTCACACTAACCTCTCCTTGTCTGCAGAGTGCGAGAGAGGATTTTCACCGCCAGAGCACGGTGATGCCTGACGTTTGTCTTCTTCTGTGCCCACAAACTTCGGCCTTAAGTTTGGATCCTTTAGATACCTTAGATACCGTTTAGGTACATTTAATCCAGTGCTGTTTGTGAGAGCCTGGATCAAAGCAGCACATCTTCTCTCATCTTATTGGATACAAGAACGTCAATGAGAAGAATGAGAGCGAATGCCAGATAATATACCTTTCTTTTCTTTTTTTTACCTCGAGCCTATGTTTGCTGTCACTGCACTGGGATAGAACTGCTGTGCATGAAGTGAAAAGTTTGTGTCAGGTTCGAGTGTGTGCGTGTTGGGTTCAAGTGTGTTAGTGTCAGGTTCAGGTGTGTGCGTGTTGGGTTTGAGAGAGAGAGGCGAGTGTGCTCCAGGTGTGTGATGGGGGTTAGTTGGCTCCAGGTGTGTGAAGAGGGTTAATTTGCTCCAGGTGTGTGAAGGGGGGTTAGTTGGCTCCAGGTGTGTGATGGGGTTAATTGATTACAGGTGTGTGATAAGGGTTAGTTGGCTCCAGGTGTGTGATGGGGGTAAGTTGGCTCCAGGTGTGCGAACCTGGAGCATAAAGGAAATCCTGGGGTAAGCGCTCCCCTTTGGTCTCCAGCAGCCATATTGTAAGCCAAATATAATATTGTCTCAAAGCTACTGGCAAAAACAAAGCCGGTTGTGTGAATGCTTAAGTTAGGTTTAACCAAAACCACTGCCCCATCATTAATGCATGATTAGAGGCATTGGCCCACCGAGGTGCAATTTCCGTGAGAAATTGATTGGCCAGTGGGCGGTGCTTTTATAGGTTTTGATCCCTGATCTCGAACAAAACCTGCTCTGGCTTCGTAGTCGGCCTCTGGTAGTAGTAACAACAATGCCTAGGTGCTACCTACAAACAAATAATGTTTTAAACCTTTAAACCTGAATCTCTCTCTCTCTCTCTCTCTCTCTCTCTCTCTCTCTCTCACTCTCACTCTCACTCTCACTCTCACTCTCACTCTCTCTCTCTCTCTCTTTATCTCTCTCTCTTATGTGTGTGATACATATGTTTAACTAAGAGGTGCATATTTGAATTTCTTGAATGAAGGTTAGGTGTGTGTGTGTGTGTGTGTGTGTGTGTGTGTGTGTGTGTGTGTGTGTGCACAACAAAGAACTCTCTTTTCTCAAAGAGAAAAGCCTGAGGTTTATCTCTCTCTCTTTCAGCGTGAATCCTTTCAGAGTTCAGTGGTGGTGGATTTTCTTCATTAAGAGCCGCGCTACATTAGCTCCTTGCTAATCTCTGGAACACCATCACTGCAAAACAGCTCTACCCTCCGGAAAAATCCAAGGTCAGAAGTGGTTTTGTGTTTGAGCCACACACAAATGTACCTTCACACAGAGCTTTTGTCCGATCAAGCAATGCATGATGGGAAAATTGAGAGATTATAAAAGCTTTCCAGGCGACGGAAAACAAAACTGCACTCTCACACACACACACACACGCACGCCATATGTACACACATTAATAAATAAAAAAGAGATTTAGGGATATATTGATCGAGTAGCTGAAATGGGGACTTGACTTGATTTGCTTGAGACTTGAGACTCGAGTCTCTCGATAGAGCAACAATCCGGTCAGATTCTAAAGACTACGATGAATAATGACTGAATGCATTTGTTTGTCGCGCTGCTGCTGGATGCATAGAGGAGAAACACTGCATTATTGTATTTTGGCCACCTTAGTTGGCCATTCAATCAGAGGTAAAGTAGCCGTGAGACAGGTTGAGACTTGACCAGTGATCGCCCACTTATTTCGGTAGCCCATCCCTTAACACAGGGGTTGGACTCTGTCCTTCTCTGGAGTAGCTCTGGATGTGAGGCACCAGGCGGGTGTGGGGATACTCACAAGACCCCGGCCGCTATGTTGGAGTTTACCCCGGTGGACGAGAGAGTCGCCTCCCTATGCCTAGGCACACGTAGGCAATGATGGGGTAACTTCAATGGGTGCGAATGGCCAACCTGATCCGAACAGGAGTGGTGTTTTGTTATTAGACTTCTGTGCTAGTCATGGATTGGCCATAACAAACACCATGCTCAAACATAAGGATGCTCATAAGTGTATATGGTACCAGAGTACCTTAGGCAGAAGGTGAACGATCCATTTTGTTATTGTGTCTTCTGACCTGAGGCCGCATGTTTTGGACACTTGGGTGAAGAGAGGGGCAGAGCTGTCAACCGATCACCACCTGGTGGAGAGTTGGGTCAGATGGCGAGGGAAGCCTCTGGACAGACCTGGTAAGCCCAAACGTGTAATGCAGGTGAACTGGGAACGTCTGGTGGATGCCCCTGTCCGGGAGCCCAACTCCCATCTGGCAGGATTTCTGGCATCTCTGTGAAGGCTGGGGGCACTGAACCAGAGTGGTCAGTGTTCAAAGCTATTGCTGAAGCTGCGACTGAGAGCTGTGGCCTAAAGTTCATTGGTGCCTCAAGCGATGGCAACCCTCAGACTTTATGGTTGACACATGTGGTCAGGGAAGCTGTCCGACTGAAGAAGGTGGCCTTCCGGGCTATGTTAGCCCGAGAGACTCCAGACTCAGTTGCAAGGTATCGACAGGCCAAGAGGACTGCAGCCTCAGCCGTAGCAGAGGCAAAGCTGCGGGTGTGGGAGGAGTTCGGAGAAGCCAACCTTTCAGTCGGCACCAAAGCGGTTCTGGCATACTGTCCGGCGCCTTAGGACGGGGAAGCGGGGATCCTTTCAAGCTGTTTACAGTAAGGGTGGGACACAAGCTGTTTACAGTAAGGGTATTTAGGGGCTGTCATGGATGACACGTATTTTCAACATGCGTGGAAGTCTGGGACAGTGCCTTAGGAGTGGCAATTTGGGGTGGTGGTACCCCTGTTCAAAAAGGGGGACCAGAGAGTGTGTGCCAATTACAGGGGTATGACATTACTCAGCCTCCCTGGGAAAGTATACTCCAAGGTGGTGGAAAG
Organism: Muraenolepis orangiensis; assembly: GCA_027704905.1. Classification (NCBI taxonomy): domain Eukaryota; kingdom Metazoa; phylum Chordata; class Actinopteri; order Gadiformes; family Muraenolepididae; genus Muraenolepis; species Muraenolepis orangiensis. Next base: position 19,135,463 of record CM051012.1, on the reverse strand, counting down.
GAGGGTTCGGCCGATATCAACTGTTGTCATCAACTTTTGCTTGCGTCATCAGTATGTGACCTTCAGGACTCACTGGATCGGTTTGCAGTGGAGTGTGAAGCGGCTGGGATGAGGATCAGCACCTCTAAATCGGAGGCCATGGCTCAGCAGAAAACCGGTGGATTGTCTACTCCAAGTGGGGAGTGAGTCCTTACCCCAAGTGAAGGAGTTCAAGTATCTCGGGGTCTTGTTCTCAGCGGGAGCTGTATTGGGTGCCCTTTACCGTACCGTTGTGATCAAAAGAGAGCTGAGCCAGAAGGCAAAGCTCTGGAACTACCGGTCAGTCTTCGTTCCTAACCTCACCTATGGTCATGAACTATGGGTAATGACTGAAAGGACGAGATTGCGAATACAAGCGGCCAAAATGAGTTTCTTCACTTCTTTACTTTTACCTTACTTTTTCCTTACTTTGACCTAAGGTAAGGTAAGTTTAGATATTGTAAGGTAAGGTTATCTAAGGTTAGTTAGGGTAAGGTTAGCAAAGGTAAGGTACGGTTAGTTGAGGTAAGGTGAGGTTAGTTAAAGTAAGGTTAGCTAAGGTAAGATTCATTAAGTTAAGGTAAGAAAATGTAAAGTAAGATTAGTAGAGGTGAGCTAAGGTTAGCAAAAGGTTAGTAGAGGTGAGCTAAGGTTAGCAAATGTAAGGTAAGGTTAGTTAAGGTAAAGTCAGATAATGTAAGCTAAAATAAGCTATGGTAACTTCATGTAATGTAAGGTTTATTAACATTATCTCAACCTGCTATATCTCCATGGGTGAGAGAACCATGTCACCTCCCATGGTTCTCTCTCTGCTTTCTCTCTGTCTCTCATTAATAAGACAGGGGCTCCGGGGGAGACTCAGGGAGCCAGCCAGGCCCCTGGGAGACCGACCTGGAGAGATGAGGAACTCAAGACACGCCACAGGCTGTGAAGTGGTTGTGTGCATGTGAAGGTTCCGCCATCAGCTCTAATCAGCCCCATGGTTTTTCTATTTGGTGTCGGTAAAACAAACTGACAAATTTACAAACTCAGTGTCTAGTTTCAATAAAGTGGAGCTCTTAGTACATCTCATTAATAATAATAATTAGAGGAGAAAGAGGGACAAAGGGAGGGAAAGATGGTGGAGTGAAAGTCATTCACTGCATGACTGATCAAGTGTTATTGCCTCAACGTCGTACTGACGTATAATAACTTAGTACTTTAGACTTAGAATTACTTAAGACTCAGGGACGCGCCGGCCATCTGGAGCATCGGGAGTTTTCCCCGGTGGGCCACTTGACAACGCAACATATAAATAACCTCAGTCCCCGCTTAAATAAAAATAACCATGTGCTGTGGACCAGGTCAGAGGACCCCCAGCACACTGTGGTTGGGTAGGCCATTACATCTACTGGCCACGGGGAGTCAGTCCCTTGAAGTTGACAGGGGTGTAACTAGGTCATTAAGTGCAATCCTTTTTTAATGGGGCCCCCCTTACTGCCACCAAATAAAAATATATTAAACAGATATTAGGCAAATTCCAATTGTCTCAAATTGTCAAATTGGGGTTGTGGGCCAGTCTGGGTCAAAGAGTCCGAGGCCACTTTTTGGTCCCAGTCCGGTGCCTGGCTGCCTAAGACCTAGTAGAAAGTAGCTAGTGGATTACAGTGTGTGTGTACTGTATGTACTGTAGGTACAGTATGGTATACTGTAGGTAGTATCACATTTTTTAGAAGAAAAGGCAGATGGAAAAAACCCAAACTTGACTCCCAGGTTCAAAAAGGTATACTGTATAGAGTAAGTATTCGAAAAAGTATAGAATAGGATATTATTATTATCATTAATATTATTTATTTAGAGGATATATTTTTATATACACCTGCAGCAATGAGTTCAATAGTTTTGTGAAGTTGAAATTTGGGCTTAAATGTACTCTTGTTGACAAGAACAAAACAATCAACTATAAATTACTGAATTAAACCACAATTCAATTAGTGAATATAACCACAATTAAAAAACAATTCTCCCGGCATCCGATTGGCAGACTTCATTATAAATATTGGGTCCTGCTTGTAAAATGTCTGTTCTCATTATGAGTGCCTTCAGATAATCAAATGAAGACCCATTCGAAAGGGAGACATTACCTGCTGCTAATTGTCACCAGGGACCGAAGTTGGTTAGTCTATCATCAAATGATGACGGAGATGATGAACGTTTAATTACCTGCAGTATTTAGTACAGTATCAAGCCGGGCACTCCCGTCTCAGACACAACCTCGGTCATCTCTCCATTCGACGTTCTACAAGCTGACCCCTGAAGAATAGATCCATAATGATCCTCAATTGATAAACATCACAGCCGCACATGATGTACTCCATTTACAGGGATCGCTTCCCACAGATTGGTCAATCAACGCCCCTATTATTCCCTATTATATGTGTTCACACTGATCCAATTCCAACACACACACAACTCCTCATTAAAAAATGTAAAATTATATTCTAGGGATACAAATTGTTCCCTTGTTTAAAATAGGAACGCAAGGACACAATTGGACGGAACATGAGCAGGGAGCACAGAGAGAGAGAGAGAGAGAGAGAGAGAGAGAGAGAGAGAGAGAGAGAGAGAGAGAGAAAGAGAATAATGGCTTCCCTTCATGTCTTTTACTGTCCTTAACCAACCTTTCAGTAGAAAGAACAAGCCTTGAACCGCTCACAGGCAGTGACCTGCTGTGACCACCATCCCTGGGTCGATGGCTCTTCCCCTGCCTCGTCCAGGGGAAGACAGGCAGTCTGAGGAAATCTTAATTAGGAACAAAAGGAGGGAGAGAAGGATGGAGGGAGCGAAGGAGGGCGAGTTAGGGGTCTGCCCAGTGGTCTGGGGACCGGAGGTGTGTATGGGATGGAGCTTAGCCGGTTGGGTAATTAGAGAGGACCACCCTGATGGGGGAGGGGAGGAGAGGGAAGCCATCTCTCAGGTCTAATGATCCACAGAGCCAACCTCCAGCAAACGTTGTGTGTGTGTGTGTGTGTGTGTGTGTGTGTGTGTGTGCTTGAGAGGTTAAAGGTGTGTGGTGTGTGTTTGAGAGGGGATAGGTGTGTGTGTGTGTGTGTGTGTGTGTGTGTGTGTGTGTGTGTGTGTGTGTGTGTGTGTGTGTGTGTGTGTGTGTGTGTGTGTGTCAACCAGCACTGTAGCCAACTGCGCGTGTCAAAGACAATGTGGTTGCTATTGTTATGATATATTATTACATGAAATATATATATATATATTATATATATATATATATATATATATATTCAGGTCCGTCTCATTGAGGCTCTTATGCACCACCCCTTCAAATGAGAACCACTGCTTACTCTAAAAGTACTACAACTCTAGCACATGTACTGCTAATACAGATACAGCTAAAAGGCACCTGTTTTACCACCAGGTGTGGTGCTGATTAGCCATTACAAGCCAATTCCTCAAGCCAAGTGAATCAGCTTACTACTTGGTACAGTAACACAATCGAGGTCCTGTAATATACATACACGGTTGTGAGTGTGTGTGTGTGTGGTTAGTGGCTGGTTTAAGCTGCCTCACTTTGCCTGAGTAACACTAATTGGCTGGTGATGCTGCACACCTGTGGGTCGTTGTTCATCAAGAACCACAGGTGTGCAGCCTCACCAAGTTAAAACAGCCCACCACACACACACACACTCGAAGAGAGAGCTCTAGCGTGTCCCATCTGCTCTGTTCACAATGACTCAATCTCTTGCAATAAACCGGATTCCTCATCACCCTGTGTCCTTGTCTTCGGGAGGAGTTTGAATCATTGTGAACAGAGCGGATGGTTAGAGCTCGAGTGTGTGTGGCGGTAGCTGATTTAACCTGTTGGCCTTGATTAACGATGACCCACAGGTGTGCAGCCTCACCAGCCAATCAGTCTTACTCAGGCCAGGTGAGGCTGCCTAAACCTGCCACCAACCACACACACACTCCACAACGGTATACAGCGAGTACATATGCGGCAAGTACTTTATAAGTCATACTTGGTGATATACCAAGGAGAATGTTAGGGCTGTGTAGAGCCAGACAGGTGAGGGGTCTGGCTGAGGGATTCACCCCCACGACTCTGGGATGTGAAGAGCCGTTCGTCTCTCCAGCTGCTCTGGTTGTTTCTGCTGCTCATCGCCACTCATTCTGGAAGACTCTGAGTGAATCATTAATACTTGAGAGAGGAGCAGGGTTTGTTTCCCCACAGGAAGCAGAGCGGCTATGATTCGAGTGTTGTAAGCCTCCTAATCTAAAGTGGCAGGGGAGGGCGATATAATGAAAGAGCCTGTGTGTTCTTCCCAAGCTTCCTCTGGGTGTTGGGAGAGGGAGGGGGTGGTGGAGGGGTGGTGGAGGGGGAGGGGGTGGGGAGTTGGGGGATGCTAGCACACTGTTTAAAGCTAAATGCTAGGGGAACGGAGTCCTGACGAGTCGAGCGCTTTATCCAAAAGGACGATACCCTCAACCCCGCTGTTCTCAGACTTCAAGAAACAGAAGACTGTCTCTTGTAAACTGTAAAAAAAAGTTTGAGATTCCTCTCGAATACAGCCGAAGAAAGACATAGTATGGACTGTTGGGGGGAGGGGGGGGGGGGGCTGGGGTGGTTGAATCCCAGCCGAAAGGTTGGATCCCCGGTCCAACCTTCCGGTCCAAGTGTCTCCAACCTTACTTAGTCAATTTACATTAAATATTTACAACAACAACAACAACAACAAAAGGGGGTAGGACAGTCTATTCCTACCCATCACCCTATTGGTTAGGTTGTTTGACTGGCAGCCCGAAGGTTCTGGTCTTCCCCAGTACGGACCGCTAAGCTCCACTTGTGTTATGTTCGCGCCATCCCATGTCCCATGATGTCAATAGAGGACATGACATATTTCCTCAGGCCAGTGAGTAATGATACGAGATGATTCTCTCACTTTATCCCACAAGCACCCTTCCAACCAAACACACACACACACACACACACACACACACACACACACACACACACACACACACACACACACACTTTTTTTTTGGTGACCTTGGTGATTCATGCTTGGAACATACAAACAGCAATTATACCAAGGCCATCGGTGTCTCTCAGCTGAGTCACCGCCTGGGTGTGTGTATGTGTGTGTGTGTGTGTGTGTGTGTGTGTGTGTGTTGTGTGTGTGTGTGTGTGTGTGTGTGTGTGGTGTGTGACAGCTGCCGAGGGCATCAGATGAATTAAATAGTAAAACTACAAAAGAGCTGCTCACACGGTTGCCATGGCGACGGAGGGGGAGGGGGGAGAGTGCCAAAACAACTTTGACGAACAGACAAATCCTTTTTTAAATCGAACCACAATCACAGTCTCACAGTCATGTGTTTTTGGGAGTTCATTGGGCTGAGAGAGAAAATGTATTCTGACTGAGGAGCAGAATCTCTTGATGTGGATCTCCTTTTAAATGCAGATGAGGAGGAGCCAGACTTTGAGGTGAAAATCAAGGAAGAGGACATCACCTTCCCCTTGAGTCTCCTCCTCCCTACCACCACCTCCTCCCTACCACCTCCTCCTCCTCCTCCCTACCACCTCCTCCTCCCTACCACCTCCTCCTCCTCCTCCCTACCACCTCTTCCTCCTCCTCTCTACCACCTCCTCCTCCCTACCTCCTCCTCCTCCTCCTCCTCCCTACCACCTCTTCCTCCTCCTCTCTACCACCTCCTCCTCCCTACCACCTCCTCCTCCCTCCCTACCCTCCTCCTCCTCCTCCCTACCTCCTCCTCCTCCCTCCACCTCCTCCTCCTCCTCCCTACCACCTCCTCCTCCCTACCACCTCCTCCTCCCTACCACCTCCTCCTCCTCCTCTCTACCACCTCCTCCTCTCTACCACCTCCTCCTCTCTCCCTCCTCCTCCTCCTCCTCCCTCCCTACCTCCTCCTCCTCCCTACCACCTCCTCCCTACCCCTCCTCCTCCTCCTCTCTACCACCTCCTCCTCCTCCTCTCTACCACCTCCTCCTCTCTACCTCCTCCTCCTCCTCCCTACCTCCTCCTCCTCCCTACCACCTCCTCCTCCTCCTCCTCCTCCTCCTCCCTACCACCTCCTCCTCCCTCCTCCCTCCCTCCTCCTCCCTCCTCCTCCTCCTCCTCCTCCTCCTCCTCCTCCCTACCACCTCCTCCTCCCTACCACCTCCTCCTCCTCCTCCCTACCACCTCTCTCCTCCTCCTCTCTACCACCTCCTCCTCCCTACCTCCTCCTCCTCCTCCTCCTCCCTACCTCCTCCTCCTCCCTCCTCCTCCTCCCTACCACCTCCTCCTCCCTACCACCTCCTCCTCCCTACCTCCTCCTCCTCCTCCTCCCTACCACCTCCTCCTCCTCCTCCTCCTCCCTACCCCTCCTCCTCCCTACCACCTCCTCCTCCTCCTCCTCCTCCTCCCTCCTCCTCCTCCTCCCTACCACCTCCTCCTCCTCCTCCCTACCACCTCTCTCCTCCTCCTCTCTCCCACCTCCTCCTCCCTCCTCCTCCTCCTCCTCCTCCTCCCTCCTCCTCCTCCTCCTCCTCCTCCCTACCACCTCCTCCTCCCTACCTCCTCCTCCTCCTCCTCCTCCTCCCTACCACCTCCTCCTCCTCCTCCCTACCACCTCCTCCTCCCTACCACCTCCTCCTCCTCCTCTCTACCACCTCCTCCTCTCTACCTCCTCCTCCTCCTCCTCCTCCTCCTCCCTACCTCCTCCTCCTCCCTACCACCTCCTCCTCCCTACCACCTCCTCCTCCTCCTCTCTACCACCTCCTCCTCTCTACCTCCTCCTCCTCCCTACCACCTCCTCCTCCCTACCACCTCCTCCTCCTCCTCCTCCTCCCTACCACCTCCTCCTCCTCCTCCCTACCACCTCCTCCTCCCTACCACCTCCTCCTCCTCCCTACCACCTCTTCCTCCTCCTCTCTACCACCTCCTCCTCCCTACCTCCTCCTCCCTCCTCCTCCCTACCTCCTCCTCCTCCTCCTCCTCCCTACCACCTCCTCCTCCCTACCTCCTCCTCCTCCCTACCTCCTCCTCCTCCTCCTCCTCCTCCTCCCTACCACCTCCTCCTCCTCCTCCTCCTCCCTACCACCTCCTCCTCCCTACCACCTCCTCCTCCTCCTCCCTACCACCTCCTCCTCTCCTCCTCCTCTCTACCCCTCCTCCTCCCTACCTCCTCCTCCTCCTCCCTCCCTCCTCCTCCTCCTCCCTACCACCTCCTCCTCCCTACCCCCTCCTCCTCCTCCTCCTCCTCCTCCTACCACCTCTCCTCCCTACCACCTCCTCCTCCCTACCACCTCCTCCTCCTCCTCCCTACCACCTCCTCCTCCTACCCCTCTCCTCCTCCTCTCTACCCCTCCTCCTCTCCTACCTCCTCCTCCTCCTCCTCCCTACCTCCTCCTCCTCCCTACCACCTCCTCCTCCCTACCACCTCCTCCTCCTCCTCCTCCTCCTCCCTACCACCTCTCCTCCCTACCACCTCCTCCTCCTCCTCTCTACCACCTCCTCCTCCTCCTCCTCCCTACCACCTCCTCCTCCCTACCACCTCCTCTTCCTCCTCCCTACACCTCCTCCTCCCTACCACCTCCTCCTCCTCTCCCTACCACCCCTCTCCTCCTCCTCCTCCTCCTCCTCCTCCCTACCACCTCCACATCCCCCTCCTTCTCCCTACCATTCACCTCCTGTTGTGTATTAACACAATATAGTGTTCATAACTAGGTTAAAGTAGAATAGGAATCCACACGGCAGACACACAAAAGCTCCAGTTTCTTTATTTTTCTTTAACGTAGAACCTAACCCTGGCTGTCCATTTTTAGAGAGGCCCGCTAGAGGCGTGTCCTTCACATTTATACTCAGGTGACAACCAATCATTACTTTAGAATACATTTAAATGAACCAATCAGAACGCTTTCCTGTGTTGAGAACACCACACCTCCTCACCTCCCTCACATTTACATCTTCCCCCTCCTATACTCCCCTCCCTTCCCTTCCCCTCTCCTCATCCCCCCCCTCCTCCTTTTCTCTCCCCTCCCTTCCCCTCTCCTCTCCTCATCCCCCCCCCTCCCCCCTCCCCCCCTCCTCTCTCCTCTTCCTCTCTCCTCTTCTCTCCCCTCCCGCTGGTCATAAATGTGTGATGAGGTGGCATCTGTGGCAGGCCCTCGCGTGTCTGCAGGACTGCAGCGAGTGGATAATCCTGAGTGTGTGTGATGTCGTCCATAATCCCCCCCAGACCGCCCTTGGCCTGCGGTCAGCCAGCCAGCCAGCCAGCCAGCCAGTCCAGGGTCCAATCCAAGGACACCCCGTCTGACCCGAGAGTCTGCAGAGGTGGGGCTAATGCCCCAGGCTGGTATACCGGCACTCGTAGAGCTTGATTTATACTTCAATGTTACCGGCGTAGCCACAAATGGCCACTGCCACCACTAGTAGCTTATGTGCGTCTCTCCCGAAAATGGAAGTACATTTGGGGGGACACCGAACCGTAACTCACCCGGGGTAGAGACCCGCAGCGGCTATTACGAACAGAAGTATGTATTAGCTTAATGGTAATGGTACTGATTGATGAACACATGGTGGTACTGGTGTTCTGTAATGGCACGATATTAATGCTCAAACCTCCAAACCGGGTTGATAGCTGGTTACTGCTACCCTCTCAAACACATGGTGGTGGTGTACTGCTTTTAGAAATGGTACCGCTCAAACACATGATGGTAACTGGTATTCGTAATGGTACTACTTAGTGGTCAAACACAGTGTTTATTGGGAACTTGGGTTGTAACCGGTACGGCACTGGTACCTCTCCAACACAGCTGGGTATTGGTACTACTAGTGCTACAACATAGTACAAGTGCCACTCCAACCCTTGGTAGTACTTGTAATGGAAATGGAATCTCTCAGGGTATACTTGGTACCAATACCAATACTACTACCACTCAACTGTCAGTCAGTCAAACACAGGTTGTATTGGTACAAGGATAGTACTGATACCAAGGTAGTACCGGTACTACTAGCGCTACACTGGTAGTCTCACAATTCTGACAGTAGATTACAAATATGACGGCAGACAAGCGCAGAACTAGGTGAATGGGCTGTGTGTTTTTTCTTTTGAAGTCCATCCTATAGACTAAATCAGAGTCAGAGGTCAAGCAGATTAAACCCCATTTTCAAGTTTTAAAGTCACAGGTCAGTAAAGCCGATATATATATATATTAATAACAACAGTAAACAGCATTACACCGCTTAATCCAAGGTGATTGTATCGACGAGACGAGATCAGTGAGGGAAATGAGTCAGAGAGCGTAGCGATAGAGTAAAATCCTCCAAATCAAAGAATGACAGTATTTTCCCAATCACACAAACACACGCACACACACGCACACACACGCACACACACTTTTGTGTTTAATTTATCATCTTTTTCATCTAAGTCTTTGCAAAGCAACTACTTTGATCTGTGCGATTCATTCAAACAAGATCAAATGGGGATGTGGTGTGGAAAAAAACATCCTTCAGCACCACCGCCACCACCACCACCACCACCGCCGCCACCGCCGCCACCACCGCCGCCACCAACCCGGCGCCACCACCACCTCCACCGCCGCCGCCGCCGCCACCACCGCCGCCGCCACCGCCGCCGCCGCCGCCGCCGCCGCCGCCGCCACCGCCGCCACCACCGCCGCCACCACCACCGCCACCACCGCCACCACCGCCACCACCGCCACCCGCCACCACTGACCCCACCACCACCACCACCACCGACCCCACCACCACCACCACCACCACCACCACCACCACCACCACCGACCCCACCACCACCTCCAACACCACCACCGACCCCACCACCACCACTGCCACCACCACCGCCACCACCACCGACCCCACCACCACCACCGCCACCACCACCTCCATCTCCACTACCACCACCACCACCACCACCTCCAACACCACCACCACCACCACCACCACCACCGAACCCCACCACCACCACCACCGCCCTCACCGCCCCCAGCACCACCCCAACCACCACCACCGCCGCCACCACCACCGCCCCCAGCACCACCCCAACCACCACCACCTGTAAAATCGCCACGCATACACAGACATGTCATCTTGGTACATTGGGGACCTTGATGTATACAGTGCTCCGCCGTCTGGCAGATTGCATCCCGATAACCTTCGGAGATTACGAGACAATCAACTGTTTTTCGTTCGAGGATGATCTCTTGACCCCTTTATAACAACATACAAATAAGCTACAGGAACCAGTTATACAGTGTGCGTGTGCGCGTGTGCGCGTGCGCGCGCGTGTGCATGCGTGCGTGCGTGCGAGATGAGATGACAAAAGTAAAGGATTGTTAAGCCCTTATTTTTTCTCTGCGTCTAGTGAGATTGCCCTCGTGCCCCCAGACACACACATGGGCCGCTTCCCTTTCCTTCACTTCATATTTGTTTTGGACCGATGATGTCGCTGGACGTGCTGGGATGTGTAAACGTGTTATTCGCTCCGTGTAGACTGGCCACTGTGTAGAAATACACTCCGAACACACCGAAACTACTAGCGAAGATGAGTTTTCATTGGTAGAACATCTCAAGACACAAGATACAAGATACAAGATTTTTATTGGCCATTTGTAACAAGTACATAGGAATGCTTTCTCCCCATTCCCTCCAACAACACCATCAAAATAAAAAAGAATATAGCAGCAAAGTGACTTAAATGATATGTACATGTTTGTTTTTGTTTTTTTTACAAAAATCTTTCAAAAGCATTTAAAGTGCCAGTAGTGCAGCACCATCATCAATACAGTGCAGTGCAGTGCAGTAACTGTGATAAGTCCAGCAAGTATGTGTAAGTGTAATGTTAATGAATGTAATGTTATGAAAGTGAAAGTGGCAGCACTCCTAGCAGTTCAGTAGGCGCACTGCCAGTGGATAAAACCTATCCTTAAACCTGGTAGTCCTTGTACGGATGCTGCGCAACCGGTGACCAGACGGTAGGGGGGCAAAGAGATGGAGCCCAGGGTGGTTGCAGTCCTTTAGGATGGACATGGCCTTCTTCCAACATCTGGTCCTAAAGATCTCCTCAATGCATGGAAGTGCACACCCGATGATCTTCTCTGCCGTCCTCACGACCCTCTGGATGGCTTTCTTGTCCCGTGCAGTGGTGTTGCCGTACCACACAGTGACGCCACCCGTCAGGACGCTTTCTACGGTGCCACGGTAGAAGTTCACTAGCCACCTCTGGCCTATACCACTATTTGTGAGGCACCGCAGAGCATAGAGGCGCTGGTGTGCCTTCTTCAGCATGACCTCCGTGTTGCGTGTCCACGCCAGGTCATTGGAAATCTGTAGTCCCAGGAAACGGAAGTGGCTGACGACTTCCACCGGTGTCCCGTCCAGGGCTGATGGTGGAGTGGGTGCCCCGGTGGCTCCTGAAGTCCACGATGAGCTCCTTGGTCTTGCTGACATTCAGTGCGAGGCTGTTGTCCTCACACCATTGCGTCAACGTCAGCTCGTTACAAAGCAGGAAACGAGGTGTAACTCTGCCTCTTGCATTATGTGGTTTCCCGGGGTACAGGCTCTATGCAGTCCCCCTAACCCTCTCATGACCTCTCTATGACCCCCTCCGGGCAGAGGCACTAATGAGATTCTCGAGGAGAGTGAGAAGGAAAACCGCAAAGCAGCATCGCAAATGTTGAGGCAGCACGCATGCGGCACGTTGTCATACCACAGAGAGATAGGGAGAAAATACCGTATCACGTTTTATGAAGAAAGCCCTTCCAGGGGGGATTATTTATTGATATCACACTGTATATTTCATGAAGGTGCCAAACTGAAACACTCGAAAATGTGACTCTAAAGCCGAGACAGCTTTAATTTAGGTGCTTGGCGGAGTGTTGAGATCATGAGGTGAAGATCACATTGTTTCTCATTGTGAAACGCAACACCCATCACCCGAGATGGCAAAGATGGCCTTAAGGGTCTGCCATTAACCACACACTGCATACCATTCCTTATGAATAATTCCTTATAGACACATATTCTGTACATACTGTCCCTCATCTGCATCTCTCTCTCTTCTACCTCTAGATGAACCAGTTGTAGACGATGACAATGCAAGAAAGAGAGAGATCTATGAGTTGATAAAGAGCCTAATGTATTTATCATCGCAGCTTCTAACGTCAGCTAGCCGATCTAACCCCAGTTCCAACTCCATAAAACTCACTTTCACTGCGACTAATTCACTCAGAGAGCGATTCTCTGAATAGAATATTCATGTGTTAGTTTACCGGAATCCAAACACAATGCATTTCGAACCAAACCTCAAACGACAGACCCTATCTGTCGAGAGGCGCGAGCAGGTACCTGGCAGCCTTCATCTGAGCTGGCACCAAGCAATATCAAGACAGCCTTTTGTATCTGACCCAAATCAATTATAATATATAATTAGTATTTCCTGTTCCTGTTATTACTTTTTAATTAGCTGAATCAGTTGTGTTCAGTGCTCTCCTCGGAGAATTAAGGTTTCATATTCCTCTAAATTCACAGTCAGACTGACTGATTCAGTCAGTCATTTATACGTTGCCTTTATCCCAAATGACTCACGATTAAAACACTTTGTCATTAATGAGCAGGAGGAGAGGTTAGAGCGTCTGACTCAAGGAGTGCGAGAAAGGCTGCGGACATTGGGGATCGAACCCAGTCACGTCAGCTGACTCCGAGCCAGGAGACAAACAACCAAACCCCCACCAGATCTACTGTATCTCTAATCAAATTCTCTATAATTTTGGCGGCAGACTGCACCTTCCCGATCGCAGTGGAAGTATCGTACCCTTCTGTGGCCCAACCGGAGGCAAAACGACTCATATCATTACACCCCCCAGGAATACCTTTCTCTCAAAAGGTCATTTGCTAGCCCACCCCCCCCTTCCACAGCAGGCATTGCCTGGTGGGGGAAGATGGATCGCAGGCTTTCCTCCCAATGGGGTTCTCTAAGCAAAGGATGACGGATTCTCATAAAATCTTGGTTTCAAAGATTTCGAAAATGAAATCTTTAGATTTTTATCCACGGAATGATTTGATCTCACGTTTCATTTTTAAGCTGTCACAGCATGGTCTGAAGCATTTGTGAGCGTTAAAAAACTGAAAAAATTGTCCTAAAAAAATCTCATTATACCGCAAAGATATGAAAACGTCAAGACCATTTGGAAAGCCAATATATTTTCACATTTAAAAAATAAATATTATTAGCAGTCATGCACAGTCACTTGAAACTGAAACACTATATTTAAATTACCATTTTTTATTTATGTACATATTTTGATGACACAATGATGTGGCCAACCCCAGAAGAACATGACATATAGATTCTGAACATGCATTTAAAAGCCGACAGCTATTATTCCATGCATTGGAAATGAGGTTGATGCATAACTGATGATAATATGGGAACAACTTATGGATTAAAGTTGAATCAATGTCATTCTGCAGTGCTTGGAAAGTACATAACATACAAAGGCTAAAAACAGAGATCACATACAAGCACATAAGAGCAGGGCTAAAGAGGGCGACGTGAGAACACATGCCAAAAACACACAACCCCTTTCACACCACAACACTGAAAAATGACCGATCACCTACGGAAAATACCACATTGATTGGTATTTTCCCCTACCAATCAGAATGTGGTAGGGAAAATGCCACATCCTGATTTGTCGATATTTCCCGTGGGGGGTACATTCATTCCGAACAACCATGCTAACATGAACTGATGAGCAGAATGTTCCGCACAAGCTAAAATATCCCAATGCCATACACTTGTAATTCATGGAAGCAGGTACAATTTCCCCCCTCCCCCCAATGTTGATTGATTGTGTCTCATACACATTTGTTTCTAAACTTCAAAACGATTGGGAATGAATTATTTCGGCAAAGGCAGCTGTGGCATAAGCATGATAATGCACACTAGTAGAACATCTGTTAACTGTACTCTATGGGGATAAATGGCCCTCCAATTCCCCGCGTCTCCCGCACAAGTTCATAAACTCACTGTTCCAGAGGCAACACTCTTACGTGAAAAGCTGAAACCAATGAGCTCTAGCTTCATCACTAGAACATCTTTTAGGTCCCGGGGAGTGAGGTTTACTTCACTGCACAGCACCACCGGCTGGCATCCGTTTGCGGAGGATGTGGCAGGGCTGGACATGGCTCTGGGCAGACTTTTGATCCCTCTTAATCTGATGGATGGAATGGGAAAACGGTGTCTGCTCAAGCACCACTCATAGTGTCGACCTCGTATTAACTATTGACAATTTGGAAAGAGAGTTAAACAAAAACAAAAAAGACTTAATATGACTTGATGACTGATGAGAATGTATTATCAACAACAATACCATACTGTGTCCATACTGCCAACTAATTCTAAATACCTGTGCCTGTACCGGTGCCAGGAAACAGTTCTGTCATTGTGTAAGAGGACCCACTCCCACTTCCAAAACAGACTCGGCATTCCCCTTTCCTGACTCCACATTGTCTGCCATCAGGTGCGGGGGAACTAATTTGCCACTTGTTTTGATGTCCTCCTTCTTACTTTTAAAAGCCTCGCAGATTAAATGAGATTCAGCAAAGAGAGTGTCAGCATCTGGCATGCTGGCACCATAGGACACAGTTCTATACATCAGCGTGTAGTGTTTAAGGATGCCACCCACTCCATTAGGAGCCCCCTTATCCAGGCTAGGTAGAAATTGGTTCTATTCCAATATTGGACCCGATTTTGGACCATCTGAAGTGGATGTTCCTGGCATTTAGATGCCCGTCTCGCATGCTCTTCAGTACTGGGTCAAGGTGAGCCCTCATGGGCTCACTGTGGCATGACATCGTGGTGAAGACAAACAGTGATTTAAATGACCGATATATAGACCGAACTTCCGTATGCAGGGTTACTTTTCTATTAATTCCTTGGTTATTTCCAAGCGTAGTTCCCCCTGTAGTCTGTGTGAACCACTACATCGTTGGGTCGGGGTGTCTCTCGATCTCCTGAGACTTCCAGACCGGTGCTTGATGTTATGAATGTGTCTGGAGAAGTTTGAGAAGTGCTCTACTGAGCTTTTCAAGTCGCTATGGTCCCTCCCGCCTTCCGTTGTTTTGGCACCAACAAACGTCCGACACCACAGCTGCCGTCATTACTGCCACGGTATTTTAATGGTTTCATGAGCGATGAGTCGCAGAAAAGCATCTCTCTCCATTAGCAAATGATAACGGCGTGCCAAATGAAAGCAAATCGATGAGTATTGACGCCGTGAGATTTGTCTGTCTGCAAGCTCGTAATTAAGTCGTGTGACACCACAGCGGGAGAAACACAACAGTTGGATCGGTCTTTTGGGTGTTTTGTGTGTGTCGGGAGTGATTCACCAGTTCACAGTTGAAGCAATATTTCTCTTCTTGTTTATGCTTCCTGACTTGTTTTCCCATCTACCGATGCATATTGATGCCGAGGGATTCAGATGTGCTTTGAGCGACTCCACCGAGGACTGACAGTATTTTTCCTTCAGATTAAAACATGGGCCTTCGCATGTACGAATACCGTCGCTGTTGAATTGATGTGATTTTTATTCCCGAGAAAATTAAAGTGATGCAACATCTGAATATGTTTACAGATAATAACCAAGAACAAAGGGAACCAATATTTTATTTACTATGAAGGGAAAAAAGACAAAAGCCTCTCTTTGTGTGTGTGTGTGTGTGTGTGTGTGTGTGTGTGTGTGTGTGTGTGTGTGTGTGTGTGTGTGTGTGTGTGTGTGTGTGTGTGTGTGTGTGTGTGTGTGTGTGTGTGTGTGTGTGTGTGTGTGTGTGTGTGTGTGTGTGTGTGTGTGTGTGTGTGTGTGTGTGTGTGTGTGTTAGAGTTAGGGTGTGGGGGTTGATAACCTTGAGCTGGCTATGGTGTTTTCTGTGTGTAAGTGAGCACAATAATAGAAGGAGCGATGAAAATCTATGCCTGTATAGATTGTAGACTGTCGGTTTATATGCTATGGATATTTACACACATACTTCATATTTGTCAAGTTGAGAAAGTGTTTTACTTATGCCATATGCATCGGGTGTTTGACTCTCAGTGCAGAGGTTCTGGGTTTGACTTGCAGGATATAGGCAAGATTCTCCCTCCCTGCTCCTTAATGACATGAAACTGAATTCACTTTGCAAAAATGACATCATAGTATAATAATATAATTAATTATATAAAAATACTTGCTACATGCCCCCTTATTTTCAGATTTTCAGCAATTTACCCCATCTTCAAATCTCGTTCTAATGAGGTGTTCCGCACACTGAGGCCAGCAGAAGTTGAGGATGAAAACCTCGGCCTTCCCAGGGACTCATAGTGAGCCATTAAGAAAACACTACCCTAGAGCATGGAGAGGGAGGGATGGAGGGGGAGGAGAAGTGGAATGAGGGAGAGAGGTCAGAGGAACAGGAGTATGGAGAGAGCATAACAATGAGGAGGGAGGGAGGAGAAGGAGACGGGGGGAGGGGAGGGAGGGAGGAGAAGGAGACGGGGGGAGGGGGAGGGAGGGAGGAGAAGGAGACGGGGGGAGGGGGAGGGAGGGAGGAGAAGGAGTCGGGGGGAGGGGGAGGGAGGGAGGAGAAGGAGTCGGGGGGAGGGAGGAGCAGGAGGGAGTAGAGGGGGGAGGAAAGAGGGTAGAAGAAGCAGGAAAGAGAGAAGGGAGGGAGGTGGAGGAGAAGGGAAGAGGAGAGGGAGGGGGGGAGGGAGGGAGAGAGAGAGGAGTGTCGAGGGAGGAATTGTCCTTTCAATTAAGCCCCACAGCGATGGCCTCGTCAGCTGGTTTTCCTGCTGGTGTTATTGTTTGTGTGGTGTATTGTGTAGGTGTCGCCCGGGCCCCAGCAGGGGCAGCTTAAACGGTGCTGAGTGGGGAACAGACCCGGGGTGCAGGGACGTTCCGGAGGTCCCGCACGGCACCCGGTTGGAGTGGCAGACATAACCGCTCGCTACCGCCGGCTGCAGGTCATCAAGTACGGCGTAGCAACGCCAGGTGAGACTATGTGAACTGTTGGAATTTTTGTTATTTTATCTCATTTACTTACAAGTTGAAAAAGCTGCCTGTAATGCTGACAAATAGCTATCTTAGCGGCTTTAAGGGGTGATATTGCAGGTGATTAGAAGTTAAGATCAGACAGTGCTCGGTTGGAACTAAGCCAAGCTATTCAATAATTGATCAATAATTTGATTTAAATCTCTCTCTCCCCCCCCACTCTCTCAGTTGCAGTATTGTTAAGCTTGTGTAAACTTGTTAAGTTTGAACAAGTTTTCCTTGAAAATCAGAAGGGAGACTTCATGCAGAAGCTTCTTGCCTACATGGCTGACAGACTTGTTTCGTGCCTTTTTTAGTTTTATTCAACAAAGTTAGCAGCTGTTATCCAAGGCAACTTTATTATTTTTCCCACAGAGACAGGTCATTTAGGAGTATGGGTAGAGGTTGGGGATGCCTACAGGTAGAATGTTAAAATTGGGTTCTGAACCCAGAACCTTTCAGCAGGGAGTCAAAAACTCTAACCAGCAGACTCTCAACCCTGCCCCCTTTAATATTTAGTGAGGTGAATAAAAGACGGTATATGAGTTTGAAAGCTTTACTTAGAATAAGTATAGCCAGTTCCAGATCCAGTTATATTCCCTTTTTTAAAAAGGTCCTTCCGTACTGAATAAAAATCACGAAAAAGTGTACAAAAAAGTGAACAAAATCTTGCCAAATATCAGTTACCACAAAATTGTTCAACCCTCAACCTCAACCTAGTGAAGATTATCTTATGCTTTATCCTTACAATAAACATGGCAGCACTCTAGGATGTTACTCATCTTCCACGCATAACATAACCGAACAAAGTGACTAGAGGCTAGATTATAAAAAAAACGTTGCATAACCGCTGCTGGGTTTCTATGGGTTTCTATGGGTTTACGAAACCCTTTGAACACAGGGTCCAGGGTTTAATGGGATGAACGCCATGAATGTATAGTACATTGTGCTCCTCTGGCATTGACTATCAATACATATTGTATCTATCTCACCTATCTCATGAGGTGGAAAAGGTACAATAGCATACATACACACACACGTGCCTAAAAAACATACCAACACAGCCGTGACCTGACGTTTGATCAATCACACGGTCGCCGTGGTGTAATGAAGATGCATATCGTCGCTTGAAGCCAGAAGCGGCAACACATAAAACATGGATATAAGGAAGGATTGCATGTTTCACATCTCGGGCAGAATAAATGTACATAATAATAATAATAATATATGTTGTAATCTTATATAAATCCTGGTGGAGTTTAGAGTTGAAATTTGCTCTGCAGCAGATTTATACTGGTTATACACACACACCACACACACACACACACACACCTCGGTTCTGCATCCAACAGAGATACTGAGACATACTGAGAGAGAGAGAGAGAGAGAGAGAGAGAGAGAGAGAGAGAGAGAGAGAGAGAGAGAGAGAGAGAGAGAGAGAGAGAGAGAGAGAGAGAGAGAGAGAGAGAGAGAGAGAGAGACAGACAGACAGACAGACAGACAGACAGACAGACAGACAGACAGACAGACAGACAGACAGACAGACGACAGACAGACATGAGAGAAGATGAAGGGACAGAGAGAGAGAGAGAGAGAGAGAGAGAGAGAGAGAGAGAGAGAGAGAGAGAGAGAGAGAGAGAGAGAGAGAGAGAGAGAGAGAGAGAGAGAGAGAGAGAGAGAGAGAGAGAGAGACAGAGAGACAGACAGACATTGAGAAAGAGATGAAGGGACAGAGAGAGAGAGAGAGAGAGAGAGAGAGAGAGAGAGAGAGAGAGAGAGAGAGAGAGAGAGAGAGAGAGAGAGAGAGAGAGAGAGAGAGAGAGAGAGAGAGAGACAGACAGACAGACAGACAGACAGACAGACAGACAGACAGACAGACAGACAGACAGACATTGAGAAAGAGATGAAGGGACAGAGAGAGAGAGAGAGAGAGAAAGAGAGAGAGAGAGAGAGAGAGAGAGAGAGAGAGAGAGAGAGAGAGAGAGAGAGAGAGAGAGAGAGAGAGAGAGAGAGAGAGAGACAGAGACAGAGAGTCATTGAAAGTGGCACAGAGGGAGGACAGTGATGAGGTGGATGACAGCTCTTCATTCAGACAACAGTGTCTAGTTCAGAGATGAGACCCCCCCCCCCTCCCCCTCAACGTCCTTCCTCTTCCTCTCCAGTCTTCGGTGTGAGACATCAAAAGCACCCAATAGGAGAGGGGGTGGAGGAGGAGGAGGAGGAGGAGACAGAACCTGCATAGCCGTCACTCATCCCTCTCCGCGGTGCTTTGATCTACCAACCCAAACTCCCTCTAACAACCGGCACAGTCAGTGTTAAAGAGGAAAAGATGTAACGCCAATGGAGCAACACAAATACTCACTGGGCGTAGGAGCGTAGGGAAACCACGTCCTTAAAACCGCCCGCAAATGTTAAACCTTTGACTGCTGGCGGCAATTTAGTTCATTTCATGATTGATTTTGAGCTACAAATCCATTCCTAATAACAACCTGACCTTATGTTGACCTTTTCTTGTGCTTCCCCAGGCCTCCGGTATATATGTCTGGTTGATCCTGGAGCCCTGAGCGACCGTCGTCCTCTTCACTGAGAATCACGTCGGATAAAAAGCAATTACAATATCGTCTCCTTTTGCTAATTTGTACATCTGAACCGGAACTCCAAAAATATGTTTTGCCGCAGTGAAAAAAAAGAAAAAAGATAAAAATTACAAAAACAAAACAACTCTACTATATTGAACTGAAAGAAACTAAGAAAGAAAGACATTTTATAGAAAAAAAAACATAAAAATCGAAAAGAAATAACAGAAAACATCTGCCAATGTTAAACAAAAGGAGCTCAGCATTTCAGTAGTAGATTTTCTTGTTTGGAAAAAAGGCTGATTTGTGATCTATCGCCCCCCCCCCCCCCCCGCTACGGTTGTGTGAAAGTTGCGGGGGAAAAAAACGGAAAACACACACTTTAATAATCCCACACCAGATACCGTAGTCATGCGGCGTGGTGGAGGAGGAGGCTGTTGTTATTTACAACGTGCACACACACGGGCAGGTACTTGGAGGCGTATAAACGGCTTGTTGTAACACTTTATTGTACTACTTTATGGTACCAAACATGCTGAGCAGGCGCGCTTCCGCAGCCTTCTCTAAATCAAATATAGCGCCTGCTGCCGCAATTCCAATTCGTGCCGGTTGAAGCCGGCGCGCTTTTGGCCCCGGCATCAATACAAATGTGTGTGTTTTTTTTAAGGGATTATCTTACTAAAACATACCCCTTGACTTGAGATCTAAAATGTCATGATTTCCGATACACATAAGCATAATATAGGTGTTCGTAAAAAAGACCAGTCGGACATATGAATCCAGAATATGTTATATGGTGTTGTTGAGCAGACTTTTGAATGACTTTTGAATCCAACCACCCCTCTCGCCATCCAACCATCAATCATCTATCATCCCTCCCTCCCTCCCTCCCTCCCTCCCTCCCTCCCTCCCTCCCTCCCTCCCTCCCTCCGTCTTCCCACTAACGAGACCAAGCACAGATATTCTCCCTGCCAGATTCACGCTGGTGTATTGATTCTCTCTCTCTCTCTCTCTCTCTCTCTCTCTCTCTCTCTCTCTCTCTCTCTCTCTCGCTCGCTCGCTCGCTCGCTCGCTCTCTCGCTCTCTCGCACGCACGCACGCACGCGTGCTATTCAAGTTAGTGAAATACTGGACCCTCTGTTCCCTGACTGGGACTTGTCAATCAAACATAACACAAGAGAACAAAAGCTGACCAATCGGGGAGGAGCTACTGTATGTGTAAAAAAAGAAAGCCATTCAGCCTTCCTTGAAATGTAGAAGACGGATGACTTTCACTCTCAACGAACAACTCACCAACAATCAACACATCCCATATCGAATTTGCCAAGCTATGTTAAATTGCCAAGTTATTAGATTAGATAAGATTTAAATGAATGTTTATTGCACAGCACAAGTACAGTTCGGCAAAAATAATTTGGCATCTAACCAGAGTGCAAATGCTGCAGTAAAGTGCATGGTAATGTATAATGTACAGTTATACAGATGTAAAAACCTATAGTCTATGCTGGGTAGGTTGCCATGCAAACAACACGGGTGATGGTGAAGGCGATCGGATTTGACCGTACGTATTTGAATACATCGTTAAACCGCTGTGAATCTTCTCAGTGATCTTCCAATATAGTCCATGAAGTCCAACTCCTGTCACTTAGAGGAGCATAGAGGTGGCAGCAGAAGCTCCTTCTCTTGTGCTTTGAATCCACAGGAATGTATCTCAGATCGCATAGCATGGCGCTATTGTGTCATCTCTTAGACACGGAGCTACCAAGCTTAGCTACTGTAATTAACTACCGTGTTATTCTACTGTGTGTGTGTGTGTGTGTGTGTGTGTGTGTGTGTGTGTGTGTGTGTGTGTGTGTGTGTGTGTGTGTGTGTGTGTGTGTGTGTGTGTGTGTGTGTGTCAGATAGGAGTAAGTGTGTGCGTGAGTGAGAAGGGAGTAAGTTGTGTGTGTATTGTGTGTGAGGAGTAAGTGTGTGAGTGTGTGAGTGTGATTGAGTGTCTGTGTGAGGAGTAAGTGCGTGCCTGAGTGTGTGAGGGAGAGAGACAGATGGGAATAATTATGCATGCATTGTGTGTGTATGAGTGTGTATTATTGTGTGTGTGAGCGCACATCGTACACGCATTGTGTACCAGTGTGTGGGTACCTGGCATTGTGTGCGTATAATATACGTGTGTGTATGTGTGTATGTGCGTATGTGTGTGCGCGCGCGTGTGCATGTGTGCGTCGGAGGCACGACCGAGCCGCATGTCACGGAGCTAAAGACCTCCATCACGACGTTGCGTCATCCCTCCTCAGCTGAATCATTAGCGTCTATCGACGGAGCGAGACCAGACATCAACGTGCGTCAACGGAAAACACTCTTGCGTTTCCCCCCCCCCCCCCCATTAAATCCGTCCCCAGCCGTGTAAGAAGCGGTGTCTGGGGAGATTTGAAAAGTGTGTGTGTGTGTGTGTGTGTATGTGTGTGTGTGTGTGTGTGCGTATGTGTGTGTGCGTATGTGTGTGCGTGTGTGTGCGTATGTGTGTGAACTCATTGGCCCTGGATCTAGACGGTATGATAGAACACCTTGGAATATTACGGATGCCTATGCGTTTCAATATGAACGTGTGTGGTTACATCAGGCCATTAAAACATGGGGGGGGAGGGGGGGGGGGGGAATCAGGATATAACGCCCACTTTTCTTACAGATGATTTGACACATTTATGATATTTATCTAAGGATTAAAAGCGCTGCATAATTGTACAATAGATAATAACGTTTGGCGAAATTGCCAATTGTCCCCGCCATTGTCATGTCCAAGAGGCCCCTCGGGATTAAACAAAACAGTACAGCTTCTCAAGGCAAAACCCCCCTGGACCCACTGCCCCTCCAGGGTCAGAAGACGCAATTTTGGCATTGAGACCGCCGTGACCAAATTGCCTGTGTTCTTGTTGTTTTTCGCTCTCCACGCCCCCCAGTTCTGTACAAAACACATACACACACACACTCTCACACACACACACACACACACACACACACACACACACACACACACACACACACACCACACACACACACACACACACACACACACGCACACACACACACACACACACATAGACATACACACACACACACACACACACACACACACACACACACACACACACACACGCACACGCACACACATAGACACACACACACACACACACACACACACACACACAGCGATTATAACTGAAATTACATTCTGCAGGCGGCAGTGATTCGCCAAGGGAAAGTACAGACCCTGAATAAACCAACAGCTCTCGTCCCGGTTGGCGAAGGGGTGGAATTAGCTCGTATTCATTGGTTCTAAATACAAGCCAGAACTGTTCCCCCCCCACAGCTAGCAATATAGCATAAAGATGGAACCAAGATGGCCGCTAGGGGATTAAGGCCTGTTGGAAAGAAGAAGAGGCCGAGCAGGTTAGGTTGGCGTGTTTAACTCCCAGTTGAAAGGTCCTGGGTTCAAATGCCAAACATGTCAGCAGCCTAACTGGTAGGCATCCTTCAGCGATATGTTCCAACCCCTACCTGCTCCTTCACAACCTTTATCTCAAAGACGCTTTGGATAAAAGCGTCTGTTGAAATGAGTAAAAAGTAGTGAATAGGATCTTCAGGATCACGTTGAGGAAATACGGGAAGAGAAAACAAAGAGGTGAACTATTAATTGACTGCTAGTTTAACTTAACGGGCCACTATTTTACCATTGGTAACCATGTGTGATGTCACCAGTGGGAGACTCTACCCTGATGGAGGATAGATCACCTCCCTTGCGGACAGGAGGGCCTTCACAGAATAGTCGACCATCAAAAACACCCTTGTGCATCGTTGTAGACTTAGTGCTTACCCGTGGCTGTTGTCAATCATAGATTTGTTGTAGACAACATGTTCTATATTTTGCCGTTTTTAATCAACCGAACTGAAGGTATTGAGAGAAGGGTGGCTTCTCTGAATAGATAGTGAGAGTAGCTATCAAGGACCGTGTCACACTGATAACTCGTGGATATATCATATAACACCACATAGGTGCTATGCTGCTATACAACTATACATACAACTTTTAGTTTTGATGTTGGGATGTTCCTGGTGGGCGATCATTGTTGTAAAACTTGCCCTACCCATGTTCACTGCACTATCGTAAGTCACTTTGGACAAAAGCGTCTGCTAAATGACGGTAGCGGAATGTTGAATGCGGGGAAACTCCGCCCCCACCGGGAGTCAGCTACTAAACGTTGGCGAACCAACCTACTTTACACAGCCTCTCAGCAGCAATGCGTGCAACATTATATATAATGTATATGTAAAAATGGCTACAAACTGATTTTCGATCACAATATTTTTGTTATAGTTTATGATTGGCTTGACGAGTACTTGTTTACTCGAGTTTGCAACTATAATTGT
This sequence comes from Muraenolepis orangiensis, assembly GCA_027704905.1. NCBI lineage: Eukaryota > Metazoa > Chordata > Actinopteri > Gadiformes > Muraenolepididae > Muraenolepis > Muraenolepis orangiensis. The sequence continues at coordinate 19,111,361 of CM051012.1, read as the reverse complement.
TATTGGGCGAAAATGGAATGCAGCAGATGGTAAATGCTCTGGTGGACTGTAACCAACCAAGACACATTCACACAGGTTCATCCATCGATCACACATCTGGGTGGACACGCCTACTTGCCTAAATGATACACTACAGTCTAAACACTACAAATACAGGCTTTGTTTCTTGTAGACTTTTCCAGACATTTCATCTTAATCTTAATAACAAGCCTAAATCATATCAGAGACAGTACAATCTCTATTTGAAGTTGAAGAGGTAAAAAATGGCAGATTCCTTGATATCTGCTTTGACAGCCAGGTGTCAAAACGAAGAAGACGGGCGCTCCACCAATCACAGATCACTGATTAAATAGAGGGGCAGTGCATGGACAACCCGTAACTTGTGAAGTGCATGTTGTATATGACAGAGAGAGAGAGAGAGAGCGAGAGAGCGAGAGAGAGAGAGAGAGAGAGAGAGAGAGAGAGAGAGAGAGAGAGAGAGAGAGAGAGAGAGAGAGAGAGAACACGATTATCATTTTAATGGAATGTCATAAGAGTTTACAGGGCAGTGAACCAGTCAATCCGTATTTTCCAAAAGTTGGCTTAAGGTTAATTTTAGCGTTATTCTCGCTCCCTCCCTCGCCCACCTTCTCACTCACCATGTGAACTACACGTGCTCTTTAAGATCAGTTTTCTTTAAGATATTAAAAAATACCAAAATTCCTTCCAAGCCGGGAAAAACAAATTCATGAAATATGCTTAGAGGGACACGAAGACAACCAATAGCAGACATGTGGGCTACAACTTCAAAGAGAAAACGACCAGATTCAGGCGATTCACTGCACGTATCGGACCATCGACTGGACAAACCATGGTGAACAAAAGGAAATAAATCAATAAAAACCACATGGAGAGATTGCATTTTAATTACCCCACATGACAGCGGGAGTGCACCATTTAATCGCTAATCAAGGAGACCTTTTTTCCTCTGTTGCCGCCGGCGAAGCTACAGTTGGCTCCCGATTCGTGATGTGAAACTGGGATCGAGCCGATTGAAGTACTCACTCCGATCGACGTCCCCTCGCTGAGGTAACACGAAAAACGGAGCTGCCTCGTTGATACAAAGTAAAAGAAAAGAAAAAACGTTTGCTGAAAGTCCGAAAGTTTAATCGCTTCCAGTTGTGTCACCGGACTGTAATCAGCACTTATTTAGATTGAGTGATTGTGCAGCAAACACTTAAAACAACCTTGTAAACAACAAGTGTGTAGAAGATACTTTCTAAAGGCCAATTCATAAATGGACTGCATTTATAGAGAGCTTTTACCCACTAGTGCTTAACAATTATTGCCTCGCATTCCTCCATTGACCGATGACGTGACAGCCATCTCGTCAGGAGCAACTAGGGTATAGGTGTCTCAGGTGCTCAGGAACACCGGGACACTGCTCAAGAGGAGCCTGGGATCGGAACCAGCAACCCGCTCTACCTGCTGAGCTACAGTAACGCTGTGTGTTTATTTCCTTTACCTTACCGTATGCTGCCGGGTCAGTGAGCACCTCAGGGTTAGAGGTTTTGTCTTGTCGGTCCGGTGAACTTTATGTTCTTTACCTCCGCCATCGGAGATGGAAGGAGGTTATGTTTTTTTTAGCCCCCGTTAAGTCTGTTAGCAAGATGACTCAAAAGGTTATGTACGGAATTGGACAAACTTTGTGGTTAGATTACTTATGGGCCCAACAGTTGATTTGATTTTGGCGCAGATCCCGTATATGTATCCAGTGTGGGCTTAGAAGGTGCTTCAGGTTGAATTGGCCAGGGCCCATTGAGCAGGGAAGAGCTTCAGCTGTGACTGTTTGTCACTTTAGTTTGAGACTTTTTTGGTGTGGAGGAAGTTCCACTGAGTGCCCTCTAGTTCACGACAATGTTAATTTGCGCTCTCTCTTTTTAACCCTGGCTATCCGCCTGACTATCTTCTGTTCCACCAAATGACATATGCTCTTACACGGTTAGCTCAGTGCAACTGCAAAATGCGAACGTTGAAGAAAATATAAAGTATTCCAAGATTGTTCACAGCCAGGAGCAGTTCAAACAAAGTTGGAAATCAGCTCTAGTCAGGTGATCAGGGTAGGTGATGGCAGTGTGCTGGAAAGGTAATTATAGGCTATAAAAAAAAACAAATAAATAAATAAACAGAAAATCTGATAATTAGTTTGTCAGGAAATCTCTTTTCTCTTTGAGTCACCCTGACTACCTTTTCTTCCGTTCCTAAATATAGATTTCAACAGAAAACCAGACTTGTCTCGGCATTTCTTCTCGTCACAAATGTCATCTTCACATTTTCGACAAAGAGATTTAGAGAGAAACGATCCGTTGTTTGATGACGCAATAGAACGCTTTTTTTCTTTTCTGCAAGTCACTGATGATGAAAATAAAGAGACCATGTGACAGCAGTCAGAACAGTAGGCTATGTTTAAACCAAGCAAGGTACTTTTTTTTATTCCAGCAAAACATGTGCTGGATGTGGATGAACAACAGACCACACACACATACCTATATATCAATTTCTTTGCAATTCTCCTCAAAAGAGATATCTGAATGCATTCAATACATTCACAGATACAGTAATTGCTTCATGAAAAGAACATAAATCAAAGCTATAGGCCTACAGTGCAAAACAGCCTTCAGCCTCCACACGAACGAACGAACACACTGGTATATGTTAGGTTGTTTGTCGCACTGGTGAACGCTTATGAATGGCCTGTCAGCGGGTCATATGTGAATGTCATTACTCAAAGGAGCCATGCATGAATCCGCCCCCAAGATCACCAACACGGAACCTTCCGGGTGACACCTTTTAGATTTCATGACTTCATCTTCTGGACAGCTGCAATAAATTAAAAAAAATGTGTGTCTCACCATAGCAATCAGGCAAACCGTTTCTATGTAGCACTTTGTGTGCAAAACAGCAATAAAAAAAGATTGCTTCACAATCAAGGGAGACAACACAACAAGAACAGGAAATGTCCACATAAACACTGCATACTGTATGTTGCATTCTTTCTGACAATCTTTATCTACCTCCCATACATGACCATGACTACATGACTATTGCACAACAGGCGATGCATGCAGCCACTAAAGAGCCACCACCATCAGCCAGATACCAAGGCCGTGGCACTCATGGCTATGACGGAGGCGTTGAATGACTCATCTTCTGTGAATCTAACGTCTGTCAAGCCGCCCGGAAGACGAACAGACGGAGCCCGCTAGTCAGGTGACACGTGCCGGAATCCTTTGGCGCTTTTCCCCGTGACTCATCGCTGAGGCGGATTGGTTTCACAGCGTACGTCACCGTCTGTTGGTGCAGATCGGACAGAATTGAAAGAAGGAACAGCATCCACAGGGCATCCTCTTGGAAACACGATGCAGAACAAAACTGAGAAGCGACGCTCAGCCACAGAACTCAGAAATAGGGCTACTGACTAAACATAACTGCTCTGGGTCTTTCCAAGCGCAGTCTGTGTGAACTAAACTTTCTTCTGAACTGTGTATATATATTTCTATAACTTTTTTTTTAGATCCCACTACATGCCACCAGAATTTCCCTGACAGTGTCTCTTTTGGAAAAGGTTAATTTATGTAATGGCTGTTTCACACAGCTTCCGCCCAAATGTAAAACAGCAATTACATAACCTCAGAACTAGATCTTGACATGAAATCAAAAGTGGGCCAGCCAAGGTCATCCAAATGCTATCTCTCCCTCCTTCCCCCTTCTCTCCTCTTCCACCTCAACCTCTTTTCTCCCCCTCCTCCCCTCCACTGTTCTCTGATTCCACTCTCTTTCTCTCCCCTCTCCTCTTTTACATTCCCTCCCTTCATTTTCCATTGTAACCTGGCTTGATAACTTATTCTGTTCTCTCTCTCTCTCTCTCTCTCTCTCTCTCTCTCTCTCTCTCTCTCTCTCTCTCTCTCTCTCTCTCTCTCTCTCTCTCTCTCTCTCTCTCTCTCTCTCTCTCTCTCTCTCTCTCTCTCTCTCTCTCTCTCTCTCTCTCTCTTCCCAACATCCCAAATAAGCAGACACTTTAATCCAAAGCAACATACAGAGAATTCAGATACATTTTAATAAGGAGACATTGGGGATCAAACCCAGTACCAATCGGCTGGGAGTCCACAACCCTGACCACTACATGCAACGAGGTGTGCCTCAGGAAGCCAGCCTACACCTTGGGAGCACACCTCCAGTTATGTCTTGATATAGATCTGGAATCAGCCTGATGGGGCGTCGGTACAATCAGCGAAACACCAATGAGTGTTCATGATGACATAAGCCGGGAAGTGACGCTTTTAGACATTTTTTAAATAGATGAGTTGATCAAATAATATTAATGCCACTTTGGAATTATTTTTATAGTTTTTAGATTTTCACCATTTACTTTGCCAATGGTGTTTTCTTCGGAAATATGGCACTCGGGATCCCACCGGCTGAAGCTCATCCAATCAGCTGCAAAGTTAGGGTAACTACTGACGTTCCTCAACGATCACTGCCGACCACAGACTTTTCAGACATAATCTGTGAAGCCAATATGGTCCGGCTGTGTGAGGCTACCACTAGATCCTACCCAGGCTGCCAAGGCAGATGGCTTGATGTGTTCTTAAACACTAATCACATGCATGCAGGGCTTCCGAACAGCGCTGCAGATGCCAAGCCAGCAACACAAATTAGCTGTTGCATGTCAACACGTCTTCAGCCAGAGGGAGGGGAGACCAAGCATGTTCATATAAACATGTACCTAATAGGCTTAGCCAATCACTGACGCCGGGCATTAGCAGACTCCCTGTAACCTGTTCCTGGAGCTAATGATGTTGCTAGGCTGGGAGAGGGTTCAGAGTTTTGTAGATATACAACTAGTGAATATATCCTCCAGTTCCTCTGACTACCGAAACACAATTCCCAATCTCTTACTTTGACAAAGTCCCCTCTCTCTCTCTCTCTCTCTCTCTCTTCTCCCTCTCTCTCTCTCTCTCTCTCTCTCTCTCTCTCTCGCTAAATCCATGTCACCTAAACAGATACTGCTCCATCTGAAGCCTGCTCAGAAATCCCACCGTTTCTCTCACCGACAACATGCTCATTCGAGGCACACAGTTCCAGGCGTTCCGTGGGGGGGGGGATGACAACAGCTCGGGAAGGAGGTGACATTGGATGGAGTAGACCTCCTCAGGGACACGTTGCTGCTGTCATGTGAACCCGAACGGATGAACCGCTACGAGTGTAGTGTCTATATTGTACGTACCGTAGCTTTTTACTGTGACTATTTATTACAGACAACTGAACTCAATGCCGAACGGTAGATGGTTCATTTAAAGTTCATACCTGAATAACAACCAACCGATCGGAAACCAACGGAATCTTTCGTGTACCGACGCATGTCCTTTGTAACAGCAGAGAGAGACGAAGAGTGTGTGTGTGTGTGTGTGTGTGTGTGTGTGTGTGTGTGTGTGTGTGTGTGTGTGTGTGTGTGTGTGTGTGTGTGTGTGTGTGTGTGTGTGTGTGTGTGTGTGTGTGTGTGTGTGTGTGTCTGTGTGTCTGTGTGTGTGTGCGCGCACGTGTGTGCGTGTGTAAGGGGGAGAGGGAGAGAACAGAAGCGGGAGATCGCGCGAGGCAGAGAGAAAAAAGTAAGAGTGTGTGACAGAGAGAAAAAGAGAACAAGAAGGACAGAAAAATAGAGAGAGAGAGAGAGAGAGAGAGAGAGAGAGAGAGAGAGAGAGAGAGAGAGAGAGAGAGAGAGAGAGAGAGAGAGAGAGAGAGAGAGAGAGAGAGCGCAAGGAACAAGGTGTGTGTGGTGAGGAACAGCGTAGTGTGGGGTGTTTAATCAGCTATAGGCCTCTACTGAGGTTCACATGGGAGCCAGGACACAGTAATTCCATATTCACAGTGGGTCATCTTGCTCCAGCAGTCAGTAAGCTTCCTGACTGCAATATGTGTTGAGACCAAAGAGCACAGGGTTAGAATATGTCACATGGAGTATGTAGAACCATCCGGCTCCGTTAGCGTTTTGGATTCAAGGCCCACTTCAACGTCGCAAAAGCTTTCCTCCCATGGTTTTAACCCCATCAGCATCTTCCGCTAATCCGCTAATCGATGTTCCCTTTTGCCAACAGCGCCATTCAGTACCGCTAGCTAGTGGATAAGAATCATTGAGCAGTTGGTTTGTATGTACAGGAACCGTTCAAACCTTTAAAATATTTATTTTGATCAAGAATGCACCCCTCGTTGTGCTCGCTCATGAGTCGGCAGTCTCCCCCCCCCCCCGTGACCCCCAATCTGCATATTAGGCGACCAAGGAGCAAGGTTGGGGAAAACGCTGTGTTACAGATATGAGCTTCTGGACCACCTGAGACCACCGCGTTTTAAATTCCGGTCGGGTTGGTTTGAAAAGTGAACTAAACGGAAGATGCTGACGGAGTCGCAGGCTGTCAAAGTTCTCCCTGAAGAAAGTGTATTTTTTATCCAGAGTCTGTCTGGAATAGAGCGCCGTAGCAGACCGGATTCTGCTGATCGGGGACCAGAGGAAACGTCTCTCTGTGTCCCCTGGGGTCTCCGGGAATTTAAGAAACCCCCCCCCCCCCTGGGGTTCCCTTCGACCCTTCAACCCTGCCTGTCCGTCCGTCCGTCTGTCTGTCTATTCATCTGTCTTTCTGTCTGTCCCTGAGCCACAGTCTCTTTGTCTGTTTGTCCGTCAGCACGTCTCTCTCTCTCTCTCTCTCTCTCTCTCTCTCTCTCTCTCTCTCTCTCTCTCTCTCTCTCTCTCTCTCTCTCTCTCTCTCTCTCTCTCTCTCTCTCTCTCTCTCTCTCTCTCTCTCTCTCTCTCTCTCTCTCCCTCTCTCTCTCTCTTCCAGTTTCCAGCTTTCAAGTCCAGTGGAGACAAAGAATTGACCAAGACCAAAAGAGGGTGCAAGCATCACATGAAGTGGCTCGGGTGTTGCACCACAAAACGTTGGCAGTCAGTCTACTTGCAGTCATCCTTGTGGAAGATGCCCAAACCACTGCCACTTCCTACCCTCCCTTTCAGCCGAAACAGCCGTTCCTGGAACATGATTTATGCAGTATTGTTATTAACTTCATAACGGTGTGATCTATGGGAAATCCGACAGTGGGGGGGGGGGGGGGGGGATCAATCCGTCGCCTTAGCGTTTTCTGTGATTCGCTGACGAATGAATCTTGCCAGATCTCCCCAGGAGGGCGGAGGTGAGGACAAGGCGGAAGGTTGTGGATCGTCTCTCCGTTCTCCGGGGAGAGAACTAATTTCCTTGAGGTCTCACGTTCTAACATTTCAGGCCACGAGGTCGAGTCCCGGTTCTGGAACTGGAAAGGTAAAAAGCTTAGCTTGTGCAGAATACATAAGTGTTGTGCCGTCTTGTCTAGATTGATGTCCTCTCTCTCTCTCTCTCTCTCTCTCTCTCTCTCTCTCTCTCTCTCTCTCTCTCTCTCTCTCTCTCTCTCTCTCTCTCTCTCTCTCTCTCTCCTCTCAGTGGTGGAAAATCAATGTTTGGGAGGATATGATGACTTGTGGTGATGAATAGACACACCTATATTTTTTCTTGCGCATGGACAAATTAATCAGGGCTTGTAGTAAATCAAGCGGAGAGATGAGACCCCGGCCCACCCAGACCTGCCATGTGCCATCAGTCAGTCAGATCCACTGTTGACCCGCTCAAGACACAAGACACAAGAAAACACACACACACACACACACACACAGGAGGTAGGCTATGTATTGACTGGTAAAACGCGGCCAGCGCCCCTTAAAAATGTCCCGTTCTCGCTCATCTAAAGATCTTATTTTCCACCGGGCAGGTAAGAGTGGCTACACTGTGGTGTGGAGGTCTTCATTGCGGTGGGGGTCCCTCGAAAGGAATCTTGCCTAGGGCCCCCCCCCCCCCTACTTTATAACGCTCCCCGCCTGTTTCATATGACCACATCAAGAGCATTAGGGTGTATACAGGCCTATATGTAGAAGAGAGAGAGAGAGAGAGAGAGAGAGAGAGAGAGAGAGAGAGAGAGAGAGAGAGAGAGAGAGACCAGAGGAGAGAGAATGGAAGAGAGAAAGAAGGAGAAGGAAAGAGAGAGGAAGATAGGCCTCACAGACCTTGCCTTTTTAACAATATGTTATTGATCATAGTTACGGCGAATATAAAGCGGTTTGAAAACTTCGGGAAAATATAGAACATGCTCACACAGAGGCAGCTGTTATAAAACATCTGATGGTAAAGATTGGGGAGGCACGGAACTGGTTTCATAAACCCGTCACAGATGGTCTCATTTGTTGCCGACAGTTATGTAGATGCATGTAGATGCATCTTAATTAAATGAACACGGGAATTGGCGAATATTGATGACCTCCTCGTAAGGTAATTACAATCTGTACGGTAACAAATGTGGACGAAGGCTTGGTTTACACGGGGAAACGTGCTTGCTTGCACGCCTGGGGATCACATATAACTAACGGTTTAAAGTTGAGTTTGAATATATCATCCCGACTGGGAGGCCTTTGCAGGAAGCCCCGACCTCCAAGCCAGCTACACAGCGGAGGTGAGAGGCCGCTTGCTACAGCTGGCTGAGGAGCCTCGGCAGTACGGGCAGTTTCTAGCTGCTAACGAGGAAGCTACCAGGAGATGGGTGCCAACAAAGGGGAGACTCAAAGCCTCCCCTACATCCAGGCACCCTGAGGTTGTGAGGGTGCGGGCACGGATGGTGGAAGCGCGTAGAAGCTTTGAGAGGGAGAGGACCGAGGAGAATCGGGAGGTGTTGAACGAGGCCAAGCAACTATTGTTCAACACCTACGACAGGATCAAAGGGGAGGAGCTGATGGAGAAGGTGAGGAAGGTGGAGGCAGTGCATGGCGAACGGCAGTATAAGGAGTCATGGAGGGTCATGAATGAGATGAGTGGGCGTAAGAGGCCAAGGGAGGGACAGCTGGCAGGCTGCAGCCCAGGGGAGAGAGTGACCTCTGGCTCACCCACTTCCGGGACCTCCTAGGCACACATCCAACAGTGGAGGGAGCTGAAGAGGAGATACCTGCAGTCCTCAAGAATCTCGACATTGACGATGGCCCCTTTACAGCTGTGGAGTTCGCCGCAGTGAAGTCCACCCTGAAGCAGGGGAAAAGTGCTGGGCCAGACGGCATCCCCCCAGAGGTCCTGAAGAACTGCGATCTTGATACGATCATATTGGAGATCTGCAACCAGGCCCTGATAGAAAACATCAAGCCTGAGATATGGTCCCTCTCCAACATCATCCCGGTGCCGAAATCAGGAGATCTGTCCAAGCCAGACAACTATCGCGGTATTAGCCTGACCTGTGTCATAGCGAAAATGTATAACCGCATGATACTAAACCGGATTCGGGAAGCCATTGATCCTCACCTGAGGGACAACCAAAATGGCTTCAGGAAAGGAAGGACCACGGTAGCCCAGATCCTGGCCTTAAGGAGGATCATCGAGGAGGTGAAGAAGAACAACCTCACGGCCGTCCTGTGCTTTATAGATTTCAAAAAGGCGTTTGACACAATACACAGAGGTGATGATAAAAATCCTTAAAGCTTATGGAGTTCCTCCTAACCTGCTCCGGGCCATAGATGCCATGTACAGGGACACAAGAGCCAAGGTGGTAACCCCAGATGGCGACAGTGAGGAGTTCGACATCCAAGCAGGGGTGTTGCAGGGGGACACTCTTGCCCCCTTTCTCTTCATTGTAGCCCTTGACTACGCACTTAGGAAAGCCATTGCTGGGCGGGAGCAGGAGCTTGGCTTCACAATCACACCCCGGTCCAGAAGAAACCCCGCTGTAGTCCTAGCAGACCTGGACTACGCAGATGACATCTGCCTGTTGTCTGATTGTGTGGAGAAGGCACAGGAGCTCTTGGCCAGAGTGGAGGAGGAATGTTCCAGGGTTGGCCTCAGACTGAACACAAAGAAGACTGAGGTCATCACCTACAACACCCCCCTGGACCACACATCTCTCAAGACAGCAGGGGGCAATGTGCTGGCAGAGGTCAGCGACTTTAAGTACCTGGGTTCCTGGGTCAACTCAACGGAACAGGACCTCAGGGTAAGGAAAGCGCTGGCATGGAGGGCCCTAAATGGAATGACAAGTGTGTGGAAATCCAACCTCCCTCGACATATCAGGCTGAGCTTCTTCCAGGCAACCGTGGAGTCTGTTCTCCTGTATGGCTGTGAATCCTGGACCCTGAAGCCCACTCTACAGAAGTCTCTGGATGGGTGCTACACCAGAATGCTGCGTGTTGTACTGAGCATTAACCAGAACGAGCATGTTACCAACAAGCATCTGTACGGGGGGCTACCAAGGCTAAGTAGCATCGAGAAGGATGAAGCTTGCAGGTCACTGCCACAGACACCAAGTACTCCCAGCTAGCAAACTAGTACTCTGGGAGCCAACACACGGGCACCGACTTAGAGGACGTCCCACGCCGACGTATGTGGACATACTGAGGAAGGATGCGGGTGTGGAGAGCTCCGGGGAGCTAGCCGGATGCATGGAGGACCGAAAAGATTGGAAGCTCCGGCAGCAGGCTCGTCTGAGGACGACCTAGATGATGATCTCAATATGTCAACACGCGCCAGAGAATGGCCACACCCCTTAATCACACCAATCGACGATGGTTAGTCCCATCTCGGATTGCGATTGGCTCAAGTGAGGAACAGACCAAAATGCAGTCAGGGCGGGGCACCATAGACGACGCTGTGGTTAAAGGGGCCACCATGGGGGTTACCACCGGGTGTGGTGTTTATTAGCCATTACAAGCCAACTCTGGATCGGCCTACCAGGTGGTGCGGTCCACTAGGTAGGCTGATGTGTGTGTGCATGTGTGTGTGTATTGGGGTGGGAGAGAGAGCATTACTTCTGAGAACATTGGAAGCCAAGACTGTTATGTGATTGTGTGATTGTGGTGCTTTAAGTGTTGATAGAATTCAAACCGGCAGGTGAGAAGGCCTCTCTCTGCTCAGCCACTGCTCTGATAGAGGCTCCACTGATCCGATACCCGGCCTGGCTATCTCCCAGCTGCCCGCTAGCGCTGCCTGCTCTGAGCTCAACCGCCTAGAAAGCTCCCTCTCTCTCACTTCCTCCTCCCCATCTCTCGCTACTCCTCCTACTCCTAGCTCTCTCTCCTCTGCCCCCCTCTCTATCGTCTGTAGTAGGAAGGGGCCCACAAAGGGGCCTCTCTCTCTCTCTCTCTCTCTCTCTCTCTCTCTCTCTCTCTCTCTCTCTCTCTCTCTACTCCTCCTCTCTCTCTCTCTCTCTCTCTCTCTCTCTCTCTACTCCTCCTCTCTCTCTCTCTCTCTCTCTCTCTCTCTCTCTACTCCTCCTCTCTCTCTCTCTCTCTCTCTCTCTCTCTCTCTCTCTCTCTCTCTCTCTCTCTCTCTCTCTCTCTCTCTCTCTCTCTCTCTCTCTCTCTCTCTCTCTCTCTCAAAAGCTCAGGGCCAAAAAGTAATGCTTGACTTTGAGTCCTTTCAAGACTGTTCTACTGCACAGTGGTGTGTCAGACGCAATTCACAAATGCAGGGAAGACCATGCATTTTCCAGTAGATGGTGGTAATGCAACATTTATGGTAAGTCAGTTGCGGTTCAACTTAACAGAAGAAGAAGATCAAGTGCTGTCACTTGTTACCAGCTTGTGAAGTGAAGGGGCGGTGGTCTGGGATTGTCCCCATTCTTCAGCCTGGGTGTCGCCCACAAATATATGTAAAACACTCAAATGTTTTTTCGGGTTTTCAACACTACCAAAATGTTCTTAGTAGTTTCATCATTAGCGATTTGAAGTCGCCGGTAGCAGTGTATTCCTGGCCAGGAGACGGACCGACTGCCAAGCAACCCCAAAAATAATGATTATATGTCTTGTATTCGGTGCTACAATAATCATCAATAATAAAATTGATCTGCAGTCGTGAGTGATTGTCTGTGCATATATGCTAATTAAGCGCGGCTGATTGGATGGGCTTGACTTTTTTACGGGTCGAAAAAGTCGTTGGCCCATGATACACTAATGTGGCCTTGCTCCCCCCCCCCTCTACAAAAAAATGAACACACAGCAAAGACCAGGGAGATGATTCCGTAGTTGACAGCAGAAACCCTGAACTGATCTCATTCAGTAGGGACTTATAGTAGGGAAAAATGTTATGATGTAAATATTAACAGTCAATTTGCCAACGCTGATATTAATGTGGACGATGGGCATCCAGGGAGATCGTTAGCCGGTTTAGGTTCATCATTCAACGCTATACGGTGTACCCTGTAGCCAAGGGCACACATTTCCTCCGCTAGGCCTACGTTCTAGTCCAGGATCGCACGTCCGCTATCCTATCCGTCCCGTTACGTCAAACTACCGTATGTCCACCTACCGCATGTCTCGGGAGAGTTTACACGCAAATATTATTCGCAAATGGACAACTAATGAATGATTCATAAGGAGGAAATGCAATATGCCTTTTGGCAACCGGTGTCCGCTCCAGGGAGATGTGTACACAATTACACGTCCATGTTTCTCAAATTTGTCATTAGTCATTAGGACCAAATCGGCAATTGCTTAGCAACAGTTGAGTAATTGCTTCTTTATCCATTATTTTTGTGTATTGTGTAGTATTTTTATAAACGATTAGAAATTCACCAGATAGCACACATGTACATCATGTACAATTCTAATGTGGACAGCTTTCTGTAGTGTTGCGAGCTGAGCTAACGCTACCCTTACATACTAAACACACTGGCAACAGCTCGCAACCCTAAAGCCAAGCTGAGTAAAGTTTCGGTCATGTTACAATTTTAAATTAAGGTTCTGGTATTTCCTTAGTTGAATGTTCTTAAGTATTCCATGATTTCTGTAAGTCACATTTGTGTGTTCAACATTTTTGGGGGAATCAACTAATGGAAAATGAATCGGATCGAAGTCTAATTAAGAGATTCCACGATGCATTGAATCGCAATCGAATCGTTGAGAGGTCAAAGACCTACACCCCTACCCATTAAGGATCTTGCATGTTCTCATTTCATTTCTCTGCACAATTCTGGTGTCCTCCTCTATAGGGATGGTTTCATTGTAGGTGGATACAAGTAGCCCCGCCCCTGGTCCCATGAGTAGGCCTTTCTATATATATATATATATATATATATGGATCAAAGCAGTAACATGGGATCAGACGGCACCCCTACAGTTTCTCACTATTAGATAGAAGATATGTATTGGCCATTTGTAACAAGTACATTGGAATGCTTACTCCCCATTCCCTCCAGCAGTATAAATCTCCAAAAACAATACCATAAAAATAAATTACACAATTACATTTTTTTTAAAAAGGACAGCGAAGTGACTGATAGATGGTATGAACATCTATTGAAAAAATATTTAAAAGCATTTAAAGTGCCAGTAGTGCAGCAGCATCATGAGTACAGTGCAGTACAGTGCAGTAGCTGTAATGAGTCCAGAAAGTCCAGCAAAGTATACAAGTGTAATGTTAATGACAATGTTATGATAGTGTAATGTTAATGACAATGTTATGATAGTGTAATGTTAATGACAATGTTATGATAGTGTAATGTTAATGACAATGTTATGATAGTGTAATGTTAATGACAATGTTATGAAAGTGGCAGCACTCCTAGCAGTTCAGTAGGCGCACTGCCTATGGATAAAAACTATCCTTAAACCTAGTAGTCCTTGTACTGATGCTGCGCAACCAGGGACCGGACGGTAGGGGGGAGAAGAGATGGAGCCCAGGGTGGTTGCAGACCTTTATGATGGACATGGCCTTCTTCCGACATCTGGTCCTACAGATCTCCTCAATGGGGGGGAGGAGGACCTACTGGTGGACTTCAGCAAACGTTTAATCAAATTAAAAGGAAAGCATTTCAAGCGTAAGCTAACCTACTGGTTCAAGGCTTTAATGGCGGTAGTTGGGATGAAAGCTTTTTATAAATGGTTTCGCCGGCTCTGGGCAGTTAACAGCGCCTCACTAATGGCAGCCACTCAAACTGGGATATAATGGGTGGGAACGATATATACATATTTCTACCAGCAGGTGGCACTGTGTCCCATGGTATGAGAGCTACAACCATGAACTTCAGGCTCCCAAGAGTGGAGAGCATCTCTCCGTCTCTGTGTCCGTGTCTCTGGGTAAAACAGAGTACACCCAAAAGCAGTGGCGGCTGGTGCATTTTTCACCAGGGGGGGCTATACCATTTTTTTTATTTACAATTACATATTGTTAATTACATTATATACAATTACTTTTTGTATTGAAATGTCGCCCTTCTGTCCATCACTTTCATCATGGCCACGCAAGGCCAGCTCAAAGGCACCACAGAACTTCACACAGTCTATTCTTTTAGACAGGATGTGTTTTTGTCCACCTCCTCATTGTGTTGACAGATCCCTATCCTGTAGCCTTCATCAAGTTGAACAGCTACACTGTTCAACATGATTTGTTGACTCAACTTGACTAAGTCAAGTCATCTTGTTGCTTTGACTGAGTTAAGTTTAGTCAAGTTGATTCAACATTTAGTGTCAAGTTGATTACACTTCAATCAATTAGTTGATACAACTTGTAGTCTGTTGACACAACTTCATGTGTCAAGTTATTTGGACTAGAAAATATTAGTTAAGATAACTTAAAAAGATGTTGGTTCAACTTATTGTATCAAGTTTTTACAAATGTCTATCAAGTTGGCTCAACATGTAAAACTTTGTTTGTTCAACTTCTATTACCAAGTTAGCTTACCAGGACAAGCAAACCAATACCAAGCAAACCAAAGCTATACTATAAATCTAAATGAGAATTAGCTTAACCTAAATATTAACACATGTAAAGAATTGCTGAAAAGACATTTCAATCAGGACTTTTATTACAATATCAAGAACTGTATTCCAACTCCAACCCACACACTCATTAACTGTTCAGTGTTGGTTTTTAAATTCAAATAAGTGTGTCAATGGATGTCAACATATAAAGACCTTCCTTGGGACATGTAAAAACAACACCCTCCAACACACAATTGCTTTTGCTCGGGGCTGCTCAAAAACTGAAATGACACGGTCCCATAGATAAAACTGTAATTGAGTGACTTGTTAAACAGTCCATTCTGAGGAGTAAGTGTGCAGGGTTGCTGCAGTAAAATGCAGTAAAACATAGATATCAGGTTGATCTGGGCCCAGATCTTTCACCTTAAGTTTGTCCGCCAAACTTATTCTCTCAAACGGCTCTTGAATGAGAGATTTCACCGAGTTAGGGACCGTAAAATACATAAAAGTAAAAATGCAATTTAGAAAATGCAATATATCGGCACAGAAAAAGAGCAATATGTATATATAAATCAATGTAATAAAATATACATTGTTATATGCTATACGCCCTTGTTCAGCAGCCTGATGGCCTGACTGTGGAAGCTGTCTCTGAGTGTATTTGTGAGGCACTTGATACTGAGGTATCGCCCGCCTGGCGGTAAAAGTGAGTGAGTTTCCATGAGGACACCCACATGCACACGTGTCTGTTGATCATTCAACGCTATACGGTGCACCCTGTACGGTGTACCCTATACGGTGTGCCCTGTACGGGGTACCCTATACGGTGTACCCTATACGGGGTACCCTGTATGGTGTACCCTGTACCCTGTATGGTGTACCCTATACGGTGTACCCTGTACGGTGTACCCTGTATGGTGTACCCTGTACCCTGTATGGTGTACCCTATACGGTGTACCCTGTACCCTATACGGTGTACCCTGTACGGTGTACCCTGTACCCTATACGGTGTACCCTGTATGGTGTACCCTATACGGTGTACCCTGTACCCTGTATGGTGTACCCTATACGGTGTACCTTGTACCCTATACGGTGTACCCTGTACGGTGTACCCTGTATGGTGTACCCTATACGGTGTACCTGTACGTGTACCCTGTACCCTATACGGTGTACCCTGTACCCTATACGGTGTACCCTGTATGGTGTACCCTGTATGGTGTACCCTGTACGGTGTACCCTGTATGGTGTACCCTATACGGTGTACCCTGTACCCTATACGGTGTACCCTGTACGGTGTACCCTGTATGGTGTACCCTATACGGTGTACCCTATATGGTGTACCCTATACGGTGTACCCTATATGGTGTACCCTATACGGTGTACCCTGTACCCTATACGGTGTATCCTATACGGTGTACCCTGTACCCTATACGGTGTACCCTGTACGGTGTACCCTATATGGTGTACCCTATACGGTGTACCCTGTACGGTGTACCCTATACGGTGTACCCTGTACCGTGTACCCTGTACGGTGTACCCTGTAGCCAAAGGCACACGTTTCCTCTGCTAGGCCGACGTTCTAGTCCAGGACCGCACGACCTCCATCCCATCCGACCCGCTACGTCAAACTACCGCATGTCTCGGGAGAGTTTACACGCAAATATTATTCGCAAATGAATGCAGGACAACTAATGAATGATTCATAAGGAGGAAATGCAATATGCCTTTTGGCAATCGGTGTCTGATACAGGGAGATGTGTACAACATGAATTGTGAAAATGAGTATTTTTTTGGTTAATTAAGATTGTAGGACCAAATCGGCAATTGTTGCTTAGCAACAGTTGTTGAGTTATTGTTTCTATATCCATTATTTTTTGTTTCTAGTGCAAACAAAAATAACAACTAATATTGTGTAGTGTTTTTATAATCGATTATAAATTCACCACACAGTACACATGTATTTCATGTACATGCTTGCAATTCTAATTTGGACAGCTTTCCGTAGTTGTTGCGAGCTAAGCTAACGCTACCCTTACATACTAAACTCACTGGCAACAGCTCGCCATACCTCCACCAATGCCGAGTAAAGTTTTGGTCATGTTAAAATAAAAAATTAAGTTTCTATTATTTCCTTTGTTTGATGTTCTTCAGTTAAGTATTCCATGATTTCTTTAAGTCACATTTGTGTGTTCAACATTTTGGGGGAAATAAACTAATGGAAAACGGACATTTCATGATGCATTGAATTGCAATCAAAATCGTTAAGAGGTCAAAGTGTCACACCCCAACCTATTAATGATCTAGCATGTTCCTACTGTGCTAATCACTCACTTTTGGTGTCCTCAGGATGGGGGGGGGAGAGAGAGAGAGAGAGAGAGACAGAGAGAGACAGAGACAGAGAGAGAGAGAGAGAGAGAGAGAGATCAAAGCAGTAAGCAACATGGGATCAGACAGGCACCCTTACAGTTTCTGATCACTATTGGACTTGTACACCCCTGTCATAAAGCGGTGGTGGACTGCTCTTCTCCGCATCATTTGTTGACAAGCAGAAGGCTTTATAACTGGCAAAGTCGAAGTCAGAAGCCAAAGAGCCAATAATTGATATAACCGGAGTTGACACAAATATGACTCTGCATATATACATATACATTGGACAGTAACAAGGATTACAAACCAGCTAAGATAATCGGAGATAAGATAAACTTATAGCTAGCGGAAGACCCATCGTTGGTGGTGTGTGACATAAAGCAAAACCAAAGTTACATAATGCAAGAACAGGACAGTCTCCCTATAACAAGTCTGTGTACCATCTAAACGATTTTTTTTAAAGCTCTTTACAACGTTGTTGGAGCTTTAACATTTAATGGAAATTGGATGCACTGAAATGAGCTTCAGAAGAAAAGTAAGACCTCAAGAAAATCTGGTGAATTAAAAAGGAAAAACTGAATTTAATGAGTTATTTATTTTTTTACTCTGTTTGCAGTAAATAGTATAAGGTAAAATCACATTCACTTAATGCTGTTATAACATATATGCCTCATAAAACACCGTATATGCTTAACCATGAGCGAATAACGGCCAGAGTAATGGTCAGCAACTGCTTTCAACAAGGCAATTTCTGTGTAACACACCGCCATCTGGTGGCCAATATGAGAACTGCAACAGTATTATTTGTAAATATGTAACCTAATAGCAGACTACCCCGTTTACACATCTCTTGCAAATTGTATGACACCAAACTTTGAATACCATACAATAACAAACCAATTGTAAAACGAAATAAATAAAAAAGTTGGTAATTGATGGGAGAAATTCAACACAAAGTCAAACATTGCTTGTCAAAGAAGAAATTTATTAAAGGATTGGGATAATACATGAACCCTTAAGTCAACAATATACTACTCAGTTATAAATATATATATATTCATATTATTCATATTAACAACACAACTTATGGTGAATATTATGAATTGGGAAACAAAAGTCAAGTGTTAAAAGTATTTTGTTATTCTAAAAGCGTCCGTAAAGTCAACCGTACGATCCAATAGGAGTTCACTTTCTCATGGTGGCCTCTTCCCATTGGCCAGACGCTACCTGGATATGTGGGAGCTGGCCTGTGATTGGCTAGAGGAGGTGGTGGCAGCGCTGAGCTGGGAGAAGCCACTGTGACTGGACTCCAGACTGGTCATGGACCCCCTGGGGGAAAAAGAGTATGTAAATATTATGCAACACATCAAATAAAAAAAAATTAAACAGTTCATTTAACCTTGAACTAAATCTGCTCATTCAACTCATCCATTCAATTAAACAGCTTGTATTAGTGTTAGCCGTTATGCACCGTCAACGGGTGTATTCCATCAGCTGCTACACACAGTCGTTCACAGACCTCTTAGCAGACCAAATCATACGGTTCGCAGACCAGATGCTACACACTGTTTGCAGACCTATTATTAGCTACATTCCGTTAGCAGACCAGGTAGCGGGGAGATACTAACCGAAGGCCTGAGGGCCAAAACGTTGTCCAAATTAGAGTCATGCATGCACCTTGGTGTGCGTTACTTTCCAGTCAGACACTTTCCTATTATCATCATCAGGTACATGTTTGCAGACATATGTGCGGCTACATGCCGTTAGCAGACCTATTAGCGGCTACATACGGTTAGGAGACCAGATGCTACATGCCGTTAGCAGACCCATTAGCAGCTTCAAACGGTTAGCAGACCTCTTGTTAACTGCGAGCAGACGTAAGATAGCAGAGACCGCTAGCAGCGCGGGAAGACACCAGCCTACTGCCCAGTTAGCGGATTGGTGGCGGGTGGGGGGGGGGGGGATTAGCAGCAACGCAAGGCGGCCGCTGAGCGGACCACCAGACTGACCTGAAGTCCTGTGAGGCCAGCACCTCTGTGTAGTAGATGACCTTGCACTTGTGGGAGGACACCTGGAGGGAGGCGAGCACGTCGTCCACCCGCGGGAGGCTAGAGGCGGCGCAGGCCGGGGCGCTGTGGAAACGCCACTGGAGGAAGTAGAAACCTGGCCAGCGGGTGATGTGGGAGCCCTGGAGGGGAGAGAGAGGGACAGAGAGAGAGGGGAGGGGGGGGGGGGGGGGAGAGAGAGAGAGAGTGAACTTACTGCCGGAAGCTACAAAAGCCCGTTTGGATGTGTCATTGCTATGGCAACGTAAGTGCTCAGAGAATTTGGAAACTGATTTTGTTGCAACGGAAGCACTAGTCGGTTGGTTGACATAAATACGCAAATGTAAGGATTCATCTTCTATTTAGATTTAGATTGATTTTAGATTTAGATTATTTCCCAATGGGACATAATCAATTCAAATCAATGCTTGTATAACAAAACTCCTAACTACTTCACTAATCCTGTTACGTACACACAAATGCATTAATGGTTATGCACCTCCCTATCTACAAGAACTCATTACTCCACAAACTGCCACCCGCAGCCTCCGATCTGCCACCAGCTTGCTCCTCAGGGCCCCCAGTAATATGCTCCGCACCGTGGGGGGGGGGGGGGGGGGGGGACCAGTGGAATGGCCTTCCTCATTCACTTAAGGGCAACACAGATCCTGGAGTCTGTTAAGACAGGCCTCTTATTTAGGAAGACCTTTTTATGTTAATATTAGAGGTCGCTATTTTTAACTTTGTAGCACTATCATTTAAATGTGTTAGTATTATTAAAACTCACACAAATAAGTCATAGGACCCATGAGGAATACAAAATACAGACTGGAGACTTGTGTGACACATTGGATTGAATGTGTTACAAGGGAACTCAAACCCCTCACCTTGGAAGAAAATGTGGGTCAAATAAAGCTAACCGCATCCTTGTAGTTTACTACAGGAATGGACGGGCCCGTACCCATGGGAATTGAACTGTTGTACATTGCGGTCCCAATAATGTAGCAAGTGGAGAAATCACAGCGTCCATAATTAGTTTCTCACCAGTTGCCAAGAAGCGTGTCAGTGTTAATCATTAAAGTAGTCTCTCTCTCTCTCTCTCTCTCTCTCTCTCCAGGTGGACTAGAGTCCCTGGAGCTTGTGTTCAGTTGTTGGATGAGCCAGTGCATTGCCAGCTTCAAACTCCTAGGATTGAGTTAGCGTACGGGAGGATCCAACGCCCCAGTTTCAGAATGTCATCTTGTGATTATTTTTGCAAGCGTCACTTCATGTGTGAAGGGTGATATCGGTGGCCATTTCCTCCCGTCAACCTATCGTGCTGTGCGTTAAAGACGGCAACGTGATCAGTTTTATTTTAATTCCAAAATACAAATTCCACTTGTGCTCCACACTGTGCTCCTACATATTAGTTTCCGCACAAAGGGAATTTTTTTTCCATCGAAAAACGGGAGCGAAATGGTCGCCCCGTCGGGCCCCGTGGTAGCCTTGTCACAACCAGGGTGGAAGTGGAACTCCTGACCTTTGTACGACTTTAATGCCGGGTTAAAGTTGTATAAGGAGTTCCACTCCCACCCTGCTTCCCCATCTGTAAATTTAACAGCGAGTGTCCCGCACGGGGCTTGAACTCACGACCTCCGGCATGAGAGGCGGCGCTCTAAAACGGGAGAAGCTAAAAACCCACGGGCTCTTAGCTTCATCGCTAGAACTTCTTTTAGGTGTCGGGGAGTGAGGTTTACACACTGCACAGCGCCCCCTGCTGGCGTCCTCCCTTACAGAGAAGCAGAGCAAAGGGCAGCCCTACCTGAACGCTCTCCCCCTCGCGGCAGACCAGGGCGGTCTCCACCTTGCTGTAGTCCTGGCCCAGCACCCAGTTCCGGTCGATGAGCTGCAGGTTGGCGCAGCCCGGCGTGGGGATGGCGTGGGCGCCCAGTGAGTCCTTCCTGGGTGTTGGCTGCGGTGCCCGCCTGGAGTGCAGGATGTTGAACACCACGTCTCCCTTGCACACGTCGAAGTCCCACGTGATGACGGACGACACCTCCGATATTTCGATCAGGAGCTGGGAGGGGGGAGGGGAAGAGGGAGGAGTTCCGAGTGAATCACGGCGCTACTAGGCAAGACCCTACGTTTTTACTGTCCACAAGGTGGAAACTCAAGAGATATAACACAAGTTGTGTGGTAACCTGCACTAGGGTCACTTTTCATCCAAGGAATTTGTTTAATTGTGGTCCACTGCCACCCGCCGTGGGAAATCGCAGATGATGGCAACTGTGGTGTGAAGATGATACAGCTATATCTGTAGCCATCACTCAAGCCACTGGAGGCTACTTAGATGATATGCTAGATGCAATAACAGACGTTAACATAACTTTAAGCAAAAATGGAATCAAAAGAAAAGCATTGTGTGTGTGTGTGTGTGTGTGTGTGTGTGTGTGTGTGTGTGTGTGTGTGTGTGTGTGTGTGTGTGTGTGTGTGTGTGTGTGTGTGTGTGTGTGTGTGTGTGTGTGTGTGTAAATGGGGGGGGGGGGGGGGGGGAGGAGACATGGACCTACTGGTGGACTCCGTTTAATCAAATTAAAAGGAAAGCATTTCAAGCGTAAGCTAACCTACTGGTTCAAGGCTTTAATGGCGGTAGTTGGGATGAAAGCTTTTTATAAATGGTTTCGCCGGCTCTGGGCAGTCAACAGCGCCTCACTAATGGCAGCCACTCAAACTGGGATATAATGGGTGGGAACGATATATACATATTTCTTCCAGCAGGTGGCACTGTGTCCCATGGTATGAGAGCTACAGCCATGAACTTCAGGCTCCCAAGAGTGGAGAGCATCACTCCGTCTCTGTGTGTCCGTGTGTCTCTGGGTAAAACAGAGTGCACCCAAATTGTATCTATAATAACATATGTTTATATATAAATATATAACTAGTTACTAGAAGGATGTTTACAGAACAATCTTCCTAGCATGACTACGTCAGTCTGTGTCAGTTTCCAGGACACCCACATGCACACGTCTGTCTCCTGCATGTCTCATGTCACACGTGCACACTGGGTAAACTCCGATCTACAAGGAGATGGAGGGGCGACCTCTACCACCACGGACCCTCGGCATTTAGAAACATGAGCCCCAGCGGTTAGTTTCCAGGCTGGTACCCGATTGGTAAATAGAGCCGATGGTCTGATACCATTCAGAAATTTAGCAGAAGATTAATTTCAACGTGACTTCCAGTGAATCTTGGGGAAACACTACATAAAAAGGAGCAGGTAGGGACTTGGTAGGCGTCTCGCCCAAGGGCACCTAACGGTAGTCTGCTGACATTGGGGAAGTCGAGCCACCAACCACAATGAGAACCAGTATCCTGCTACCAATACTGTAGTCCGTCATATGTTTTACTTCATTCATCTAGGACAGGCTGGCTGGACATCAGAAGCTGTTTGAGAGCAGCGTCCTGCCAACCTAAATTATTCAAGTGGACTCTCAAAACTTGCTTAGCATAGCATTCCCTGATACTTTACTGTTGGGGGGGGGGGGGGGGTTAGGGAATGACTGACTGTGACTGTGACTGTGGATATGAGACGCTGTTAGCACCCTGCTACCCTGCAAATTAAACTAAAGCAAACCGCACGGTGTGCTTAGCGTAGCATTAACACGTGCCCTGAAGCGTCCGTTAACTGTTAGCGCCAAGTGTTTAGCGAGCCACTAGGGTTGGGCACGCCGTGACATTCTTCAAACAGGTTTTTTGATCATTAGTCAAACACCGAAAACACTGAAGCAGAAACCAATAGCAGAGCAGGATTGTATGTGCTAGTTTTTCTTGCCGAAGGCAAAAGGAGGAGTGAGTATTTGTTGAGGTCTCCGGTTTCCCGGAGCTATAGTCAGCCTTGTTTACAAACACAAACGCCATCTTCCTCTCCGTTTGTTGTGTTGTGAGGGAAGAAATGGGTCAAATTTCTCCTTGTGTGTGTGTGGAAAAATACAAGGCAAACCATGTTATGCTGATTGGATTATTAGATTAAACTTTAGAGACACACACACACACACACTCTTTTGGTTTTACTTTCACTTTTAACCCCAATACATTATTATTATTATTACATCAAATAAGCCTTGTGCCAATATCAACATGTTCTCTGGAAATTAATGACTAAGTGTAACTTTGATCGAAGCATGAATAGGCATGAACAAGAAACGCCTTTTGGCTTTTATGTGAACAAACTCAAACAGCGCACAGGGCGACAATTTGTTTTCACTGAAGAGTACCTAGGCTTCTCAACAAACATAATATTATACATGTTGCATGTTTCTAATGCAGTACACGCTATGTTTACCATCAAGACAAACGGCTGGTGTCAGCAATAGAACGTTTATTTGCATCAAATTAAACCGGCGAGGTATAAGCTTGCACACCGTACTGCTAAAGCCGGAAACTGCCCAACGATATGAACAATCCAGTGTTGTCCGTTTAGCTTAGTTTTTAAATAATGCATTATTTTTCCAATAGTTTTTTTTAAGAGTGTATTGAGGACTGCTGTACAATTTTGTTGTACTTTACACAATGACAATAAAGGCATTCTGATTCTGAAGTGTATCGTGTTAAACAACAAGGGCGCAGGGCGGCCCTAATGGTTAAGGTGTACGACTCCCAACCCAAAAGGTACCGGGTTTGATCCGGTCTCCGGTCTACTTGGTCCTATACCTGCTCCTTAATGACCCGGCATTCAAATTCACTAAAAGACACATTGGATAAACCTGTCTGCTGAATGAATAATTGAATGAATGAACAGTGTGTAGAAGGGGGGGGGGTACCTCGTAGGGGGCTCCCTTGAAGACGCTGGCACTCTTGTAGATGGCGTCGGCCCACAGCCGGTTCTCCTCGCTCTCCAGCTGCTCCGGCGTGCGGTAGAGACTCTTGGGGACCACGCCCCCTTCTGGCAGCTCACACTGGACACAGGAATACAGGAAGTGAGGGCCGAACAGGACCAAACAACGTGGACATCTCACAGAACAGCAAAAGTGACTGACTGACTGAAGGACTGAGATATGAAATATACATGCAGACAAACTAGGTTGCGTGTCAAGTGGCACTTGGCATGCGTCTCCCATTAGAAATGTATTCAGATCACTTTTCACTTTTTTACACTCGCGCAAAATGTTAAGATAAGAGTTCTCCATTAGTCTCGGCTGCCCGGAATGTTGAATGTTACACTTTGATGCTTTAGCCAGACTACAATTTCTGGTTCCGGTACCAATCTGAGCAACGACTACTCAACCACACACACACACACACACACACACACACACACACACACACACACACACACACACACACACACACACACACACACACACACACACACACACACACACACACACACACACACACACACACCACACACACACACACACACACACACACACACACACACACACACACACACACACACACACACACACACACACACACACACACACACACACACACACACACACACACACACACACACACACACACACACACACACACACACTTTTTCCATCTCCATGGTTCGGAGTGCGTTTAGATATGGGGGTTTACAGACCCCCCCATCGGGTTTGGTCATGGATCCTCTCTTACCATGCAGGAGCCCCCCAGGAATTCGGGGAGGATGGTCTTGTCGATGTAGTCCAGCAGACCCCCCGGACCCTGGTAGTCGTTCCCCGCGTACACCAGGAACTTCCTGCGGGTGTTCTCGTCGATGAAGGGGCTCACCTGGAAACACACACACACACACACACACACACACACACCTCGTCGGTCATTGACTTGTTTCAATGACCGAACAAAAGCCGACTCCTCCGCCGACAAGCTGGAGGTGATGTCATCGAAAGCCAAACGTCAAGTGATTTGTTGACGTCTCCCGGTTTGGCATCAGACAATCCACCCTAATTTCACACACCCTTTCACAACCTTATCTTATGGTTTTGTTGTGCTAACGGGCCGTTCCACTGGCACATTTTCATTAACTGTAGTCAAAAGTTCAGGCAAGGGAACCTTATCGGAGCTATAGTTCTGGTGCTGCGACACGGTGAAAACTTTTAGTTTTGAATCCCGGGGCCAAGAAGAAAAACTTCAGTGCATCCGTGAGCCCCGACCGCCGGCGCACACACACACACACACACACATACACTCACACACACTCTCTCCCAGACCCCCCACAGCCTCCATGTCTGATAACTACTGGATGCTTCATACGTTTCTTATAGTTTTCTTCCACCGGAACATTTTCATTAACTGTAGTATTAACTGTAATCATAATGTCCCCAACCTGTCGAAATGTACCCTAAGACCAAACAGAAGGGCTCAGAATAAACTTCAAAGGGTGAGTTGTAATAATTTGACTATTTACTACAATGTCCATGATGCATTGCACCGCAAGCACTTTGTGTCGAGTCGGCCATCATGAGAACGTGTTTACATCCGGGTGATCGAGCGTTCCAGGAGGCAGATATAAGTTTGGCTATCTTTTGTTTATAGTTTGGTATTTTATATTTGGCAACCTGTGGAGTATATGGATAACATCATGTGGTCTCATTGTTCTGTGCTTGGTTGTACAGGATATCGAGTGGCTACGGTAATATTTCACATTAAGTAACTATTGAACATAGTAAAACAGTGGTTAGCGGTAGTGGAGCCCCGCAATCGTCAAAAGTATATATTTGTATAAGCATTTCAATAATAATAATAAGTCATGAATGAATGGTGAGGAATTCATGCAAAGGTGACGCGGTCTTGTTGAGGATATAGCAACAGGGTCTCACCAGGGTCCAGAGCACGGGGAAGACTCGGGGAGCCCGCAGTATCAGCAGGCGCCCCAGGGTTTCAGGGTAGTTGGCCTCCACCACCTCGATGATCCTCAGCAGGGCCTTCACGCCGGGCCTCCACAGGTGCCGCATGTTCAAACCCTCCAGGTCCACCAGGCACGTCCAGCAGCTAGCAGAGCAGCAGCAGATGTTACTGTTAGCCTAGCATTTGGCTATCATCTAAATGTGACTATTTAGAGTAGATGTTAGCGTAGCGTAGTCTAGCATAACAACTGGATATAATAACTGGATATGCCTGTATGTTATAAGTTGATGAATGCTTGTCGCATTACAAAAGTGTAAAGTGCCGAGGCCTCGGTTCTGTTGTACCTGATGGGTCGACCAAACACTCTGGTGTTCTCCTCACAGCGCCGCAGACCCTCCTCGTTGATGGACAGAACCTGGGGCGACAAATGACGGACCTAGGTTAGGACTTCTACTTCCAGAACCCATCCACCATGCTATAGCTAAACCTCTGGGGGAGGGGTGGGGGGGGGGGGGGGGGTAGACTGCATAGCGCCAGGGCCGGGAAAACAAAGTGCGAGGGGTGGAGTTACGCAGCATTTCCTGTTTTGCTACGAAGAGTGAAGAGTGTTTCCTGCACAAAACTGAGACGGGTGTCTTCACAGAGCTGGGGACAGGGGTTTGCGTCTTAGACTCGAGTCGCACTGAAGTCGCATACTCTGACTGACTTGAGACTTGACTTGAGACTATTCCACAAAAAACACTTGGACACTGGAGATTTTTTTTCATCATCAAATAATCATTAAGGTAATGTCTGACCAGATGAATGTCGTTCCCTCCTTCTTATTTCTCCGTTTCCAATATAGCGAGAATTCAGTAATTTAGAAAGAGGGCACACATTTTTGCCGGGCCAGCAGCCTCGTAAATCCAGAATGCACTTTGCAGGCTTGGGGCTTGGCCATGATGGCAACTGCCAAATTGCAAATAATAAAGTACAATATTACACATATCGGGAAAAATAGGACCTGGGGTGTGTGTTAATTTACGCCACCAATCATCGAAGTGTTTTAGGCTGTATTATTACGTCAAGCTGGTCCCGTAGCTTGAGCATAGTTTTGATAGAAATGTTGAGCTTAGTTTCGATAGAGATTTGAGCTAAGTTTAGATACATTAGTTTAGATGTTAATCTACTGAACCTAGGTGAGGACTTCTAGGTTACCACTTTACAGAACCTAGGTGAGGACTTCTAGGTTACCACTTTACAGAACCTAGGTTGGGACTACTAGGTTACGACTTTACAGAACCTTAAGACTTCTAGGTTAAGACTTTACCTAGGTTAGGAGACCAAAGATAAAAGTCAACATGAACTGGTGGCAAAAGGCGTCACAGAGCAGGGTGGAAAGTGAAGGGCACTGAAGGTGAGGATGGAAAGGTGAAGCAGTGCATGCCATGTCACAGGTAAGCAGAAGATGGAGTCACCTGTCGGAGGAGGGCCTCCTCTCCCAGGGCCCGCACCAGGCCTTTAGTGTCCATCTGACCCAGTCGCAGGATATACAGCGGACGGCCGTCTGAAACCACAAACGCGTACAGATATAGCATACATACGTAGTAAGGCATCGGGAACCACGCTTAGTGAGCGCTCCAGTCAGCTTTTGCGTTCTGGCTGGGAGACGCCACCGTGGCAAATGGTGGCGTCCAGCGAGCTTGCTGATATATTTTCGCTGGCGAGCGCTGTAGCATCGGCCTGCCACTTTCGCTCATGAAGGATGACCTCGTTCCCTGTGCGTCGATCGCTCTCTCCGGTGTTGTGATCGAATCGAAGGTGGCTCGATTCACATGGTTTGTTAATCTCTCTCTCTCTCTCTCTCTCTCTCCTCACTCAATCTTGCACACACACACACACACACGCACATGCAGGCCTTAGATGGAGCTTTACACATCATCAGGCCCCTGGGGGGAAAAAAAGTTCAGCACAACTTCAACTTCTGGACACTGGCTGTATCCTTGCCACACATGCGCTCACATGCTGGGGCTGTGGTCAGCGATCAGAGATGCATGCTGGGAGTTTAACAACAGCCTTTGAGTCTCTTGGGGCACTCAAAGAAGAAGTGTTTTGTACTTTCACATCCATGGGTTAAGTTCCAGGTTTAGGAGAAGGCAGAGAGTATATCGAATCATTAGAAGACCTCAGACTGTTTCAGTTTTTCGGTCGTGACGTTCCGGCTCTCGTCACGTCTTCATTAGACGGGGGGGGGGGGGGGGGACAGCCATGGAGAGAAAAAAAAACCCTGGAGCAATGCCCAGCGTGGCAATTAGCGATGGCCATATACCTCCAACAGATGGTCAGGGCTAGCCTTCACGGCTAATCATCGCCGGTTTAACTCAGCCCCCCGTGTGACCCCCCCCGCTGCAGATGCAGCCTTGGGCTCATCCCTGTATTAACGCCATACGTCTCCCGCAGCTCAGAACGAACCCTTGATGTATTTTTTATTGCATAGACTTTGCTTGCACAGTCAAAAGTTCAGGCAAGGGAACCTTATCGGAGCTATATTTCTTGTGCTGCGACAGTGAAAACTTTTAGTTTTAAATCCCGGGGCCAAGAAGACAAACTTCAGTGCATCTGTGAGCCCCGACCGCCGCACGCACGCACGCACGCGCGCGCACGCACGCACGCACGCACGCGCGCACACACGCACACACCACACACACACACACACACACACACACACACACACACACACACACACACACACACACACACACACACACACACACACACACCACACACACACACACACACACACACACACACACACACACACACACACACACACACACACACACACACACACACACACACACACACACACACACAGAGCCATCGGATCCTTTTGCTTTGGGGTTCCGACCCGCGCTTTAAGAAACGCCGCTCTGATGATACGACTCGAGACGGAGCCAAGCACGCCGCGGTCGATTTTCCCTTCCCGAACAGCCGGTTTTCAAACAAACGTCGGGACTCGGTGGAAATAACTCACTGCTGACTGTCTGCACTGCAGTCAGACAGCAGTGTCTTTGGTTAGGTGTGGAAAGTGCTGAATGACAACTTCCAGAGAAGGAAAACAATTGTCAAAACAGGAGGACACGTTGGGAAACATTCCTGATCTGTCTCAAGGTAGTTGTTGAGGACTGCAGGCCCACCCGTGTGTGTGTGTGTGTGTGTGTGTGTGTGTGTGTGTGTGTGTGTGTGTGTGTGTGTGTGTGTGTGTGTGTGTGTGTGTGTGTGTGTGTGTGTGTGTGTGTGTGTGTGTGTGTGTGTGTGTGTGTGTGTGTGTGTGTGTGTGTGTGTGTGTGTGTGTGTGTGTGTGTGTGTGTGTGTGTGTGTGTGCGCACAGGAAGCAATGTACAACGCTACTAGGAGACCAAAGTAAGCAGGATTCCTTCTGTTACAACATTTACACAAGGGATAACGAGGCCATGTTTGAGAAGCATGCAGAAAAGACACAACAGTGTGTGTGTCAAGTGGTGTACTTGGGGACACAGGAGTTTGCGGACTCATTTGCATGTTTGTACGTATGGTCCCATTCATACGTACAAACAGGATCCCTAATGTGTACCCACGAGCAGAACACTGTTAACTAAATAGTGTGATGGGATTTGCATAATGTTCACTGATGTACATTTAGTTCGATATTACCGGTAGCTGTCCACAAGGTTAGAGCAAAGTGTGGGAACGCAGATGCAAGTTGATGGCACACAAAACTTTTAGACCTAGAAAAGGGGCGCTATAAGAAAGGTTGGGAACCCTTGGTTATAGTGTTCAATTCCCGGGCAAAAAGGCATCCGGGTTCAAAAACCCCAATTGTCTGAGGATGGAGGGTGCTGGCAGAGATAGGAGGGGTTCCTCACCCCTGTCGTGGTGGTGCCAGCCTCCGGTGTAGTAGTCAGCCAGCAGGCCCGGGGGCTCCCAGGAGTCCAGCAGGAAGTCGACCTGGTGCTGCTTCCTCCAGGTGAGCGACTGGCAGAGCACCTCCCGGGCCTTCTCCAGGTTGAAGTCCCGGGAACGCAGGAAGCGCAGCACGTGCTGGTCCTTGGGTATCTGTAGTTCAAGGTTTAGAAGCGTTTGATTTTGTGAAATGGTTGTCATTATAGCTTGCTCAGTAAGCACTTCAGGATGAGATTTGGATTCAGTATGACATGCTTTGTGGACATGTCACCTTGGATAAGAGCGTCTGCTAAATTACTAAAATGGTAGAATTCGGTCAGGATCAGGTGCACTAACAAGACCGCCAACTTTGTCAATTTGGGACGAGATGACAATGTAAAACAGTGCAACACTTTCTAGCGTAACATATTTCCTAGGATCTGACAGCAACACCAATTACTTTCACAGCTGGATTGCTGCTCTACTGTGATATTGTTTTTTCTTTATGTGACGATGATTGGAAGAAGAGCACAGCTGTTTGACAGTTAAAGTGTCTTTGGGTACTTAGAAAAGCGCTGGGTAAATCCAGTGCATTACTGAACATAGGTTGTCGTCTACCTATTCAAATCAAGATGTTGAGCTCCTCACAGCGATCGCTCATCTCAATTTTGTAAGCAATGGGGTTTAGACTTATTTTTTAACAATAAAATGACAATTAAATGTTCACACACACACACACACACACACACACACACACACACACACACACACACACACACACACACACACACACACACACACACACACACACACACACACACACACACACACACACACACACCACACACACACACACACACACACACACACACACACACACACACACACACACACACACACACACACACACACACACACACACACACTTTATCTTAACCAGTCTAAAAAAAATATAACAATTCTCTCAGTAGACTATGATTAATATTGTCAAACTTCCATACTCAAACTTCAAGAAACCACCCAGAACATCCTAGATCTCCTACAATACAGAACTGTCATTGTACATTTCCAATATACCAGGGACTCTGGTATATATACACACACTGTGTGTGTGTGTGTGTGTGTGTGTGTGTGTGTGTGTGTGTGTGTGTGTGTGTGTGTGTGTGTGTGTGTGTGTGTGTGTGTGTGTGTGTGTGTGTGTGTGTGTGTGTGTGTGTGTGTGTGTGTGTGTGTGTGTGTGTGTGTGTGTGTGTGTGTGTGTCTCCTCACCTTTCCTTTATGAGTTTCCTGCAGCCACTGGCGAAGACGAATCAGACAGCTCTCCTGCAGGGGTGTGAGGTCGCCAAGGTAACGCCGGATGTAGTCCGCGTCCAGCTTGTCTGCAGGCAAAAAAGATATAGCGTTTACTGTGCCAGCGTAACACAGGTAGCAAAAGCAGACCCCTGAACAAAATATAGGTCCGGTTGTTTAAAGAGTCAAAGTGTTTGAGAGTATCTCACTGGCTTAAGTGTTTGCTGTGCAATTTGGATAGTTTGGTTTGAATTATTCTGAAGAAAACTAAAAAAAGATTTAGTTTTTGCCTCCTAATCACCAACATGTTGATAAATGACGACCCCCGCCCCCCCCCCCCCGATCATTTTTGGTTTGTAAAAAAATCTGCGATATGTCAAATCTTAAAATTCTTATAATATCACAAAATCCTGGTCCCAAGACTAGAGGACCCACCGTCTGGGGAGGCGGGGGGCAGCTCGGGGATGGGTCCGTCCTTGGGTCCCGGGACAGAGATGGGCCTGGCGGCTGTGGCTGTGGCGGCGGCGGTGGTGGTGGTGGTGGTGGTGGAGGTAGCAGCAGTGGGGGTGGGGGTGGGGGTGGTGGAGGTGGCGGTGGAGGAGGAGGAGGAGGAGATGAGTAGGGGGGCGGTCAAACGGCCGAGAGGGGCTGCTTTGGGAGCGACCGAGGGGGTCCAGTGAGGTATGTGGGTGACCCCCTCCTGCTCCAGCTCTCTGAGGTAGTACTCTATGATCTCTTTACCCTGCGGGGGGGAGAGACCGGGGGGGGTTAGGATTAGATAACTCTCACAAATCTCAAACTCTAATCTGGGCTTCATACTTTGGCAGCAATAGTCAATTGTAAAAGTGTCCGTCACCCCTCCAATAACATATGAGTGGATCTGAAAATAGGCTTGGATTTGCGTGGGAAAGAGCAGTGTGATATCACTACTGTGCGCTTTTATTTTGTTAATCACTTATTGATAAGTGAGTGATTTACAGTGATTTTTTTTTTAACGTGTCATTAAGGATCAGGCAATGACCCCATCACACCAAAGTAGTTCTATCCCGTTCAAAAATAAAATACTAGAACTGTGATCGCGGTAGAATGCATGGTTTGGCGTAAAATACGATGCTGGTAGGTTCATAAGCAACCCCTCAATACCCGTCTATCTTGTCCTTATCTCGTTCTTCGCCCAGTCTGCAGTCCGTTTGTATCCATTTTCAGATTGTGTAAAAGTGCCCGTTCACCTCATGCATACGCAAACGTTTTGAAGCAGTTCGTAGCCGTTCTCAACCCGCCGTTCAACCTCGTTTTACCTCGTTCACAATGCGTCCAAGCGAGTTCTAACTAATTCCTAACCCGACCAACTCGTTTCGCTCTACGTCCTCATCTCGTCCCTAGTGTGTGTGTGTGTGTGTGTGTACTCGCGTCCTGGCCCGACTGCTATGAATACAGAGCGCGTTGTAGCCAGTAATCATTCACGTTCAGGGCTCCGAGCTGTACACATGGTCGATTCAGAAAGACAGGGCGAGCAAAATCAACTATTATATTATGTCATCGAAACAGAATGCATGCCTCTCTAGAACATTGCAAAATTAACTTAAATTTTTTTAAATCACCGTGCCCATTTTCGAGACACATTTCCATGTGTAATAATCTTTATTGGCCCTCTACATAAAATAATAAAATGACCAGTTTCTTGGACAATTTACTTCATAGATACAATGTCATGTTTATTCTAGAAAACATTGTTTCATAAAAAGTATGTCCGACTGCACCACGTCGTAACACGTCCCTAGTAGGTTCGAAGTACGGCAAATCCGTTCGTAGTAAGTCTATCTCGTTTTTTAAGTACGTTGTCAATCAGTCTAATTGCACAACGGGATGGACGGGATAACATTTTGAGCATGCTCAAGGTTCTAGAGCACCCTCCCCGTCCGAGACTGTCAATAA
Organism: Muraenolepis orangiensis; assembly: GCA_027704905.1. Taxonomy (NCBI): domain Eukaryota; kingdom Metazoa; phylum Chordata; class Actinopteri; order Gadiformes; family Muraenolepididae; genus Muraenolepis; species Muraenolepis orangiensis. The sequence goes on along the minus strand of CM051012.1, from coordinate 19,078,220 downwards.
AGTTCGTAAAAAGTCTTAATGGTTGCTACTACGTCCACTACGTTCATACACAGTTGGAGCCCGTTCAACAACATTTTCACGAACGTATTGAGAACTAGTTTGGTGTGGTGTGGGGTATAAGGGGAGGGGCATCTCTCTCAAGGACGCCTGCAGACATTGGCAATCGAACCCAGTGCCTTTTGGCTGGGAGTGAACAACCTTAACCAATGAGACTGTCCTGCCCCCTGTTGCATTGGAACAAATATGGTCATCCCATATGTTTTTTCGTCATACAAGGGAATAGGTTAATATTGAGGTCATGACCTGTATCTGCAAACATAAATTAGACACAATATTCCCCTGCAGCATTATAGCTCATTAGACTATTCAGCGATTCAATAATAAAGATGCTTTTCGGGATTTTTGTTCAAGTCTCTGGAAATCCACACAAACGGGATGATTTTTTACAAGCAGTCAGAAGCTACCGCTCACACGAGAAGAGCAGCAGGTTTGTTAATGATGGACACACACACACACACACACACACACACACACACACACACACACACACACACACACACACACACACACACACACACACACACACACACACACACACACACACACACACACACACACACACACACACACACACACACACACACACACACACACACACACACACACACACACACACACACACACACACACTATACAAACCTTCTTAATGCTACTGGCGTACTGTTTCATGGCAATCTTCTCGGACGAGTTCTCGAAGCCGAAGAAGGACTTTATGTCTAGACTGGCCGTCTGCTCAAAGCACGTCCACTCCTCGTTCTCCGGGTGAACCTACCCAGAGAGGAACGCCATGAACACATTTAAATTCATTGCGTGTTTATGACAGTGTTTAGTACTCTGCCGGTTAAATTTGATACGATTGGATGAGCCTTTAGGACACAAAACCACATGAGGTTAAATAATGCAGAAGATTAAATCACATTTATATATTCCATTACATACAATTCGATTAGATACAAGATGACTAGATTTAGTTTTGCTCATGAGATGACATATGATGAGGCCGGAGGAGGAGCCTGACCGTGTAGTTGCAGAGCTCTCGGACGATGACCCGGCTGGAGAAGGTCTCGTTGTGGACCTCGATGTGCAGCGTCCTCTCCCTGCGGTTCAGAGTGTTTCTCTGGATGAAGTACAGGTAGTCCACACCTGCCATCTACACACACACACACACACACACACACAGACACACACATTATTGCATCCCACATTTCCGTGCAACGTTTCTCACAGCTGTGGGAAAAAATAATGTAGAAGCAAAACATAAAATAGGTGAATGATGCCTCTCAGCGTTTCACCCTGGAACTAATACAGGACCCTTTCAATTTTGTGAAACATTGTGTTTTGCTGATTCATGATTTTTTTTTGTTGAGTGTAGGCCTACTAGCTCATTTCCTGCAATAAGCGCACCCGCAATGGGGTGATCTCAACACCGCGGGTCTAGTGGTGTTAACAGGGAACGGCTTGCGGATTTTTCCCCACTTTCCCACCATTGTTTCAGCGTTTCGGTTAACACTGCGAGCTGTGAACCACGGATTGTCCCATTTGCTCCCCGCTTAAGAACACCTTCTGACTGAGCGTGAATAAAGCGTAGGATAAAAATGTACAGCTTGTTTAAAAGACACTTCTTTCTTTTTTTTTTAACCATTGTGGAGTGTTCGTTCGCCCATCAAAGTTTTTAGTTGATTTAGTTGAGTTTAGTAGAGACTCCCATTAGATCCAACATATAATATAACAACAATAAGTATTATTTTCTCTTACCCATGGCTAATAGCCTATGTAAGCTAATGCAATTCACATAGGCCCATTAGAAGAACTAAGAACTATAGCACGGCTACATGATCGAAGTGGTATCATTTGAGTGTCATCCGTCATCATTTCTGACCAATTAGGGGAGATCTACTCTGATAGGTAGACTGATAGTCTTGCTGATAGTGTTGCCTGTCAATCACATACAGCTAAGCGCCACCACTTCTCAATGGCAGAGAAAGTAAGGGAGGTAGCAAGTTTTTGGTGTTTATTTTTAAAACCATGCCCTCTTGTGCAGTCTTTCCAACTCTCAAATATTGCCTACAGCAGCCTCTATTACCTGTTGAATTTGGTATTATAATGCACATGAATTTGACTGTGTGTGTGTGTGTGTGTGTGTGTGTGGTTCATCATGGTTAAAAAAAAATACCCGTTTGAGTAGCCTGGGGGCTTCCACGTCCACCATGCAGCGTCTCTCCGTCACCACGATGGCCCCATCTGGGCTCTGGGTCTCGCTCATCACCTCGCTGTCCACGAACACGGGGATCAGCGGGCACTTGGGGAACCGCCTCACGTACGCCTGAGGACGGAAAAATACACTTAAAAACCTAGAGAGAAGATGTTCTTTATCAACCCCCCCCCCCCCCCCTTGTGGGGGAAATTAATTCTCTGCATTTAACCCATCATAACTTACTAGGAGCAGTGGGTTCCAGATTCAAAGGGGTTTTATTTGCCATGTGTAAGGAGTACAATGGAATGCTTACTCCCCATTCACTCCCGCAGTATGTGAATGAACAATACTTTACTATGCAATGCTATAAACAATATATACTACCTACTATACTACACGGAATATGAACTACACTATACTATAACAATACTAGTATACCCGGTAACCAACTCCCATTTGTAGTTGCATGCCATTGTACTCGATGGCAAATGGCAATATAAATTATCATGAATCTTGAATCTAGTGCCCCTGCCTTGCTTATGGTCAGGGCAGGGGCACTATCTTTAGATTTGTGGGGGGAGGGGGAAACCCACATGAACGCGAGGAGAACATGCTAACTCCACACAGAAAGGCCAGAGGGGAAAAGGCCTGAAACACAGACTCTCCACCACCACACTTTTCACAGAGTTGAATAAGTATGTCGCCATGGTTACATCAAATGCTTATTGGATGTTGACAAGGCGAACACTCGCATCCAAAGTCTGCGTCCGCACATAGGCGTGTGTTGACGTCCACAGTTGTCCAAGGAGTGGTGAATGACAATGGTAACAAAGCATATATTTAATGAAAATAAGGATATTTTAACACTATTGTATGTATGTATGTATGTATGTATCTCAAAGGTGGAGCTGGATATACAGGTCTAGCAGCACACTGTACCTGCTTAATGCTTTGTGGATGTGAAGGTTTACTGAACACATAACTCATTAGTTCAGGCAGCTGTAGGGACACGGTGAGGCCCATAGTGCTCTGCGTTGCACAACACACGAAGCATGTGACCACGGAAACATATGGTCCAACGGGGGGTCTAGTCTAAGTGACTAGAGAGTTCTGGCTTCTAGCCGGAAGGTTGTGGATTGGAACCCACAGTGTCAACAGCATCCCAAGTCATACCTACCTAATGATCAATGAGTAATAATGACGTACTTAAAAGTCTGCTAAGTCGATGTCAACCCCATCTTTTGTGACTGCAATATGCAAGGCAAGCAGAGAGAGAGAGACACGGACTGAACCGGTTCGCTAAGACTGTGCCAGTAAATTATACAGTTTTGTTGTTAGACTGTAAAACATTGACTTATGAAACATGATGACGACGTTGGTTTTTCCCCCATGAACGGATGTTTACTTCCTGGACTGGACGGCTGACGGCGCTAGAAGCTCCGCCGAAGCGTTTACAATTACTTTCTGAACTCGAGCACTGGCTAGCAATGGGTTTGTTTTTGTCAGAACTTCCTTTAACGTGGTACAGTTGACATCATGTAAAGAGAGACACACGTCTTGTATAGGAGCAGGAGAACCAAAGCATCACACCTTGCTCAGCAAAGTTGTTGCAGTTCAAACCACCAGCCGGCTAACCTCCACACAATAAACGGCACATGCAATTCAATCGATCAAATCCTCGACCACGTCACTGCAGTCTATTTATGTCATCCAAAACCACACTTCATCTTCATCTGGTTGGCTAACAGACGCCACAAACGCTACACCGCCTCTGAACCCAGCATGAGGAAGTATGTTCTCCACTACACCACACAGGGCCAGAGGGACATAAGGCAATCCTACAGCATAGGAGACAGACATGCATACAGTCAGACAACGCTGCCTGTTGTCCTGCGGCTAACACAAAGCTAGCCAACGCTTAGCAAGCAGGACAATGTAAAAAAAAAAAAAGGCATGTTTGGCATGTTAGCGGCTGTAAACAAAGTATCGTATTGTATCCTATTTCATGATCAGAACCTCCAGTAAGTTAGCAGATGCTAGCCAGGAAAAACAGTTATAGCGTGCATAAAGACGTGCACACAGGGATTACCTACAATTATTTGCCATTCAGTCATTTAGCAGACACCTTTATTCAAAGCGACTGACGGTGAATTCAGATGCACGGTAGATGGTTAGGACATCTTGCTTAAAAGATACCTACAGCTTAGGCTGTAGATACTAGGGGTTCTACCCCAGCATCTTTTTCAGCTGGGAGTCAAGCATAGCCACTACAAAGTCTGTTAGTCAACTCTTCTCCGTTGACGGGAGTGAAGGTCTGCTTTTAAAGCCAGCCAACGTTCACACTGTCCAGGACTGAGGTCAGTGGGGTCAAAGAGAGAGGCGCTAGGAGCTAGCACACTTTGATGAATGAACTGGACACGGACCACTAAATAAATCAAACAGAAAAACTGAAAGCGCTGTGTGTATTCTTCTTTCCATTTATTCTGTGAGCTTAAATCACGTTAAGCCCATGGTGGTCCAAAAAAAAGAAAAAAAAGAAAGAAAACAATCCAAAGAAGATTGCATTTCTAAGAAATTCTGATGAACACGAAACTCCAGACTTCACAACAGCCTCCGGCCAACGGATAAGTACCGAAGCACTGGGGTGTGTGTGGGGGTGTGTGTGTGTGGGTGTGTGTGTGGGTGTGTGTGTGGGTGTGTGTGGGTGTGTGTGTGTGTAGCAGGTTGAATCCCATCTCGTGGTTGAAGCAGGGCTATTGAAGCTGGTGTGCTCGGCTCACTGCCGGCAGCAAGGATATACACTTTCTGTGACGTGGTTCAACGTGTTGCATAACCGCCGCTGGGAGATTGTTTACACTGTAGGACGCTTGTTTAGACACTCGTTGCAAGTCATCTTAATGCATCGCTCACGTGTTACCCGTCACTCATGCGGTCATTAAGCTCTGTCTCTTCTCATCTCATATTGCACACAACACTTCCACGGAAGAAAACATTTAAACTATCTGGATTCATGAAGTGTGACGGGAGATTAGTTCTAATTGATGTAACTTTACGTCGAGTCTGTTTTATTTTTATATCCCTTAAAGTAACAGTCTCCGGGGGCGTCAAACACTCCCCATATACGACACCCCCATAACCCTCTACAATGAGAGGAATAACTCTAGCAAGCCCAGGAGGCCAGAAACCTTGAGAAGGGACACAAAAGAGGGATTGCTCCTTCCGGGAAAGGCTAGGAATGCAATAGGTTCTGGATGGGCAGTCGGTAGTACAAACTGAAATGGTTCCTTTACCGCTGAGCTGTCTGACGACAACGTGTCTATACAAGCGGGCTTCATGGGTTTCCACAGAATAGAGACGTCACAGCGTGACTCCACCGCCTCCCGTGTATACCCTGCTGCAACATGCTAGCACACAGCTGGGTAGCACACATCTGGCTAACGTTTTAGGTCACTTTTGCACTGCCCTATCAAACCTCGTAGGATTCGATTGCATACCACCTAGGGATTGTCCCATGCTAACCATCTTGTTTATCGTAAGAAGTAAGGAAGTAAGCTACAGTATGTTGCCTTTAAAACGGCTTTCAGGTTATACCTGACATAGATGATTCTGTCCCCCCCCCCTGCAAGCGTGGGCAAGTGTAATGTAATGAAATTGAATGTATATTACAATGTGTGTTGGGCGGGCAAGTGGATTGAAAACCTTGGATTAAAAACATTGGCAAATTAGCAGTTGACTGTAGCACCATGAGAGTGGTGGGTGTTAACACGGTTTTTTTCAGTGCTCACTCATGTTTCATGTTCTTTTTCTTACAGTAGAGCCACTGTTGTACCAAATATTATGCAACCAAACGACAGGAATGTCCACTGTGGTCTGTCCAGCCCAAAAGCCTCCAGAGAGTACAGACACACAATCGACATCACAACACGCACCACACACACAGGGTGACAAACCATTTGCCACACATTCGTACATGTTGTTATCAACAATAAATTGCATAATATGTTATTGCACACCACACACCACACAACACACCACACAACACACCACCCACCGCCATGATTAGCTCAAACGGGTGCTTGTAGACCCTGACGGGGGACTGGTATTCCTGCACCATGACTACAAGTCTTCCTCGTCCACTTGCATCCTGGAAGGAAAAAAAACAAACCGATATCACAAGACGGAATCGGTGACAACATGTTCTTCTTCACAACACAACATGTTTGACGTGTGTGGTCTCTTCAAGTACATTACACTGCCATGTCCACTTCAATGCCCGTTGGACAAAAGCTTTGAAAAGCACCGGCGAACAATAGCAACTGTTATAGTAACCAGGACAACTTGACATTGATTTAGGCCTCTATATATATATATATATATATATAGATATATAGATATATAGATATAGATATAGATATATATATATAGATATATAGATATCTAGATATATATATCTAGATATATATATATATCTAGATATATATATATATATAGATATATATATAGATAGATATATATATATATAGATATATATATATATATATAGATATATATATATATATAGATTCACATGACACAGATTGACCAAGATGGTTCACAAGATGAACCAGATGACTAAAATGAATATGGAGTGGAGAATAGATAGTAGTCGTTGTCTGTAGTTATCAGAAGTGTTGTTAGACCAAACAACGATACGCGTTAAAAAAAGAAAGGTAATAACTTGGTTCAACAGTGAAGAGGCTTTATCAACACAATGGAGATGTATTGGAGTGGATAAGAGCCCAAGCGCTACCTGTGACTTGTTGGTAACGATAACATTTCATTGAAACCCCAGGCTAAACAAAAACAACAAGCCCAAACGACAACAACCGTTTAAACCGGTTTAACGAGACTAGTCCCGAACTTCACGGTTACACACTTTAACTCACATTATAAAGAAGCAAACGTCCTATACATCCTATACTATTCCTATATATTCGATATACGATGTATTTTCGGCATTAAACACAACGCTAGACACAACAAAAAAAGCGTTTCATAAACAAGCGTTTTAACACCCGGCAAGTTTCACCTACCGCTGCGGTCCGGAACTTCGCCCGGCGGTTCGGTGGTTTCCTCTGGTGATTTCTGTCTAAATGTACACGTGTTAAAACATGATATTCATTGTATGGATGTCGAAGTGAAGAGATAACAAAAAAAGAAGCGAGGCCTGTTACTCTGTGTGTAAAGTGCTGAGACGGTATCAGAGCCCCGGCCCCGGCAGTCTTCTTAACTCCGCCCCGTCAAAATAACTAACTCCGCCCCCACAGAACCATGAAGAAGAACAAAAGCAAATCCACTTTTAGGTTTTATTTATTTAACGTCAAATCCCATTTACATTACATGTGTTATGTACTTGGGTTTTGTTTCATTGCGTTTGGAAGTGTTTTTTTTTTACTTTGGTTTTTTTTTTACAGTGCAAAAAGTACTTGTGTCCTAACGGACAGGACTCTAGGGGAGCTATTTCACAGAAGATTCTAGATGTTTGGGCATTGAGAGTAAACTGTCCATTTCATAAAATGATAAACTACTAGTCTAAGATGCAGAAATGAAAACCAAAAATTCATAAAAACAGGGTTGATAAACACATTTTTAACATACATTTCATATTTGCTGGGTTATTAATATGGCAAAATATCTAATTATGTTTCATAACATGTCAAATGAGTATGACCTTTAGTTCAGAAACCAACTTGCCAACGGGCTTGCTGAGATAAATTCAGGAAATTCTCGACTCATGACTCAAGAGTCATTTCCTGTCGCTTTTGTTCAATAAAACATTGATAATGTGATAAAGCCTGATGTAGAAGCCCTCTGCCAAAGGGTTTGAAGAGTATGCCTAATTAACATGTCACTCCTGGGACTCCACTAAAACATTAAGTGCTGGAATTTGTTATTGTTATTGTATGTTTTTATTCTGAATTGACAACTAAATGATATATATATATATATATATATTGTAACTCCCTCTCATGCAATGATGACAGCTATGCGTTCTTTATGATACTGGTAGGATTTATTCAAATCCAGACCGTGAGAACTGTGAAACACACACATGAAATACAATAAATCACAGATCAAACAATAACAACATACATTCATATTAATTCTACTTCGTCTCTTAGTGTCACATGTCTTTATAATATTGTTAACCAAAATGAACTTAACCTACAAAACACATTAAATCCTTCTGCAATAATAATAATAATAATAAACTCACTTAACAAACATTTCGTTAGCACTTTAGCTACCTGGCTTGAGCTTACCCACAGCTAACAACCACAACACCAAACGTACCTTATTGGCTGCATGCAATAAGAGAGGAAATTATGGAACTTCACTGACTGAACTGATCGACCGAACTGACTAACTGTGACGGAACTTTCTCTTATATAGAGATTTCTACACGCGTGTGCGCCGGCATAAACCGTCCCCGGAACACTGTGCGCTTCAACCATTAGTTCCACTCTTACTCTACAGCATTTAGGTAGGAACCAAAAACTGATAGGAACCAAAACTCAAACTGAACACAGAGGCAGTTACACTCCCACCAAACGTATCAATTGTATATGATTTTACAATGACTTAGAACCAACCTACTACATAGAAAGTAAACAAAAGTAAATACAATAACTTCGGTCCTTGGCCTCCACAGGAAAGGCCTGGAGGGAGACAGATAGAGAGAGAGAAAGAACTTCAGTCTGCTTCCACCAGCGTCACTGTCTTATGGATGGGCCTCTCCAGGTGCACAGGTTTAGAGATGCGCTTTCCTTTCTTATCAAGGGTTGAGTCGCTGATAAGCAACTTAAGTCTTCGTACTCTCCCATCTTTCCCTGGGTACACTTCGATAACCTTCGCCAACCTCCACTGGTTACGTGGTGTGGCATCATTTTGTAGGAGCACAACGTCATTGACCTTTGCGTTCCTACGATCTTTGGTCCACTTCTGTCTTTGTTGGAGGTTTAGGAGGTACTCTTTCTTCCATCTTGTCCAGAAGTGGTTGGATAAGAGTTGAACTCGACGCCATCTTTTGCGGAGGTACAGATCTTCCTTGACGAACTTTCCAGGAGGCGGAGCGAGGATTGTGGACTTCATGGTCAGGATGTGGTTCGGTGTCAGGGGCTCTGGACTAGCTGCATCATTGAGACAATCAGTGGTCAGAGGTCTGCTGTTTACAACCGCCATGACTTCATACAGGAACGTTCGCAGAGAGGAGCAGTCAAGTTGTGTGGCTGACTGTTCTAGAATGGACGTCAAGACACTTCTGATGGTGCGTATTTGTCTTTCCCAGATACCACCCATATGACTTGAAGCAGGGGTGTTCATGATGAACTCGCATCCAAGTTCCTTGAACTCTTCCTGATCCATCTCTTTCAGTGCTTCATCGAACTCTCGTCTTGCTCCGACGAAGTTTGTCCCTTGATCGCTTCTTATCTGACGCACTTTTCCACGAATGGCGATGAATGAACGCAGAGCGTTAATGAAAGCATCTGTGGTCAAGTCGTCGAGCATTTCAATGTGAACAGCCCTGGAACACATGCAGGTAAGTAACAATCCGTAACGCTTTAGCTCTTTCCTTCTTTCCTTTACGTAGAATGGTCCAAAGCAGTCCATTCCGCAGTAGGTGAATGGAGGAGCTGTTTCCATTCGGTCCTCCGGGAGGTCTGCCATTCTTTGCTGTTCCGTGCATCTTCTGAATTTCCTGCACATAGTGCACTTGTAGATATGGGATGATACTGCCTTGCTGCAGCCCAGTATCCATATGCCATTGGATCGGAGCGCATTCATGGTCATCCCTCGTCCCTGGTGGTGCACTCTCTCATGATAGTGCTTGACGAGTAACACCGACACATGACTGTCTTTTGGAAGGATTGCTGGATGCTTCACCTGTGGGTCTAAGGTGGCGTGAGTTAAGCGACCTCCAACTCTGAGGACACCTTGCTCATCCAGGAATGGACCTAACCGGTGCAACTTATTGGCTCTGCCCTTGACTGGTGTCTCTTTGTGACTCTGGAGTAACTCTATTTCTTGTGAGAAGGTTGCTTCTTGAACCATCTTGATTATGGTCAGCTCCGCTTCTCTCCTTTCCTCTAAACTGGTGGCTTCACAGGACTTCGACTTGAGACCTTTAATTTCTTTCACGTGGCGCTGAAGTCTGGCGATCGCTTTCACCATTCTGGACCAGTCTGAAAACTTGTGTAAGCAATCTAGTAGCGACCTGACTTCTTTCACCTGAGTGTTGAGAACCTGAGCCTTCTTAAATTCAGGGTCGTCACTTGCGATCTCTCCCACCTTGACTTCTCCACTTGGTAACTCTTTCTGCCAAAGAAAGTCTGGGCCTGTGAACCAGTTAGAGGATATCAGTTGCTCTGCTGTGAGACCTCTTGAGGCATGGTCGGCTGGATTTTCTTCCGAAGCCACATACCTCCATTGTGTAGACTCTGTGCTTTGCTTGATGCGTTCTACACGATTTGCCACAAACACATGAAATCTTCTGGCTTCATTATTGATGTACCCAAGGACAACCCTTGAATCAGTCCAGAAGACTTCTTGTAGGCACTCTATGTCCAGTTCTTTCTTGAGCATGTCACTGGTGCGGACAGCTACAACTGCTGCTGACAGCTCAAGCCTTGGTATGGTTGTGACTTTAGTAGGGGCAACTCTTGACTTTCCCATTACCAAGGAGCAGTGGACTTCACTTGACGTACTCACTGCTCTGAGGTACGAGCACTCCCCGTAGCCCGACACACTGGCATCGGAGAAATGGTGCAGTTCGTAATGTTGGACCTTGAAGCCTGACGGAACGTAGCATCTTGGAATCTTCACATCAGCCAGATTTTGTAGGTCTTGGAGCCAGCATTCCCACAGAGGTCGTAAGTCATCAGGTAAGGTGTCATCCCAACTGAGCTTGTCACGACACATCTGCTGCAGGATCTGCTTTCCCACCAGGATGAAGGGCGCCACAAAACCCAGAGGATCGTATACCGAAGCGACCGTGGACAAGACTCCTCTTCGGGTAAGTGGATTCTCTTTGACGATCACCCTGAACTGGAACTCATCGGAAGACACGCACCACTGCACACCGAGTACTCTTTCCATGTGCAATTCACCCAGGGCCATGTCTTTGTCTCTGGGAGCTTCAGCACACTCTTCTTTTGGGATTGTGGCTAGGACTTCCTTACTGTTCGAGATGAACTTATGCAGCCGGAGCTTGCCTGTGCTGCAAATGAAATCTTCTGGCTTCATTATTGATGTACCCAAGGACAACCCTTGAATCAGTCCAGAAGACTTCTTGTAGGCACTCTATGTCCAGTTCTTTCTTGAGCATGTCACTGGTGCGGACAGCTACAACTGCTGCTGACAGCTCAAGCCTTGGTATGGTTGTGACTTTAGTAGGGGCAACTCTTGACTTTCCCATTACCAAGGAGCAGTGGACTTCACTTGACGTACTCACTGCTCTGAGGTACGAGCACTCCCCGTAGCCCGACACACTGGCATCGGAGAAATGGTGCAGTTCGTAATGTTGGACCTTGAAGCCTGACGGAACGTAGCATCTTGGAATCTTCACATCAGCCAGATTTTGTAGGTCTTGGAGCCAGCATTCCCACAGAGGTCGTAAGTCATCAGGTAAGGTGTCATCCCAACTGAGCTTGTCACGACACATCTGCTGCAGGATCTGCTTTCCCACCAGGATGAAGGGCGCCACAAAACCCAGAGGATCGTATACCGAAGCGACCGTGGACAAGACTCCTCTTCGGGTAAGTGGATTCTCTTTGACGATCACCCTGAACTGGAACTCATCGGAAGACACGCACCACTGCACACCGAGTACTCTTTCCATGTGCAATTCACCCAGGGCCATGTCTTTGTCTCTGGGAGCTTCAGCACACTCTTCTTTTGGGATTGTGGCTAGGACTTCCTTACTGTTCGAGATGAACTTATGCAGCCGGAGCTTGCCTGTGCTGCAAATGAAATCTTCTGGCTTCATTATTGATGTACCCAAGGACAACCCTTGAATCAGTCCAGAAGACTTCTTGTAGGCACTCTATGTCCAGTTCTTTCTTGAGCATGTCACTGGTGCGGACAGCTACAACTGCTGCTGACAGCTCAAGCCTTGGTATGGTTGTGACTTTAGTAGGGGCAACTCTTGACTTTCCCATTACCAAGGAGCAGTGGACTTCACTTGACGTACTCACTGCTCTGAGGTACGAGCACTCCCCGTAGCCCGACACACTGGCATCGGAGAAATGGTGCAGTTCGTAATGTTGGACCTTGAAGCCTGACGGAACGTAGCATCTTGGAATCTTCACATCAGCCAGATTTTGTAGGTCTTGGAGCCAGCATTCCCACAGAGGTCGTAAGTCATCAGGTAAGGTGTCATCCCAACTGAGCTTGTCACGACACATCTGCTGCAGGATCTGCTTTCCCACCAGGATGAAGGGCGCCACAAAACCCAGAGGATCGTATACCGAAGCGACCGTGGACAAGACTCCTCTTCGGGTAAGTGGATTCTCTTTGACGATCACCCTGAACTGGAACTCATCGGAAGACACGCACCACTGCACACCGAGTACTCTTTCCATGTGCAATTCACCCAGGGCCATGTCTTTGTCTCTGGGAGCTTCAGCACACTCTTCTTTTGGGATTGTGGCTAGGACTTCCTTACTGTTCGAGATGAACTTATGCAGCCGGAGCTTGCCTGTGCTGCAAAGCTCTCTTGCTTCTTTCACCAGCTGGATTGCTTGGTCTTCAGATGCTACACTTAACAACCCGTCATCAACGTAAAAGTTCCTTTGGATAAACTTTATGGTCTCTTCACTAAAGTTTCCTCGTCCTTCGGCAGCGATGTGCTTCAGTCCATAGTTTGCACAGCCAGGTGACGAAGCTGCACCAAACAAGTGGACCTTCATCCGATAGATGGAAGGTTGGTCTTCAAGATTTCCATCGTCCCACCAAAGAAATCGTAGGTAATCTTGGTCTTCCGCCTTGACATGGAACTGGTGGAACATGCGTTCTATGTCACACACGATTGCCACCGGACCTCTTCGAAAGCGATACAGAACTCCCACTAAGGTGTTTGTCAACTCTGGACCCGTCAGGAGATAGTCGTTCAAGGATACCCCTTGGTACTTGGCGGAGCAATCGAAAACAACACGTATCTTCCCAGGCTTTTGTGGATGATACACCCCATGATGTGGGATATACCAAGCTGGAGCTTTGTAGATGTCTTTCTCTGGGACCTTTTCTGCATCTCCGCGAGTTATGGTCCCATCCATGAAGGTCTTGTAGTCTTTGTGGTACTGATCGTTCCTTCTCAACTTCCTTTCTAGGCAATTGAGACGATGGATAGCACAGATCTTGTTATCCGGTAAGTTAGGCCTTTCCTTCCTGAATGGCAGCGGCATTTCATAATGACCGTCGCTCTTTAACTTGATGCCCTTCTCCATTTTCGACAGGAACCTTAGATCCTCTTGAGAGATGGGGCTGGCTTCTGACACTCTTTCAGCGAAGTCAGACTCAAGCATCTTCATGACATCTGCAGGTAACACAACTTCTTTGATCTGTGTTCTACAGACATAGTGCACTTCACTTGTGAGGTCTGAAGAGGACGGTAGACCTGGCGTCACTTGCTTCACAATGACTTGATGACTGATTCCGATTGTATCCCCATAGTTGAGACACGGGTTACCATATCCCACCACACTCCAACCCAAGTCTGTTCTCTGAGCAAACGGCTGATGTTCCTCACCAGTCACCACTTGTCTTGGAACGAGAGCTTGAGCACAGTTGTAGCCAATTAACAGGCCGACATCACAGCTTTGCTGAGAAGCGATCTCATCTGCAATGTGTTCAAGATGAGGCCATGCCTTCGCTGTCTCTGGTGTGGGAATATGGTCTCTGTTTGCAGGGATAAACTCTCTTGAGTAAGTCACTGGCAGAGTGATTATCTTGTCTGAATTGACTCCTCTTACTTGTAAACCTGTCAGCTTCCAACAGGACACGACTGTGTTTCTTGAAGCTAGCGTAGAGAGCCTTAGCTGAACTGGTTCCCCTTTTGTGTTAAGAGCCTTTGCTGTCTCTTCGAGGATAAAGGTTGTGTCACTTTGTGTATCAAGGAGTGCGTACACCATAACCTCACGACTTGGCTCACTTGTAGATGACACCCACACTGGAACTATTGTGGATGTATGAGTGTTCCCATCATTCTGGATGACTCTAAACGATGTCGCCTCACGTGATGGTCTCTCTGCCTGGTTTCGTGGCTGATTATTCTCTCTTTCTTTGTACTTATCACTGTTCCTTGCTCCATCCGGCCTTGTTGACATCCTTTCTTCCTTGGTGCGATCATCATGGAGGCAAGTTGGATGTCTTCTCTCACAGGTGTCGCAGGTGTTTCTATCTCTACAGTCCTTGGAGCGATGGCCAGACTTCAGACAGCCGAAACACAAGCTCTTCTCTTGAACAAACTTAATTTGTTCACTGATTGTCATCTGCATAATCTTGCGACACTTCTGCAGACTGTGTCCCGCCTTCTCACAGAAGACACAGCCTGTGGCGACGGCTTTCTCATCTGAGCTGGTTGCTAAAACCCTTGCTCCAGGATCTCTGCTCCTGGAACCCTTGCCCAGAATACTCTCCCCTGCCTCCAGAGCATGACGAGCGGTTACTGGGTGACAAGCGATTCTGGCTTCACGTGTGAGGAACTTGACAAACTGGCTGAAACTCGGGAACATGCGAGTTTCTTCTTCTGTGGCCATGACCTTCCTATGCCATTTTGAAGTCAGCCACTCTGGAAGTTTGAAGAGTATTTTCTGGTTCTCGTTGCAATCATTAAGTATTTCAAGACCTCTGACCTGAGACATGGCAGCCTCACAGCTGCGCAGGAAGTCGGCGAGTTCTTGAAGTTCCATACTGCATTTGGAACTTATCTTGGGCCATGACTCAATCTTATCTCTGAAGGCCTTGGCAATGAGGAATGGATCGCCATATCGCTCATCTAGGATGTGCCATGCTGCATAATAGGCTGACTCTGTGCCTAGTAAGAAGTAGCTCTCTATGGCCTTCTTGGCAGATCCACCCACGTACTTGCGCAGATAATATATCTTCTCTTCGGCTGGTATGTTCTTCCTGCCAACAAGCGTCTGAAAGGACACCTTCCAGTCGTTGTATCTGAGTGGGTCGCCATTGAACACTGTAGGTTCAGGTATAGGAATGCGACTTGCACTGATGGTTTCTGCGAACAATCTGACAAGCGTTGCGGTGCTGTCTTCAGATCTGTCTTCTTGCCTTGTTTGTGATACAGCTCGTGGTGGAGAACGGTGCTGTAATAGGCTAGTTTGAGGCTTGATTTCCACTTCACTCTTCACAGAGACATGTCGATGGAGAAGCTCATTTACTTCTTCATCTGAGCAATCACTTCGTTTAGCTGCTTGAGCTGAACATTCGCTCTGCTCATACACTTGCTGTCGTGCCTTGGCAGCCTTTAACTTCTTAATAGTTTCCAATCGATTTAGTTCTCTGCGTTTGGCTTCTAGCACTCTTTGTCTTTCTGCAGTTTCAGCCTCCTGCTTGGCCTTTAACTGGGCGCCTTCAGCCTCCATCTTGGCTTTTAACTGGGCGCCTTCAGCCTCCATCTTGGCTTTTAACTGGGCGGCTTCAGCCTCCTGTCTCCTGTCTTCAGCTTCAAGTCTTTGAAGTTCTTCAATATGACGCTCTTGCTCTAGCAGGACCTTTAAGGTGGCTTGGTTAGCAGCAACCTCAGCCGCTGCACTTGTTCTGCTTGCAGAGGAGAATTTAGTGTGGCGAGAGCTGGTGCCTGTCTTGCCTGAGGCTACAGACACTATCTCTTCCATGAATTGTTCTTCATGCATTTGACCTTTAGCCTTTCTTGTGTCTAAAAGGTCCATTGCATTATTACAAATCTTCTTTGTTACTGATTCACAGGTGTCGACTCTGCGACGCGTGTTATGGTCAGGCACCTCAATGCGCTTCCAATCGTCATAAACCTCATTCAGACTCCTAGAGGCACTGCATACTTTAGTGACGTGTCCATCCAGCAGGTCATCTGAGCTCGGTGCACACAGCGCTTGGTTAGCTTCTTTAGCAACATTTTTCCACTTCTCATAGCCCACACTGAAACGATGTGCAACTTTTCTTATTTGCTCATCATGCAGTTCTTGACCCTTTTCCGTCAACATGCGGACTCTTTGGCCTCTTCGTGGCTCTTCTGAGGAAGCGGGGTTGCTAACTATTGTGCCTTCTTCCCTTTGTGGTTGCACGGTTGCGCTGTCTTCATTTGCACCCTCTTCGTCAGGTGCTTGTGCCTGCATGTCTGTGCAATGTACATCCACAACAACCACACGCTGGCTGCCACTCTCGGACATCTTTACTTGGTTTAATGTTGTTACTCACTGCTTTCTGATGCTGTCTTATGGAGCAGTAAGTTCTCACTGTAACTCCCTCTCATGCAATGATGACAGCTATGCGTTCTTTATGATACTGGTAGGATTTATTCAAATCCAGACCGTGAGAACTGTGAAACACACACATGAAATACAATAAATCACAGATCAAACAATAACAACATACATTCATATTAATTCTACTTCGTCTCTTAGTGTCACATGTCTTTATAATATTGTTAACCAAAATGAACTTAACCTACAAAACACATTAAATCCTTCTGCAATAATAATAATAATAATAAACTCACTTAACAAACATTTCGTTAGCACTTTAGCTACCTGGCTTGAGCTTACCCACAGCTAACAACCACAACACCAAACGTACCTTATTGGCTGCATGCAATAAGAGAGGAAATTATGGAACTTCACTGACTGAACTGATCGACCGAACTGACTAACTGTGACGGAACTTTCTCTTATATAGAGATTTCTACACGCGTGTGCGCCGGCATAAACCGTCCCCGGAACACTGTGCGCTTCAACCATTAATTCCACTCTTACTCTACAGCATT
Source organism: Muraenolepis orangiensis (assembly GCA_027704905.1). Taxonomy (NCBI): domain Eukaryota; kingdom Metazoa; phylum Chordata; class Actinopteri; order Gadiformes; family Muraenolepididae; genus Muraenolepis; species Muraenolepis orangiensis. Next base: position 19,060,953 of record CM051012.1, on the reverse strand, counting down.
TAGGTAGGAACCAAAAACTGATAGGAACCAAAACTCAAACTGAACACAGAGGCAGTTACATATATATATATATAGACTCAAGACCCACCTGTTCAGAGTCCACCTGGACTCTCCATGAACCCTCCTTCTCCTTTATGAACTCCTAACTTGCTTAAGTCCTGACATTAATAGCTCTTAGCATGTTGTATATTCTAGCAAGTGTATGTCCTTAATGTTGATAACACGCTCTTATCACAGCTACTTAAGCAGGTGACCTGGCAGTACCAAATTGTGTAATTCATCTTGTTAATATGAATACTTGTGAACTGCTCTATTTTTATGTTTGCGTACCTCAGTGTTATGCTATTGACTGCTTCAACTAATGTACACCTTGTAAGTCGCTTTGGATAAAAGCGTCTGCCAAATGTCCTAAATGTAAATGTATATATATATACATAAGATTCGAGTCGATTAGATTCAAATGTATTGTACAGTAGTAAGTACAGTAGAGCAAAAATAATTTGGTATTTAACCAGAGTGCAAATGTTACATTAAAGTGCACGGTAATATATAATGTACAGTGGTTAAATAAGATTTAAAAACGGTCTTTTCTCTCTAAAAAGGCTGCGCAGGTGCTCATCCAGGCTCTTGTAATCTACCGGCTGGACTGCAACTCCCTCCTTGCTGGCTCCCCGGCATTTGCCATCAGGCCCCTGGAGCTCATTCAGAAAGCTGCAGCTCGCCTGGTGTTCAACTAAGTTCTCCCACACATCTACCCTCCTTCGGTCTCTAACCTGGCTACCTGTAGCTGCTCGCATCCAGTTCAAGACCTTGGTGCTAGTCTACAAGGCAGTAAAAGGAACAGCTCCATCCTACCACCAGGCAATGGTCAAGGCCTACATCCCAACCCGTCCACTTCGCTCTGCTTCTTCGGGCCGTCTGCTTGCTCCCTCGCTTCCTGGCCCTTGTGGCCGATCTACGCGGTCACAGCTGTTCTCCGTCCTGGCCTCAATTTGGTGGAACAAACTCCCCACGGATGTCAGGACTGCAGAGTCATTGCCCATCTTCCACCACAGGCTGAAAACCCATCTCTTCAGGACACACTAACCGGATCCTTCCTCCTAGCGCGTCCTCTTATCACTTTTACAAGTGTCTTACTAAGTAGATTATCTAAGTAGATTGTTAGGTAGATATTGTTCTAGATATTGTTCTAGATATTGTTCTATATTGTTTGCCAACTTATTGTACTTTTACCAGAACTTATCGTATTTTTACCTGAGCACTGGTTCAGTTGTTAGACATGAAATGCACTTTTGACTTCTGGCGACGAGTTGTTCTCTTAAAAGTCCTTTGTTGAAACACACAATTGTAAGTCGCTTTGGATAAAACCGTCTGCTAAATGACTGTAATGTAATGTAATATCTACTAGGTAGAAAAACTGGTATAAAATAACTTAGAATAGGTATGAGATATGTGCAGAATTATAGGTATATAAATATATATATATATATATATATATATACAGGTAAGTATATAAGTATTTAACTCTCTAAGGTAGTGAGCAGGGATTTGCAGTTATATCAACAGTTGAGGATTAATATATGTACGGTAAGTACAGTAAAAACCTACATGGCTATCATACAGGTATGTAACCAGGAGGTGGGCGGGCGGTGGCGGGGGGACTGTATATATAAATATATATTATTTTTCTGAAATGAAAAATGGGAACATTTGTAGATTGGCGGTCGATATATTCCCAAAAATATCCGATGATATTTTTTCTTGAATGAAACTATTGACGTTTTGACTGTTCTTATCATGGTAAATGTAATGGGTCTACTGCAGTAAAATATTAGGCAGTACTAGCCAAGTGGTCTAGACAGATTTAGAATCTGTTCTCCTCATTGAGCATTTATTAGCACTATAATCGTACAGCATCTGAGGGATTCATTATTTCCCATTTAAACGGCTTAAATGTCAAGTTTAACTATCCCTGGGCAATCTGTCTCAGTTAATTACACTTTTATGTGGCTCTTGGCTCTGAAGGGACAGTACCTCAGGAATAGTAGCATGTAGTTAGCTTCGTGCTCTTTGAGAGTTGAGTTTATGCAATTATTTTGGAGGAATTTCAACTGATTTCACAACTGACAGAGACTTTGTCCAAAACTCTTGGACTCTCTCTCTGGCTTGCGGCATGTTTTTAATTGTTGAATTATTTATTTTTTATCAGGGGAGGAGGTTTGCCCTGAAGCTTATCTCGAGATTGCTGATCTTTATCGGTCACTCATTAAAACATTAAAGTTTCTTTAACGCGCACGCACACACAAACACAGTCTATCTTAGTCTGTCTCACACACAAACACACACACACACACACACACACTCCCTCTCCCCTTCTCTCCCCCACTCTCTCCCCCCCCCCCCCCCCCCATCTCTCTCTCTCTCCACATGGCATTAATGCAGATCTGTGGTTCTAATAAGAGAGGGAGGAGGATGGAGGCGGACGGAGAGCAGCTACAGAGGAGGTGGAGATGAGATACAGCGCTATCGCTACCTGAGGGCACATCTCATTAAAACCAGCTCCAACCGGCCTAAACAAACCGTAATGGAGTCAAGTCTCCATTAGGGAATCAGAACATACTGGTCGTTGTGTTTTATTAAAAAGGCCTGGCGGTAAGGCCGCTGGCATCCGGGAAGCAAGGGCCACGTCTGAAATCTCGTTCAGGTTATATAGCACACTATTTAGGCCGTCTATACAGTGCAGTACTTAATACCCATAATATACCGATGGAGAGTGTATTATTGTTTATTGTTCATTATAATGCACCCACCATAAAAGCAGTTCAACTGTACACCTGATTGATTTCCACACTATATCCCATAATGCATGGCGGTTTTCATTTTGATCGGAATCAGTCAATACAACTGGTGACAACCAACACGTGTCAGCTTCTTTTTTATGCGACCAATACACGTCACGCCGATAGATTTACGCCACATGATTTAATGTCAGAATTTTCCTTTTCCTTATTTGCCTTAGTTCTTCCCTAAACAGCGTACTGTACACCGTACGGTGTTCGCTTATACGAGGTTCAGAGAGAATGAGGGAACTTCGAGGGAACGACTTCGGAACACGCCCTTAGAAACGCTGTAGCGGTGGTGTTGAGCGCTTTATTGAATCAAGCGCTCCTCGCCCCTCGGTTGTTGTTGTTGTTGTTGGTGGTGGTTGGTGTTGTTCTCTTCCTGGTTCCAGCTGAGTTTCATTTAACCTTTAATCTCCATGACCACGCCCTGGGTGTCAGATGCTCTTTATTTCAGAGGAGCCCTGCTGAGTATTCTAAAGAAGTACCCTCATAGGCATAAGTATCAGTTTCACCTATCATTACACCTACTATTCTTAGTACACGGATATGCTATGTAGCCTATCAGGCTATAAGTACCCTAACGCAATGGATGTGTCGGAAAACACTCACTCACTCATTCCCTACTCCCAGTTCCTACACAGGGAGTTAAATGTAGGTTCACTATATAGTGAGATCATAATAAACCATAACTAAACGGGCCACATCTACGTCGGTGGACGTCGCTTGTCCATCTGCCGTTGTTTCCTTGAACGCAGTGCATGATGGAATGTATGGTTTGGTTAGGGAACCATCTGGTGTTCACTACTCTTCAAGATGCATTGTGGGTGTACGTTAGAGTGCCCTTAATTGGGCATAGTAATTCTCACTATACATTTGGGCAGCGCTGCAAAGTGGCGAACTCAATATAGAGTGCACTATGCAGAGAGCCCCGGGGAGTGGTTTCAGCCAATGATTGCTATACGCTGAATAGGCCTACAGTGACATAAGCACCCTATAACATGTACATCTCTGAGGAGGTGTGAAGGTTTGCCTTTTCGGCACTCCTAGCGAGCAGGACCGGAGTATCTCTGGCTGCACACTGGGTGTGCGACCTCAGATATGTGAGTTTGTATGACACGGTACGTCTTGATTAGGTTCTGCGGTTTGAATATGAATTTAAAATATATTAATTCTAATCATTTCTGAATCGATCGCAATTTGTCAATTTGAAGTGCTTTTTGAAGAAGCCGGATATTTCAGGGGGAAATTAGAGCTACGTGTCGTCTCTAAAACAGGAGATGTACAACGACAGCCAAGAGAAGAGTTGTGTTGGGTCGTAGCCTACGCGGTTCTCTCTCTGTGGGGGATAAATATAGGTCAGGTAGCTATTTTAGGATGCGGGTGATTGTTATCTCTTTCAAAGCATTGATGAAGGTTTTTGCCTTTCGTAAGTGGCTGGTTTCGGAGGAAATAAATGAAAAGATGGAGTGGTTTTGTGTCGACGGTATTTTTTTTTTCTTCCAGGTTCAAGGTTGACTCTATTGAAATGGCTGCTGTCTCGTTTCGACTTATTGAACAGCGAAACTGACGCTGGTTTGGTATTTCATTGTAACATGAAACATTAAAGGTGCAGTTCCGCTTCTCTCCACTGGAGGTCCTTGGTTGACCAGCGACCGCCGTAGGTAAAACATTACAGAAGCGAGTGTTGGATTTAAGTGGTTTTATAGTCACCCATATGTTGGTGCATTGTTGCAAATATGATGTTTCTAGTAAAACCGGAACTGAATGGATAACTATATTATAATATGTCTCTTTAAATGATGAAAATAATCTCCTTGAATAAAAATCCTTGATTCCATTGGTCTTCGGTGTAATCGTCGATAACCTCCAGGACTCCCTTTCCCAGCATGCCAAGCGGCCCGCTCTGTCTGTTGCCGATGATTGAGGGTTCAGCTTGACAGGCCTGTGACAAGCCATCATGCACACGCTCACTCCTGGCGTGCACTGTCCATTGTGCGTCTCTCCATTGCACTGTCGGTCCATTGTTGTGTTGTGTGAGACGTGCCGAAGGGAGATGAAAAGAGTCATGTATGTGTGTGTACCAGAAGTTACAGTGGATTCACAGTGGACACACACACACACACACACACACACACACACACACACACACACACACACACACACACACACACACACACACACACACACACACACACACACACACAGTGGAACTCTCAACCACTTTCCATGAAGCACCTTCACCGTGTGTGTGTGTGTGTGTGTGTGTGTGTGTGTGTGTGTGTGTGTGTGTGTGTCTGTGTGTGTGTGTGTGTGTGTGTGTGTGTGTGTGTGTGTGTGTGTGTGTGTGTGTGTGTGTGTGTGTGTGTGAGAGAGAGAGAGAGAGAGAGTGAGGGAAAGACAGAAAGAGAATGTGTGTGCGAATGTGTATATATATATATATATATAATATATATATATATATATACTGTATGTGTGTGTGTGTATATATATACTAGATCCACTCTCGCGCCAGCCACCACCTTGCACCTTCTAGCTCCATATTGAGCTGCGGGGAAATCTAAAAGAATACGCCCATTGGCTACAAATCACGATATGATTGGTTGATCAAATTGTCAATCCAAACGTACGCTCTCATTCAGTCTAAGGGCCAATGTCAGCGGGAATACTTTGGTTGAAGGATATTCTTCCCAGCAACCCAGAAACATATCTGATTGGTTGCATTGTTTTTCCAACACAAAACCACTCAAATGCGTGGACCGAGAAAGACAAACAAATCAACGTAACACTGTAATATAACACAGATACGATTCTCATTTATTCATTTTATTTAAATTTTATTAAATGTTATTAAATGTTATTACATTGTATTAATACAATTAATTCGATTTTTTGGTTTCATCTGAGAGTTCCAGGGTCTTCTCTGAATACCTTGAAGGCCCTGACGCTTCACCACTGGTATATATGTATGTATATATATATATATATATATATATATATATATATATATATATATATATATATATATATATATATATATATATATATGTATGTATATATAAATCATACACTTTATTTCTCTCTTGTCTCACATGAATACACACAAGCCTGATATATCAGACCGGTCATTGTGTCTGTGTGCCGGAGCCTATCAGCATGCCAATATATATCCTTAATAAACAGAATCAATGCGTTTCTCTCCGGCTGGTTGTGCGGCGGCTCCACAATCAATTGGGCGTCGGGAGGAAGATGTGCTCCGAGGCGAAGCCGTGTTTCATGTTCTTATCCCGCTACGATTTTCATATACTCGCCCAAGAAATGATGATGAAAGGCTGATACACACGTACACACACACACACACACACACACACGCACACACACACACACACACACACACACACACACACACACACACACACACACACACACACACACACACGCGCACACACAAACTCAACAAAACAAACATGAAAACAACAACTGTGCTCGACTCCCTGCAGAAAGGTTCTGGGTTCGATCCCCAATGTCCGCTGTCTACCTGTAGGCCTCCTATTTATAATGTGCCTTCACTTTCTGTACATTTGTTGGGGGGTGAAATGTTGCACCACTGACGGGATTGGTCCGAGATTTGGACCCATGGAGAAGGCTTGAACTTGTACACACATTTTTCACGTTGAGTTGAAAAAGGATGACGTTGCAGACCGGGATGACGTGTGTACGAAGCGGTACTCTCTTATATTACGAAATAGCTGAGCGTGACGCTTCCCCTTTTATAGACCCGAATGTACACCTGAACATATATTAAAAGTGGTGGGATCGTTAGGAAGCACACACACACGCACACACACACACACACGAGGCACCAAGCGAGTGATGCTCTTCCCAGCCCCAATCTGCTCAGAATCAATCTCTGTGAAGTCGTCCGGCTGCGCCATTCATATTCAAATGAGACGGAAACCAAGCCTTCGCTAACAGTACTTACACTGGGAGAGGACGGAGCAGAGAAGGAGATAGAGGGGAGGAGAGACAGAGAGGGAGAGATGGAGAAAAGAGAGAGAAGGAGGCGGCGGTAGAGAGGAAGGGGAAGTTATTTAACTTTTTGTGCATTTGGCACAAATGGTACGTGTACATTTTTTTCATGCTAATAAAGCTCTCAAATCAAATTGATGGGATGAGAGGGAGGGGGAGAGCTTGGGGGCTTTGCGAGAGAGACTGAGCGAGAGGGAGAGAAAGTAGTGTGTGTGTGAGGGGGAGAAGAGAAAGAGAGATAATGGCACCACAGAGATCATCTCCGTCACGCGGTTATCTGTGATGAGGGGAGAGACGCTTGTCTCGGAGGATAAAACTGATGACAGATCCAAGGCTGAAGTGTCCTCATTTGAACCCCCCCCCCCATGAACACCCTGCCTCCACCGCCATCCCCCCCCCCCCCCCCCCATCAGGGCCACGGCGGAGTCACACACTACTCAGCTATGTTAAAGGAGTCCCCCAACCCTCCCGGTCGGGCTTAAACATCCGTTACCAATATCATCTGACAGGCAAGACAGATTCTCCCGACCAATCAGGGACGAGGTGAAATGAGCCGGGAGCGTTCTGAAATCTAACCCGTCTCATACAGAGGCAGGGGCAGTCAACTGGAAACTGATCATCACTGATCTCATGGGGCATTTCACTCACTTGTCGCTGACGGATGGCTGTGGCATGGCTAACAAAATGCACTCAAATCCTTTTTTATCTTACAGAACCTTGAACGAGCAGATAAGAGGTGACAGCTTTGTGTTCAAGGATGCTGACACATGAGGACGGCAGACATCTAGGGGGTTCAAACCCGGTATCTTTCAGCTAGAGTCAAACCAGGACCCTCACCAGGAGACCATCGTACACCCCCCCCCCCCCCATCAATCCCTTTAACATTCCTCAAACAGGTTGCACATTCTGGCGAAACTCAACCGGGCGCCTGCAAATTATCTACGCTAATGTGCTAACAGCTGTGTTGGCCTCTGGAGGGAAGAAGACGCTAAGCGGCTTAAATGAGATGAATTAGAGCAGATCAGAGAGTGAGATGGCAGCCAGCGACTCGTGTCTGCTAGCGACACACCTCTCCGTTCGCAAGCTCATGACAACGAGGCCGCATTTCGATCGTCGATCCATAGCTTAACCCCCCCAGCCTCCCCCCCCCCCCCCCCCCACAGATGTTCCAGATGTTCTCCTCGATCGCTGAATTTTCTTAATTTCCCGGGAAAATCCAATCTTATCTCGTCTTGTCTTACCTTATCTTATCTACGGCGGCTTTGGATACTAGATAGTATCCTACACAGAAAGTGCTCTGGAGATGTTCCTAACTTCTGTCATTAAGACATAACCTTTAACCTTTAAAGTAGGTCTGAAGGTTGCGATTGGCTTATCTCATCAAAGGTGTAGTGAACAAGCAATAGGAAGGAGGACGTAGGAAAAGGTTTTGGAATGCAGCCCAATCAAGTTATAAGAGCCACGGGGACACACACACACACACTCATACACACACACACACACACACACACACACACAAACATACACACTCACACACATGCATGCTACTGGAGAGGTAGCTGGTAGCTAACAGGCACTAAGCCATGCGGTAATACAATAATCTAAACATAAACCCACAGCATATGAACCAAGGTGATGAATGTCCCTATAAGGAAACATAATTGTATAGTGTGGAGTGTGTGTGTGTGTGTGTGTGTGTGTGTGGTTAGGGGCTGGTTTTATGCAGCTTTCAATTCAATTCTGGGGGCTGGGTGAGGCTGCACACCTGTGGTGCATTGGCCAATCAAGGCACACAGGTGAGAGCAGCCATCACCACACACACACTTGCGTGTGTCAACACATGTGTCGGCATGGCCCACCTGCTCAGGCTGTAACATCTCTAATTATCCTATACATCCAGCGTTCGTACAACTGGCCGGTGTACTGTGTGTGGGAGGAGCCCAGGAAGTGCTGCCGCAGATGGTCATTATGGTGTTGTTCATAGGGTCAGAGGTCAGGCTGCCTTCACGAAAGAATCCATGAGAGGTCAATGAATCGATTCAGGAGGGAAGGGACGAGGAGAGAGGACAGGAGAAATGGGGAGGGAGGAGGAGGAGGAGCAGGGAGGAAAGAGGAGAGGAGTGGAAGTGGGAGAGAGAGAGAGGGAGAGAGAGTGAGAGCGGGAGAGAAGGAGGAGGCGAAGATGGGAATAGGAAGAGAGGAGGAGGAAGAAGCAAAAGGGAAGAGAGAGGGGGAGGACGAGAGGTGAGAAGGAAGGAGCAGGAGGAAGAGACTGCCCTGAGTGAAACTGAAACACAGAACATATTTAATCTTTGTCAACATCTTAATGATTTAGCTCACAGCACAGCAGCCCTCCTCCTCCCCTCCAGCCTCTTAAAACCCCATCTGATGGGAGGCGGTCCAACAGCAAAAGTCTGCTCTGGTATTTCCAGCCAAACGCTAATTAACACCAACCCTGGGGTACAGATAGTGAGTGAAAATTATAGCTTTTAAAATTGAATTTGGCTTTTACGTGCTTGGAAGACGGACACAGGGAGGGAGTGGAAATTCCAATTACACTTTTAAAATTCTAATTAGAAGAGAATCATTGCCGATTTCAGCAAGTCTTTAGTGGCCGGGGCCAAAGTAATCCGTGACGGGTGTGTGTGTGTGTGTGTGTGTGTGTGTGTGTGTGTGTGTGTACACTTTTCCACTCTAAATTTCTCCATTTTGTTCTCTCCTCTCACTGTCCCATCTCCCCGCATGGCCTGTTATCTATGACTCAGACTTGATCCTCCGCACTTCCTTTGTGTTGATGGTGGATGTTAGCCCATGATAATAAACCATAATATAAACCATAATAAACAATATTAACAAAAGTTTATATTTTCCACTCCATTTTCACATTGTTGTTGACATTTCATCTCGGTCCCTCAACAGTTTTTAGTTTTTTTTCCCGTTAATTCCCTTTCGGCGGAGAGACGTGTGACTTTAGGTCTGCACTCCTAAAAGGACATGTTTGACTCCACATCTTGACACCTCAGTCTGACAGGGTCGCCTCGACGCTGACCAGACAGCCCATAGCAGATTAAAACTTTGCTCATTCTCTCTCTCTCTCTCTCTCTCTCTCTCTCTCTCTCTCTCTCTCTCTCTCTCTCTCTCTCTCTCTCTCTCTCTCTCTCTCTCTCTCTCTCATGTATTACTTTGACTCTCTCTCTCTCTCTCTCTCTCTCTCTCTCTCTCTCTCTCTCTCTCTCTCTCTCTCTCTCTCTCTCTCTCTCTCTCTCTCTCTCTCTCTCTCTCTCTCTCTCTCTCTCGCCCTTTTCATATGTCTCTCTCTGTCACTCATGCTGTCTTTCGCTCTTCTCTCTTTCTAGCCATTCTCTCTCTCTCTCTCTCTCTCTCTCTCTCTCTCTCTCTCTCTCTCTCTCTCTCTCTCTCTCTCTCTCTCTCTCTCTCTCTCTCTCTCTTCATACGTCTCTCTCTCTGTCACTCATGCTGTCTTTCGCTTGTCTAGCCATTCTCTCTCTTTGTGGACATTTTATCTGATCATAAATTCATTGATTCAAGTCTTTCTAGCTAGTCTGTAAAGCCACCTTTTGAAAAGGTGATTTTGGTTAAAACTTACTTTATTACTTTCTGACACACAAGAATAAGTGTTATATTATGAATAAAAGGCCTAATGAGCATGATTTGCACAGCCATTAAGTTCTGTTTCTCAATGGCATAATGAACATGGAGTGTTGAATTGGTACGTTTGTCAGGTACGAAAAGTCTCTCTCTCTCTCTCTCTCTCTCTCTCTCTCTCTCTCTCTCTCTCTCTCTCTCTCTCTCTCTCTCTCTCTCTCTCTCTCTCTCTCTCTCTCTCTCTCTCTCTCTCTCTCTCTCTCCAGTCATGCCCTTACAGTCCAGAGTGTATTCTGTCTGCGGTGTCGGCCAGGTTTACACACCCCGGTCCGTTCGGTGGATAATTGAATGACCTTTCAGCCGGCAGACAGCATGGTGACAGATGTGGTTTGTGGTGTGTGTGTGTGTGTGTGTGTGTGTGTGTGTGTGTGTGTGTGTGTGTGTGTGTGTGTGTGTGTGTGTGTGTGTGTGTGTGTGTGTGTGTGTGTGTGTGTGTGTTTGGTGGCGTGTGTGTGTGTGTGTGTGTGTTTGGTGGTGTGTGTGTGTGTGTGTGTGTTCGGTTGTGTGTGTGTGTGTGTGTGTGTGTGTGTGTGTGTGTGTGTGTGTTTTCAGTAGCGGTGCGACCCGTCTACACAAGGTGAGCAAGGCGATTGCTCTCTTGGCTTTTCCAACGCGGTCGACCGAGTGGCAGCCAATGGCATTCGGTCGTCTGTCCCCCCACACCCTTCCCCCCCCCCCCACTCCCTAAATTGGGCAGTCGAATGTCCCGGGAAATGTAACCCCCGGCCCGGGACGGCATTAAGCCACTGGCCGCCGGTGGACTCGACAGACGGGAGGCAGCGATGGTCTTATTAGAGCTGAAGTTTATTCGAATTTGGCTTCGGTGAAATGGAGAGAGAGAGAGAGAGGGAGTGAGAGAGAGAAAGAGAGAGAGAGGTGGGGGGGGGTGGGCAGAGAAAAAGAGAGGAGAGACCGAGACAGAGACAGAGACAGAGAGAGAGAGAGAGAGAGAGAGAGAGAGAGAGAGAGAGAGAGAGAGAGAGAGAGAGAGAGAGAGAGAGAGAGAGAGAGAGGGGGCAGAGACAAAGAGAGGAGAGAGAGACCGAGACAGAGACAGAGAGAGAGGGAGAGAGAGAGAGAGAAACACAGAGAGAGAAACACAGAGAGAGAAACACAGAGAGAGAGCGAGAGCGAGAGCGAGAGCGAGAGCGAGAGCGAGAGCGAGAGAGAGAGAGAGAGAGATTAAGCTATATATTCTGCTGCTTCAACAGCTGTTTCCTCGGGCAAACTTTACAGCTCCTAGAATAAAGTGGTGGAAGTGGAGGTTGATTGTTTTTTTGTTTTTTTTGCTTTTGATTTAATTTGGGTTGGAGTCATTGTGTTGTGTGAACGGTAGCTGAAGATATTGCAGTTAAAGAAGAACGCACAACCGACAACATAGCACAGCACCACAACACACACACACACACACACACACACATACACACACTATACGGTCAACACACAACATCCTTCACATGTTTGATCTTTTTTTTTCACAAATAGCACAAAATCCAACCGTGTATGAAGAAAAATAGAAATTAAAACCAGTTTTAATATAGTATTGTTTTGTATCATCGGCCCGTTATGTGATTAAAAAGTCACTAAAGGAGTGTCATCTGTGCTTTGCCCCCGACCCCGCTATCCATTCTAATAAAACTAATATCATTTAAAGAAGAGAAACAGAGAGAATTCCCTTCCCAACAGTTCCGACCCAACGATAACGAATGGCCGTGCTGTGCCTTGGTGAACGTTTCTCCTCTGCTTAAAGAGAAACCCAGGAGCCGACCCATCGGAGGCCGGTGGCTTGTTCTTCCCCCAGACACCATTTTGTTTAATCATGTGTTTGTGTCTGCCATTCATCTCCTTCTACGCATAGAGGAGAGAGAGGAGACCATCTCCGTAGAGAGGAGACCGTCTCTCTTCACTCACTCTCTTCCTCCACCTGGGTTTATACGTGTTTATAGTATAGTATATATTATAACATATACATATACATATACATATACATATACATATACAACATATACATACACATATACAACAGCATATTATAGGTAGTGATAGGTTTGTTTCTAGTTTAGTATTGTTTAGTATAGTAAAGTATTGTATAGTTGTGTTGTAGTAAAAAATTCGATTAGATTAGATTCAAATGTATTGTCATTGCACAGCACTAGTACAGTACAGTGAAAATAATTTGGCATCTAACCAGAGTGCAAATGTTGCAGTAAATTGCATGGTGATATATAATGTACAGTGGTTAAATAAGATGTAAAAACAGTCTACTAAAAAACTACTACTAAAAATAGGTATAAAATAACTACTAATAAGTAAAAGCAAGTCCGAGCTCGCTCGACCAGATGAGGATGACTACTAATAATTATGGAGAGTAAGTAGCATTCCATTGTACTAAAATCATCTTAATTCTTGAAATTAGAATTGAGTACTTGCTTACATATACTTATACCTGATACTTAGTTACACCGGCTTGACATTAACACCAGCCACTCACTGGCCAAATGCCAGGTGGAAACATGGCAGTGACTTGTTGCTCCGCCACTCACACCGGCCACTTTGACTGGTGACCTTTTGCCAGCATTTACTGTGAAAAATCATTGTAGTTGACAAAAGGCATCTGAAATAATTAGGTCAATTTGAGATGATACCCCCATGATACTACAACTCCCATGAGCGCTGGGTGTGGGTGGGTGGGAAAATTCATTCATTCGGCCCTCCATTGGTTAATGAATATTGACCCTAACCTTATTCCTAACCCTGACCTTTACTCAGAAGGAGGGGGGGGGGGGGGGGGTGAATTTGAAGAATTTGGCTGGTGGAAATGCTGAGTGGTCGTTGATATTGGAACGTCGCCGGTGACTTTGGACTGTTGAGCCAAAAAGTAAATGTCAAGTTAAGTGACTCACAGGAGGGGGAGAGAGCTGGACATGGGAGGAGACATAGAGGAGGTGACGGTGGGAGTGAGGAGACAGGACAAGCTGACAAGCCGGTCACGGTCAGGCAGGTCAGTGAGGTCGAATTTGAGATTAAAACAAACAGGAAGACAAATAGGAGAACCCACGGGAGGGGAGAGGAGGGGGAACAGGAGGAGGCGTATGGGCGGAGCAGAGAGGAGGTGTGGGAGGAATAGAGAGGATAAGCGAGGAGGTACCGCAGCTAGGAGAGTGGGGATGATGGAGGATCGAGGGGAACATGATTAATCACAGTGAGTATGACCTCCTCATGAGGAGAAAGGTGACCGACCTGGAGAGGGGTGTGAAGAGGAGAGAACCGGCAGCCGGGTAATCTGTTAGTGCTGCAAAAACCCACATGCACACACACACGCACCCACACACTTACACACACTTACACACACACTCACACACACACACAGACACCTATTTATGTATGTATCTATATGATAAATACATAAATAGATGTACTGCAGTGGAAGATGTACTGCAGTGGAAGAACACACACACTCACTGACACATGAACACCTCCTTGCACACACCCCCCCCCACCCCCCACACCACACACACACACACCACACACACACACACACACACACACACACACACACACACACACACACACACTGACACATGTACACCTCCTTGCACACCCACACACACACACACTCTGTCACATGAATACCTGCTTGCAGACACACACGTACATCTCCTTGCGCGCACACACCACACACACACACACACCACACACACACACACACACCACACACACACCACACACACACACACCACACACACACACACACACACACACACACACACACAATTTAATGTTATGTATCTATATAATCAATATCTTTGTCTTAGTAATGGAAAGAGGATCAGGAAACACACACACACACACACACACACCACACACACACACACACACACCACATAACACACAAACACACACACACACCCACCCCGTCCGCAGCTCCTCTCCTCATGAGATAGATGGGGTCCTTTATAATAAACCGTCTTAGGGCAGTAAGAGGGAGGCTGCTGGAGGCTAATAGAGCCGATGGTTATCGTCTCCCCAGTTCACCAAACATCAGAGTCTTCTCAGAGGACAGCCTGTAGTGTAGATATGATGGAGCATTGGTCATTTAGGTTTGTGGGTGTGTGGTTAATGTAAAGGTAAGGTCGTTTGCTAGGTAAAGTACTTTGGATTATGGTGTGTGAATACAATGAAAAAGTGAAATACCTATATATATCTAAAATCTGGATTTAAATGAATAATGGATTATAATTCAAGGCACACAAACTGTTTCTTCGACACACATTTAAGCTAGGACATAAAAAAAATATAAATATATATATATATATATATATATATATATATACACACCTGTATATCAGTGGAGGCTCGTCCATTGAGGAAAGGGAGGACCATCCCCCCTAAATATTCTGAGAAAAATTGACTCTCAAAAGAAAAATAAATACACATCAATTGAATAGATTTATGTGTAAAATTCTGATATTATTACTTTTTTTCACACTTCGAAGGCAAAATAATCATATCCCCATGACAAAATACCAACAGCACCCCCTATCGCAAATGACCGTCCTCCCAAAGCTCCCCATTGAGTGTGTACGGCGCTAAGAGAGGACGATCCTCCCTGAGGGCGGGTCTAGCCAGAGGCTCTGTGAACCAATCAGCAGAGCTCACTGCGCTGGTTAATACCCAATCACAGTTTTGGGGGGCGGGTTATCATCACGCAAGGATCTTGCTTGTGTTATTCATTCCGCGTTGCAGAGAACTCGTCAGTTGAATATTTCGGACTTCAAACTGTTAAGTTATGAACTCAAAGCGTTTCAGGTGCATGACACTAAACGTACAGCAGAACAAACAGAAAGCATGGTTGACCGTGACAAGGTGGTGTTGTTTTGACTCGCGATAAGACTAATATACGTGATTTACGGGCAGAGCTGGTTTTATTATATGATAGTGTCTTATTTTAATTAAATGCAGGTAAATATACTACACAAAAAACACTTCCTCCTCAAATCTCACTCAATTTCAATTCTGTTTGGTTTGTTTAGTAGCCACTATGCAGAATAACTCACATTCAGGTTTAGTAATCGCTAAATAGCTCTTGTTCATCAAAACATTGCTTCTTCCCCCCCCAGATCACAATCGGTTCAATTATGTTTGGCTTGTCTGCTAAAATCACCTCTATTAATCAATACTCAATACTGTCAAAATTGATAGTGAGTCCGGATGAGCTACTGCGTCATTGACGCTATCTCTATAGTAGGTTATATTGTCATGTAGGCCTACTCATGTCACGTGTCATCAGTGCTTACTACCAGAGAAAAGGAAAATTTAAAATAGATTCAGTATTCTTTAAAAAAAGACCAAGAAGAGACGGTTGTAAGCAGCCCAATTTTCCTCTGGTATAGCTCACTAGTTACACAAAACATATATATATATATATATAAATATTTTTTTGTGGGCAAATTGACCTTTCTTCCTCAAGATAAACAAGGCATTATTGCTAAAGAAATGTTCACTCATGTAGTGGTGTGGCTGTAACCAATGTCAGGGATAAGCAAATAACAACTCGAGTACACCAGGCCATGCTTCAAGGCACAACGGTTGGGTACCCCCTGTTCTAGGAGGTGTGTGGAGGAGGAGGAGGAGGAGGAGGGGGGGGGAGGAGGAGAGGAGGAGGTTCACGTGTTCCCTCTTCATCTCAGTGCGGTGGAACTGGGAAAGAAGACACTTTATTCGAGAAATCATTAAAAAAGCGAAAGGAAGACGAAGTTAAGAAGAAGTCAAGAATAGCACAGGTTTTCGGCTCCGCTTGCCTGCTGGAGCGATGCACCGGGTTGTCGCCGCCTTACAAGAAACATCCCATGAAACGCATACTCAGTTTCCGAGAAACACGCCGGAGGAACGTCACCTCTTCTACTTCAGGAACCACCACCAACGGCGCTGTCAATCACCCGAGGTGTCAGCGGTGACATCAACGTTAACCCCCCGTCAGACAGGAAGAAAGCAGGTTTTTTCCCCCCGTCAGGTTGAGGAAAAGGGTGACACTAAACAGCAGGGAATAGAGAATAACCAACCAGAGAATCGGGAACCGAAACACATACAGAAAGAGAACCTGGGGGACTAGGCCGAGGGAACCGCACAGACGAGTAGCTTTCAAACGATGGACTGCTGGGGACTCCCTGAGGGGGCCCTAGCAGGGGGCCGAGTGGGACGGCCAGATGGCATCATTTATTTATTTATACATTTATTTTCCCTCCAAAATGGTATGTATTCCCTCCAAATTAGTTGTATTTGTATCATTAGCCAGAAAAAATGTGGGGGGGTGAATTATTGATGAACCGAAGAAATAGTTATGTATGTTGTCGCACATTTTGTGACATGGTAATGAGGATGTGAAATTATGTTTGGTAGGTCCTCCTTTCTGGAGGGCCAGGCGGACCTCCACAGGGGGGGGGGGGGCCTGGGACATGGAGTGATCAACGCCGAGGCAGGAAGCTACCACGACAGACAGGATCAGCCACTGCTTGGCTGTTTTCCTCACATTTTCAGGCAGTTTAGACCATATTTATTTACTTTAGAACTTTTCATCAAATGGATGTGATTAAAAATGAAAAAATGCAAAAAGAGATATGAAGGCAGTTTTAAACAGGTCCTCATAACCTCATAACTGCTTTCCCGCGCTGCATAATTTTCTCATCTCCCGTAAGTTTTTTGGTTTTTTTTCCTATATTTTTATAGATTGGTTAGGAGCTGCTCAGTTCACGAGTGAGGAGAGGGGGGGGGGGGGGGGGGGTGGGGGGGGGGGGCGGGGAGGGGAGTGTGTTTTAATATCCTCTGTTTGGAAAAGGTGAGGACGTGTGGAGTGGTTTCACGGCTCCACGCGCGTTTCATCACAGGCTCATCTGCCATTGCCCCTATGAGACAGATTTGGGATTTCAAGGATGAGGATGAGGATGCATCAGCGGGAGTCCTGCTGAGAGTTGAAACGAAGGATACGTTGAAGGTAAGCGAGAATGTCATTATGTAATGAAAGTATCGAGTACCGAGCCCAGCGGGGGAAACCGTTTTCTCTGCTCCAGTTGCCGTGGTTATCAAGCTGAGGGTTCCTACAACTTGGGGCTGGGAAACGCTGTCACGGACGATGGCATAAAACGGTTTCGTGGGCACAAACGTCAGTTGGGCATACCTCATACCTCAGGCTGGGGCTACGGGGCTTTCATCTGCACCACCGTCTCGCATGAGGGTGGATAGCTCTCTGCTGGTAGGAGGAGGAGGAGGAGGAGGAGGAGGAGGAGGAGGAGGAGGAGGAGAGGAGAGAGAGAGACAGAACAACATGTCTCCACTTCTTCACACACAGTCAAGACTGGAAGAGACAGACGAGAGTAGGTCTGGTTGAACCACTGTCGGCGTGCTGCCTGCAAATCTAAAAGTCAGGTCATTAAGGTTGCAGATGGGTGTTGGTACTGTTATTTATCCATATAGGTCTAACCCCTACCTGCTCCTTAATGTTTATGCTTAAGATTAGACAGTGAACACAGAGACAGGTCATTGAGGAGCAGGTAGGGGCTAGACAGTGAAAACAGAGACAGGTCATTAAGGAGCAGGTAGGGGTCAGACAGTGAACACAGAGACAGGTCATTGAGGAGCAGGTAGGGGTTAGACAGTGAAAACAGAGACAGGTCATTGAGGAGCAGGTAGGGGTTAGACAGTGAACACAGAGACAGGTCATTGAGGAGCAGGTAGGGGTTAGACAGTGAACACAGAGACAGGTCATTAAGGAGCAGGTAGGGGTTAGACAGTGAACACAGAGATGGGTCATTGAGGAGCAGGTAGGGGTTAGTAATCCATTTTGTTGTGTGGCATCTACAATACAATACTATAAATACTTTGATGCATCAAAGCAGCCAAAACCTCCTGCTAATTCATTAAATTAATCAATTAAATCCAGTAGCGGGGATATTTCTTCTGTATGAGCTGTGCTTTTTGGTGATATTGTGACAGTTATTCCAGTCTCACTTCTTGCGCTTTTATTAAAACACTTTATATACAAATATATTGATTACGGCACGCAGGAAAATAGTACATCTCTACATACGGGCTCTGGGTGCAATCCAGTACAAATATCCAAACGACACGATGAGAAGCACTTACATCGAGGAAACACAACAGAACAACGGACCTCAGAGTGTCCGTCGAGAGGGAAAGTTCTCACCAAAGCTTCCGTTTCTTCTACACTCGCCCTCTTCCGGTCTGCGACATTTGGCATAGTTTCATAGTTTGGTTAAAACGTTGCAAGTGTCAGTGTGAACATATAGACGTTTCGAACCACCAGGTGTGAAGCAGCCTCGTTACAAAACAAGAGAGAACGATCATGCGATTCCCTGAGACGTGTCGCCACGGCAAACCCGGTGGCATCGGCAGCCATTTTAGTACTTTCCGTTCTACAGGAGCTTGTTTTCACAATTCAAACCAAGTTCACGTGTCATTTGGATCCAAAGCGTAGCCAGATCTGTTACTAGCCCCTCCTGCCAGGATTTAAAAGGTACTTCCCGCAAGGTTAAAAGCCCCTCCCACCAGAAGTTAGGAGGTAAGCCCCTCCCACCAGAAGTTAGGAGGTAAGCCCCTCCCACCAGAAGTTAGGAGGTAAGCCCCTCCCACCAAGAGTTAGTCGAGAACCTCCTCTCACAAGGAAAGGAAACAGGCCCAACCTACCATAAAACAGGCCTCTCCCACCAGGATGTATATGGTGAGCCACCTCCCACCAAGAGTTCATCAAGAAGCCCCTCCCATCGAGGCAAAGGCCCGTCGGACAAGGAATTCTGAAACAAGCCCCTCCCACCAGCAGTTATGATGATCTTCCCGTGGTCATAAATCCCAATCAGCCAGCCTCGCTACTCCGCCCGCACACCACCACCCCCCACCCCCCCGCCCCCCCCCAGTCACATGCACCCCCCTGGGGTCATAGACAGTCCCGGCAGAGCGCCACCTGCCCCTGGCGGAAGTCCCTGCAGGGGCAGATGCGCTGGTACTGCGGCGCGGCCCCGGAGCAGCTGTAGAGCAGCGGCTCCGTCTGGAGGCTGCACTCCGAGTTCTCTGCAGAGAAGGCTGGGAACAGGTGGTTCCGCTCGGCCTCCACACCCTCACACACCAGGTCCAGCCTGAGGGGAGAGGAGAGAGAGAGAGAGAGAGAGAGAGAGAGAGAGAGAGAGAGAGAGAGAGAGAGAGAGAGAGAGAGAGAGAGAGAGAGGGAGAGGGAGGGGGAGAGAGAGAGAGAGAGAGGGGGGGGGGGGAGAGAACACTGGCTCAGCCCACTGACAACGGCTGAATCATGAAAGCCAGAGCTATTCAACTACTTTATTATGAGGGCCACATTATTTAAAAGAGAAAATAAAGGGCCGGCCTCAAAATCTGAATTATCGCACATAAAACATAAAAAGAAAACCACACTTAATACCCTCCATGCTCTGCATAAAGAGGTTATTCACAACTGATTGATCTAACGTTCAGAAAAGGGCAGTCGGTTCATACATTTCTACATAGACCTATTTTCTATTTTATGTATTCTTTCTTTCAAAAAGTCACTTCACCTTCTCTAAAGATTTCATTAATGTGACCGATTGAAAGACATTGTACTTTATAACATTGAACCTATACAAATCTGCTACAAGTGCTCTTATTATTAATTTAATTTATTTTATTGAACAAGCTAAATATATGGCCTTAGCCATAAATCAATCTAGCAAACACTGCACAGAAATGGGCTGATGTGCATCAACAAGCAACAAGCAACAAGTGACCCTGTTATTAACATTGAACAGAAATAGCCTGCTATGTGAATACATCAGGCAACAAGTGAACATGTTATTAACATAACAGAAATAGCCTGCTATAGAAATCAACATCAATCAACAGAAGTCCAAGCACATCTTCTGGAGCTGTACTGTATACTCATGCCCCCCTCTCTGCTACATGGCTGCGGTCTGGTGACTCATAGTCAGCCAGTGACGTCACCTCTGCTTGTTCTAACCTATCCCTTGTTCTCACTGAAGGGTTACCAACCCATCTGTTGCCAGGGGTTCGACTCTTCTGATCGTTGTTGTGCTGGACATTTTTCGGATGCAAAAAATGATGTATTTCTTCTATAATCAGTTTTTCACCAAGTAACATTCTTCTTTGGCCAAATATGTACCTTACCTACTGTATGTGTGTGTGTAAAGAATGCTGATATTGGATATGAAACATAACCAGTAGTCAATGTGCAAGCAGCCAGTTGAAAGGTGAATTGATGCTACTCTGTTGAATTCATATATTTGTAAATCTGACTAAGAAAGAGTCAGTGGCTCCCCAGCCACGAGCCTCACCGCACGCCACTGGAGCATCTGTTCCATTGAAGCTCCAGTGATACATGATGCAGCGCCTGCTCAGATTGTATTCTTTTGTTACTGTTGATAGCCTCGTTGCAGATCAAACATTTGGGCTTTGGTCCCACATTAATTATTATTTCACTGTCCACTCCTCGTTGAATTGTCGATCGTCGGGAGCAGTTGGGTTAGGTGTCTTGCTCAGTGACACCTCGACAAAAGGGAACCTTCTGGCTGCCAGACAACCCGCTCTACCACCGGCGCTAACTTGTGGCGACTGCTGGTTCGATTCCCAACCTGCGCTACATGTCACCTCTCATGGCACAAATCCCACAAACAAACTAAAAGATACAACATCCTCCAAATGTGAAATGGTGTGAAATAAAGTGTGCAGAATATTGTGTAATTTGATTGGTTTAATATATCAACAACAAAGGTAATTCATTTAGTTCTTGTAAGTGTTCTCTTAGGCCAGGGGGTGTGATAGCTGAAAGCTTCAAAGACTCATTAAGGCCTTTCTAGACCAGTGGTTCCCAACATGTTGGTCGGGTCTCGACTTGGGGTCCCCTGATATGCATATGGGGTCATGGGAGGTTGCTGACGTTCAAGCGATTCGACACTTTAATAAACAGGTTTGGTTTAAAATATTTTTGAAAACCTTTTATAGGCGTCATAAAAGCTCCTCATGACCTGTACACATACACACAGACTGAGTGTATGTACTGCGTGATTCATGGCCTCACGACAAGCAAACTCATTCCGATCCCTTTAGTGTGGTGGGGATGTGTGCGTGTGTTCACTACAGTTCAGTTGATGTATTACTGCGAGCTGTTGGTGGAGTCGTCAAGGCGACTTGTGTAGAAGCAGATACTGTCAGAGGTTGGGTTGAGGAGGTGGAGGAGTCACGGGAAAAAAAGGTTCAGTCCTAAAAAAATCCGGTCACAGGCCAATAAAGTTTGGGCAGTGTGTTTCGAGGAAGGTTAAAGGGTACCGGTGACCTTAAAGCGTCTGGAAGAGAAACAGACCACTGTGGGGGTTTTATTGAGAAAGGTCAGCTCTTTTAAAAAGTGGAGGCACGCCGGGAGTTAATATAAAAAATAAAAAAGCGTATATAGCGATGGAAGTCGCAATTTATCTTCCGACTACAGCTCTTTATCTCAACTGCTTTTACCGGTTACGGTCAAAGCCATTTCATCTTTTAACTTCAATTACAGCTACTTTATTTCGGTTATGTCGACTATATCTCAGTTCCCTTAGCTGCCAAACCAACATTAAATGATGACCGTTTTAAACAGATAATTCAATATTAAAGTGACGTGACAGATTATCCAGAGTTAGTATTGACACAACTATATAATATCTGAACCCAAACGACAAAGGGAATGAGTTATTATCATGGCCATTTAGTTGAATGATAATATACACTTGAAATATATATATATATATATGTCTGTGAAATCAAGGTGATAGGTAAAGTGAGTATATGTTAACACGGAATCGAGAAGAGACACTTACAGAGAGACTGGTTGGCGTGTGTGTGTGTGAGTGTGTGTGTGTGTGTGTGTGTGTGTGTGTGTGTGTGTGTGTGTGTGTGTGTGTGTGTGTGTGTGTGTGTGTGTGTGTGTGTGTGTGTGAGTGAGTGTGTATAAGGACGCTCTCTCCTTACTTGCTGAACGCCTCCTTGGCATTGATGAAACGGTAGAAGGACGGTTCGCAGACCAGCCCGGCGCCGCGGCACGCCTCCACGCAGGACTGGCCCCCCTGCGACGACAACACCCGCAGGGCGCTGAGCGGGGGCCATGACGGAGGGGGCGGGACGACGGGGGCGGAGCTCGAGGCGGAGGAGGCGGCATTGGAGTTCCACGCCAGAAGGCTGGAGTTCTGCAGCCGGACCAACGGGCCGAGGACGCCGCCTCGGCCTCGTGATGGTGATGATGATGGTGATGATGATGATGATGATGCTGATGCTGCTGATGATGATGAGGATGAAGATGATGAAGGCCTAGAGGAGTTTGCCGGGGGGAAGGGTGCTTCGGGAGCGCAGAAGTCCTGCATGTGAAGAGAAGCTATGGTCAAATACTTATAGTACGGTATGGTGTACTGCATGGTATAGTATATATGGTATAATATGATATAGTACAGGATATATACAGCATTTATACAGTTTATATACAGTATGTACAGTATATATATATATATATATATATATTCCTGGTCCTTCATGTAGCAGAGCACCGAGAGATTTCCTTGTTAGCTGGTTCTTACTTGTGTTTTAACTTGCTTGTGTTTTAACTTGCTTGTGTGTTAACTTGTGTGTTAATTATTTTGTGTTTTAACTTACTTGTGTGTTAACTTACTTGTATGTTATCTTCTGTGTGTGTTACTTGACTAATACACTGATACAGATTGTGAATTGATGTGCTACTTCATTTGAAGTTTGTACCTCAGGTCTCCTAAATGTTATAACACGACAATTTTTGTTGCTATTTTATGTTTTGTATTATTTTTACTGCCATTCTAAAGTGTCGCCGAGTGTTTAGAAAAGCGAAGTATTAATTAAACGTATAAAATATGATATCCGTTAGACAGCAGCCTTTAAACCCAAGGCCTTGCAGAGTGCCAGAAAATAATTGGAAATAAAAGTTTAAGAATGTAAAATTCCTAATATGCAATAAAAAGCGGCTGCAGACACTGGGGGGTGGGGGCTGGGGATGAAGTCCCCAAACGCCCTCCGCCTCAAACAGAGAGAGATAAACACCCGGCCCATCAGAACACACCAGAGTGTGCGTCAATCACCCAGGAAACCACATGAGGAGGAGGACCGGATGAGATTAGGAGGCAGAATGAGGACCCGAGAGAGCACTGATCTTGTCGTCGTCCCCCACACACACACACACACACACACACACACGTACACACAGCAGAGGATCCAGATTCTATTCATAAGGAGCAGATAATGTCATCTGTCCTTCCCCTGAGAGCGGAGACCTGTTTATTAAGCTGCTCCCAGATCCCACAGGCAATCATCACACCTCTGGTTGTGCCCCGACGCCTCTACGTCTGCCCATCTCTCCTCCGCCCGTCTCTCCTCCGCCCCTCCTCTCCTCCATCACTTCACATTTCCCACGCCCCGACTCTAAAACACAGGTGATCTCAATCCCGCCACACACGCACGGGCACGTGCACACACACAAACATAACCACACACAACCACACACAACTGCTGAACAAGGGCGTATAACATATAACAATGTATATTTTATTACATTGATTTATATATATATATTGCTCTTTTCTGTGCTGATTTTTGCATTTTATAAATTGCATTTTTTATTTTTATTTTATATTCCTTATTCTATTTTTTATTCTATTTTTATTCTATTTTTATCTATTTTTATTTTATCTTATTCTATAACTGCTGTCTGTCGTCGGGTATTGCACACAAGAATTTCACATCACTGCTTTATACTAAACTGTAAACTGTGAAGTGACAATAAACTTGACTTGACTTGACTTGACTTGACTTGACTTGACACACGCACACACACACCTGCATAGACACACACATGCATGCATATAAACACACACACAAACACATAACCACACACACACACACACCTGCATAGACACACACATACACACACACAGACACAGAACCCCGTAGACACACACAGAACCGCATAGACACACACACACAACCACACACACACACATGTAGACACACATCCACACACGCACGCACAGAAACATATAGACACACACGCACAGACACAGACACAGTATACCCAGACCCACCTGGTTGTGTATGTAGGCGTGCAGTCTCTCCAGCATGCCCTCACATGTGTACTCGTAGGGGAGGAACGGCTCCACCTGACACACACAGAGAGAGAGAGAGAGAGAAGAGAGAGAGAGAGAGAGAGAGAAAGAGAGAGAGACAAAGCACATGAACACATGTGCTGGGCATTCAGCACCGCGGTTAACCCGAACCCTTTGAGTCAACCATCCAGAAGATAGTCACAACCGTCTGAAGTGCCTTAAGATATGAGCTTAAGCGCGTGAACGCTATCATCTACACAGGATCATGGTCAGGTGGAACGGACCATGCTGTTCAGTGTGATGTGCTGCTCACAGCAGGTCAAGATAAACAAGTCGCCCCCCCCCCCCCCCCCCCCGCCCTTCAGCAGGAATATGCCTCCTTCCCCCGAGGCTTTACGGTGAGGCTTTATAGCCGTGCCTCGATGCACTGGGTGGGAACCGCTGTGTTACCACATGCTGTTCTCTATATTTTTTAGATGGGGTGATGGGGGGCTGCTGCTCACGCCACCTTGGCGGGGGCCGGGTGGTTAAGACCGTTCCTCCGAGCCGTCGTTTTAGCATTGGCGCACTTTACCAATCTCTCTCCGTAGCGCCGCGGCGTGCGCCGGAAATCTATGAGGCCACGCATCACGAACAAACCAATACCATTATACCCGGCGCGGTGACAAACACCAGCGCGGCGAACGCGCCGGGATAAAGCAGAAGATGGACGAAGGGGGGGGGGGGGGGGGATGCTGAGTCGGAAACACCCGTCGCTACGGAACTCCATTAAGAATGGTAAATG
Organism: Muraenolepis orangiensis; assembly: GCA_027704905.1. Taxonomy (NCBI): domain Eukaryota; kingdom Metazoa; phylum Chordata; class Actinopteri; order Gadiformes; family Muraenolepididae; genus Muraenolepis; species Muraenolepis orangiensis. Next base: position 19,035,469 of record CM051012.1, on the reverse strand, counting down.
GACTGCCTTTTATATAGCGCTTTTATCCAAAGCGCTTTACAAGTCATGCCTCACATTCATACACACATTCACTACCACCGACGGCGGAGTCAGCCGTGCAAGGCGACAGCCGGCACGTGGGGAGCAGTTAGGGGGTTAGGGCGTCTTGCTCAAGGACACCTTGACAGTTTTCGCGAGAGGAGGAGCCGGGGGATCGAACCAGCGACCTTCCGGTTGCGAGGCGACGACCTCCTGAGCCATACCGCCGGCCATAAGAACAGCTTGGTCTTACGTTTCTCTAACCATTACATTATATTACATTAAATGACAGTCATTTAGCCGCATTTAGACACATTTGCCCGAAGCGACTTAAGCGACGAGTGCATTCAACATACAGTAGGTAAGGCAAGAGGACTACTAGTCACCAGAACTCATAAGTGCATTTCCTCCTAAGAAGCTGCCAAGACATCAAACAGGGGGGTCATGGGGGGTGAGATGGCAAGAGCCACCGCCAACTAATGCAATATCATTCTCTCCCAACTACTCCAGGAGACTTTGGGGAAAAGTGCTTTTGATAACACGTTCATAAATGTTGCAGGTATTGTACCGTCTGGCTAAAAAACAGGCGGTCGACAACAACTAGTACTAACCTTGCCATGTATAAATGAGACAAATGAAGACGCTACACCAGGAGTCTACAGAAACAAAGTAGGGAGAAACAGAACAAGAGCGTCTCGGGACTTAGAGAGGCATCTGGTGGCTTTCAACGGAGTACATATTGTAATGTTCCGTTACACCTGTCCACATTCTGGGTGGTGGTTTAAATACACTTGTTCTTGTTAACGATGTACAAGAGTATCAGGGGAAATTACTCTTCTTGCCTTTCTCATGTTGTTTTAAGTCGCTGTGGGAGTGTGTGTGGTTGGTGGCTGTATTTGAGCAGGGTGCATAACCATAACCCTAACCCTAAACCACCACTATATTATACATGTATAAGCACCCCAATTCCAACTGAATTTAAATGTTAAAGTGCCAGGTTTTTTTTATGCGCTATATTATATATTTATAGCGCAATATTCAAACAAACGGTACAAAACGGTAATGACCTGTATCTGAATGACCTGTATGCCGCTTTTGGACAAAAGCGCTGAGATGGAGAAATTATAATACAAGACAGAGAGAGCGATGTGAAATGTGGGAAATGTGGGCGGGTTTGAATAGTTGACACCCTGTACTGTATACTCAACACCATGTCTTTTTATTTTTGACCGAGTCAGCATCAGCCCAAGGTCCATGGCTGTGCAGACAGATGCCCCATGCAGAGAACAGACTTCAAACTAGACCCACGGGTTTGATCCTAACAAGCTCATCAATTACTATGAAACCCCGTTACCCGCAGTGGGTGGTGGAGGAGGGTGGTGGTTGGTTGAGGCTCAACCTCCCCACCCTCCTCCCTCCTCCTCACTCCTCCTCCTCCTCCTCCTCCCTCTACCGATTTTTCCACCACTACCAGCTCCATCACCCCCATCCACCGTATCACCGCCTTAACACTCGCACACCTCCACTATACCCTACGTCCACCTCAACCACGCCATGACACCACCACCTCACCCACCCACTCCAACATCCTCAATACCACCACCACCACAACCGGACCCTTAACCCCAACCTCGTCACCTGCATCTCTCCTCCTCTCCTCCTCCTCCTCCTCCTCAAACCGACGGGAAGGCGCAGGTGGGGGCAGAGAGGCTTGTGCGGTGGAGATTTTTTTTAAAGAGTGATGAATGGTCCTTCCTCCTAGTGGACACTGCTGCTACTACTCCTGCGCTGTCGGGGCTTAATGAAATGTCCCAGGGAACTCATCCGCCACACTGCTGTAAGGTGCCTTGTGGGGGGAGAGGGGGAGGGAGAGAGGGGAGGGAGAGAGAGAGAGGGAGGAGAGAGGGAGGGAGGGAGAGGGGGAGGGAGAGGGAGAGAGAGGGAGGAGGGAGGGGAGGGAGAGGGGAGGGAGAGGGAGAGAGGGAGGAGGAGAGAGGGAGGGGAGGGAGATGGAGGGAGAGAGGGGGAGGGAGAGAGAAGGGGGGGAGGAGAGAGGGAGGGAGGAGAGGGGGAGGGAGAGAGAAGGGAGGAGGAGAGAGGGAGGGGAGGGAGAGAGAAGGGGGGGAGGAGAGAGGGAGGGGAGGGAGGGAGAGAGGGAGATAGGGAGAGGGGCCGGGGACCGGGGAGAGAGGGGGGAGGGAGGGGAGAAAGAGGGGGGGGGGGGGGAGAGGCAGAGCGAGAGGAGATAGGGAAGGAGGAGAGGGATTGATGGAGGGGAAGAGGGGGAGATGGGGAAGGGAGGGTGGGGGGAGAAGGGAGAGAGGAGATAAGGAGGAGGAGGATAGAATGAGGGGATGGGGGGGAAGGGGGAGTGGAGGGGAGATGAGGGAGAGGGGGGGGGGATAAGGAGGGTGGGGCAGAAAGGGGAGATAGGGAGGAGGGGAGAGGGGGGGGGGGGGGGGGGGAGAGAACAAATGTGTCCCAAATGGCTGATTAGGATTCAGACGTGAAAGCCCCGCCTCCTCTGAACCACTGGGGCGGGGGGGGGGACACCAGGTCTGCAGGGATGCTGACGCCCGTGTGTGCTTATGCTAATGACCTAATAAGGGATAGCCCCACGAGAATAGGGCTGATGTTGGAGGGTTGTGTGTTTAATATCATCATTGTCAGTCATTTACAGTGTAAATATTAGGGAATTTGTTTGTTTTTTACGTGAGAATCTGGATACTTTGCTTCTGCAATACGTACTGTACATATTACCAACACGTCATCAGGGTGACTGAAAAATCGAAGTAAGGCCACAGATGTGCAGAGATCCTGCAATATTGCCGTCATTGAGATCTGGACCATGTATCGTATAATTCTATCCATCCAGTTTCTGGGGTATCTCCGGTTACAATGGAGGATTCATGTGAGCAACCTATGCGATCAGGAAATTCCATTGAAAAGTCACTGAAGAGAAAGTAAAGAAATCGACACACATTGACACGTCATCGGAACCCCCCCCCCCCCCCCCATGCCCCATGCTGACAACAACAGACTTCAAACCAGACCCACGGGTTTCATCCCAACAAGGTGAGCGATTACTATGAAACCCGGAGACCGCAGTACCCCCCCCCTCCCTCCCCCCCCCCCCCCCGCCCTCCACCGCCTCCACCCCCACTTTCACATTCAACCTTTCCACCACCACCACCAGCTACATCATCACCCCACTAACCTTACCAGCTTCACTACCCGACCTCCACCCCAAACCCTTTTCACAGAGACGTCCGATTTCGGCTTTGTTACCACCGCCGTGGAACAAAGGCTGCATTGAAAAGGATGCGTCATCGTTTTGCGTGAAATATGTTCTGTTCTGTTTCGGCCACATTCATTTAAAAAAAAAAAACCACGGAGGACCTGTGGAACAACACCCAACAATTTGAATAAATAAAAAAATCTGAAAAAAGTATATTGTATTGTATAGGCACTCAACAAAACCTTGTTATATCGCATCGTGAGGTCCCTGCCGAGCCTATAGTCACTATGACAGACGATGTATGACCCTGTACGCCGGCCGGTGGGATGTGACCGGTGTAAGCTAGTATGTAGTAGGATCTGTTAGTGGATGATGTGTTCCCACCAGACCGGCAGTCAGGTTAGCTTTGAAGAGCGGGGTCTCTCTGGTTCACACAGCGTTTAAACTGCCTTGTCCTGGGACATTTATGTCTTCTCTTTCTGCCTCTCTCTCTTCCACTCTCCCTACATCACCCCCCCTTCTTTAACATCTCTTCCTTCTCTCCTCTCCTCTCTTCTTACTACCTTATCCCTTCCTCTTCCTCATCCATCTCTCTTCCTTATGTTCCTCTCTCTCACTCCTTCTCTCTCTCTCCCCCCCCCCCCAACGTATGTTGATCTACTGTTTATCCATTCTCCGTCAACAACTTTTTCCACCTCCCTCAGCAGTATACACAGTGTTGGATTCGCACACCTGCACAAACACACACACACACACAAACACACACACACACACAAACACACACACACGCACAAACACACACACACACACACACACACACACACACACATGCGCGCACACTACACACCGGCGGCCAACAGGCTACGTGGAGTGTGGCCGCTTTCCCGCTGACAGATTGAGCACAGCTTGATAGATTAGCACTAGCCGCTATCCGTACCTGTAGCGACGGAGCAGGGGAGGAGAGCTGCCAGCACCAGCCCAGGTGTTGAAGAGTTGAGCTGGGCTTGGCTCGTCTCGCCTCCCCCGCTCCGCTCTCTCTACCTTCCTCCCATCCACTCTGTCTCGCAGGCAATTAGCGTAGCGGCGGGAGGACGGCGCTAGCGCCAGCTAAGCAGTTTTTTTGGCGGTAATGTCAGAAGCCATGATTGAAAGCTCTATTAAGGAGAACAGGGGGCTGCTGGTAAGTAGGCCAGTGCCGGGCCGCGAGAGCCGCGGGGAGAGGACTGCAGCGTTATTAAACAAAGCAGACTCATTCATAACCAACAGCACCGACAGCACGGCTATCGATGTGTGTTGCTAAAGAGACGACAAATGTGAATTAGGAACAGGTTCCTGTGACTACCAATGTGAATGAGGAACAGGTTCCTGTGACTACCAATGTGAATGAAGAACAGGTTCCTGTGACAAGAAAAGGTTCCTGTGATTACCAATGTGAATGAAGAACCAGTGGGCTACAGAGAACGATCCATCGTATATATATATATTATTATATATATATATTATATATATATATATCTGGGAGTTGTCTGTTTAATGATGGTGTTGATTGGCCACACCACCCGAGTGGGCATAGCAATGGCAGGTAATCAGACTCTGGCCCGATATATTGATTGTGATTTATTAGTTTCAAATGTGGAAGACGGTGATGAAGATGAAGGGGATGTTGAAAGCGATTGATCCCGTGAGCATGAAAGCTCAATGGATAGTAGTACTTAATGACTTATTTATTCATGCGTTCATTTAAGTCATCAGTGAACGAAATGAACGTACGTTGGTGTTCATGATCTGGCGCACGGCCCGGTCAAACTCCTGGGAGTTGTTGAAGTCCACCGTGATGACGTGAGGGGGTCCAATGTACTGCTCCGCATATGGGTGCTGAGAGGACACCTGTGAGAGAGACAGAGACAGAGACAGAGAGACAGAGAGACAAAGAAAGAGAGAGACAGAGAGACAGAGACAGACAGAGAGACAGAGAGAGAGACAGAGAAAGTGACAAAGAGAGAGACAGACAGAGACAGAGATAGAGAGAGAGAAGGAGAGAGACAGAGACAGAGAGACAGAGACAGAGAGACAGAGACAGACAGAGAGAGAGACAGAGAGACAGAGACAGACAGAGAGAGAGAGAGACAGAGACAGACACAGAGACACAGAAAGAGAGCGAGACAGAAAGAGAGGGGAAGAGAGACAGAGAGAGAGATCGATAAATTAATCAATAGTCCACTGGCTAAAAGGTTGGGTATGAGATAGATAACTGACTGATTGATTCTGAGTGATTGAGAGAATGATTGTTTTTTTACATGGCCAGCCTGTGTGTGCGCGTGCGTGTTGCTCAATTTCCTCTGAATTTCCTTCTTTGATTGGAAGCCCACACATCTGGACACATCTGGGGGAGAAGGCATTCAAACACATCGTCTGCCTCCACGAGATGTGTCTGAGCGGCTGAATGTCAGGCGTGCCTCCCACAGACAAGCAGGCGCTCACACACACATCTCGTGCGCGTCCGACAAGACGACTTGTTTACTCACGACGAGCCTCAAGCTGCTGCTATCTCAGACGGCATCGAGGCAGCGCTGGGATTGTAGAGGGATTTCTAAGTTTGGACCCGTAGTAAACAATGTTTGAAAGTGGCCAGCTATTTAACTTTTCATCTGGGGTTAAATAAACGGGTACGTTATCTTCTCAAACGATGTCATCTGACGTACTTGACTCTTACCTTGCACTCCTCCCACATCCCCTCCTGTTCCCCTCATCTCACCTCCCCCCCTCACCTCCTGTTTTAAGGTAGTAGCAGGGCATTTGTACCTGTCGGGACGTGGGCTTCCCTCTGAAGAAGGCGTGGTTCAGGGAGCTGTGGGAGGGGCTAAACTTGGGCTGCAGGAAGACGCAGCCATTGGCTATGGCCTCCAGAGGGGCGGGGCCTTCGTACGGGAAGCCCATTCCAATGAAGAGCTTGTGGGAGGGGAAAAGAGAGAGGTTAGGTTCAAGACAAAAAATGGAGGGAAGCCTTTTCTCGTCAAAACCAAATCAACTTAACTTCCTGACAGCTGAATTTATTGTGTCCGGCAAGAAGTCAAGTCTATTGTACTGATATAACATCAGAGTTACAGTCCCAGTGTGCTTCACAGGCCCACATTATACTAATGCCCTCCTAAGCCCTCTGAAGGGATGGAGAAATGTCCCTGAAAATCTCCCTGTGGAATTCCCTGTTATCCCCTTGTTCACATTGGTTTTCTCTGGGTACCCCCCCCCCCCCACGTTCCCCCCGCCACACCGCAAAACATGCACCATAACACTCCTGCCCTGCCCATGAGCAAGGCAAAGGCACTACTAACCCACTGCTCCTAGATGGTGAGGATTGGTTCAAACTGGGATCCAGCCGATATACTATGTTTAAGTCTGAGAAATATGGGATAGCGTACTCGCTCACATTACCTTGGATATCTCATTCATGAATTAACTAACATTCACCTATTAAGACTCCCTTAAGTTAGATCAATGTTCACCCTTAGAACAGTTTAAGCTTTGGTTTAACGATGTTTTATGTTTATAACGAGTGCTGCTGTTTTTCTTAATGTGTCTACGTATTCCCTGTGTAATGTCCTTGACGTATTCAGATTATGATTGTATTGTCTTCTGTGTGTACATTTGTTTTGCTTTGTCGGAAAAGAATGTTGATTTTACATTACTTACATGTTACATGGGATAACATATTTGGATTACGTATTTGCAGGGCACCTTTGACATCGACAGCGTTGCTGCTCAATTCAGTTTGTTCCCTGGTTAAACAAAGGCTATCTATCCATCCATCTATCTATCTTATAGCCACGCTTCTAGGTGGAGAGAGCCTGGGCCCGGAAGCAGCAACTGATAAGGCAGAGGTTAGGGTTTTATTACAGACATATTCTACCGAAGAGGAAATCATTCAGCGAGTGCCTCGAGCATTTTTAATAAGTGTCTCTCTACAGCGGCCGGTCCACAGGGGCGTCAATTTGCTACCTTTTACAGACACTTTGTCTAAGGACATTCGGTGTCCTCACACGATGTTTTTAGCTTGTCTTCCGCTACGGGTTTATGAGTTTATGTTCGCTCTAAGCGAATCACACCGTTACAGATTATCGAACGATAACAAGTGCGAAGCGTGAAAAGAAAACCAAAACAAAAAAAACGTCCCGTTTCATCCTAGACTTTAAGCTCATCTGCTACCACACTTTCACATCATTCATCTACAGTTTGACTTGTGATGAAGATCATTCGACTTCTTCTTCTTCTTCTTCTTCTTCTCCTGCTGCTGCTGCCCTCACCTTGGCCCTCCTCAGCAGCAGCTGCAGCTCCTGTTGGGGCAGCAGTCCGTGGTTCTTGACGAAGGCGGGTACCTCCGGGGGCCGCTGCATCTCAAAGTACACGGTGCCGTGGACCTCCATGTAGCGGTGGAGGACGCTGAGGAAGTTCTCCCTGCCCTGTGGGAGACACACACCGCCCGCTCAGTACATTACTGTACACACACAGGGCGGCATTTAACCACCGTTGTTAGACACACGGAGGGTTTTCAGGGTTTCATGGAAGCAGCAGAATATGTTTCTTCAAACATTCAAACAACAATGTTTCTTCGTCAAATCTTTGAAACATGTGTATGGTGTCATGCAACATTGGCATGTGATTTGCAATTATTATTATTATTATTATTATTATTAGGCCATTTAGGCAGAAGCTGCTTTAAACCGAGGCGACTTAATGACGATGCGGGTCATTAAAAGGGACATCAGGAAACGAACCAAGACCCTTTCAGCTTGGAGCTGAATACCACACTAGCTGAGCCTGCTTGTCGTCCCCCTGCCCCCCCCCCCCCCCCCCCCGCCTGCCCCCCCCCCCCTTTCTCCATTACGCTACATAACACGTAGTCCTCAAAGCAGATGCTTTTATCTAAAGTGACTTTCCGGGTGAGGCAGAAAACAAGCAGAGCAGAGAGTCAATATGATTTTACTAAATAAAATCCCCAAACTATAAAAATCAACAGGACAGTGTGCAGAGTGTCCGCAGGAATGAGAAGAAACACACAGGTTGAATACCTCGGGTGTGCACTTACCTGTGAATACCTGTGAGCACATAAGGAACACAGGGGGATTTGCCAGGTGCCGAGGGTATGGATTGAGTTGCAGTTCGACCGATGCATTTTTTAGGTCCCAAAAATAAGCTATCTGAAGGTATCTAGTGTAGCTGTCTGAAGGTATCTAGTGTAGCTGTCTGAAGGTATCTAGTGTAGCTGTCTGAAGGTATCTAGTGTAGCTGTCTGAAGGTATCTAGTGTAGCTGTCTGAGGGTATCTAGTGTAGCTGTCTGAAGGTATCTAGTGTAGCTGTCTGAGGGTATCTAGTGTAGCTGTCTGAAGGTATCTAGTGTAGCTGTCTGAAGGTATCTAGTGTAGCTGTCTGGAGGTATCTAGTGTAGCTGTCTGAAGGTATCTAGTGTAGCTGTCTGAAGGTATCTAGTGTAGCTGTCTGAAGGTGTCTAGTGTAGCTGTCTGAAGGTATCTAGTGTAGCTGTCTGAAGGTATCTAGTGTAGCTGTCTGAAGGTATCTAGTGTAGCTGTCTGAAGGTATCTAGTGTAGCTGTCTGAAGGTATCTAGTGTAGCTGTCTGAAGGTATCTAGTGTAGCTGTCTGAGGGTATCTAGTGTAGCTGTCTGAAGGTATCTAGTGTAGCTGTCTGAAGGTATCTAGTGTAGCTGTCTGAAGGTATCTAGTGTAGCTGTCTGAAGGTATCTAGTGTAGCTGTCTGAAGGTATCTAGTGTAGCTGTCTGAAGGTATCTAGTATAGCTGTCTGAGGTATCTAGTGTAGCTGTCTGAAGGTATCTAGTGTAGCTGTCGGAAGGTATCTAGTGTAGCTGTCTGAAGGTATCTAGTGTAGCTGTCTGAAGGTATCTAGTGTAGCTGTCTGAAGGTATCTAGTGTAGCTGTCGGAAGGTATCTAGTGTAGCTGTCGGAAGGTATCTAGTGTAGCTGTCGGAAGGTATCTAGTGTAGCTGTCTGAAGGTATCTAGTGTAGCTGTCTGAGGGTATCGAGTAAAAGTATCTTGAAGTTTCTAGTGTAGCTGTCTGAAGGTTTTTAGTAAAAGTATCTGAAGGTTTCTAGTGTAGCTGTCTGAAGGTTTTTAGTAAAAGTATCTGAAGGTTTCTAGTGTAGCTGTCTAAAGGTTTTTAGTAAAAGTATCTGAAGGTATCTAGTGTAGCTGTCTAAAGGTTTTTAGTAAAAGTATCTGAAGGTTTCTAGTGTAGCTGTCTGAAGGTTTTTAGTAAAAGTATCTGAAGGTTTCTAGTGTAGCTGTCTAAAGGTTTCACCTCCATGCAAGAAGACATACGTAGAAATGTCAAAGTCATTTGAAGTTATTCCAACTGTAGGAAGCAAAAGTCGAATCCCAGACATTTTTGGAGATTTAGAAATCCCCGCCTTTTACGCTTTTCTTAGGTCCCAAAAAGAGGACACGTCCGGGAGAAAGAGGATGTCGGGTCACCCTATATTTAAAAGCTTAAACAGTTGACTTGATTCATCAACAGCAGCCCTCTCTCTGCTATACCGAAGACAATAAGATCTACCTAGCTACACTAGGCTGTGCTAGGCTATGCCAGCCACAGCAATGCTAATGAGTTACAGCTAGCCTCCACAGCTCAAATCAGCTGTGGAGACCACTTAGCACGAGCAGAAAATAAAAAATAACATCAAGACGAGGCTAATTGCTAATGGCCAGCAAGCAAAATGTTGTTTTAGAAGCTCATCAGTGGCAATGAGTGAGAGTGTGTGTGTGTGTGTGTGTGTGTGTGTTTGTGTGGTGTGTGTGTGTGTGTGTGTGCTGTGTGTCTGTGTGTGTGTGTGTGTGTGTGTGCGTGTGTGTGTGTGCGTGTGTGAGTGAGAGAGAGTGAGAGAGAGAGAGATAAATGAAGAGAGTAATAAAGAGAGTCAGCTTTTATCTGTCTCCATCTTTCTTTATCTCTTCATCCTTTCATTATAAATATTGTGCATGTTTCAACAACAATCATTAAAATGTTGTCTTCTGTTCCTTTATTAAAATGCATATGAAATATAAATAAAATAGATTGTTAAAACTGAGAGTAGAACCACATGAGGGATGGACATTCACTTCAAAGTCAGGCTGTAAGTCAAACAAAGTCAACCCAATAAAACAGTGGTAGTCGTGGAAGTCGTTGTGAATAGAATTTGTAGTCATCTTAAAGTCAGCTTTTTGAGTTAAAAAAACAGCATATGAATAGATATGGGTAGATATGGGAGGGTTTAGGAGAGGGGTGCTATGAAATATTTATCTTCAATAAATTTAAATCATCAAGATATAAATGTTTCAGAAATGCTCTCCTGTAGCACTGCGGCTTGTCTTCCTGTCCAAGGCCAGAGAAGTATACTTTACAGCAGAACCGTTGATTATTCCACATTCCTCGGCGCCAAGCGTAATTAGTAAGAAAATATTAAGAAACAACACATGTACGCACGCATACGCACGCACACACACACACACACACACACACACACACACACACACACACACACACACACACACACACCACACGCACACACACACACACACACACACACACACACACGCACACGCACACGCACATACATACGCACGCACACGCGAGCATGTCTTATGTTCATCTTGCTGAGGGTGTTAATTGTAGCAGATGAGTGGCTTGTGGCTTGTCTTTCCACGCTTTTAGCTTGGCTTCCGTAGCGTATGTTCCAGATTGAAGACTATTTCAGGACACCGACTGGGGGGGTAAAAGGAAAGCTTCACACATTGACGACAACACACTCTCCGTCCGCACAGACCTGTTCATCGTGATCGACGAGCCTCATCATGGACGAACCGCTGCTCTTAAGGGATCACGTCACATAACTCACACCGTCAATTTGTTTAAGAATTATTGTATTATTATTGTTGTTGTTACACCACAGCCCATGCAGCGCAAAGTTCCGGTTGTCCTCTATATATACGTATATGGAGACGACGTCTTGTTCGAGGGTGGGTCGGACTGGACACTGTAACAATAATTGCCTCCATTGAATATCCAGATTTTTTTTCAGAATCAGATATATGAGAACAATATCGTCACGTAGTTATATGAATCATCTTTATAGGGAACCAGGAGAACCCTATAGACCCTATATACCGGATGTGTGGGCTAGAATTAACCATACAATATTGATCGTGTTCCTTTCAGGCGGAATATCCTTATTAAATATGCATGTTAATGTATGTGAAATCACAGACACAGCTGGTCGTCTTTATATGCTGCGAGGGAGGGAAAAAACAATCTTGTGACATTCACCGACTGACCTTAAAACAGAAACCGGTGCACTTACTTTGGGGGGGCTGCGTTGAGTC
>CM051012.1:19008822-19011322 GCA_027704905.1 Muraenolepis orangiensis | reverse complement strand
CAGATAAAAACAATGTGTATGTAACAGAAGCCTCATAAACCTCACTCACTCCCGACACCAAAACGAGGTTCTAGCGATGAAGCCACAGCCTGTGGGGTTTTAGCTTCCCACGTTAGAGCAGCAGCTGGGGGGGGGGGGGGTGCGTGAGTTCGAGCCCCGTCCAGAGACACTCACTGTTACACATCAATTAAAGAAGAGTGGCCTTCAGCGACGTTTCATGCGGGTCTCCGAATGTTTCAAAATCCGGAAAATCCGCCGGCATGAGTGAGTGAACACCTGGGCACACTGCCCTGGGTGCCCTTGAGCAAGGGCACCAGACGCCTACACGACTACCCGGGCGTTATATACACAATAGCTGCCCACTGCTCCTAATACTAGGATCGGTGTTTCAGTACTCGACCACTTTTTCACGTTCTCGTCTCAGAATTGAAAGCAATTTGACTCGGCCTTGAATCGCTTTCGGACTGGAGCTGCATGGGTTGGACTCGTCATTTTCGAGGGGGGACCTCGAGACCGTTTATTAATTGTTATTATTATTATTATTATTATTGTTATTGTTTACACCATGAGCGATTCCCTTAAATCCTTTAATAGACTTCGTTCCAACTACGGCCAAGAGATCATATCATCTCACATTACGCTACTCAACCAATGAAATCACTGGAGTCAGGGATCGAGAAGATTACAAACACACACACACACACACACACACACACACACACACACACACACACACACACACACACACACACACACCACACACACACACACACACACACACACACACACACACACACACACACACACACACACACACCAGGAGAGACGGAGAGAGAGAGACAGCCGGAGTAATTTCACATGTGCTCTAAAAACAGAAAGGTAGACAGTTGTAGAATGTTCATTGTACAACGGGCAGTTCAAACCCACTATGCCTCATTTGTTCCGTGGCGACTATTAAAATCTGCAGTGTGAAGCGGCACTACGAGATAAAGCACACATCTGTTGAGCCGTCATACCCACCCACAGTAAAATAAACAATCTAGGAGCCCAATATGATCGATCTGTATTTACCGGGAGCTTTCGGCAGTGCTGCTTCACACACACATCGCACTTTTTTTTTGTTGCCGCGCATCGAGAACATTCCGCGTCATCTGATCGGCTCCTCTGATCGGCCGTTTTTGAGAGCTCCAATCAATCGGTTTGGAGTAAATATCGGCCGATAATGATTGGCGGCCGATCGATCGGAGCATCCCTACTATCAACGGTGCAGTTACGTCTCCAGTTACGCAGGTGCAGTTACGTCTGCTGGCTGGTAAATGCGACTTATACACCGAAGCGACTTATATACGGAAAATACGTTTTTAATGAAATACTGCAGTAACGATGCAGTAATGGGCAGAGCAGTCAAACAAATGCACCTCTCTCTATTTCTCCTATTCTAAAGTTGTTCTAGTCGGTTCTAATGACTTAACATTAGCTTGAATTCATCCAAAGGTTTGTGATAAGGTTAGTTTAAACCAATCCATAATGATTATGTGTTTTTCTGTGTGTGTGTGCGTGTGCGTGTGCGTGTGTGTGTGTGTGTGCGTGTGTGTGTGTGTGTGTGTGCGTGTGTGTGTGTGTGCAAGTGAGGGTGCAAAGGGGCACTATTTGTTGTAATTATGACTGCATTAGACTGTATAATGGTGTATGTGTTGTAATTAGACTGCATTACAAATGTATTTGTGTGACTTATGTTGAGAGCTTCATAATGCTTTATTAAATGTCACACTTTGTGAAATCCTACATGCATTGCATTATTTTCACACTATAATGTGAGCTGTTTAGGAGCTCAATATCTATCTCAAAGACTTACAAAATATAAAATATTCAGTTTTGGATTCCAACTGACTCCTTACGACCTCCGGGGTATTTTGACAGCCTACAAGAGTCTATACGAAGAGGGTTATTTTCGTTTGAACTTCCTGTAAGGAAGCTGGAGATATAGAATATTAAGGGGTGATGTGATGGTCAATAAGTCAAATTAAATCCATGGCATTGAAAATTGACTGATCGTGTTTTTAGGTCTCGGTCTTGACTCGGTCTCGATCGCCCCCCCAAAGTCCCAAATTCTTGGTTCTTCAACTCAGACTCGACCCTTTAAGGTCTTTAAGGTCTTTAAGGACTCGAGACTCAGAATAGGTGGTCTCGTTCCCCCTCACCGACTAGGATGGGTGAAACGCAGACAAACACATTTCTCTGTGTTTCTCGGTCTACATTTATGTGACCAATAAATAGGATTCAATCCTCTAGATGTATGACTTTTTAGGTCTTTTGAGTCCGAGCCGTGGGAGGTTGTTGTTGGCGAGGGCGCGTGGGTCTAAAAATAAATAAAAGGACTCTAAAAGTGTGAATTTGGGTGATATGTCATGGAGAGCTTTTTCCCTTTCACTACATTGTAACGGTGTTAGTAGTTAGGATGTAGATCCAGGGTTCCAAAACACACATCACTATGATTCAC
>CM051012.1:18971322-19003822 GCA_027704905.1 Muraenolepis orangiensis | reverse complement strand
ACACACACACACCACACACTAACAAGCCACCGAGGGGGACCGCTCCCCTGTTCCTTTTGCTCACAACAACTACTGTAGTTGTCACTTCACCTCCCTAGCCACTCGCTGCTCAGAACACCCAAAGCTAGGCTAGGCTAGGCTAGGCTAGGCGCTATCAGCTCACACTCAAAATAGTTAAATAGTTGAAAAGTTGCATTCTCCTTTCACTTTGGTTCAGTGCGTGGGAGTAAAAAAAATAACTAACAAATAGAAGAAACAGAATAGCAAGCCGATGAAAATGTTTGTTATGGAGTCCGACACGTAGTCACTTTGAACTGGATTAATGACACCATGAAACGGAATTTGACAGTCACACTAGTATCCCCGCTACCGTCTCCACAGTCATAATATTCACCTCTTCAACTAAAAATGATGCATAACAATCGCAAGTCTCTCCGAATCCTTTCCAACCTCGGTGGTTCCATCGAGCGACTACATTCCAGAGCGTTGTTATAGTACAGATGGAGGATCTACAACAGACAGTGACGCTTGAGGCTACTTCAGCCATGTTCTCAAACACGGTGTAAAAGCATATTTTAAATACCAATAAAGGAGGAGAAACCGTCATCCAAGTAGTATCATTTAAAAAATATATAACTAAATAATAATTAAATCACCAGTCAAGCTTTTTTTCTTTTTTTTAATCTCGGAACTGCAGCACATAGTTTCAAATAATGGTTAAGAAATTGATACTGTGGGAGGAAATGGGGAGTAAGCAATCCACTGTACTGTACATCTTGAATGGTCTTAAATCTTGAATCATGAAGTAGCATGAAGCTCCACATACAGCTTCATCCAATGTACCATTGAACAAAAAAATTCTCCAATGGCTGTAATGTATATGCCAGGTTTAAATAGGCCATGTGGCGTATAGATGTCAGGTATGCAGTACAGCATATACTGTACATATACTGGGAGAGGAACAGTAAACTGCCTTCCCTTACAGCTCTTCACTGTTTCTACTGCGTCTGCCTGCGTTGTTCTCAGTGGGTGGAAGGTTGGAACAAAGCACAGAAAGTTCCCTGACAACCGTTGCCCCTACAGCGCTACTGCTGTTGTTGTTCTCCGCTGACTGCTGACTGCTGACTGCTACTAGCTTAAGCCATCTGGTGACAGCGCTGCTAGCGAGGTTCAGAGTTGTCGCCGCTACTTGCTTAGCCATTTGATCGACAGCGCTACTAGCGAGGTTCAGAGTTTTCCTGCGCTACTTGCTTAGCCATCTGTCGACGGCGCTACTGACGTAGTTCACAGTTGTCACCGCTACTAGCATACCGCTACAGTTCTTCTAGCGTTCTCAGCTGTCTTAGAGCATACTTGCCAGGTGTCAGTACTATTAACTTAGCCCTCAGTTATCAGTTGCTTCCAGATTAGCAGTCAGTTGTCAGCGCTACGAGTGGAGTTCTCAGTTCAAAGCACAACTAGCTTATCCAGTAGCTCACAGCGTTACTAGCATAGTTCCAAGTTGTCAAGCTATCTTCCCCCTCAATTCACAGCCCTTCTAGCTTAGCACCAAGTTGTCAACCTATCTTAGCCCCCACTTATCGATGCCTAGCCTCTTTTCCTCTGTGTCCTCCTCACTTTTATGCCGCGATCCAGACAACTCGTATGTCGAGAATTCACAACCTACTACTAGAAAAACTGCAACGGAATACCACCTGACCTGCTTTCTGACTTCACATATGACGGCACAAAGGGAGTCGTACACTGTGAATGGTATGCCGTCAAGTAAAAGGTTACATGAAGTATCTTTACCTGTATTAAAACATTTTTAAAGACATACAATCATTCAGTAAAACCAGTTATGCACATACATTTGTGTCAAAATATGTCGCCAATGCTTGCTGGTTACGGTAAACAACCTCTGAAAGTTAGCCTATCCTCTCCTTGCTGTACGCGAGGAGGCTGTACTGCTAAGAGTTTAATTGTCTCAATTGCGAGCCAAAGAAACGGTTTCACGATGGGCCAGGCTTTCTGTTTAGGTTTGGCGTCATGCACCTGGAACGCTTTCAGGTCGTAACTGGAAAGTTTCAAGTTGTAAATATACGACCCACGAGTTGTTTGTAACGCTGCATAACTCTCTCTGTCACCCTTCCATCTCCAGAGCTGGCTGATTACCCACAATGCACTAAGCAGAGACAGGGCAAAATCCCTGAGTGGAAATGACAGCTGTCAATGGCCTCCCTCCCTCTTCTCCCCCTCCCTGCCTCCCTCCCTCCTGTCACCACAGTGATCAACAATTGATGAGGGGGCAGGCCAAAAAGAACCCTTCAGGAAAAAAATCAATCATCCACCTGTCTATCTGTCCATCCATATATCCACTACTAGTACTGCTATTTTGTCAGTTTCTTATGCTTTTTGACACTTTTGTCCAGGGACCTCCACTGAATTCCATTTATCCATCTATCTCTCTATCAATATTAATCTATCTCTATCTAAGTCTATCTTTCTATCCATCTAGCTCTCTATATAGCTACAGTATGTCCATCTCTATCCATCTCCATATCTCTCTCTATCCGTCCATTTCTCTATCCATCTCCATCTATCTCTCTATCTATCTATGCCCATCTCTCTATTCCATATCCATCTATCTCTCCATATACCTATGTCCATCTCTATCCATCTCCATATATTTCTCTATCCGTCCATCTCTCTATCCATCTCCATCTAGCTCTCTATCTATCTATGCCCATCTCTCTATTCCATCTCCATCCATATCTATCTATCTTTTTTTACAAGCCAGGTAGACACACTGTAATTCAACAAATGTATACTGGAATGCAACAGTAACCGTTGCAATGCAGTGCTGTATGTTTAAATGATTGGTTGAACTTCTGAACCCAAATACTGTGAAGGGTTAGTGTGTTAGTACCTTCTAATATTATATTATTATTTGATTCTCTGTTCCCTTAATTTCCTCTGTATCTCTCTCTCTCCCTCCCTCTCTATCTGTCCCTCTCTTCCTCTCTTTGTCCCTCTATCTCTCTGTGTCCTTATATCTCTCTCCCTCTCTATCTGTCCCTCTCTTCCTCTCTTTGTCCCTCTATCTCTCTGTGTCCTTATATCTCTCCCTCCCTCTCTATATGTCCCTCTCTTCCTCTCTATGTTCCTCTCTCTCTCTGTCCTTCTATCTCTCTATCTCCCTCTGTCACTGTCCCTCTCTTCCTCTCTTTGTCCCTCTAACCCTCTCTGTCCTATCTCTCTCTCTCCCTCTCTCGTTGTCCTTTTATTTAACAGCAGCTGAATCTCTGGTGGGCGAGTTAGCCCGGAGATGACTAGAGAGAGTGACAGAGACAGACAAGCAGAGAGAGAAAAGGGGGGGGGGGAGAGAGAGAGAGAGAGAGAGAGAGAGAGAGAGAGGGAGGCTTGTTTATGAAACACGAGCGCAGGTCACGTTAATAGATTCACACCCGCAGGGATCGATGAGAGCCGCACACACACACACGCACACACACACAGGCACATACAGGCACAGCTAAAGGCCAATTTAATGGAGGAAGAACATTGTGTGGGAGTGTGTGTGTGTGTGTGTGTGTGTGTGTGTGTGTGTGTGTGTGTGTGTGTGTGTGTGTGTGTGTGTGTGCGTGTGTGCGTGTGCGTGTGCGTGTGTGTGTGTGTGTGTGTCTATGAGTGTGTGTGTCCAGGGAGCAGCAGCAGCTTCATGTTGCGTGTTCATTAAGAGCATTCTGGAAAACATCCATGGTGTTCACCGTCTGCCTTAACGGCCACTTTAGCAGCCCGGCTCTGACAGGACGCTCTGATAGGACACTCTGATCGGACGCTCTGATTGGACGCTCTGATAGAACACCCTGATGGCAGAGAGAGCTTGGATCTGATGGTGGCCAATTTGCCTGTGAGCCAGCAGACGCGCGGACCGGGAATCTGATGAATCCAATCTGAGCCTTCAATTCCCTCCCTCCGTTATATTTTCTCTGAGGCAAAACATTTCATTTTCACACCAAGTCGGAGCAATAAGGCTTTAATAGTGTCTCTCTACCCCCCCCCCCTCCCTCCTCACACACACACATACACACACACACACACACACATAAACACACACCATTTATAACCAAAATATAGACCCAGGAGCATAGTGTGTGCACAGACACACACACCCACACACTATCATGCAGGCAGGCGCACACACACACACACACACACACACACACACACACACACAAAGCTAAAAACAAATGCAAAATGCATGTATATTGCGTGTATATGTGTGTGTGTGTGTGTGTGTGTGTGTGTGTGTGTGTGTGTGTGTGTGTGTGTGTGTGTGTGTGTGTGTGTGTGTGTCTGTATGTGTGTACGCACACACACACACGCACACACACACACATTGAGCTTCATGAAACCTTGTGTTGAGGTGCGCTGGAGTCGAGAGGAAAGCTCTATATTGGAGCTCAGCGTGGATGAAAACGTCGCCTCATCGTATTCCAAGTCCAAGGACAGAGATCTCAGCTGTAGCCGCACTGCAGTCCGCTCCCCCTCACACACTGTGCAAAGCTCTTAATTAAAAATCACTTGAAGGTAAAAAATATTTATACATACCGCTAACCTTCTTTGGCCCCCGTTCCTCGGAAAATATGCACCGTCAGGCTCCACTGATGCATAAAAGTAATCGAAAAAACACGCCCCGACAACGTCGAAGAACAAAGACACACCAACAAGAGATGTGTTCTCCCGATAATCACCGCCGTTTTTCAATACTGTGCTCTGCATTCAGCATTCCAATTAGTGGAGGGTGGTGGTGTAGGAATCCTCGCTCCGGAGGACTGCTGCTTCCAACTGTCTGGTCTGAGTGTTGGGGTCAGAGTGTTTTGGTCAATGGTGGATTCAGAACAGTGGGTCGAGATTGGAAGAATTTGAGAGTTTACATCTGTTGGTTATCAAGATTTCTTCCCCCCTAATTAAGGGAGTTTTTGCTTGCCCTTAAGGGGGCAAGAAAAAGGGTTTGTTATGTTGTAAACATACCAAACAAACATTTGGTATGTGGCCTATGAAGCCCTTTGAGACTGTAACTGTGATTAAGCACTAATAAAATAAGTAAAATTGATTTGACTTCGGTGCCGATCAGGTACAGATTGTTGAGATCGGAATGTTGAGATCGGAAAGGATCGGATCGGAAGTTTTAGATCGGGAGAGAATCTGATCAGAGCGGAATGAACCAATTGGAAGAATCGGATCGGAAGTTTGAGATGGAAAGTCTTGAGATCTAAGTGTTCAGAGAACGCCACACATCACTAACGAGGTCACCTGGTGACAGGCCGGATCACTTCCTGCCGCAAGACCGGCTGGACAGATCTGGGGGACCCAGGACAGAGAGGAGTCTCTCCAAAATGTCTAAATAGCACGAGACAATTTGGAGAGCGTTTGGTTCAAACTCTCATCGCCATCTCACTGAGCAAGAGGTAATCGATTTCTCTTTATCATTACAGAGCCGTGTTTGTCTGACATGCAGATGCTGCTGCTGCGTGTCTGTGTGCATTTGCGTGCATGTCGGAGCATCCTGTGCGCCTGAATATTACTGTTGATTATGTTGATTATGCTAATATAGCCTAGCCTAGCTCAATCTTGTCGTCTCTCTTGACGGGGGGAGCCAGTGGGAAAGAAGGTAAGGAGGGAGAGGACCGGAGGGGGGGGGGGGGACATGGCGCAGGGGGAGTAGCTGATCATCACCGCCCGGGTCAGAGCACTGACTGAGGGGCTGATTGCTGGAGGAGCATCGTAGCCTAGCATGTGTAGCGTGGCGTAGCATGTGTATTGTAGTGAATGTAGCATAGTAGAGTATCATTTGTAGTGTAGAAGTTGTACTGTAGAAGATGTAGCATAGCATACCATGTGTAGTGCACTATATATAGCGTAGCATACTATATGTAGCGTAGCATGTGTAGTGCACTATATATAGAGTAGCATACTATATGTAGCGTAGCATGTGTAGTGTACTATATATTGCGTGGCATACTAAATGTAGCGTAACATGTGTAGTGCACTATATATAGCGTAGCATACTATATGTAGTGGAGCATGTGTAGTGTGAGTATATATAGTTTAGCACTGCACGTGTACACACACACACACACACATACATCCAACAGGCCCTCACACACACACACACACACACACACACACACACACACACACACACACAAACACACACATACACACACACACGTCTTCTTGAACGGAACGGTTCAAGAGTTCGAGACAGAGGAAAGAAGGAGGAGGAGAGAAGAAGGAACGTTAGAAAGGGGAACCGACGTACCCCTGCAGGTCCTTCAGGGAGACGGAGATCTTGAGGTCGTGGCCCAGGACGTAGAGGGCGGAGAAGATGTCCGCCCACTGGACCATCTCGCCCAGCGGGCCCCCTTTCAGCACCTTGGGACTGAACACGTCCCCGGACTCCTCCGTCAGGAAGCCCACGTGCACAAGGACCTGAGGAGGAGCAGGGGAAGGAGAGAGAGAGAGAGAGAGACATAGAGAGACAGCATGAGAGCATGAGAGAGAGAGAGAGAGAGAGAGAGAGAGAGAGAGAGAGAGAGAGAGAGAGAGAGAGAGAGAGAGAGAGAGAGAGAGAGAGAGAGAGAGAGAGAGAGAGAGAGAGAGAGAGAGAGAGAGAGAGAGAGAGAGAGAGAGAGAGAGAGTGGGTGTGAGTGAGTGAGTGAGTGAGTGAGTGAGAGAGACAGAGACAGAGACAGAGACAGAGACAGAGACAGAGACAGAAAGAGAGAGAGAGAGAGAGAGAGAGAGAGAGAGAGAGCGAGATAGAGATACAGAGAGAGAGAGAGAGAGAGAGAGAGAGAGAGAGAGAGAGAGAGAGAGAGAGAGAGAGAGAGTGTGTGTGTGTGTGTGTGTGTGAGTGAGTGAGTGAGACAGAGACAGAGACAGAAAGAGAGACAGAGACAGAGACAGAGAGAGAGACAGAGAGACAGAGACAGAGAGAGAGAGACAGAGAGAGAGAGAGAGAGAGAGAGAGAGAGAGAGAGAGAGAGAGAGAGAGAGAGAGAGAGAGAGAGAGAGAGAGAGAGAGAGAGACAGAGAGAGCGAGATAGAGATACAGAGAGAGAGAGAGTGAGAGAAAGAGAAACATAGAGAGACAGCATGAGAGAGAAAGTGAGTGAGTTAGACAAAGAGAGACAGAGAGAGTAAGGGAGGGGGAGAGAGCGAGAGAAGACAAAGAATACATTGTAGGGAAAATAAACCACACAAGCTGGTCGGTGTGGAAGGGTTCACTGGTCACTGGTGTTGTGCTTCTCGTAAGATGCACAACAATAAGGAGATAGCCATAATCAGCATCCACTAAAGCCGCCATTACCCCTAATTAACCCCCCATCGTAATCTGCCTCCTCATCCAACTTCTGGGCAATCGCTAATCTGTATCCCCCCCCCCCCCCCCCCCCCTCCGTCCCCTCCCCAACACACAATGGGGGAAAAACTTTTTGAGATGTCACTTTTTACCTCAAAACTGACATTGGCAGAGATTAGCAAAAGTCTCTCTTGGCGTCTAAAGCAAACACAGCAGACGGCGTAATCACTGGGAGTGGGGTTTCCAGGCGAGTCGCGAGCGCGGCGAGCACGCCCAGGGTCTAATTAAAACGCAGCCTAGCGTGAGATCTGTCCCGCCGCCAAAGCGCCGATTGCAGAGGACGCCGTCTCCACACGGGATCTGATTTAATGCGTAATGAAATTAGGGCTAAAACTCTGTCACGGCTTTTTCATTCGCTATTCTGTCTCGGGGAGGGGAAGGGGGGATGGGTGAATTTTTTCAAAGACCGTTTTTTAATAAACTCCCGAGCAGAGCGCGCATTTATCTTATTCAAATACGCACTCATTAGCTCAGTGTGTGTGTGTGTGTGTGTGAGAGATAATGAGCTGTTGTTGTTGTCCCAACCAATCTGCCACACGATCACATGAACAGGTGAATGAATGGAGCTCATTCGCCCTCCCTGTGTTGTCTGCTTACTGACTGGAGCCAATGAAGAGAGAAGAGCGCTAAACAGCAAAACCCTGCACTCTCCCCCCCCCCCCCCCCACCACTCAGTGTATCTGAACCCAGAAGTCCTCCTTGCGCTGCACTTCATGAAACCCACTGCACACTAACGAGGACCGAAACTAGCGATCAGAACAGAGCTGATGTCCAGCTGTTAGTCCACTCTCCATCCCGCTTCCTCTCAGCTCCGCGATTCAGACTCAGACTGAGACGTGGTGTATTTGTCCCATGTTATAAAAGGTACAGTGAGATGTTTCGGAGCCAGCTCCGAAAGATGGGCAACGTTACAGAATTCCAAAATCCACCAAAAAAAAATGACATGAGAAAATACAAAAGGAATTGACACTATAAACACTATATGGAACACTATAAACAGGACAGTATATATATATATGTCTGCTATCTGTACGTAGCATACGCTACGCTAACACGTAGCCAACATCCACATATTATCGCACAGTGGAGGTTAGGCAATGTTTGTGTGTGGGAGTACTTTGAGACAGATAACACACACACACACACACACACACACACACACACACACACACACACTTTGTTGTAGAGGAACATTACCTGACAGCACACGCACTGTGATTTATTTAACCGCTCGCCTCACCACAGACACACTGGCAATTCACACGCACACACATTTAGATTCAACCGCCGCTCCTCTGTTATAAACCACAAATATACTGTAGCTTTGTCTTTCAAAGTGCATTTGACATTATTGTGACAGTAACTTGTGTGTACAAATAGACTCAGAGATAGCTTCCACAGTCAGGCCATCAGGCTGCTGAACAAGGGCGTGTAGCATATGACAATGTATATTTTATTACATTGATATATATATACATATTGCTCTTTTTCTGTGCCGATATATTGCATTTTATAAATTGCATTTTTATTTTATATATTTAACTTTATACAGTTTTGTACTTTTTTTTCAGCTTTTATTCTATTTTTATCTTATTTTTATAACTGCTGTCTGTCGTCGGGTATTGCACATAAGATTTTCACTCACTGCTTTATACTTCCTGTGATAGGGAAGTGTGTTTGAATATATTTGTGACAGATTGCAATACACACACACACTCTCATATGAAGAGACACCCATGTGCACTCACCATATATACAAATATACACACACACACACACACACACACACACACACACACACACACACACATACACACACACACACACACACTTCAAGTTAATTCACAACAATTGATGTTATCACATAAAGGATTTAACCCAACGCCTCGGCCTGCAGGGGCCATCTGAAGCCATTTTACGACAGCACTCACACACACACACACACACACACACACACACACAGGAAATGTCCGAGTAAATGTCGGTGGTTATAGTTCACTACGGCCGATCAATAGCAGACATGCTCTCTAGATAATAGCTGCCTCTTTCATTATCTCTTAGCATGGACTCACACACACACGCGAACACAGACACACACACACACACACACACACACACCCACACACACACCAGTGCGTGCATACACACACACACACAAGCGCACACGGACACACGGACATGCTGGCGAACAGACAAACATGCACAGGAGGATAGATATACACAAACAGACAGACACATAGATATGCACAAGCAGGCATGCACACACACACACACACACAGAATGTAATTTCCAGGCATCTAATTGTACTCATTGAAATAAATCCTTCGGATTTGTTTCTACTCGGTTGTTCTCTCGTTCTCATTCGCTCACATCCATTCACTATCCCTCGATCCTCTAAAACACCATCATCTTCTTTAGGTATAGCCGTGGCTGCAGAGGAGCCCGAGACACCCTCAATCCTAGCAACTGCCTCCAGTTCCTCCCTAGCAACTACCTCATGGGGGGGGGGAGAGGGGGCTTTCGGGTTCCAGGGCCCGCCAAGAGTGGTGTCGTTCTGATTAAAGAAGACACCACTATATCTGCAGGCATTTCTCACACCAACAGACAACGTTAGACAGGTTTCTTTTGCAGGTTTAAATCATTTCTAGACAACTTTAGCAGGCGAGTATAGCCGAGGCAACAATCGCAAGCCGCAATCCAACGGGGAAAAGAAAAAAATCCAAGATACCGCTTGTATCGCTATACCGGGGCGGCGTAAGAAACCTGTTTAACACAGAGATGATAAGGCGGACCTGGGCTTGGCGGTCGCTCAGGGGCAAACCAAAACAGTTTCACTGCAGAGTTCAGGATTGCACCACAACTTCCTTCCTGCAGGCCCCGCGTGAACCAACTCTGCACCCGCCGAGGGAGCTCCGGAGACGGGCTGCCAGACACCTGGAACTCTCCTCCCAGAGGGTACAATAAACAGCCGGGCTCCAGGGAATATGTTGATCATTTGATTTGCAACGTGGGGAAGGAAGGAGCGAAGATGGATTGACAAGGCGTGGTTGTTGAATTACCTCTTCCGCTCCAACTCCTCCACACCTCCTACACACACCTCCTCTCCACCTCCTCTACACCTGCTCCCACATCCTTTCCATCACCTCCCCACCTCCTCCTACCTCCTCTACACCTCCTCCACACCTCCTTTCCACCACCTCTCCACCTCCTCCTACCTCTTCCACACCTCCTCCACACCTCCTTTCCACCACCTCTCCACCTCCTCCACACCTCCTCCCACTTGGCATACCTACCATTCATGGTGTCACCCAACCTCAAAACACATGAGTGATGAATGAACAGAGGAATGGTATGCCATGATGGACACATGAATGGACGAGACGGCCAGACGGACGGGCTTCAAGTTGGATGAATGAACGGCCATCTCCGGGACTCACCCTCTTCTGCTCCCTCCAGTGGTGGCGGAGGCGGTCGTCAAGGCGACGAGCGGCCGACGCCCACTGTGGTGCCAGCCTGCGTATTCGTCTCTTCATGAAGCTCAGAGACTCCTTGCCCACCCCCACCTGCTCCAACAGAGGGCCCATGTCGGAGCGGAACGCCGCCTGGGGGGGGGGGAGGAAACAGGAGTACCATGACCACTATGTAACACTGGTGATGTGATCTAGCATCGTGTTAGATTGGTAGTATTGTGTTGAGTGTGTGTGTGTGTGTGTGTGTGTGTGTGTGTGTGTGTGTGTGTGTGTGTGTGTGTGTGTGTGTGTGTGTGTGTGTGTGTGTGTGTGTGTGTGTGTGTGTGTGTGTGTGTGTGTGTGTCTGTGTGTGTGTGTGTGTGTGTGTGTGTGTGCGTGTGCGTGTGCGTGTGTGTGTGTGTGTGTGTGTGATTGTTTGGAGGGTTGAAGCAGCCTCACCTGGCCCCCGGTCAGACGAATGGGACTCTAGGGGCTGGGTGAGGCTGCACACCTGGGGTGCTTTTTGGGTGATCAACGCACCACAGGTTAAACCAGCCCATCACCACACACACACATACACACACTCAGGAGGAGTGCAGCCATTTCAGCACACTTACCACCTGCTCTGCTTGTAAAACCATTCCAAAAACCCTTGCAATAAACCGGCTTCTATCAACTGCCTGTGTCTTGTGGAGCCCAGAAGGCCACTTCAGTTGCGTGTGGCAAAAAAATCTGCCACACATTGAAACACTACCATTATGCTACACTGGTGACTAGCGTTATGTTATACTGTTAGCGTTGGAACACAACCATTATGTTACACTAGTGACTCGCGATATGTTATAATGGTAGCATTGGAACGCTACCATTATGTTACACTAGTGACTTGCGATATGTTATAATGGTAGCATTGGAACACTACCGTTATGTTACACTGGTGACAAGCATTTGGAACGCTACCATTATGTTACACCGGTGACTAGCGTTATGTTATACTGCTAGCATTGGATCACTACCGTTATGTTATCTATGCACACACGCCATACACGTGGAGCACAAACCCCTCAAAATTCCTCTGAGGTACAGCATCTTTTCAGAGCAGGTCGTGGTATGAGTGAACCCGGGGCAGGTGGAGCATTAGCATTCAGCGCACGGCGGTGAAATATATATTTACTGCTGGGCCTCTGAGCAGATGAAGGGGAGGGGGTGAGAGCCGGAGCTCCAAACACTATCAGCATCAAAACTACAAATCGATAGACCACCGCGTTCAGTCAGAGGAAAACCTTGTGCTGTGCAGCGATTCTGTTCGCCCACAGAAAATAAATACAGCAGCATTAATAAAGGAAATAGCTTCTGAATAAAAATTTGTCTGGCCGGGAAAGGATTCCGATTTCTCGTTAAAATAGTTATTGCGGAAGGAGGTTATATATGTAAGTGACAGTGAAATTGGTTCAAATGTAAAACTGATATGTGCGTGAGTCAACCTGAGACACATACAGTGACAGTGTTGCCACCTGTTATTCCAATGAACATACTGTAGCTAGCACTATAGCTCCAAAAATCGCCAGGTGAAATCATGTGTGCATTTGCATAATGAAGACGTCATCGCACGGTCATTTGCATAAAGCTTAGTGGCTGTGTCAAGCATACAAATCACCTTAAATAAAATCTACAAAGGGATGGAAAAGATCAAACAAACTATTTAAATATTGACTAGATCAAACAAACGATTTACAATATGTAAATAGTTTGTTTGATCGTGGAAATATTTGAATAGTTTGCCTGCTATAGCCAGCTACAGGAACAGCCTAATCCAGAGATGCGGAGAGAAAGAGTGAAACAAACAATTTGCATATCAGAGATCACTCAAAGAATATATTATTCTTTACAGTGTGTGTATTATAGCCGCTTATACTACTAGTGCACAACTTTCTCTCTCACTTTCTCACCACTTTCGCTTGGAAAAGTTCCAATACTGGGAAAGTTTCAGAGCATCGACAGCATCACCATAGAAACTCACTACAACTGAACTCCCGCACCTACTGACTGACACCTGCCTGGCCGAGAGGAGAGAGCCAGACCCCGGCACCGTCGGCAGAGGAGACGCCTTTACTCTGAGCAGCATGCACGGGAATTAATTACAATATAATATATTTTAATATATTTCTCGCCTTCTTTCCCCTTGAATGATATGAATAAGTCGCTAAATTTGCGAGAGAAAGTTGGCAAAGTCGGCAACACCGCATGCGTACAGATATGAGAGTTAACGCCTTCCGAGGGGGCGGAGCCACCAGTACCAGTAGCCGGTCGCTTTTTGGAATTTAAGACGTTAAGAGGGTGTGAAAAGTTGCTAAATATTGCGGAAAAGGTCGGCAACATCTGAGGGCCGCATGTTAGCTCAGTCTGTTGGGGACTTGGCTTAAGAACCGGAAGGTCGCCTGTTCAAGTCCCTCGAAAAACACCTGGGCACTGCCGAGGTGCCCTTGAGCAAGGCACCAGACCCCTACACTGCTCTCCCCAGGTGCTGTATATACAATAGCTGCCCACTGATCCTAATACTAGGATGGGTTAAATGCGTGTGTGTACATCAGTGACGTGCGGTGAGGCTCGTGGCTGGGGAGGCACTGACTCTTTCTTAGTCAGATTAACAAATATATGAATTCAACAGAGTAGCATCAATTCACCTTTCAACTGGCTGCTTGCACATTGACTACTGGTTATGTTTCATATCCCATATCAGCATTCTTTACACACACACACACACATAGGTAAGGTACAGATTTGGCCAAAGAAGAATGTTACATTTATAGCGGCTCAGAGAGAGCGCTCTGCACTCTCCGTGTGTTCTTAATTTGCCATCACAATTCATACTCATTCAATACAAATTAAAGTATATACAGTGCGCAACAAAAAGACAATGTAGTTTAAAAAATTCAATAACTTTTAATTTTTTTTATCTTATTTTATATACAAGGTTTAAAAAGAATGGACAAGATAAGAAATCACTTCCAGTTTTGATTGAAAGTCAATTGGTGGTCCGCCAGCAATAATATTTGGCCCGGAAGATTATTTTGAGAATAAAAATAAAATATTATTTTGAGATTTTTTTTTAAATGTATTTTTTCCAATATCGGACCGACAGTCGCACATATAGGCTATAATGTCCGTATCGAGAATGCAGTGACATTTTCCGCCAGGGCTGTACTGGCCATCTGGCATACCGTGGGCCGACGTGCCTTTTGGGCCGACACCCCCCCCCCTCACGTTCGCCGCTGATCGCGCAGCACCCCCCCCCCCCCCCCCCCCCCCAGCACTCTGTGTTGCATCTCCTCAGTCTAAA
Source organism: Muraenolepis orangiensis (assembly GCA_027704905.1). Taxonomy (NCBI): domain Eukaryota; kingdom Metazoa; phylum Chordata; class Actinopteri; order Gadiformes; family Muraenolepididae; genus Muraenolepis; species Muraenolepis orangiensis. The sequence goes on along the minus strand of CM051012.1, from coordinate 18,989,627 downwards.
CCGGATTCTATGATTAATTTGAGTTAAAAACTCAAAAATAGTGTGCGTTAAAGTCTCTAGATTAATCACATGCGTTAACGCGTTAACTTTGACAGCCCTAGTTCTAATGCTTTGGTGTTCTGACTTTTCTTTTGAAACGCGGAAATACGTTTCAACGTCGTTGAGAATCAACACAAACTCGCTAGTCAGTGCAATGGAGTGGGTGAGTAATCCCCACTGCTACCTAGTTAACTAGAACACTAGTAATCCCCACTGCTACCTAGTTAACTACAACACTAGTAATCCCCACTGCTACCTAGTTAACTACAACACTAGTAATACCCACTGCTAACTAGTTAACTAGAACACTAGTAATCTCCACTGCTACCTAGTTAACTAGAACACTAGTAATCCCCACTGCTACCTAGTTAACTACAACACTAGTAATCCCCACTGCTACCTAGTTAACTACAACACTAGTAATACCCACTGCTACCTAGTTAACTACAACACTAGTAATCCCCACTGCTACCTAGTTAACTAGAACACTAGTAACCCCCACTGCTACCTAGTTAACTAGAACACTAGTAACCCCCACTGATACCTAGTTAACTAGAACACTAGTAACCCCCACTGCCACCTAGTTAACTAGAACACTAGTAACCCCCACTGCTACCTAGTTAACTAGAACACTAGTAATCCCCACTGATACCTAGTTAACTACAACACTAGTAATCCCCACTGCTACCTAGTTAACTAGAACACTACTTTACAAAACAAACTGTTAGTTGACTAGCGACATTTCCGACATGCAACACGGAAATGTATCAAAATGTTTCGAAAGAAAAGTCAAAGCATTAGAACGTGTGACATGTTTTAACAATCAATTACTTAAATTAGCTATTATTAGATCATGTTCTGGCCCGCCTTCTAGTGGCTCAGAAAAAATTGGCCCATGGTCAAACTTACTTGCCGACCCCTGACCTATACTATGGAATGTGAGGACATATAATAAAAGTGTGTACAGCCATTCCATTGGTGACATACAGAGAGATCAATGCGCTTAGCCCAGTTTGGGAGGGATTGCGCAATCCGAGAGGAGGCTCAGCTCGTCGCTGCCTCCCTTCACGTCAAAAAAACAAAACACAAATTCAGCGATATTGACATTACATTTCTTTTACATTTCATGATGACAGGGGAGGCAGGGGAGGCACTGCCTCCCCTGCCAGAAGTCGGAAGTACCCGTTAAAAATCCGGAAGTACCCGTTAAAAATCGCTGAAGCAGTGTATTCCAAGTTCCGGTTAATGCATTCACCTTGGCATTCACCACGGAGGACAGTTATCGCTGGACAACATCGCTGCATAACCTTCCAAAAGTCGGTCAAGACGATGCGGTTCAACTAGTTGAACCGCACTGAACACCGTTGAACACTACAGTTAAGAAGTCTAAATCCGAATCCGACATTGTGTCTTGTGGCTCTATCTGGATATATCGCCATATAACAAAGGCGATTTTGTGTAGGAGCAGAGGTATGCCTATGTATTTAATATAGGCGATTTATTTGATGGATTTTGATTATTTCAATGTACCTTTTAATTTCCGTGTTAATATGTAGTGTGCAGCTGTATATTTTCTAAAAGGGAATGCCTGTTATTCTTGTGAATATGAGTTGTCTTAAAATAAAAGTGCTTGTGACATACTTGTGGCATTGAGTTAAAACCGAATTTGTGCGGGTCGAGAATGGGATAGACGTCTCTGCGCCACGATGTGACTCCCGAACTTTTATTTTTACGTTAAGAAGCCTCTTTTTATGATTTCAAGTTAATTGAACCATTTCCATACTTTAGCCATATCTCTACCTATCGTATTCGACCATAAAAAGCGTGATGGCTACGCGGAATTTAAGACACGAGGCCAAGAAGGACGACGGCCCTGTGGATGGGGCTACCATGACTAGGCTAATGGACGAACTGAAGCTGGCTTTCACCGCGGAGTTCAGAACGTTCGCCGCCTCGCTCGAATCCAGACTCGACGGCATCCAACTGGCGGTCACAGACCATACTCAACGCCTGGCCTCCGTGGAAGACGGCTTGAATACATGGTCTGGTAGGATGGTGGAGCTGGAGGCCAGATGCACAGCCCAAGACGAAGTCATCGGCAAGCTAAAGACCAAACTAACCGATGTCGAGTCGCGTAGCCGGCGTTCCAATATACGCATTCTGGGCCTGGATGAATCCCTGCACAGCGACCACCCCAGTGTCTTTTTCGCAGAAATCCTGGTGGAAATCATGGGGAAGGACGTGCTTCCCCTTCCGCCTGAACTTGACCGCTGCCACAGGATGCCAACACCCAGACCGGCGCCCGGCTCCAGGCCTAGAGCAGTGATAGCCCGTCTACACCGCTATAGGATAAAGGAGACGATCATTCTGGAGGCTCGTAAGAGGAGAGGGAAGCTGACATATAAAGGGAAGCCGATTTTGATCTTCGAGGACTACTGCCCCGAGGTAGTGGAGCAGCGTGCGCGCTACCGAGATGTCATGGGGCCCCTGTACCAACGAGGGTTTAAGCCATTGCTCCAGTTCCCTGCGAGGCTCGTCATCAGGACCAAAGACGGCACGAGGATGCATCTCCCGTCACCCAAGGACGCCGAGGACTTCCTGAAGACCCGGCCCTAAGAGGCTCCGACACCGGCTTCATCAGATCCAGACGCGGTAGTAACCTGACTCTGGGCCTTTAACATCCTGCTATGGCTAACACACAGCGCGCTGTAGCACCTAATATGTTATCGCATATGTGGTTATGGTTGGTTATGTGTCTTTGGGCATCGCCTGGAAGTTTATCTTTTTCCGATATCTGGCATAAGGGGTGGGGTGGGGACAATTATGCTGTATATGACTTCTGTACTGTTGCTTGTTTATAGCATATGCCACGGGTTGGGGCGCTAACCACGTTTATAACTTTTACGCGCTACACCAGCGTCCCGCCGTGTTTTGGTTCATTGCCACCGAGATGTGGTCACTGTTGCTTACACATTTAACGTATCGTGGGGTATCGTGACTGCGCGTCGGCTACATACGGTCCGCGGTCACAACTCTACTCTGAACGGACCATGTGAGGTAACAGACCTGCGGACAAAGTATCGCCCCCTCCCGGTCTGGTGGATGTACTGCTCACCTGTTGCGACATGCATGTAAGTTACATACCCCCCCCCCCCCCCCCCTTTTATTATTATTTTTTTATACCATTGTTCCTGTTCTGGGCTTCAGTTGTTGACCTTACTAATATATTATATGGTTTAATTTGAATTTTCTTGTTTACTCTACACTTTGAGGCACTTTGTTTTTGTGTATATGGGAGTGTGGCAGGCAGCCACTGAGAGATTGTTCTACGAACGGTAGGTTTGAAGGTTGTGGGAATGTTGGTAAGTCCCTGTGATGTTGGGGAAAAGCCCACTGGTTCCGCACCTCTATATGTTTTTGATGTCATTAATGTTTGTTTTATGTATAGCTCAAGGTACATGTGCTTAGTGTTTAAAATAAGTGAATCTAGCGTGCCCACAGGCCTTTCCAGGTCTGCTCTGTCTACACACCCCCTAATATTCTATGGCTATGGCTAATTCTGAGAGCTTTAAGCTCTGCTCCTGGAATGTTCGAGGTCTTCAGAAACTAGCGAAGAGGAAGGCGATTCTATCTTTTTTAAAGAAGGAGAATGTTTCTATTGCATTTTTACAGGAAACCCATATGGGGCCCAACGACACCGCTAAACTCCAAAATAATTGGGTGGGGCAGGTCTTCGCCACAAACTATTCTACATTTAGTAGGGGGGTGGCCATATTGATTAATAAAAATCTCTCCTTTAGACCCATTACTTCCTCTGTAGATAGCCAAGGCCGCTATGTGATTATTAAAGGGGTTCTTAGGGGTAAAGAAATGACATTTATGAATGTATACTGTCCCCCAGGCTACTCCCCTGACTTTCTATCCAAAGTATTTACTGAATTTACCGGCCTGGCCTCTGAAAATGCCTTTGTGGGCGGAGACTTCAACTGCCACCTTATACCGTCTCTCGACAAACTTCCACCCAGTTCGGCTCCCCCCTCGAGGCAAGCTAAGATGCTCTCCTCTTTATGTACAGACATTGGATTCTCGGATGTCTGGAGAACCCTTTGCCCCTCCGAACTGAAGTTCACCTTTCTTAGCGGCCCACATAAGAGCTACAGCAGAATAGACTATTTTTTCATCCCTTCCTCTAAGCTATTTCTGGTCTCGTCCTGTACTATCGGAAGTATTGTCTTATCTGATCATGCCCCTATATATCTGGTCTACTCCCTGTCAGAAGAGAGGGCACTATCGAGGCGTTGGCGTCTCAACCCATCCCTCCTCAGGGATGATAGGTTCATCTCCTATTTCGACTCTGAATTTAAAATGTTCTACTCAATTAATTCACGCTCTACGGATAACCCGTCTCTGCTCTGGGAAACATCTAAGGCCTTTTCTCGCGGACTGATTATGTCTTACGTATCATCCAAGAAACGCAAGAAAAATGAACAATGCAAATTTCTCGAATTCAAACTGGCTGACCTTGAAAATCAACATGTATCGAACCCAACCCCAACGATGCTTATAGAGCTAACGGCCACCAGAACTGCGTTGAATACTCTACTGATCCAAGACTCTGAATACTCTCTTAAATTTGCCAAGCAGAGAATGTACGAACACGGTGATAAACCTGGCAGATGTCTAGCCAACTTGGCGAGAAAGAGGGCTGACACCCAAATAATAGCCTCAATTTCGGACTCAAATGGGGTCAGGTCCTTCGACACCAAAACTATTAATAAAGAGTTCGCCTCTTTTTACGCCCAACTCTATAAAGCGGGACGGCCCGATGGTGCTCTCTCTGACATGCACTCCTTTTTTGTTAATCTGCGCCTTCCTAAGGTATCAGAGGCTCAGAACTTGCTCCTGAACGCCCCAATTACGAAGGAGGAGGCTCTGTGCGCTCTTAAGGGTATGCCATCTGGTAGGGCTCCGGGTCCGGACGGGTTCGGATGCGAGTTCTATAAGGAATTCAGTCATATTCTCTTGGATCCCCTGTTGGCAATGCTTAATCACTCCTCTGAGGTTGGAATATTACCCCAGTCCCTACGGGAGGCCAATATTTGTCTCCTCCTTAAAAAGGGAAAATGCCCGGAAAAGTGCGCCTCCTATAGGCCTATAGCCCTCCTTAATTCGGACCAAAAATTGCTCTCCAAGATCCTGTCCATGCGTCTAGAAAAAGTGCTCCCTTTCATTATTAACGAAGATCAGACAGGTTTTATTAAGGGTAGGAACTCTACCGACAACGTGAGAAGGCTCCTTAATATTATCCAAATGACTCGCGAAATGGACCACCCCGCTGTGGTGCTGTCTCTTGATGCGGAGAAAGCATTCGACCGTGTAGAATGGCCGTATCTATTTCTAACCCTCGCAGAATTTGGCCTAGGAAACACCTTTATTGACTGGGTCAGGGTTCTTTACAACTCACGGATGGCGGCGGTCCTGACTAACGGACTTAGGTCTAACAACTTTCCCCTTCAACGGGGGAACCCCCAGGGGGACCCTCTTAGCCCTTTACTTTTTGACATAGCCATAGAACCACTTGCTCAGGCTATAAGGCAGTCGGCCGTGATCTCAGGTATTAGGGTCGGTGAAAGGGAGCACAAAATCACTCTTTACGCAGACGACGTACTAATCTTTATATCCAAACCCGACTCTTCTATTCCATGTCTAACCCGGATGATTTCCACATTTGGAACCTTCTCGGGGTACAAAATTAACTTCTCCAAATCCGAGGCAATGCCACTTGGGACACTGAAATCCATCCCGATCCTGCCCGAGCCCTTCCCATTTCGTTGGTCGCCCTCCGGCTTCGTATACTTGGGAGTGTTTGTAACACCCACCTTTGATACATTGTTCAAGGCCAACTTTCCCCCTCTCTTAGACACCATAAGGGCAGACTTAGTTAGATGGGCACCTTTGCCAATCTCATGGCTAGGTAGGATAGCCCTCGTTAAAATGAACATACTCCCTAGACTATTATATCCTCTCCAAATGATCCCAGTGCTGCTGACAAACAAGGTTATCAAGGTGCTAGAAGGCTGGCTGAGCTCATTCATTTGGAATGGGAAGAAGCCACGGCTGAAAATGGCCAAATTACAGATGGATGGCGTTGATGGGGGTCTGGACCTGCCTAATATAAGACATTACCAACTAGCAGCACACCTTAGGGTGCTTGTCGGTTGGTTTAAATTAGACCCACTCTCAACCTGGCTAGACATTGAATCTTCACAATCTAAGTCCCCCTTGTGGAACCTACTATTTATCAAAGACTTTAAGTCTGTTAGGAAACTATGCTCTAACCCCATCACGCTATGCTCCATCAAGGCCTGGAGGACCGTCCGTAAGGTGGAGGGCCGAGCTAAACTGACTTCTCCTCTTACCCGATCGTAGGCAACCCTGACTTTAAGCCGGGCCATATCGGCGGTGGCTTCAAGATCTGGCATACGCAGGGCATAACCAGTCTTGGTGATCTGTTTGATGGTCAGACCCTGATGTCCTTTTTACAGTTACAGCAGCGTTACGGCTTATTGAAAACGGAATTTTTCAAATATTTACAAATCAGACAGTTTATCACTAAGGACACCTCACTGTTAACCAATAGCTCCACCTCGCAGGTAGAGAAAGCCCTCTCCTTGCAGCTCTCCAAAAGACAAATCTCTATTTTCTATAGTACGCTAAACCTTAACTCATCGTTATCCTCCCTTGTCACCAAACACTCTTGGGAAAAAGATCTAGACAAAGAGATTACGGATGAGGACTGGCAGGATGCATGGACCTATGCAAAAAAAATCTCGGTTTGCAACCGCACCAAGTCTATTCAAGTTAGAATTTTACACCGCATTCATATAACCCCTGCCCTTAAAAGTAAAATGGATCCCAATGCTTCCCCACTCTGCTTTAAATGCAAGATAGAGATTGGAAACCACGTCCACTGCTTCTGGTCCTGTGTGAAGCTCCAGAGCTACTGGCTCCACGTCGTAGAGGAACTATCTGATATATTCCGGACCCCCATCGAACTGGACCCCCTGTGCCTCTTACTAGGCCTCCCAGATATTCATATTGCCAACGTCAAACATAGGAGACTGTTCAATTTGCTGACATTTGCTGCTAGGAAAAACATTCTTTTATTCTGGATCAAGGACGAGGTCCCATCAAAGAGATCATGGCACAATATTATTATGTCCTGCATTCCCTGTGAATACATCACGTGCATGTTACACTCTAAACTGGACACTTTCTATGAAATATGGGACCCATATCTGTCTCATATCGGACCTGCACTGTCTGCCACTGTACTCGGTGGGTTTCCCCATTACCCATAGCCTCCCTATAGACCAATACTGCCCTGTGTTGTCTCATTGATGCCGGTATCGTTGCTGAGGATATCATAATGATTGTAAAGGTGCATGCATGTACGCGCACACGTACACACACACACACAGCACGCAGAACACACATGCACTCACACACAAGAAACATGCACGCATTAAAATACACAGGCATACTAAACACACACACATAAAACACACGCATAGATCACGCACACACACATAGGTAAAACACACATATATAAAGCACGCGTACACACACCGCACACAGTCTATTTTAGTCCGATTGTCCTAACAATGGCCAGGAGCCGTCTCCGTTAGGGTCACTCCGATTATACATGTCTATGACCGCACATACTTGAGCCATATTTATTTTATTTTAATTGTTTGTTTGTTTTTTTAATTGATTTTCACTGTCACTGTCGTTCTTGTTATTGTTAGTGTCGTTGTCATCGATGTTGTCAATGTCATTATTATTATTGTTATATTGTAGTGTTCTGTTCTATGTTTGAAATGAAAATAAAATAAAAACATTTATAAAAAATAAAAAAAAACGAATTTGTATAAAATACCAATATATATCGTATATCGCGATGCAGCCTAAAAATACTGAGTTTTGGTCCATATCGCACAGCCCTACTTGGGACCAGTGCTTTTAATCATATATTTACCCGTCATTGTGTGGCTCTATTCGGATGAGAGATGGAGTGTGTGTGGGGGTCAGGATCAGTGCTTTTAATCATACACATACCCGACATTACGTCTTTTCGAGACGTATATGCTCTCCTTGTCAAAGTGCAGACTGCAGACATACGTGCTACCCCTGAGAACATGAAACCAGGGACCTTCATCCCTCCTTATCATCCTCACACAAGACTTGCGGAGGAGTTTGTCTTTCGGGAAATGGTGTAAACTGAGGTAGGGCTGTCTTTGTTTAGACGTTGAGCAGCCGGTACACTACAATAACAGAGAGGAGGGGAAGCGGCCACAGCTTGTCACGTATCTGGGGTAACTACCGGAAGTAAGAGTACACTGCTCTGCGATTTTTAAGGCTCCGGAAGCAGGAAGTGTGATATAGGCCTATTAAGAGGATTCAATCCTCCAGATTTAGATTTAGAACACTGAGATGTCCTTGAGCAAGCATACAGATGCATACAGATGTGATAGTGAAAGCCTTCCAAGAGGGCGATGAGGGCCACCAGTACCAGCAGCCAGTACCCAGCCAGTCATCATTTTCAGTGGCAGTTAAATCATCCATCACCTGTTTCTTGGGGGTGGGCTTGTAGGTGGGGACGGTGGTCTGGTTCCTCCAGGCCACCGGGGGGCAGAACCACTCCACCTCACTCAGGTAGACCAGGAAGGAGCACTCGGAGCCGTCCACCCCGTAGAAGGCGTAGCAGGGGTCCGACGTCCAGCGGGCCCGCATCCACTGACGGGAAGTTGATTCAGAATGGTCATTTAAAAAAAATTAAACGCTTTTCAAAATAAAAAACCCTAACAGATAGTTAACTCATGTTATCAAATCGAATCGAATGCCAATCAATAATAAAATACATAATAAAAAAAAATACATTTATATTATATTGAGTTTTCTAAATAAAAGTTACAAAGTGCTTCCCATCATGGGTTCATATAGTTCATCTATAGTGTTGTTTATAGTATAATATTGTTTAGAATAGTATTGCATACAGTTTAGTATAGTATTGTTGTAGGAAATGTATACTTTGGGAGGGAACGGGGGGGGGTAAAGCATTCCATTGTACTTGTTGCAAATGGCAAATAAAAACAACTTGAATCCTTAATCAAACAAGCTAAATGAAAGTATAACATGTATACATGAACACTAGTATATATGAGACAAGTCAAGATGAAGGACAATATGAAACCATGTGTCACAACAGTAGGACATATAGAGGTGAGCATGTGATGTACTGTGTTGTCTCCATATGCATATGCATAAAAACAAAGCATTTTGCATCAGGAGGGTGATAGGTCACGTGATGAGAATAATAATAATAATAATAACTTTATTTATATAGCACTTTGCATACAAGATGCAGCCCAAAGTGCTTCACATTACACGATAAAAGAAAGATAAAACAATGAATAATAACAGATTAAGAAAAAGAACATAAAGTAAACCACACAGTCTAAAATCACCAGATTTCACCAGAGAAGGCACCAATGGTGTGTGTGTGTGTGTGTGTGTGTGTGTAGAGACTTACATCCACCTTGCTCTGACAGTCTGGGTAGCGCGGGTCTTTAGGGATTTCACATTGTCCTAAGGTTCCCTCCTTCGCTGCAAACACAACACAACACCACACAACACACACATCAAGGTAAATGGTAAATGGACTGCATTTATATCGCGCTTTTATCCTAAATGTATTTACATTCACCCGTTCATACACACATTCACCCACCCACGGCGGAGTCAGCCGCGCAAGGCGACCGCCAGCACTTTGGGAGCAGTTAGGGTGTTAGGGTGTCTTGCTCAAGGACACCTCGACACTTTGCTAAGGAGGAGCCGGGGGGATCGAACCAGCAACCTTCCGGTTGTCAGACCCCCCCCGACCCGCTCTACCTCCTGAGCTACCGCCGCCCCCCCGGGTGGAGGTGAGGACGCCTCTACAGCTAGGTCACAACACCATCGCACTGTTCTCATTGCACCACTCAATACAATACAACAGCCATTCAGCACAGTGGAAGGAGGATCCTGTTACTGCGATGTGAAGCACTGTGAATGGTCTTTATGTCTGAAGGGTGTTAAAACCTGGGTGTAAGGGGTGTAATAAATAAGACACCTGGCATGGCCTGGGCTAAGTAAGATATCTGGGCTGGGACATAACATAAGTGAAATGCTGGATTCTTTTTTTTCCTCGACCCCTTGATCCCTGGAGTCTCCAGCCTCAGCGGTGTGATGAGGAAGGAGCCATGAGGAGTCGGGAACGATTGGGACAGCGAAGCGGCCCCAGTGGGCGGCAGGCTGATGATTTAAGCAATCACAACCTCCAGGTGGTCCTGTGTGTGTGTGTGAGAAGCTGGGACCCAGGTGTGTGGGAGTGTGTGTGTGTGTGTGTGTGTGTGTGTGTGTGTGTGGGGGTGTGTGTGTGTTGGGTGGATAAGCTGGAACCCAGGTGTGTGTGTGTGGGGGGGGGGGGGGGAGTAGTGTGTGTGGTGTGTGTGTGTGTGTGTGTGTGTGTGTGTGTGTGTGTGTGTGTGTGTGTTGGGTGTAAGAAGCTGGATCCCAGGTGTGTGTGTTTGTGTGTGTGAACCCAGCTGTGTGTGTGTGTGTGTGTGTGTGTGTGTGTGTGTGTGTGTGTGTGTGTGTGTGTGTGTGTGTGTGTGTGTGTGTGTGTGGGTGTGTGTGTGTGGTGTGTGTGTGTGTGTGTGTGTGTGTGAGTGTGTGTGTGTGTGTTGTGTGTGTGTGTGTGTTTGTGTGGGGTTTAGAAGCTGGATCCAGGTGTGTGTGTTTGTGTGTTGGGATGAGAGCTGAAACCCAGGTGTGTGTGTGTGTGTGTGTGTGTGTGTGTGTGTGTGTGTGTGTGTGTGTGTGTGTGTGTGCGTGTGTTTGTTTTTTAAACTGCCAGCCAGAATGTTTAGAATGATTACAGTGTGTCAGACACAAACTAAAATAGCCTTATCTAGTTACAATTCATGGACAACAGGCAGGTGCATTTTATGATTTAGCCTAACTAAATATTCTCCAGCAAAGTTTTATATTTTGGACAGAAAACAATGTATTTAATTGAACACTTTCGTCTTGTACAAGCGGGTGAATCACATTAAAATCAGCAATAACCCTCATTTTGAATACCATTTGTTCACCATTTGAACATGTCTTTACCCCAGAGCAACTTGCAGAGCTGCAGAAGAGATGCTCGGAAAAGACACAATACAAGATACAAGATAGAAGATATTTTTATTGGCCAATTGCAACAGGTACATTGGAATGCATACTCCCCATTCCCTCCCGCAGTATACATCTCCAAAACAATACCATCAAAATAATATACACAATAAAAACAAACAAAAAAAGAACAGCATAGCCAGCGACCTGACAATTGGGATCTGAACCGTACGTTAATGAATAACACATTAAGGAATGTCAGACCACAACAGTGTAGGTTATTGATTTAACAAGTGGGGGGGGGGGGGGGGGAGCTGATTATATCAAGGTTATAGCCTATTAAGTTCAAGTGGCCTATATGCAAACTGGCAGAACTGCTTTTTTTTATAACCAGCAAATCCATATTACCAAATCCATATGCTGTGTGCTCTTTTTGTTGGTGACGATGCTTCATTTCATGGAAGTGAGCGGCTGCTGATTTGAAATCCAATGTCTGGTAAGTTTGAGCTCAGCTTTAGATCCGCATGGGTGGCATAACCTTCTGGGAGGGCTTTCTGAGTGATCCGGTTTTGATCCGGTTTTGATCCGGTTTTTGAGCGAGGGCCGTCATTCGTGTACAAGCCTAATGATAAAATGATGGGTTTGAGACTATATTATTTTATTTTATTTATTATTAAATTATTTTGATGGTATTGTTTTTTGATATTTATACTGCGGGAGGGAATGGGCAGTAAGCATTCCAATGTACTTGTTACAAATGGCAATTAAATATATTGTATCTTGTATCTTGTAAAGGCTTTTTATATATATTTTGTATATTATATTTATAAATATTTTTTGTTCTGGCCCCATTTTTCTAGCCTTTGTCAAACCAAAAAAACGCTCAATACCGGAACTTGACGGCCAAACAACACCCTGTTGTGTAAGAAGGAGGAATTCAGGTGTGTGTGTGTTGTGTGTGTGTGTGTGTGTGTGTGTGTGTGTGTGTGTGTGTGTGTGTGTGTGTGTGTGTGTGTGTGTGTGTGTGTGTGTGTGTGTGTGTGTGTGTGTGTGTGTGTGTGTGTGTGTGTGTTTGATTGGGTTTGAGAAGCTGGAACCCAGGTGTGGATGGTGGGTGTGTGTGTATGTGTTGGGTGTGAGGGGCTGAAATCCAGGTGTGGGTGTGGGTGTGTTTGTGTGTGTGTGTGTGTGTGTGTGTGTGTGTGTGTGTGTGTGTGTGTGTGTGTGTGTGTGTGTGTGTGTGTGTGTGGTGGGGGGGGGGGGGTGTGTGTGTGTGTGGGGGGGGGGGGGGGGGGGGGGTGTGAGAAGCTGAGTTCTATCAAGGAGATTCTCCTGGTCTACACACAGTGAGGACTTAACTCCTCAACCAAGGATTTAGTGTGTGTGCGTGTGCGTGTGTGTGTGTGTGTATGTGTGGGTGATTAATAAAATATAATATTAGTTTTTCCTTCGCCTTTTTATCCTCTCCCCGACCTATACCGTTTTTAATCCCTCATTCTCCCTTTCTGTCTCTGAGCCTCTTTCTTTCTTTCTCGCTCATCTCTCTCTCTCTCTCTCTCTCTCTCTCTCTCTCTCTCTCTCTCTCTCTCTCTCTCTCTCTCTCTCTCTCTCTCTCTCTCTCTCTCTCTCTCTCTCTCTCTCTCTCTCTCTCTCTCTCTCTGTCTCTCTTTCAATTGCATTTCTGCTACACAATGAACCAAGGCCGCCGTGAGTCTTTAGACATCAAATAAACAGCAGCCATTTTGTCTGATTAGCATAATAACAACATCCCGGACTCCACGCCAAACACTCTCCATCTGCCGGGATTACAAAACAAAGACAAACAACAACAACAACAAAACTGACAAAGGTTTTTTTCAGCGACGGACGAAAACCCATTGAGTCCAACGTTGGCCTAGTGTGGGGACGAGTTGTGTAATAATATTATTATGGAACTTTCCAATGTCATCTGTGTGATGAGAGTTCGGTAAAAATAAATAGGTGTACCTCCTTCCGACCACCAATGAAGCTTTCTGCATCGTTCCGCAGCGGAGGAGAGAGGCAAACCCAGACCAGCTGGGCCCAATGGCCCCAATGACCGGCCAGTAAGTACAATATTCCATCCTTGTTTGAATATGGCAGACAATCATATGAACCGACTACCTGAAGCTTGAGCTAGCTGGCTAGCCGACCGTTTATGCATTATTATTATCGTTTTTAGCTTCCGTGTCTTTGTTTTAGCATAACATAATAACAATAAGGCAACTATATGAAACTAGATCATCTTTGTATTAGATCTAGGGTTTGTCAATAATATGTGACAGGGGTTTCCAGATTGCCATCAGTGTATTAACATCCCCCCCTCTGGCTAATGACGTGACGAGCTGGATGCAGGTTATTAGATTGTTTTCTGCATTGTCCATTCAACCAAATTCTGTGCTTTTCCGTGGGTGCCATTCACTACAGACAATGCCGTCTGGCAGCCTATCGCCACGTCCTTGAGTGGGTACTGCAGTAGAAAGGTTCTCCACAGACAAAACGTTTCCTTCCTCCATATACCAAGGGTTTCAAAGACCCATTTGAGGCCACAGATGAAGTCTAAATGTATATGGATGTACAACTACCTTGTACTAATGTGGTTAATACAATGGTTCAAACCGTACTGTTTGTTACTATATTCATTATCATCTCTCAATGCACTATTGATATGGACCATTTCCAAACTGAACATTTAAATGTAATACCTTGTATTACACAATTGTTATATCACATTAGGGGTTTAGGAGGGGCGGCAGTAGCTCAGTCTGTTGGGACTTGGCTTAGGAACCGGAAGGTCGCCGGTTCAAGTCCCGGAAACACCTGGGCACTGCCTAGCTGCCCTTGAGCAAGGCACCAGACCCCTACACTCCTCCCCGGGCGCTGTATGTAAAAAAAAAAAGCTTCCCACTGCTATAACAAGGATTGGTTAAATGCAGAGAAACAACTTTCACTGTGAGGCTTAAGCACACGATGCAATGTATGTCTTGCAAAAGAAGTCCAAGGATAATGAGACACTTGAATCAAAAGATTCATAAGTTTAATCATTTAAAGAATGAAAACAAAAGACAATATTAACATGTTGCACTTTACAGTGAATTTCCGCTTTATCGACTGCAGCTTTGTCCAGAGGAGACCGGAGGTGACGTGGCTAGCCTGTAGCCATCCTCAGAGAACATCTAACTAGCTACATGCTGTCCGAGCTGCTGTCCGGGACGCTGTGGTGTCACACAGTGAGAACCTGAAGGAAAATACCAGATACATGTACATTAGTTGTGTAGTGTTATATGTTGATCTTAACCCCGCACAGGCTTTAACTATTTCAAACTATTTAAAAAATGATTTAAAACATGTTGTACTAGATGTTATGACAACCACTTGAGAATTTACTCTGAATCAACACTTACAGGCTGTTTGCTTTGCCTCAAGGTATGTGGCTCCGGCTTTGTGGCTGTGGAGGTCAAAGGCGATGGGGACGGCTCTCTCAGTGGCGCCCATTGAAGCAGAAGCAGGTTGGTAACAACTTGTGATGGTGATGGCATGACGGTAAGACGGTTTGCATTGAAACCTGTGAGAAAGAGAAACCACGATTGAGATTGCAAGCCAAAGTCATTGGAAAGCCGACAGCAGTGAAGGGTGTACGTTCAATTGTTAGATAACGATCCTAACTGTGGGCGAGGCAGACATTGTGCAGAGACTGTATTGATGCAGGTACAGCAGGATAAACCGTATGCTGCCCATTGTGTGGCTTGTAGTGCCGTTTCCGTAATAGGCTTGAACATCAGAATGCATCATTTATTTTTGCCGATACACCGTCATATTAAAGGGGACTGAAGAGAGTTGAAAGTGAAAAACCAAACCAACGCAAACATATCGTAACCTGGGCTAATGAAAAGTTTGTTTTGCTGCATCCCGCATGAGAAACAGTGTGTCTCTTCATAATCACAAGTCAGTTCACAATGAATTACTATTACTATTACTACTATATTATGAATGACCAAAAAAACATTGCTAACATGATAACTAGCATTCTAAATGCTTCTTTGCTCCCAAAATGTAGGCGGTCATTGCAATATGACATCACGATGTACAAGCCTATAGTCTACATAGTATCAGGCATATGTCACGTAGGTTTAGGCTAACCAATGGTATTGATTGAATGGTATAGCGTATTGAACACTGTAGCTTTTGGCTAGCACTACCAGAAAGTATCTATCTGAGTGGATAAAAATACTCATAATTACATTTACCCACTACTCAAAAAACCAAAACAATCACTTAGCGTTCGTAACAGCCTAGCACATACCAAAACCGCTGAGATTTAGGTTGCACTAAAGGACTAAATACTTACAGCTAGCATCGTGCAAGTTCCCTTCTGTGGCGGGGGATGGCCATGGGACCCGAGTCTGGTCCTTTGTGGCTAACAAGGACGCTTAGAACCGTTGTCAACTGTAGTTGCCGTCTTCCTCATTAGTCCTCCGGTAACAAAAATGAAGTGAAAAAATACGAGCATTTTGATTTCGCTCAACAGAGTTTGTTCATCGTAGTTGGGTTTTTAATAGCCTGGGATTTCATTATTTCTGCCATGCCATGCGAAGAATAACCGACTACTATGCATGTTGCCGGCATGGTGGATTTGTGTACTGTAATGAATAAAAAGCAAATCACACCGTCTAGAGTTGTCTTCTCATTAGATAACCAAACAGTTATCAAATGATAAATAAGGCAACAGCAAGAGGTGGGCTTCTGCTTTGTTCTCTGTTCATATTGCACTGTGGTCAAATACCGTTACTCATTACTCATAGGGGCAACATTGAGTGTGTATATCGTCTTCTTCAACGTCGGAATGCCCCTTTAATATATTGTTATACATTTGCATCATGCCAGGGTGTGTGTTGGTTACCTCCCAAGTTGCTGATATAGGAGAAACTCTTAGAAATAATGGGTGTGTGCAACATTTTTAGACTAAGAGTATTTCACAGTGTTAAAATCAGCTCCGAAATCTGTGAAAAGTTAGGGGTAGCCAAGAGGACTCCTAAGTCTGCAAAACTAAGACTAAATCACAAACTATCCTAAAATGGCCGCTGCCGGCAATCTGCCTTGTAAGCGTCAACATTTTAGAATAATGTAATGAGCTTAAAAAAAGATATAAATTGCAATCATGGTAGAGCTGTAGTAGGGTCAGGGATGCAGAATATATATATTTTCCCACACTTCATCATTGGTTTTTGAAGCTATCCCAACTCAAAGCTTTCCTTTAATAATGTCCTTAATTTCATGCACAAGTTGGGCAGACGTAAAAGCAGTTCTTGCGTCCAGTTTGGTTTTCGATTTCACAACGTAGGGTCACATGTCTTACTATCAGCCATGGTTATTCTATTCTGATAATTAAAAGCTGATTTTGCTAATAGCTTATTTAGTTTAAAGTTGCTTATATGCAGGCACGTGCACACATAGACGTCAAGTGGGCTTGAGACCCTGCCTTTTTTTCTTCCTCCAGAGAAAGTAGTGCCCTTTTTATGGGATGCTTTTTATTTTATTTTTATAAATTAATATATATCTACTCCTGTTTGCACACAGTTTCCCTTTCCAAAAAAGATATTGATTGAATATAAGATAAAAATATATTGTTTATATGTCTTTTTACATATCCCTCCCTCCCTCCCTCCCTCCCTCCCTCCCTCCCTCCCTCCCTCCACGTCATTGTTGATGCATTCTTTATGTGTTTTGTCCAATAAAATGAACTAAATGAGTAGGAGATGAGCGCAGAATGCACTAGCGTAACTGTTGCAACTAAACTTAGGCCGACTTGTAGTTTGGAGTGTAGGTTGGTTTGCGTATGTATGTAGAGAACAGCCTTTTTCAGTTTTGTGTGAAGAATTTTGTGATTTGAAGTGTTATTTATTCTAATACCACAAAAATCATTCAAAGGACTTATTGTTGTGCTAAAATAAACTAATTATTATAGCAATTTTAACTCGTAGCATAGAAAACATGCACATTGTGGCATAGTTTCCTTTGTTGTTGTCTGCTCTTGTGCGTATAATGAATACTAAAGAAGACCATTGTCTCTGTGTTAACTGATTATTTTGTAGAATTCTGTATTAAACAATTGCGTGAGTGTGAGGGTATTAAAATTAATTGGTCACAGATGTGCGACTATATTTAACTTTTTGTTTTAAACAAAAAAAATGTCTGTGCACGTCCCTGCTTACTGTATATGCATATACACCAAATTGTTGTACCAGATGCCAGACCAGATGTATAGCGGCTGACAATTAGCCAAGAATAACCAAGAATAAGCTCATTATTCTTGGTTCCGTGTGTATTCAATGACCACATTTGTATTGTAAAACCTTTATTTAAATATGGCAACATGATACTTCTCTCGACAGTTTTTCTATAATGAGATCACTTGCAGTGACCTATCAGCCACTCTCTGTGGCCTTAGGAAGCAAGCTTGTGGTCATGAAACACAACATTGTCCATAGCAACGAGATCAACCCCCGTCCTTTCTCTGAGCGAAACATTTCTCCCTGTTCCATAGTAAAAAGCTGTCTCAGCAGCTTTTAAGAAGAAACTTTTCGCTAGAAACTTGTACTGCTATTTGGGAGACATCTTAGTGGTAAGATAAAATGTTTTGTGAATACAGCCCGTGTTTTATTGTAATGAGTGAGAGCTTTCTTTATGTTACCAATGTAATGTAACAAGAGGGGCTATCGCTGTTTCATGCAGATTATGGAGCAGTAATTTAGTTTTTGCCGCAATCTATTTCATTAGAACGCTTAGTGGACAAATGGGAGCAGGCTATGAATGTGTGTGTGTGTGTGTGTGTGCACGTGTGTGTGTGTGTGTGTGTGTGTGTGTGTGTGTGTGTGTGTGTGTGTGTGTGTGTGTGTGTGTGTGTGTGTGTGTGTGTGTGTGTGTGTGTGTGCGTGTGGGTGTGTGTGCGTGTGCGTGTGGGTGTGTGTGTGTGGGTGGGTGTGTGTGTGTGTGGGGGGGTCGTGTGTGTGTGGGGGTGGGTGTGTGTGGGG
>CM051012.1:18948822-18963822 GCA_027704905.1 Muraenolepis orangiensis | reverse complement strand
TTATTTCATAATTATCAGTGATATTTCAGTGAACTGAAATATCTGAACTCACTGCAGTCAGACCTGTTAGGACAACACACACACATACACACACACACACACACACACACACACACACACACACCTTTCAGTAGGGACGATGCGCTGACAACAGCCGTTGCGTTAGCAGGGAGCTAAACAGGGAGCTAGTAAATAGTTTAACCGTCTTCGCCCCGCCCCGAGCACCAGACGGTTAAAGAGTCCGGGGATAAGGGGAACGGGTGATTGAAGATGGTCTCTACGGGGAATAGAGTGTTGTTCCTCTTGGTCTGGTTAATAAAAGGGGTCCCGAGCCCCCCAATACAGCAGGGCTAATTCACCTTTAACAACTCTCTTGTAACGCCGCCGGGGCCCCTGGATGAGCAACACATTCACATTCGATCCGCATTTCTCTCTCCTTGGACATAAGGGAGGCTTGGTCAGCCCCCTGTGTGTGTGTGTGTGTGTGTGTGTGTGTGTGTGTGTGTGTGTGTGTGTGTGTGTGTGTGTGTGTGTGTGTGTGTGTGTGTGTGTGTGTGTGTGTGTGTGTGTGTGTGTGTGTGTGTGCATGTGTGTGCATGTGTGTGTGTGTGTTTATGTGTGTGTGTGAACGAGTGTCTTTGTTCGAGCGAATCACGCCGGGTATTCTTCACTTCTTAAAAATAGACCGGCCGACGGCAGTGCCAGGGCTGTGTTGGTGTGTTGGTGTAAAGGTGTGTGTGTGTGTGTGTGTGTGTGTGTGTGTGTGTGTGTGTGTGTGTGTGTGTGTGTGTGTGTGTGTGTGTGTGTGTGTGTGTGTGTGTGTGTGTGTGTGTGTGTGTGTGTGTGTGTGTGTGTGTGTGTGTGCGCGCGTGCGTGTGTGTACCACACCGCTTTCACCACCGCTTTACACGACTCACTTCTAACTAGGAACCATGTGGAGCTCTATGCTCTATGGCGATGATGCTAGAGTAGTAATAGAAACCATCAACTAGGGCTGTGGAGCCATATCTATCTAATGATGCTCTGCCATCATTAGATAGATTGAGCTCTATCTAATGAAGGTAGAGTAGTTACAGGGATCATAAACTAGGACCAGGTGGAGCTCTATCTATCTAATGAAGGTAGAGCAGTTATAGGGATCATAAACTAGAACCATGTGGAGCTATATCTATTGAATGACGGTCGGGCAGTCGTAGGAACCCTAAACTAGTGATTCTTTCAAACTCTGATGATTCATAGCTATATTTGGCTTTTGATAACCATCTGATGAGTCGTGTTGCTCCAATCTGCTCCGATCTATTGTGGTGTAACATGCCGGTAGGAAAACAATTCTTGATTCAGTGAAGATAGACCGTGAATTATGACACATTTATCCAAAGCAATTTACAGTGATTTCAGATACACAGATGTCATTCATCGTCAGGGCATCTTGCTCATGGATGCGTAGTGGAAGACTGCGGGGAATCGAACCCAGAACTTTTGGGCTACCCACCCTTGGATACTACACGGAAGGTTTTGTACAGAGGTTTTGAGCACAATCGTACAAAAGCCGCCACACGGAAATAGGTCAGAATGAGTCCACAGGTTCAACACGATGAACCCTCACCGAGAATGATACTTCTAGAATAATCTCATCTCTCTTGTCATTGGAGCGCGGTGGTCAGGAATCCGGATTAACGGGCGGAACACAGACCAGCAAGGAAGGAAGGTGGGACCTTCGTCAGACGACCTCTGTCTGAGCCGGTTGAGCGCTTGCTCAGAAGGGACTAACAAATATCTTATCATTTCAGCTTAGCCATATTCCTCCCCCTCTCTCTCCCCCCCATAGGATTAATAAAGTCTTATCACATCTTTAAAACGTGTTGTGGGTTTAAAAACAGGTCGCAGAGCTTCCTCTATCGCCATTATATCCCAACTGTAAAATAATCGAAAACTATAACCTACGAGAGCCCTGCCCCGTCTATATAAACTAAACTCCACAGCATCTGTCAACTACCATAACTGTTCCAACCCAAAGAGATCTCCGTTCTGTGAGCCGCTTCCCCTGTAGCAGAACGGAGCCCCCGGTGGTTCCGGGGGTGGCTCTGAGAACACGGTAGAGGAGAACGCTTCATTAGTTTCCTTTGATGAGAAGAGACCGAGAGCCTGGCTGTGTTTACACACAGCCGTGCACGGTATCCCGTCTCCCTCCAAGAAACCCAGGTCGGTCTCTCTCCACTGGCTGGGCCCACAAATTGACATTAAAAAACAGAAATGAGAGTGACTGCAATTACATAGAGCTTTACAATCCTTCAATCGTTCCTCACATTCACCCGTTCATACACACATTCATAAACAGACCGTGGTGTCAGCCAGGCAAGGAGACAGTTTGTCAGAAGCAATTAGGGTTAGGTGACCTGCTCTGGGAGCTAAGAGGGGTTTTTTTTGTACTGTAAGATTAGATGAAATGTACTCACGGATAGGAAATGTTGTCTGTTCACTTTAATTCATTCTGGAAGGCATTTTGTATAAAAGGCACAGAAAATTGGAACAAAATATGATATAAAAAGAAGAAAAACAAAATTTAGCACCTCACACACATACAGCTTTATATATATATATATATATATATATATATATATATATATATATGTGCTGTCCTATCAAAGCAGAGCCCAGGATCACAGAGCAGAACAAACAAGGC
Source organism: Muraenolepis orangiensis (assembly GCA_027704905.1). Lineage (NCBI taxonomy): Eukaryota > Metazoa > Chordata > Actinopteri > Gadiformes > Muraenolepididae > Muraenolepis > Muraenolepis orangiensis. The sequence continues at coordinate 18,961,139 of CM051012.1, read as the reverse complement.
AGGTGTGGTGCTGATGCTGTTGCCGTGGGATACTGCATGGACTCCACCACGGTGCTAATTTCACCTGTGATGTCCGGGCCAGATGTGCTGCAGAAGCCCCTTTGAAGCACCGTTTGGATGTATGGGTACAGGTCTATTCCGGAGCACACCGGGAAAAACCTGCGCTTACGCAGGCAAAATATTAAGAACAGCAGCAGGTTCGCCCATGTAAAAGCATCTAAATACGCGAAGTATTTCATGAAGTTCATGAACTGTCTCCCACCAATCTGGTTCACACGGAGACAAGAAATATATACGCTTGGGATCCTTGGGATGGTGCGGTGTGGCCTTGTCCCTTCAGTCTTGTCTCCTTTTTGAGGTGCAGTGTGAAAAAGTAATGACAACAACTAAATAACGTGTCAGCCACCCTCATTCCTAATTCACTACAGCTCTCTATGGAAGGGAAAGCAAAAGTGAAACACTTTGTGAAGTGAAGTTCACCGCTGGTCTTCCAGACAATTATGTTTTTGATGGCCACAATATGTCGGGGAGGAGGCGGGGGGGAAGGGGGGGGGGGGGGTGAGGGATGGGAGGAGTGAGGGGGGGAGGGGGAGGGGGAGGGGGGCCTGGCCGGCTGAGATTATAACCTGCTGGTGAAAATTCATTTAGTAGATTGCGCAGAGATGGCCAGACGGCGGGCAGCCCCCACCTTGATCCCCTCGTGTCTCTACAGTAATAAGGCAGTGCTTCTCTCGCTCTGGCAGATGCATTTTTAATAATCCTCACATTTTTATTTTATTATTGGTAAGATAGTGTGTGTGTGTGTGTGTGTGTGTGTGTGTGTGTGTGTGTGTGTGTGTGTGTGTGTGTGTGTGTGTGTGTGTGTGTGTGTGTGTGTGTGTGTGTGTGTGTGTGTGTGTGTGTGTGTGTGTGTGTGTGTGCACGCGCATATGTTCAGCTTGCACAACTTTTGAAAAAACAAGCCTACTCTACAGGAAAATAACTAACTCCACAGTCTCCTTTTCCAAAGCCTCCTATTTAGTGCGGCTGCTGCCAGATACCTTAATGAGGAGCGGCTTGAAGACTACAGCGCTGTGAGACGCTGTCAACGCAAGACTTGTCCTAAGCTCAGATGCTAATTAGCCTCCCACGCTACAGATCCACACACACATGATGAACCCCCCCCCCCCCTCCAACATATGTTCTCTGTAATGCCTTATTGAGCCTCACTCAATGTGCATGTGCAACACTTGATTTGATGAGAAGAATCGTAATAAAAGATTAGCTGGTTAGAATATTTCGCAAAGGGTTGGTTGAGTGTTCAAAAGAGAGCAGAAAAGAGAGCAACATGGTCAAAAGGTACCAAAGCAACCAAAAAAACCCTCTCGTCCCTATACTTCCTCCACCGTATGTGTCGTTCGAAATCAGACGCGTGACGAACGCCGACGACTGTAGAGCAAGGCCTTCATATATCCCGGGGGTCGGGGGTTCCATTCCCCCTGGGGCCAACCTGTATTCAGAACGTACTGTATGCATTCATACACACACAGTACATGCTAAGATAAGATGTGTGTATTTATGTGTATTTGTTCCCATGCATTTGTCAGCCTAATAAGGGTCGACTGACATGGAAAGCATCAGCACGGAAGGCTTCCCGTGTATCACAGCTCCATGGAACAGAATTCCATATCAAATATTACCATTTTCAATTTCTTACAAATTTCCCAGATGTATTTTTCAATTCAGGAATTTGTTGCCCGTTTTCAACCAGGTTTGCACCATTACAATGTGGGTTGTATATGAAAATGAACACTGATCAATTAATTCCCCTCCCAGCATTGAGTTTTGCAAATTAGTTTGCCAGAGAAGGTCCGCTTTTAAACTGTGGTTTTCTGGTCATGTAACACCGATTTAAAAGTGTTGTTAAGCCTGTTCTACTGTACAGACAGCCCCGTTTTATGGAAAACCCAACTTTACAACTTTCCAGCAGGAAGGGTTTAGTCAGCTTTCTGACGGACGCCTACAGGTTACGCTGCAGACATCGGGGTGCATAAACTACCGAATATAAAACTAAACTTTTCTAGAAGAACTCTCAACCAAGCTGCATTTCATTCACTTCACAAACATATCTCCCACCGAATCCCCACTTCCAAATTCCATTCGTTCCAAAAGGGCCAAATTAATTTATTCATGGCACCGGGGGAACCTTCTGGCAGAGCCGATCAATTTAAATTCATCAGGATCACACCATCTTTCTTTTCTCTTTAAAAAAAAACACACAGCCGAGACCAGGGAATCCCTCATATTCAGAGAGAGAGAGAGAGGAAATCCATATAAAGGAATTGAGAACCACCGATGCCGGCGAGAGAACGCACGTCCATCAGTGTCCAGTGTCCAGACGTCGGGCTATTATGAGCCGCGGTGACGCCGGCGAGGCGCCGCACTGACGCCGGCGAGGCGCCGCACCGACGCCGTTAATCAGCCGAACGATGGGCTTACGGTGACCGCCGGCACCACTCTGGGCCAATGTTTCATATCATTTGCGATGAGTGTTCCTGTGTTCTTTAATGTTCATTCACGCCACCGTTTCCGTGCGTTGTGTGTTCCATGACAACACAAGGACGTGAAGTTGGGTTGTTAATGAGGGTGGTTGTTTTTTTTGGTCACACCGGGGGGGGCAGGACGTTTGGGGACAATGGAGATTGGGAGTAAAGAATCTGCTTGTTTATGTTGTTTATGTGGTTACACTGTTTAATAACTGTTGTATTTGTCTGGTGGGGGTGTGTGGGGGGGGTGGGGGGGTAGGTTTCCGCGTTGGGGGTATGTGGGAGTGTGTGTGATTGGTGGCTGGTTTAAGCAGCCTCACCTGGCTCGAGTCTGACTGATTCGGCTCTGGGGCCGGGTGAGGCTGCACACCGGTGGGACCTTGGTAATCGAGGCCCACAGGTTAAACCATCCATCACCCCACACATTCAGGAGGAGCGCAGACATGTCAGCGCGTACTACTACTGTAAAGCCATTCTTACTCAACTACCGCCTGTGTCTTGCTTGTCAGGGGAGCCCAGAGAAGCCACTGTGGTGGCATGTGGTAAGGGTCTCCTGACACACTCATTTTCCCACAATAACAATAATAACACAAACAGCTCAGATCAGAAAACCCATACAGCAGGTTACAGTAAATAGCTTTTATTGCAGGCAAGTCACAGGATACAAGAGGTTCGGGTACAGGAGACTCTTTGAAAACTAATTAAAGAAATATCTGGTTCAAGATTAAATGTAGTGTAGGGATTTTCTCTCTTCAACAAGAAGTTGTCTCTGTCACCGATGACCCCTTTACTCTCGGGCGATTACGGAGATAACACTGCATAATGGCTAATACGGTTTCGCTCAGAGTACAAGGTTTGCTCAGGTTGAAGCTCAGTGCACCCTCAGGGACAAAATGGCAGATGACACCAAATACTATTTTGTGGTCACATCTCTCAGCAGCTCCACGGCAGCGCAAGAAGTGAGTCTTATTGAACACCCACCTGCTCAGGATAAATATACCACTCTGAAAGCCCACCTCAAAAGATATGTTTTGGCTTTGTCTGAATATGAGCTCCTCTCCCTTTCGGGGACTTGTGTGGGATCTCATGCGGGCTTTGCTGGGTGACCATAGGCCGTGTATTCTTGTAAAATAACTTGAACAGCTCCCAGATCAGATTTGGTTACCCCATGCCAATTCTGATGTACCGGATTTGCATCACCTAGCAAAAAAAGGCAGATTTATTCAAAAGCAGTATTTCTGCTGCCACTGTGCCCACCTGCTTAACAGGTGCACCAGCCAGCTTCCATTTCTGCCACCGGTGTGGCACAGCTTGCATTTCAGTCCTGAAGGCCGCCCGTTCACGCCATTTGTAGACCACAAGCCGTTGACTTTCACCAACCTTTATTTCTGAATTCACCCCAAACAAGCGACACTTGGCAGGGAAAAATAAACCCAATAGCTGACTGCCTCTCCTGGTCCATCTTGGCAATCAATTATGCCAGTATGGCTGCAGACCAGGCCTCTGACCCCGGTATTCCGGAGTACAGATCAGCAGTCAGGGGGTCCGGTTGGCAGGAGTGTAGTTTTGTGAGGCCAGGATGCCTTTGCGAAGTCTGATGTTCAGGATTGGGCCAGGGCATGTGTAGCATGCAAAAGGTTCATCACCGCTTCAGGGCCCTGTTGGAACCATTCACTGTGCCTGAAAGTTTTTTTTCAAACACGTGGATGTGGACCTGACTTCCCTCTCCAGAGGATTTACACACCTCTCCACAATGGTCGACAGGACCACTCATTGGCCAGAGGCTGTCCCATTGTCTTCAACAGCTATGGCTGATGTGGCCCGTGTGGTTATCGGCATCTAGATTGGCCGGTTTGACCAATCCTCCGACTTTCACCACTCTATGAGGGCTGCTGTTAAGGCCAATCAAGGGGTGACAGCTTGGTGGACAGACTGTCGTGGATGTCGGAGAAGGACGATGTCCTTTCTGTCAACTAAGCTGATTTATGGCTAGCTCCTCCAGGTTCTGGGGAATTTTGTTCCACGTACTACAGTTCGCTGGTCGGCACAAAAACAACACCAACCCCGCATTGCTGTCTACCCCAGGTGTGCATCCGATCCATCTATGATGGTCCTTGCTGTCTTTTGGAGTCCAGTGACAAGACTTTTAATGTGGACATTGGGGGCCGTCCAGATCACATCACTGTGGATTGATCTCAAACCAGCCCACTGGACAGTTCTGTGGAGGTGGCTCATCCACGCTCTCTCCCTACCTACCCCTGGTGCCTGCCCAACTCCAGCCTCCTATACATCCGCTGCCAGTCCAGGACCACAGGTCTTGTTTCCGGCCGGTCATGCAGATGTGGAGATGAAGAACAGCATTATAGCCATTGATAATTCATCCAAGGGGCGTGCACCCATGGGCCAAAAGAAAGAATAGAGAAATATATAAAAGTAATACGACAGAGGGACCTTTTAGGGATTTTAAGGACAGGAGAGTGAAGATGGACATCAAACCACAAGCTGGAGTCAAACCAGGGTCGCTACAAGACGTTTTTGCCTTCGTGGGTGGGTTGGTGGATGGGCGACGGCCCCAAGCCACCCCAGGGACAACCAGCAACAAAGGGAAGACCAAGCTGTCCGTAGTTACCTTCATGGAGAGGTGTGTAATAACTGCTGCAGAGAGTTCTCTGGTCCTTGCTTTAGGACCACCACCTATAACCATGAACCATATATGGTCTCAGCTACTTCCTGTTCATACTAATACTCATCATCATCCAGGTAAAAGGTGCATTACAACATTAGAGGATAGATAAGCCAGGGTGCTTTTTTCAATATCCAACATCCATTAGCCAGGTTTATGCTCCATATCGGATAGAGTGAAAAACCGCAACAGCAGCAGCAGCGAGAGCAGCAGCAGCAGCCAGATGAGGTAGGGACCGTCGCTTCAAGAGTACAAAGCGAGAGTGCCGGATGGAGCAGAGACAAGAGTTTCTCCCGTCATATATTTAAGAATATATATTTATATATATATTCACAAAAAGTGTGTCTAATAGAGTGTCACCCTACCTGGTGGAAAGTGTTTGATTTTGTATGTGTGTGTTTAAAATGCATAATAACGTGTCAATATATAAGATATGAATCATTATGTTAATGATAATGGTAAACCGGTTCATCCCCTCTCAATCCCCAGAAATTGAGTCAATCAGCGCCCTAAAAATCGGGTCAGGGGTCAGGGGGTGACCAGGGGTCAGTGGTGGATTAGGGTCACTTATTATTGACCTTGACAACAATGAATGCAAGGAATTCGCCACATGCCGCAATGCTATAAGAGCCCGATCAGCTTGACCTTCTCTCAGATGCGGCCACCCGCTGCCCAGACAGTGTTCCACACATAAACACACACACACACACACACACACACACACACACACACACACACACACACCTCACCGCCCTTCCCCGGTGTCTCTATGTGAATTTGACGTGCCTGGGGAAAAGGCACTAAATGACAGTGACACCATTTGTCAAACAGTGACAAACATCCACTCCCTCGCCCCACCAAGTGGTCAGTTCAGGAGCCGCCACTGGTGGCACGTGCCTTGAGCCAATAATTCAATGAGCAGTAGGCAAACTAAGGCATATATATATATATATATATATATATATATATATATATATATATAGTATATATATATATATATATGAACCTTGAGCCACGGTTGAAAGCACACACATGGCGAGCTTCGGTGGCGGGGGTTTAATTTCTCGTGAGAACAGCTGTCTGGTGGAGGGAAGGTGCCGCGCGTGAAGGTCTTCAGGGGTTCATTTAAATTAAAAAATAGTATTATAGAAACAGGCCCGCCTCGCACCTCTGGAGCCTTGGGGGTAGGACAGGATCAATCAAGTCTCCGGCTTTCATGGCTACCACTGGCTATCGTCGGAACCCCCACCCCCCACCTTCTTCCCTTTCCTTGTCCTCCTGCCCCCATCCCCATCCTCCTCCTCCTCCTCCTCCTCCTCCTCCTCCTCCTCCTCCTCCTCCTCTTCCTCATTAGCTCCGGTACCTTCTGAAGATCACCGCCAGCACTGGAGGGAGCGCACGCTTTGCAGAGCTTGAGTGGAAAGAGTGCCAGAGAGCCGAACCCAGCTGGGAAATGTCCGGGCTTGCTGATTGCTCAGTGGATCTTTGGGTTTGAGATTATGGACCAAACTATTATTTATGTGTGTGTGTGTGTGTGTGTGTGTGTGTGTGTGTGTGTGTGTGTGTGTGTGTGTGTGTGTGTGTGTGTGTGTGTGTGTGTGTGTGTGTGTGTGTGTGTGTGTGTGTGTGTGTGTGTGTGTGTGTGTGGGGGTCATTTCAGTTGGATTATTTTAGAAAGTCCAGCGTTTGACTGTTGAAATCGAAGACCCTTGATTACTAACATTAAAACAAGCAATAGAAAACATAAAGAATAAATGATTACACAATCTACCCGCCTTCATCTGGGATCTGGAGTGTTTTATTAGCTTCAAAATGATCAATTCAATTAAAGTCCTCATTTGAAATGACATTTTAGGTAAAGCCAATCACATTATTCTGCTGCAGTAATAGGGGGTGGGGGGAGGGGGGGGGGTTAGTGGGAAGGGGAGAGGAGAGGAGGGGAGAGGAGAGGATTGGAGGGGAGGGGAGGGGAGGGGAGGGGAGGGGAGAGGAGGGGAGAGGAGAGGAGAGGATTGGAGGGGAGAGGAGAGGAGGGGAGGGGAGGGGAGGGGAGAGGAGGGGAGAGGAGAGGAGAGGAGAGGAGGGGAGAGGAGAGGGAGGGGAGGGGAGGGGAGCCAACGAATAACATGGCTCCCAGGGCAGCACCACACACACACCATCACTACAAGACTGATTAAAATGACTCTAAATGATTTGATAAGATGTGGGATGTGCTTTGCTCTTCCCAGAAGGGAAAACAGAAGCGCAGGTCAGTAATGAGATAACAAATAACAATAAATTAGGACTATTAGGATCGATTAGAACTCATTTTCTATACTCATTGGAAATAGTGCACTTCTTAAAAATAAATGGTTTGAGATCATAATGATTGGTGTACTGCCCTTCTAGTCCATATTTCAACCCACAACAACAAGGCAATGGACCTCCAGTCGCACACATCACATCACATACACAGTATATTATCAAAAGTGCATTGTGCATTGTACAGCCTGAATGATATCAACATAATCCAATCATGGTGAAGGACACGATGATGAAGTGAAAGTGTTGTGTGCCAGAGAGAGGTGAGTGGCTGGGCTATGGAGAGAGAGAGAGAGAGAGAGAGGTCGGAGATAGATAGCTCTATAAAGACCTTCACACTCCCTCTGGTACCACCCCCCCCCCACCCCCCATGGTCCCTGAAGACCTAGAGGACAACATCTAACAGGAACTGATTTATGACCTCGCAATGGCTTTATCTGCTGCTCTGAACCTTGTGTGTCTTTGAGCGGGACAGGCATAAACCCCATGAATAAACTAAATTGTATGTTTAAAAAAAAAAAAATGTTTTCATTGAAGTCGAGTATCTTGAAAAGTGCGATATAAATAACATTTATTTTCATTATTAGCACTAGCCGCTTTAAGGACACTCACTCTTCAATGTGACTTTTATTCAATTGTTTTTTTTCAACCCTTTAATAGTCTTGTCTTTTGAGTAAGTCTGAATCTAAATATGGAGGATTGAATCCTCTTTATTGGTCACACACACACACACACACACACACACACACACACACACACACACACACACACAGTGAAATTCGTTTCTCTGCATTTAACCCATCCTAGTATCAGGAGCAGTGTGGAGCAGCTATTGTATGTACAGCTCCCGGGGAGCAGTGTAGGGGTCTGGTGCCTTGCTCAAGGGGCACTTCAACAGTGAACTGGCGACCTTCCATTTCCCAAGCCAAGTCCCAACAGAACTGAGCTACTACTGCTGCACCCCCCACCCACCCACCCACCCACCCACCCACCCCCCCCCCCACCCCAAGTGGTTTCCAAGTAAGAGGGGTGTCTATTGGTCTTTGAGGTTTGATTTATAATAGCGGGAGTACTCCCATATTGGCCCAGCGGTGTGATCAATACTATTTGCAGACACCCACTCACACGCTCACGCAATCAAAACAATAAAAAAAGGGAAATTAGGTAACAAGGTGAAAAGGTGTCTGTTCACTCCTCCCAGCCCTGTCACATCAGCCCTGTCTCCTGTCATGTCCCAGCACACACACACGCATACGCACGCACGCACGCACGCACACACACGCACGCACACACGCACGCACGCACGCACCACGCACACACACACACACACACACACACACACACACACCAACACGGCTCTATTGGTTTGTGGGCTCTCAATTTGGCTGTGAGTTTGCAGGGTCCTTGTGAGGATGTGGGTTTGCGGGGTCCTTGTGAGGATGTGGGTTTGCAGGGTCCTTGTGAGGATGTGGGTTTGCGGGGTCCTTGTGAGGATGTGGGTTTGCAGGGTCCTTGTGAGGATGTGGGTTTGCGGGGTCCTTGTGAGGATGTGGGTTTGCGGGGTCCTTGTGAGGATGTGGGTTTGCGGGGTCCTTGTGAGGATGTGGGTTTGCGGGGTCCTTGTGAGGATGTGGGTTTGCAGGGTCCTTGTGAGGATGTGGGTTTGCGGGGGTCCTTGTGAGGATGTGGGTTTGCGGGGTCCTTGTGAGGATGTGGGTTTGCGGGGTCCTTGTGAAGATGTGGGTTTGCGGGGTCCTTGTGAGGCTTTGGGGTACTTGTGAGGGTGTGGGTTTGCGGGGGCCCTTGTGAGGCTTTGGGTTTGCGGGGGCCTTGAAAGCAGTGGGTTTCTATGGTTGAGCAGCAGGCTGGTTTTAATGAGCTGGTGGTCTGATGCTTTCTGTCAACCCCCAGCTTGCGAGTGTTTAATTAATCACTCTGCTCCATCTACACCTGCATTGACACTGCGTCTCTCTCTCTCTCTCTCTCTCTCTCTCTCTCTCTCTCTCGCTCTCTCTCTCTCTCTCTCTCTCTCTCTCTCTCTCTCTCTCTCTCTCGCTCTCTCTCCCCCCCCCCCCTCTCCTCTCTCTCTCTCTCTCTCTCTCTCTCTCTCTCTCTCTCTCTCTCTCTCTCTCTCTCTCAGGTTGTCACTAACCAATCAAATCCTGAAGGACCATCTCCTAAAGTCTTGCCCCACGGTGATAATTTGTTTTCTTTGAAAAACATCCCATTATGTAAATAAGACACACTGCACATAATGTAAATGTTTTTGCCTTTAAGGGAATTGTCGGAGCAAGATTGGCTGATATAATGTGAATGCTGATGCTGTTTTCGAGAGAATTGTTTGAAACATGATTTGTTAATATATTGTGTATAAGTGTACCAAGTGAAACTCAGTCTCCTCTGAGTTGAATTGTCAACAAGATTAAACAAGGCCGAAGGTAGAAAGACAATCACGAGCCAGCTTATATAGGCAATATTGACACTTCCGTGGAGTCGAGATTACAACCCCTGCTGGGAGATATAATGAACGAAGAGCTGGAATTGTTTACATGCTGTGTTGTTTGTTTTGTCTTTTTTACTATTTTTTTTCTGTCATATTTCTCTCAGGGCCTAGGCTACTTCAGCCTCCCTGACCAAGCGGCCATTTTGAACTACGACGCCCGCACGAATATTACTGGTTCATTTCACTCATATCAGACATAAAGTCAATTGACTAAAGAGTAGCTTAACCGCATTTAAAACAGACCAGTTGAGGTCACATTTATTGGTTCAAAATGTGTTTCTACATGAACGCATTACGTAGAAATGAAAACCATTTGAACACAAGTGTCAAAACAGAGGACAATGCTCTGCTCTCAGCTGCGACCCGGGATGGGAACCCACAACTCCCTTCTGGGTAGAGGGGGCATCCAAGTTGGTCTGAACTAACAAGTAGAGGAGGTGAGGTAAGGAGAGAGGAGAAGGGAGCAATGTAAGGAGATGGAGAAAGGAGATGAGGGGAGAGGAGCGGAGGGGAGATGAGCAGAGGGTATAGGTGGGGAAGCGGTGAAGGGGGAGGGGACACTGGGGAGGAGAGAAGGGAGAGGGGGAGGTTGAGCAGAGAAGAGAGGAGAAAGAGGAGGAGGAGGAGGAGGAGGAGGAGGAGGAGGAGGAGGAGGAGGAGGAGGAGGAGGAGGAGGAGGAGGAGACGAGAGGGAAGGAGCGCAGAGAAGAGAGGAGAAAAGAGGAGGAGGAGGAGGAGACGAGAGGGAAGGAGCGCAGAGAAGAGAGGAGAAAAGAGGAGGAGGAGGAGGAGACAACAGGGAAGGAGCGCAGAGAAGAGAGGAGAAAAGAGGAGGAGGAGGAGGAGAAGGAGGAGGAGACAAGAGAGGATGGGAGCAGAGAAGAGAGGAGAAAAGAGGAGGAGGAGGAGGAGGAGGAGAAGGAGGAGGAGACAGGAGAGGATAGGAGCAGAGAAGAGAGGAGAAAAGAGGAGGAGGAGGAGGAGAAGGAGACGAGAGGGGGGAGAGCAAAGAAGGCTTGATTATGGGCAACCGTAATCAGCGATACCCCACAGAGCTTTGAGCCGGATCCCAGTTTAGTCATTTCCAACGTGGACACACTCACTCTGGAGCCCCCGAGGCTGCAGGGCAGGGCAGGGCAGCGTGCACTACCACCTAGCGTAGATGGAGGGGGGGAGGAGGGGGAGGAGCTTACCTTCAGACCGGGCGGTGAACGGAGGGCCCAGGGAGGTCATTAGGAAGCACAAGCTGAAGAAGCCGATGCCCACCACAAAGATCCTGCAACACACAGACATGGAGGGATTTAACAAGGAAGGGGGGGGGGGGGGGTCTTGGTTGATGTTCCATAAAGGAAACAGGTTAAGTCCATACATGGAAGACACTATATATGTTGCAGAGTGTACCACTGACCGCACTCGGCCCCAGGATTGGTGGACGAGTAAAGCCAGAAAGGGGCGTACCCGGAACTCGGCGATGGTAGTTGTTTTTGCCATGCCTCGTCTATAGCTGGTTAGCCACTCATCGTTTGGACTCGTTCATGTAAGGGCTAATATTCACATGTTGTCAATATTGTTAACGTTATCGTGTTACTGTATTATATTGTATTATATTGTCTTATATTGTATGTTACTGCTTTTATGTTCGCAGAATGGTTTCTTCATCTTTGTCAAATAAATGTTGGTTTCTTCTTCATGAAGAAACCATTATAAAGTCTAGCGGGATCCAACCTGGTTGTCGTGCAGTGCTCTGTACCTGGCTGCGAGTTTACGAGATATCCCAACAGTTGGCTATCGCTCTCCTAGCGAACCACGGGCTCGCTCACCAGGCCACACCGCATGCCCCTGCCGGCCTGCGCAGGCCCCACCCCCATGGACCCAAGCCGGAGCGACCTAGAGTCGACATCGGCGTTTCGTCGGAAGGTTGGAATGTCTTCGCTCGTCGATGGGAGGTTTTTCGCTCCGGGTCGGGGATTGACGACGCTTTCTGCATCATCCCAACTCTTCCAGTGTGCGGGAACTGAGCTCCAGGTAAGGCCGAGACCTGCTACTGAGCGGGATTCAAGACGCGGATATCCGGCGTGAAGCCCTGAAGACCAAGGACATTCTCAGGACTGTGGTCAACAACGTCATCGCCCTGGTGGAGAATAAAGAGATGGCGCGGAACACCCTGCCATCGTCCACCCTGTCCGCCGTCTCATCATTTCGGCGGCAGCAGAACCCCACGCCTGGGCCGCCGGCCGGGGATCCTTCCCGGATGGATAGAGCCCGGCAAGCAACCTGCCTGGACTGTAAGGCGCTCTTTCATATC
>CM051012.1:18921322-18943822 GCA_027704905.1 Muraenolepis orangiensis | reverse complement strand
AGACACGCCTGGCTTGGGTCTTCTTTAGAATCACTAACCCAGAGAGGGTATAGGGCAAAGAATGGCAAAGAATGCCTTTGCAGTGAACATTTAATCAAAGGGTTGGCTTAACACTGACTAATTAAGTCATATCTTTACGTAATCGTTCTTTATTATTATCATGATATATCTAAACTAGCTAATCAGGAGTACTTGAAACTTGTTCTGTTGTAATTATACTAGGGCCACCGCAGTATGTTTTTATACAATTGTATGTGTCAATATTTTTTTTACCTAAATTGTTTTTATTTTTCTTAAATATTTTTAAATTGTTTGTAACAGCATCATAAAGATAGCTACACAATTTCGTTATTCTTGTACAATGTCAAAAAAAGGCATTCTGATAGTGTTCCATCAGAGTTTGTACATATTGTAAGTTGAGTCTAATCAGTCTGACTCGGAGGCTGAGGCTGCTTAAACCAGCCACCAAGAGCAGGTTGCGTTCTTCAACATGTAATGCTACTCATTATCATGTTGGCCAGGGTGATGTGTGATGGGTCTGCTTTGGGAAGGTCTAAAGGTCAAAGACAAGACATTTAGGTCACCATGATTGAGGCCTGTTGGCATCCACTGATAAAATATATACTTTTAACTTTCCTCTGATTGTAACTTTGGTTTCACAAGGTACCACTACACCCTGAAATATAAAACATCCAACATACAAAGTTACATTTGGAGCTTCAGGAGGTTTTGAAGCTGAAATTGAACTCTGCTTCAGTTGTTTTTAAGATCAAAATACACATCCTAATATCATGGTAAAAGCTTTTTGGGCTCGGGTTTGTTTTACTTTTAGACTGAAGCATACACACGTAGCATAACACGGAACACCAAAGAATAGAGCATAGAACACCAAGAACAGTTTTACAAGGAGAGGTCCAGGTGTCACACTAAACAACTCTTGTGGTCATGTATGGAATTGCCAGTATAGTTGTTTTACAATACTGCCACCTAGAGGTGTGTGTGTGTATGTGCGTGTGTGCGTGCGTGTGTGCGCGTGTGTGCGCGTGTGTGTTTAACCTCACCAAACTGATGCAGGGACAATGCAGGGAGCTATACATGAACTAGTTGACTACGGAAGAAAGTGGGGTTTTACAATTTCTGTGGAGAAAACAAAGTATGTTGAATTTGGCAATAAGACAACAGAACTTGGGGGTTTAACTATGTATGGACAGGCAATTGAGAGGGTCTAATAATTACAATTCTTGGGGGTGCACTTGCTGAAAGGCTCACGTGGAAAAAGCATGTGGACAGCATTGTAAGCGAGTGTGAAAAGGTGAAAAATGTGATGAGGTCTCTCTCTCTCTCTGGAGGGGCTGGTCAGGAAACACAACTCAAGATCTACAGAACAATGGTAAGATCCAGATTGGATTATGGGTGTTCATGCTATGGAACAGCAGCTTAGGCTCTCGCTCTCTCAAGAGACAGGATAGTAGTAGTAGTAGTAGTAGTACAGGTGAAGGCACTGAGAGAGGGTGTTGTGGGGCCCTCTAGTCGACCCCAATCCCTGCTCCACTCGGAGAGATGGAAGTGACTCCACTGGGACGTGACGGTGATCAAAGTCAGCCGTGGAATATGAAATTCAAGATTTCAAGATTTTTTGCAATGTACAATGGAATGCTTACTCCCCATTTCCCCACACAGTATGAATTGTCTCAAATACTATACAAATACAAATACTGTACACAATAAAGAGAACAAAAAGAACAATAAAAAGAACAATAAAGTGACTGATGGATGTCAGTCCGATTTGGATTTGTACATTTGAATTGTGCAAAAAAAAAACATTTTACAATAATTTTAAAGTGCCAGTAGTGCAATGTGTGCTGAAACCTCTCCTCTCCTCCCTCTTCACCCACGCCTGCACTCCTGTATACGTGGTACAAACACCATCATCAAGTTTGCAGACGACAACGGTGGTGGGCCTCATCAAGAACAACAATGAGGCAGCCTACAGGGAGGAGGTCCAGCACCTGGTGGCGTGGTGCGCTGACAACAACCTGGCCCTCAACACCAAGAAGACCAAAGAGCTCATCGTGGACTTCAGGAAGACCAGAGCTGGTGCACACGCCCCCATCCTCATCAACGGAGCGGAGGTCGAGCGTGTCTCCAGCTTCAAATTCCTGGCGGTCCACATCTCCGAGGACCTCTCCTGGTCCCGCAATACGGCCTCACTGGTAAAGAAGGCTCATCAGCATATCTTCTTCCTGAGGAGACTGAGGAAAGCCCACCTGTCCCCTCAGATTCTGGTGAACCGGTGTGCCAATCGAAAGCATCCTCACCAACTGCATCACAGTGTGGTACGGCAACTGCTGTGTTTCCAACCTGAAAGCACTGCAGAGGGTGGTGAAAACCGCCCAACGTTGGATTACCCCTCCCTGCAATAAACACTACCCACCACAGACTGTCTGAGGAAGGCACAACAATTAGTCAAAGACACCTCTCACCCCATCCATGGACTGTTTTCCCTCCTCCCCTCTGGGAGGTACTATAGAAACCCTTGTTCCAAGTCAAGCAGGCATAGGAACAGCTTCTTCCCCTCAGCTGTCATCTCCCCGAGCTCTGTACCACGATGACAGCACCCCCCCCCCCCCCTGCTCAATATATCCCATAATAATACATCACCATCAATGTCTTCGACTGCCTTGCACTGTAATCATAACTACCTATCCCTACCTTGTATACTTACCTGTGTGTGCATATATATATATATATATATATATATATATATATACATATACATATATACACACACACCTATTATTATGCACATATCTCATACATACTCTATAAGTAATATTATAAAAGTTGTTATACCTAGTAGACTGTCTTTTAGCCACTGTAGCCACAAATATATATTACTATGCACTTTACTGGAACATTTGCACTCATTTGGATACTGGACCTCCTGGTGAGGATGGGCAGCACCACCTCAGAGTCACTGACCCTCAACACGGGAGCCCCCCAGGGATGTGTGCTGAGCCCTCCTCTACTCCCACGACTGCATGGCTATGCTCAGCGCCAACGTCATCATCAAGTTTGCTTACGACACGATAGTGATGGGCCTGATCGCCGGCGACGACAAGACAGCCTACAGAGTGGATTGGATGAGGTTGGATCACTGGAGCAGTGGTGCCAGGAGAACAGCCTCGCCCTCAACGTCAAGAAGACCAAGGAGCTGATCGTGGACTACAGGAAGCAGAGAGGAGAGCACGCCCCTATCTCATAAGGTTCTCAGTAAGGTGCGCAATGGTCTAGCCTGACGTCGGTCTTCAACAGCCTTAAGTAGGGAAGATCCCAGGTGTTCATCCTCGGGAGCAGGTGTAGCCACGGAGCAGATGTGGAACCAGCCCGGGAAAACAATGGGCTCAGAACCACGAGGTGCTGGTGTAGCCACGGAGCTGAGGTGGAACCAGCCCGGGAAACTAGGGAGCTGGGAACTAGACACAGGGAGCTAGCTTGGGAGCTAGGAACTGGAGACACAGGGAGCTAGCCTGGGAGCTAGGAACAGGAGACACAGGGAGCTAGCCTGGGAGCTAGGAACAGGAGACACAGGGAGCTAGCCTGGAAGCTAGGAACTGGAGACAAAGGGAGCTAGCCTGGGAGCTAGGAACCGGAGACACGGGGAGCTAGCCTGGAAGCTAGGAGCTGGGGACACAGGGAGCTAGCCTGGGAGCTAGGAACAGGAGACACAGGGAGCTTGCCTGGGAGCTAGGAACAGGAGACACAGGGAGCTAGCCTGGAAGCTAGGAACTGGAGACAAAGGGAGCTAGCCTGGGAGCTAGGAACCGGAGACACGAGGAGCTAGCCTGGAAGCAAGGGACTGGAGATACAGGGAGCTAGCGTAACTCGGGTGGTGTCCCGCTCCCTGCTTCTGGGTTCCCGGCTTGGCTCAATTTAGGCTAGACCATTCTGTTAGGACCCAACGAGACCGGAGAGCCAAATGTGCCAGAGAACCCAGAAGAAGAGACACAGGACAACCAAAACAACGGAAAAATGTCCACAATCAAAAACACAAGGTAGGATAGGTTACGTGGTGTGGTCGACGCGGGGAGATGGTCCAGAGGGTGGAAGGCGTAGAGGGTCCTTGGAGCGGGGGGGGGGGGGGGGGGGGGGTCTAGCCCGACATCGGTCTTCAACAGCCTTAAGTAGGGAAGATCCCAGGTGTTCATTGGCCTCTGCCAGCTTGATTATGATGGGAAACACCTGGGATCAATTAGAGCGCGGGGGCACAACACTACCCCTGCTAAACATCCTCCTCTCTATCCCATGACTCAAATGTTATAATTATTTATAATTATTCTTAGTTTTATTTTTCTTAGTCTTATTTTTTATCTATGTAACTATAAAATTATTTTACTGTGTGTAATTTTACCCTGTCTGTAAAGCACTTTGAGTATTCAGAAAAGCACTATATAAACTGAATGTATTATTATTATTAGATTAGATTCAAATGTATTGTCATTGCACAGCACAAGTACAGTACAGCGAAAATAATTTGGCAAACGTAACAGAAAACTGCGTAGTACTATACAATGTACAGTGGTTAAATAGGATGTACAAACAGTCTACTGGGTATAAAAACAGGTATAAAAAAACATAGAGTAGGTATGAGATATGTGAAGATATAAGTATATATACACAGGTAAGTATGCAAGTATCAATCCACTACTATGTAGTGGGCAGGGGTATGCAGTTATAGATACATATATACAGCAGGTAGTGAGTAGTTATTGATAAATATATATACATGGTAAT
This sequence comes from Muraenolepis orangiensis, assembly GCA_027704905.1. NCBI lineage: Eukaryota > Metazoa > Chordata > Actinopteri > Gadiformes > Muraenolepididae > Muraenolepis > Muraenolepis orangiensis. Next base: position 18,939,028 of record CM051012.1, on the reverse strand, counting down.
GGACTGACTTTTATATAGTGCTTTTATCCAAAGCGCTTTACAAGTCATGCCTCACATTCAACCACCGAGGGCAGAGTCAGCCAGGCAAAGAGACAGCCAGCACGTCAGGAGCAGTTAGGGTTAGGGTGTCTTGGGGGGGGGGGGGGAACGAACCAGCAACCTGCCAGTTGTGAGGCGAGGCGACCAGTCTACCTCCTGAGCTATACTGCCGCCACGTGGCTATCCTACAGGTATGCCAGGGCCTTCAAGGTATTCAGAGAAGACCCTGGAACTCAGATGAAACAAAAAAAAATCAAATTAATACAATTTAATACACATTTAAATAAAATGAATAAATGAGAATGGTATCCGTGTTGTTGATCTGTTATATTAGTGTTATGTTTATTTGTTTGTCTTTCTCGGTCCATGCACTACGCATTTGAGTGGTTTTGTGTTAGATGTAAATGCTTTCAGATTTGCCCACAGGTCCATAGTACGCTAGAAGGTCCATTTAGTTCACTTGCTCGAGACAGCGGATCTAGCTTAGTGCTACATTGAGGTTTTTAACGTCGAAATGGCAACAGGTGAAGATGATGTTGCGGAATTGTTGTTAGTACCCTTTTCAAGATGACCATTCAGTGAAAAGATGGACATTATAAAAAAAGTTGTAACGATCCCCGTCACCACTGCATCTGTGGAAAGGACATTTTAATATTATAAAAACATATGGAGGAACAGAACAGGACAATCCCGACTCACTGCATTAGTTTCCATAGCTATTGAAAGGCAACTTCTTTTGGATCTGAAAAGTAATGATCAGCTTTATAACCGGGTTATCGAAACATCCAGAAGGACAGGAGAATGGATTTGGTCTTTAAGTGAACATTGTCATGAACCAAACTCAAGGTACAGACAAAACAAGGGAGACCACACAAGTACTTGAGGAGTTTTAAAGAAAAGTAATTTGAATTATGCCATTAAGCTATTTACCAACAACGGGAATTAAAGAATGAATGGATCAGTAATATCAGTAATGTAGTGAGTGCATGGGTGAGTCGGGGTGTGGTGCATGTAAGTGATACTCTGAGAAACAAATCAACCAAATGCACCAAAACGCAATGTCATGACCAGCTTGGAGGCGAGAGAGCAACAATGGAGAAGCCAGTCCTTTTATACCGGTGTGCCTCTTCCTCCTGACACACCTGATTAGGGTGTGTCTGATTGACAGGCTGTGGATGACAGACAGGTTAAACGAGATACTCAGGTATATCCCTGAGTTAACCTGTAGGAGAGGGATGGGGTTGTCACATCATCATTAGTGAGTGAGACTCATTTGTCTTCGCTGGTTTTGTCTCAGTGTTGCATCTCGTTGAGCTGGTTGTTGCATTTTGTTTCCACACACTTGAATGATTAGTTAATGGCTGTCTTGGGTTTGTTAAGCATTGTTAAGCATTTCAATTGAGAGTTTTGGCCAAATTTCTCTGGCATATGTCTTGTCATTAGCACTTTCACCTGTCAAAATATCTCAACTTAAATCCTCCCATTATGAACGTTATGTGACATTGTTTGTGGAAGTGTTTTCCTCTCTATTGAAAAATATTAACGCTTTTGAGAGGAAAACACTTAATGAAACACAACTTCCATAATTGTACGATTTAGGTTTTGATATTTTGACAGGTGAGAGTGCTAATGACAACACATGTATTATTGATTGCTGTTTTGGAACTTTAAGTTACGTTAAGCCCCGTTAAGTCCCTTTCATCGATAGCCTGTGTGTGGTGGTCTGTGTTGGGCTGTTTCTTCACTACATGGACACTGCTTTGACAACTATGGTCAACTTGAACATTGGCTGCGACAATCTGATCTTCCTAAATGAGATAACGCATAAAGTGACTCCGTGACGTCTGTCTTATTAGAACAACGGGGGGCCTACAGAGGGGGGGGGGGGGGGGGTCTACAGAAGGTCCAGTTGTGATAGACACGGTTTGCCACTGCAGGTATGTAAATGTTACCGGCCTCAGACCTAGGGGAGTCTACACAGGCATGGGTGCACTGTGGATCTGTGAAACACGAAGAACAAGACACGTTACATTCTCATGCCTTGCGGTTTATTACCAAACATGCAGCATCTCAACATCACAATCATATCATTTCAAGTTCTCAACATCAAAAATATTGTTTAACAGTCCAACAGACAGTTTACTTCACAATATTGCAAAAATACAATAAATCAATAATACAAAAATACAATGTATTCTTCAGAAAACCTAAATAAAGTGCAAAACAATAACCCTTCTGTATTCTTTACTCCAAATACCATTCGCTCAAATACAGAAAATAACATGAACACGTTTTCAGTCACACAAGCACGCACGCACGTGCACGCGCACCACGTGTGATTTATGTGGTGAAAGTGTAACAAACTACCTGGCAGCAGCCATTATTCAACTCGACAAAACAATAAAACTACTCGTCCAAACTTACTTCAGGTACACTCAAAACGTGAAACACGAAGAACAAGACACGTTACATTCTCATGCCTTGCTCAGCCGGCAGCGGTTTATTACTGAGCTGCGCATGCGTAGGGCCAAGACTAGTGTTTCTAAGTCTAATAAGATGTGGGTAGTTCCGATAATCTATTAGAGTAGTTCTGATAATCTTAAAAAATGGGGGGGTATGTTTTACTGCGAAACTTTAAATAGAGGCATTTTCTAACCCTCTACATAAACAATAATTATTATTATATTATTAATTATACAAAAAACTATAGGTAGAGGTAGGGACTAATGAAGTTATAATTACTAGTATTATTATTATTATTATTATTATTACTATTATTATTACTAAGACACTGTGGGGTGCATGGGATCTGGCGAAGATGGGAAAACGATGGGAAAAGATGGGAGGATGGATGATGTGAAACACGCAAGGAACACTGAACCCATGGAATGCACAAGAACTATCCACTGATATACCTGACCTGGCCGCGGGGGGGCAGCAATGGGCCGCTTAACACCCAGGTTGCCTGAGAGCAACAGAAGAAGCAGGAGAGTTCTGCTTTAGGATAGGATTTAAGACTTTAAAAAGCCGCAAGTTATTGGGTAGCCGCAGTAAGCCGCAGATTAGATCCAATTTTAGAGCAGTACAAGTAAAGTACTAATAATTTGGACCAACCAGAGTGCAAATACTGCAGTAAAGAGCATGGTAATGTATAACAGCTTTGGATAAAAGCGTCTTCTAAACGACTATTTAATGTAAATTAATAACAGGAGCAGTGTAATCGTCGGTTTGTTTGCGTTTGATTGATCGATAGAAGTAGGATGACATAAATCTGACACGTATTTTTTTTTAATTTCATTTGTGAATTTAGGTGATGGGTCGGCTCCTGTTCGTGCTCCTCCTCATCCCTGCGTTGATCGAAACGGCCGACGCAGTTGCCGATCAGCCTGATCGATATGACTACTGCGTGCTGGGAGCTGGGCCCTCCGGGCTCCAGGCGGGACACTTTCTCGCCAAAGCACGCCGGAACTACGTCATCCTCGAGCGGAACGCGGGCCCCGGAAGTTTCTTCAACGTGTAGGTTTTCTGGAATATCCAATGACTTGATGATTGTCGTGTACTTGGAGCTTTTTGTATTGATGTGTGCATATGAGATTAGATTAGATTCAAATGTATTGTCATTGTCATAGTACAGCGAACAATTGGCATGGTAATATATCATTTACAGTGGTAAAATAAGATAGATGTCTACTAGGTATAAAATAACTTGTAGAGTATGTATAAGATATGTGCAGAATAATAGGTATGTATTCAACAGGTAGTGAGCAGGGGTATGCAATTATATCAACAGTCTCAACCTGTCTCTCAGGTGGCGAGCCACAGCGATGACTCTGCGTTGGGTTATGGGTTGATGTGTGCCAGGGCCAGGAGGATAGCCCAAAGGACTCCAATGGTAGTTGAGGCAGAGCAAACGTCCCTCATTTATTGTCCTCGAAATACAAAACGGAACATCCGGTTAGCGATGCCACGGTCCCACGATGTGTTGGGAGGTTTTGGTGAGGATGCTTTCAATGGCACACTGGTAAAAGTTCACCCGAATCTGAGGGGACAGGTGGGCTTTCCTCAATCTCCCCAGGAAGAAGAGACGCTGGTGGTGAGCCTTCTTGACCAGTGAGGCCGTGTTGAGGGTCCAAGAGCGGTCCTGCACACATGTGGGTCATTGTTAATCAAGGCCCACATGTTAAAACAGCCACCACGCACACACTCGAGGAAGAGCTCTAGCATTTACCACCTGCTCTGTTCTCTGTTTGTATCCCTACTATAGTACTATAATACTCTTCCTAATGCTATCCCTACTATAGTACTATAATACTGTTCCTAATGCTATCCCTACTATAGTACTATAATACTCTTCCTAATGCTATCCCTACTATAGTACTATAATACTGTTCCTAATGCTATTCCTACTATAGTACTATAATACTGTTCCTAATGCTATCCCTACTATAGTACTATAATACTGTTCCTAATGCTATCCCTACTATAGTACTATAATACTCTTCCTAATGCTATCCCTACTATAGTACTATAATACTGTTCCTAATGCTATTCCTACTTTCATACCGCTCCCAATGCTTTTTGTGTTGGGCAGCTACCCGAGACACAGGAAGCTGATCAGCATCAACAAGATCTACACCGGGAGGCGGAACCGGGAGTTCAACCTGCGCCACGATTGGAACTCCCTGCTGAGTGACAGGCCCGACCTGCTGTTCCAGCGAATCAGCCGCGACCTGTATCCGCATGCTGACGGGTACCCACGCTACCTGTCTATGTTTGCGGAGGAGCTGGGCTTGAACGTGCGCTACGGCGTGGACGTAGGGAGGGTGAGCGCGTCCGGGACCTCCGCAGAACGGAGATACGTGTTGACGGATCTGAACAAACAGGAGTACAACTGCAGGTACTAGAGGCCGGGTTTTTTTTCCATTACTTTTGTCATCAAGCAAAAGCTTTTGTCCCAAGCCACTTACAATAAGTACGTTCAACATAGGTAGGCAAGATAACTACTACTTGTCACCAGAAGTCATACCTGCATTTTCTTTCTAACAAGCCTCCAAGAGCAGAACCAGTGCTCAGGTTAAAGTACAATAAGTTGGCTCCCTAGATTTGTCATAATAAGAACGTACATCAAACCGGTTTTACCTTTTTATTTTTTATTTATTTTTTTATAATGGATGGTGAAAAAAATAAAACGGGCAGATGAAGATGATAACTTCCTGTTCTCTCTCTGCCTCTGCCCCCTATCTCTGCGACCCCACCAGGGTGCTTCTGGTCTCCACAGGCTTGTGGGACCCCCAGAAGGTCCAGTTCCCAGGGTCAGACCTGACCGAGGGCTACGATTCCATCTCTGTGGACCCCGAGGACTACAAGGACCAAGCCGTGCTGATCCTGGGCAAGGGGAATTCCGCCTTTGAGACGGCGCAAAGCATTCTTGGTAGAGCGAGCTACGTCCACCTGTACAGCCCCAGTCCTGTTCGCCTGGCGTGGCAGACCCACTACGTCGGGGACCTCCGGTAATATTACAAACATACGCCCAAATCTTAACATATGTCTCTTTCACACAAGGTCCAACCGGCTCGGTTCCTGTAGTCGGAAAGCACGCGGGGGTTCCCACCCCCCATTAAGCAAGTTCCAATTGTGAGATTGCGAGTGTGAAAGCGGCTAAAGTTCATGAGACATTGTGCTTGTGCTCTGCAGAGCGGTGAACAACGAGCTGCTGGACACCTACCAGCTCAAGTCTCTGGACGGCTTGTCGGAGGGAAGTTTAGACGACATCGCCATTGTCCGTCGTCACGACGACTGCGGCACTCGTCCGTCGCCGCCGCGCAGGAAGAGACCCAAGACTGAGGAGGAGGAGAAGGCGGAGAAGAAGAAGAAGGGAGGGAAATTGTACCTGACCCTGGCCGAGCTCCTGGGCCGACAGGAAGCGGGGAACGACTCTCGCGTGGCTGCCGCCCAGCTGCCGGCATATCACTATGACAACTTCCCCCTGCGCCAGCCCTACGACCGCGTCATCACCTGCCTCGGCTTCACCTTCAACTTCTCCATCTTTGACAGGTGGGGGCGGGGCCCATTTTGTATGCATATCTTTATTTACATGTAAAAAATGGATATAAACCTAATTGTACAAATATCTTACCCCCCCCCCCCCCCCACTCACCAGCTCTGCCCGCCCGGCCAACAGTGATGTTGCCAGGGGCCGGTTGCCTGGGGTGACCTCGTGGTACGAGGGGCAAGGCACTCCGGGTCTGTTTGTGCTTGGAACAGCCGCCCACTCCAAGGACTACCGCGCTTCCGCAGGGGGCTTCATCCATGGGTTCAGATACACAGGTGAGGGTGTGGTAAAGACTAGGACCCAGGGTTCAGATACACAGGTGAGTGTGTGGTAAAGACTAGGACCCAGGGTTCAGATACACAGGTGAGGGTGTGGTAAAGACTAGGACCCAGGGTTCAGATACACAGGTGAGTGTGTGGTAAAGACTAGGACCCAGGGTTCAGATACACAGGTGAGGGTGTGGTAAAGACTAGGACCCAGGGTTCAGATACACAGGTGAGTGTGTGGTAAAGACTAAGACCCAGGGTTCAGATTTTGTTCCATAGAAGAAGATCGATTGATGCATAAATATATACAGTATATGCCACAAGGTGATTATATGCATGCCATCTGGTTCAAAGTTCATTACATCCTTTAATGTGTTGAATCTTATCTTCTAAAAATGTATCTTTCCCCCCCCCCCACACAGTGCGAGCTGTCCACCATGTGCTCGAGAACCGCTACCATGGCAACACATGGCCGTCCACACCGCTGTCCGTCACCGAGTTGAACTCCTGGATCCTGAAGCGTGTTAACGAGGCATCTGGACCCTACCAGATGTTCAGTGTCCTGGGTGACGTGGTGCTCCTTAATGGGTACACGCATGTCAATGTATTTGTTAATGTATGTCAATGCATTTGTTAATGCAGGTCATCAAGGGCCATCTTGCTTAAGCATGTCTATAGGCAGACGTAGAGGATGTAACCCAGAACCATCCGGCTTATCCCACACTCTAGCTCTCAGTGTGAGTACCTGGAGGAATTTCCCATCCAGGCGCTGGACAAGCTTCCCTCCCTGTCGGGCCATAGTGTGCCCCAGGGCGGGCTCCTGGTCCTAAACATGCAGTACGGGCTGAACCACTTCGACTCCCTGGGGCCCGGCCGGTCCAGGTCCGAGTGGACCCAGGCTTGGAAGTCCAACTTCCTGCACCCGGTCATCTACTACTACGACACCCTCCCGACCGGTGAGTGATCCGACCAGAAGATCAACTCAACTCTCCATCTTAATGGACGAAACCAGTTTGGGGGGATCAAACCGTCCTAAAAGTCTCTTCTGGCTTCATTTCAATATCTATCTAGTCTATTTGTCTAAATCACTTAGCCTCTTTTGCCATTTAGCATGAACGCATCTCAACGCCACAAACGTAAACACTTTGGTCCTTGTAATGAGACATTTTGTGAAGTAATTGTAAGGTGATTCATTGTTTTCACAAACTCTGTACTGACTGACGCACATAGATTCTAAAAAGGCCAAATTTCTACAGTATAATGCCACTGTTTCCATTCATGGCAGGCACACTGACCCTAAGTGCTCTTGGGCAGAATCAAGAAAGTCATTTTGACAAATTGGCAACAGATGTTTTAGCCAGGAGAGACGGTTACGGTTATGACAGTTATGGTCCTTTTTAAAGACAACATGAAATGCCGAGTTGGAGGCTAAAGTGACAAAGTGTAATCAAATCACTAGTCATTTGAGTCATGTTTTAGATTATCCTTGAATCATAATCCAACAACTCAATGACGACTATAAAAAAAAAAAGAGTTATTTGAGAATGGGAGGCCAGCGTGTGGGTTCACAGAAATCCCACAAAAGCAGATTCCGTAATTCAGTGAAGATAATCAAACTCACCCTTTCCTCTCATTACCATGTCATCCTGAGATCCTGATTGGTTCACACACAGTTGGGCGGCTTCTAGCAGCTTTTCTTTTCTCGTCCTCAGAGCAAGACATGAAGAACAGGCCCGCCGGTTGGCCGGTGCCGCGGCCCAAGGCGGTGCATCATATGATCGAGGACTTCCTGACTGAGTGGGACGGCCCTGTGTCTCACCGCCAGCCCCTACGCCGCTTTCTGGAGCACTGCCTCAACACGGACCTGAGGGCCTTCTACGCAGGTCTCCCACTGCTTACTGTGTCGTCCAAATCAACCTACAGTCAGTAGGTTCTGTTCAGTACAAATACTTCTGTTATTATATATATTTCTCCCCATTTCCAGAGTCCTGTTTCCTCCTATCGCTGACCCATCGGAGTCCGCCCCAGTTTTGCCAACAAGGGTACCTAAAGCAGCAGGGCGTGGCCGGAGACGGACGGCATGGCGGCCAGCCGGAGGTTACGACCATGGGTCCGGTCCATCCTTCCCAAGCTGCCTGAGCCTGTGCCGGTGCCTCGATCGATCAGTCTGCCTGTGCCTCCAAAATCAGTGATAACGTATGATTACCTCTCTACCTGCGCTCTACCTGGGTTCACATGCAGTAACGTTCCACTTGACGTGCCAAAGAATGTGAATTTACAAACTTTTTTATGAGATGAAAAATGTGGATAGGTTTTACTATCAAGGGGTTGTTGTTTTTTTTGCATTATCTGAAATGTTTTTTATAATTGTGTGTTAAGATGACATTAAAGATCATATTTATTTTTCAAATGTTTGTGTTGTCAAAAATTGTTATTGCTCGCCCAGCAAAGGTTAGTTGCTCGAGAGCGTTGATTCTATTGGACAAGAACGCATAAAGAACGTGGAATCTGATTGGCTTTCGCGTTGGCCAACTTACGGCCGTGCAATGGGCGGGGCTTTTACTACGTCCACTCGAGTCGGCAGTAATGGCAAACCAGAATTAGTAGACATTTTGGTCCTTTTTTTGAGGCAAAGGTCTTCTTTAACAGACAAAGTACCACACCAAACGAGACCGTTAAAACGCGGGGGATAAATTATTTCTTCTCGAATCGTCAGGTAAACCGGCGAACGCCAGTATCAAAGTTCAGTGTTGTAACAATGACCGTTGTGTTTACTTTCTTGTTCCGCAATACCAGCGAACACATGCAGCGAGCTTCGCCCTAAACACGGCCTCCGCATGTTCCTACGAGCAACATGGACGGGTGGAGCCCAATAGTCCGTACGGCATCGGACAACGACCGGTCGAGTTCCGAAGCCGAGTACATGGTGGAGCCCGGGGGAGCCCCGTCGCGAGAAGCGGAGGAGGAGCGGAAGAGAGGCGGAGAGAGCGTAATGATGATGGAAGGGGGTACCGTCGCCACCGCCGCCGCCGCCGTTGGGTTTGAACTGGGTGGGATCGCTGAGGGAAACAACATGGTGTTGGGTCGAACCGGACCGACAGCAGAGTCTGAGCTCCGGTACCTGCATCTGCTGTGGGAGCCGGGGAGGACCGACCCGGGGCCCGGGGTGGCCCACAACAAGCTGGGGAAAGTGACCGGGTGCAGAGCCAGGCGACACGGCCGAGCCTCCAGAAACCTCGGCCCCATTGGAAAGGATCTATACGGTTAGTGATTCACTGTCACACATGCAGCCTGCTGGGCTCTGGAAGCTTACAGAGAGATAGTAATAGGTTTGTAGATCTCGATACTGTACTTCATACGGTTGTTCCAACACCCAATGACAATAATACAACAGGCGTGTATTGACTTTAACCTGCGAACAACCTGAGCCATTCATGGCGTATTGACTTTTAAGTTTCCAATGTCTCGTTCCCACACAGCTATGAAGAAACTCAGAGAAGCAGCCAACGGAAACGATATAGATACGGGTACGTATGGCGGGGACGGGCCAGGGCCGAAAGGAGCAATACATGATTGATATGAATCATAATAGTTAGGCATGTTGTGTGTCCGTTCCAGTGCGCAACTTGCTGCTGGAAGACATCGACCCGTGCGCTGCCGACGACAAGGGAAGGACCGCGCTGCACTTTTCATCCTGCAACGGCAACGAGAGCATCGGTAGGTCGCCTGGTCGAGTCCAAGGCATCAGTAGTAGTAGTAGGGGTTATGTAGGGGTTCTTGAACCATGGGTTCGGGGGCCCAAAATGGTTTGCATTTGATCCAGTTGGTGGTGGGTCATGGCCTGGCAACGCATCGAACACTCGGCAAACTGGAGTTGGTAAAGAAAGAGATCAATTTAGTTATTTAAGCAGTTAATCCAGATAATGGTCTGCAGGTAGGGTTTAGCACATGTTGCTTGGTAAAGGCACCTCATAATAGGGCTGAATGATATGGTGTAAAAATCATATTGCCAACATGTTGACAGATGGTGCCATTGGGGTATGTAGGCCAAGGCGAGATGCCTTGGCCTACACATACGCACTACAGTAATTGAACTGTGAACTGAACTGTGTCTCTCTGTCTGTCTGCTGGTTGTAGTGAAGCTGCTTCTGAGCTACGGAGCTGACCCCAACCAGAGGGACGGCCTGGGGAACACCCCCCTCCACCTGGGTGAGGGAACCCACACACACACACTACACACTGCCCAGCAGAACGCAGGAATCTGGGGGAAGCATCCATATCAAATTAGAAAACTATTGATTTTCACGATTGTAGTAACCGACACAACACAACACTGTGTGTTGAACGTGTGTGTAATGGGAACATTAAATATTAGGGATGCTCCGATCAGGATTTATGGGGCCGATCATCGGAAATCAAAATCTGTCGATACCGATTGCCAATCACATAGTGGTTGGGGTCTATGGGGATCTTCCGTTTAAAGTTCCATATATTGTGTCGTATTATACATTTAACATAATATATCACAATAATATCGTGTCAGGTGACGCTACTCAACCATAGTTCCAACCCAGTAGGTCTCATTTGTTCCGTGGCGATTATTAGAAGCGTGATAAAGTACACGTATTTTGAGCAATCATACCCACCCAAAATAAAACTAACGATATAGGAGTCCAATAGGATTGATCTGTATTTACCGGTAGCTTTTGTCAGTGCGGCCGGGATTCCTGCTTTACACACATTGCATTTTTTTGGGCTGCGCACCAAGAAAAGTCTCCTACATTTTGCGTCATCTGATCGGCCGTTTTTTGAGAGAACTCTGATCCATCGATTGAGAGTGAATATTGGCCGATACGGATTGGCGGCCGATCAATCGGAGCGTCCCTATTAAATATTTCTGTGTTTTTCCAGCCGCCTGCACTAACCATGTGCCGGTAATCACCACGCTACTGAGAGGAGGTGAGTTCACCAAGCGCTACTTCAATAAAGTAAAACTTCATACCAACAAAGCATTGAGTATTATACGCACTCGATATAGTATATAAGTACTCGGGTACTGGACTCATAAACATGTACTACTTCATAGTGGCGAAGTATTATTATCAACAAAGTACTACTTTATGTAGTACTATTTCAACATCAAGTACTACTTTATGTGTGTCACTTTCCGGAGGATTCAAGGTGAATGAACCCCTTTTGAGAGTTAACTCTCTCTCTCTCTTTGTGTGTGTATCTCTCTCGCTCTCTCTCTCGTGTGTGTGTGTGTGTGGCACCCCCCCCCCCCCCCCCCACACACACACACACTCTCTCCCCATCCCCCCCCGCCAGGAGCCCGTGTTGACGCTCTGGACCGCGCGGGCCGGACCCCCCTCCACCTGGCGCGATCCAAGCTCAACATCCTGCAGGAAGGAGACTCGCGCAGCATCGACACGCTCAGAGGAGAGGTCACGCAGGTATGAGGATATCCACACACTGTCCACCACCCAGATCTACATTTGAAGACGCCATCGACCGCGGTTGATTTTTATCCATATTGTGACGGCTGCATAGGCCGAAAATATTACTTAAAAAAAAGTTTTAGTTTTTTACAGCATCTACCGATATTACTTATTTGTGCTGATTGACTCTGGTTACTGTGCCGATTACTGTACATTAACAGGGATGGCGTTGGGTGTGTTGGAATCTGTTGACTGGCTAACAGTCTCTCTTTCTCTCTCCTGCAGATCATCCAGATGCTGAGGGAGTACCTGAACCTGATGGGTCACAGCGACGCCCGTGAGAGACTGGACCACATCTCGTCCCGCCTCCAGCATACACGTACCAAACAACAGGTTTCTATACTATCTATTCGGACGGACACACACACACGCGGTTCATTGGTACAATGAGGGCAAGACTATGGGACCGCATGGTGAAAAATATTGGAATGTAATTGGATCAGATTAGAATATAATTTGAATTTTTTTTTTTTTAAACCTCAGCTCAAGTGTGGCTCTCGGACCGCCTAGGGGTCACATGGCGCTAGGTTGAGCTCCAGAGCTCGTCTCGTAGGGGATGCATTGCAACGTTAACACTGGGATGGCTCCATGTCATGGACGTGAAGCTTTTGTATGGTGGTGTGTCATCTCCGCATCCACCTACACACAAAGGCCCTGACGGGAACTACATGCTAGTGTTTACCGCAAACTACCTTAAGTCTGCTAGAGGAACCACATGCTAGGCTTAGCGTGAACCACCCAAAGGTCGATAGAGGAACCACATGCTCCCACACAGCTCACGTCAAACCGCCTAAAGGCTGTTTCATGCAAGTCTCTTCCGTATGAGCCGCACAGAAAGTCAAGGCTGCCACTCTGTTCTGCCTGGATAAATAATGGTTAAATAAATACATCAGCTGACTATCTATCTGTGCTGTCTTCCAGGTGGATGAGGTGACAGACCTGTTGGCCAGCTTCACCTCTCTAAGTCTACAGAAACAAGACCTGGGAGATAGGTAGACACACACACTGTGTGTGTGTGTGTGTGTGTGTGTGTGTGTGTGTGTGTGTGTGTGTGTGTGTGTGTGTGTGTGTGTGTGTGTGTGTGTGTGTGTGTGTGTGTGTGTGTGTGTGTGTGTGTGTGTGTGTGTGTGTGTGTGTGTGTGTGTGTGTGTGTGTGTGTGTGTGTGTGTGTGTGTGTGTGACCAAAGTTGTGTATTTGCAGGAATGTTTTATTTTACTTTTACAATCATTTTGTAAAGAAAATTACAATGTTTTATTTTTTAATGAAGGTTGAATTACTGGTAATGCAATATACAATATGTCTTGCGTTCATTATTTAAAACATGCCATTGAAGACGATTTGAGTATAATTTGTTATATTATAAATGTTTGTAACCAAGTTGTATATCACTCGTAATTACATCTAATATTTTTTGAGGCGATCTTGTTTTGTACTCCTTTTGTTTGTCCATGAATTAACTATAAAAGGAAAACTCCTATTTTTACAAATTTGTAGTAATGTTATTACTACTGGTGTACTATTGGTATACAAACATTTGAACATGAGATCAATAACAGTTAAGTACAAACAGTTAAGGATTTAAACCACAGTATTGTAAAGATAATTCCGTTCAATGATTCTTAAGTTGGTTTCAGTTGAGGATGATCCATATAATTCTGCCTTGTTTCATGCCTTGCGTGGTATGTTAAGTGTATTGCTAAAACGACTTGTTTTCATTGTTCATGTATTTGATCAGTTGTGTATCAGCTGTTTAATAAAAACTTTGGATTACAATTGTGGGGGAAAAACGGATCTGGCTTTTTATGTGTACACACACACAATTTGAACAGTACATTGATGTTAAAATGCATATTATACAAGTTACAACACTTCATTGCATTGGGTGCATTATTACGCTGCTCTAACCGGAATCAAATAAATAGTTAAAATAGTGACATTTTGCGCCCCCTACCGCCTGTTCCCGGTACAGCGCACTCCTAATATGGCTACCCACTTCTTTCCCCTCGATGGTAAGCCCCGCCCCCCGCGAAAATGCATTGTTGTTCCCTGACATCCAAGATGGCGACCGGACCCGCGTAAATTGCTAACATTCACAGAGGTAGTACACCTTTAATAACCCGTTTAATGTCCACCCTCCCGGTGTTAATAGATCGCACGAATTACAACCCGTGGCTGGCCCGCGTACGTGCACGGAGTTAATTGCACGGAAGTCTACCCCTTTTTTAAAGCAAACATAAGACTGACCGGGGCCTTGAGCCACCAGCTCGGAGCGGCTTCGCCCCGCAACCTTTAGCGCACTTCCAGCCACACAAGCCGGAGTTGGTTTGAAATGTTGGGAGTCCCAAGTGGAGGGAAGGGAAGGGGGTGTGTTTGTGTATCTCTGCGAGAGTAGGCGGGAATTATGTGTGTACATATTATACCAGGTTTTTAGGTGAATCCACGCTAGTATTAGTGGCATTAGTATTAGGGTGGTGTACGGTCCGATATTAGCGGCTTTGAGCTTTCTTGGGTTTACCTGCTGCCTGAAGCGGCTTGAAGTGACCGGTCGGTCGTTCCTGTGAGTGGATCCACCGGCCGCTAGTTTTTTTTTTAATACTTTATGTCAATGTTAAGTTTTGCACATATACCGCTTAAATGTAAACGTACGTGAAATGGTTTGATATCAATTGAGGCAAAACGGACAGAAGTTTGCCTCCGTATCAAGAAGATGGCGTGTGTGTGTGTATAAACCGCACAGCTGGAGTCATGTACCTGTGTTGGTTCTTTGTACTTGTTTTACAGGTGACTGTCTGGTCTGAATGCGGTCCGTAGGAACTCTCACCAGAGGAGATTTGAGGAGCAGTGAGAGCTCTGAACCTGTTGTTTGAGGAGCAGTGAGTGAGGAGAGACCATGGCTTTTGAGGAGATCATAAGTAAAGGAGGAATGGGTGCGTGGCGTTTATCTTTCCCCCCCCAAGAGGGACATTCAGGAGTTTTATAGATGATAACAAGTGTGTTGTTTGCATGATTTGTGCAAAAGTGCAAAATAGCCTATAAATTAATAATAGACAAAATTATTCTAATAATTATTATTTATGGACACGATCTAAATCTGGACGATTGAATCCTCTTTATTTGTCACATACACGCACACACACACACACAGTGAAATTGGTTGCTCTGCATTCAACCCATCCTAGTATTAGGAGCAGTGGGCAGCTATTGTATATTCAGCGCCCGGGGAGCAGTGTAGAGTCTGGTGCCTTGCTCAAGGGCACCTCGGCAGTGCCCAGGTGTTTCGGGGACTTGAACCGGCGTTCCTAAGCCAAGTCCCATCAGACTGAGCAACTGCCGCCCCAGACAGTGTGTAGTGTGTAGACGGACAGGAAAGACATTGAAGCGTAGTACCGCAGGCGGGAATCGAACCCGCGGTCACTACAAGAAGTGTTTTGCCTCCATGGGTACCGTGCACGCAGGTTGTGCCACCTCAGAGAGACGCTTACCCCAACGTTTGTTCCTACCTAGACGTGGCCATGGAGGGGGAGCGGGGCCTGGTCGCTGGGCGCAGCCAGCGAGAGAAGAGGAGGTCCTACAAGGACCTCCTGAGGGAGGAGGAGGAGATCGCCGCGCAGGTCCGAAAGACCTCCAAGAAACGACCAAAGGTTGCTCATCCCATCCCTCCGTCTCACATGGTCTCCTTTTTTCCTCATCATCATCATCTTGTTGAATTGATGAAAAATGAAAATTGTTTGTAATGAATCCATCCAATCCCACTTCACTACTACTTTAACCTTATTAAACGGTGGATGGATGAACGAATACCTGAATAAATGAATGCCACTATCATAACATTGTCATTAACATTACACTGTCATACTTTGCTGGAGTTTCTGGACTCAAAAAAATTATATAATATTGCGCAATTCAAAACATGTACATATTATCGAATGGTCTCTTTTATTGCTCTTTTTATGTTAACTTTTATTGTGTGTAGTATTTTTATAGTTTAGTTTGAGAAGTTGATACTGCAGGACTAAGCAGGGAGTAAGCATTCCATTGTATCCTTGTTGCAAATGGCCGTCTCTGGCGTTAAGTCTCTCCTGTGTTGTTGATAACCAGGACTCTGAGCTGTTCATGCTGGGAGGAGACCCGCACAAGAAGAAGAAGAAGCAAAGCGATGACTTCTATCACAGAGGTGAGAAAACCGACAGAGGGGGCATTTAGACGGAGGAGAACTAAAGACGGAGGTGTACGGACGCAGACTAGCACTGGAGTCGACAGACAGACCGACATACATCCTGCCATCGGCACACACATCTTAGGGATGCTCTGATATAGCATCAATACTAATCTAATATCCAAATGAAATATACCATTTCCACACAACACTGGATAAATGTATCTAAGAGTTCCTCGTGGTGAAAGCTTTCCGGACCAAATTGACCCCTGAACATGTATACACACACTTTGACCGTCCACACAGAAGGCGTTTTTCCACTGTGGAGGACCGTTTCAAAAAGCTATTTTTTTTTTGTTTCAATGAATCTAGCCGAACCGAATGTAGTTGCTGCGTAATTGACTTTTTTGATGTTGATGTTGTTCGTCAGACCACGAGGGCACCGGCAAGCCGTCCCACAAGAAGAAGCGCAAGTCAACGGACCGGTCGTCGCCGCAGATCTCCTCTCTACCTCCCTCCTCCTCCTCCCACGCCACCGACACCGCCATGGGCCTCCTGCAGGCCATCACCTCCCCGCTGGCCACCGGCTCCACCCCCAGCCCCCACATGAACAAGAAGCCGTCCTACCCTTCCTCCTCCTCCAAGGACCGCAAGCGTGACGGCGGCGGCGGCGGAGGCAACGTCAAAGGAGGCCACTCCTCCCACTCGCGGCAGATCTCCTCTTCCTCCTCCTCCAAGAAGCACTCGTCCTCGTCTAAGTCGTCGCTGTTCCACGGCGGAGGCGGAGGCGGCGGAGGCGGCGGCGGCAGCAAAGAGGAGCCGCTGGCGCTCCGCGAGGCGGACGGGCTGAAGATGAAGCTGCTGATGTCGCCGGAGCGCGACGCCTTCCCGCCGCACGCCGCCAAGGTTCCCGGCGGCAAGAAGGAGAAGGACCGGGAGCGCGGGACCGGGGCCTTCGGGAAGACCGCCAAGAAGAAGACGACGACGCAGAGCCGCGAGCCCCTGCTCGTGGTGGGGAAGGAGGTGGAGGTGGAGGGTAGGCAGACTTTGGTTTTGGGTTTTTTTAATGTTCTTCCGCCCTCCTGACTGTAAGATTACATGTTTTAGGTCCCACACAATAATCTAATTATCTCCTGAAAGGATAATTCATTCAAAAATACAAAACACAGAAATCTATGGTCCTAATCTATCGTCCTAATCCTCAATTGACACTTAATTTCCATTTGACATTCTCCGCATTTTAAGTTAAAAGTTATTTTAAACACGTCTCTTTCACAACAAAGACCTATTCTATCCTGGTTTTATCCATTTTCCACCAACGCTTGTTTTTTTTTATATTTATGTAACAGTGGACCAATAAACGTTGTCGCTTGCTTGTCAATGTGCGCCGCTGCAGGTCATTACGGCGGCGGCGGTGGCGGTCTGGGGGACGGCAGCTCGTCCTCGGGGGCGGAGCTGGAGGCGGGGGAGCTGGTCATCGACGACTCGTACACGCACTCCAAGAAGAAGAGCAAGAAGAGCAAAAAGAGTAAAAAGAGGAAGGAGAAGGACAAGGAACGAGACAAGGAGAAAAGCAGCAAGGAGAGGAAGCACAGCAAGACAGCCCCGGGTGCGCTTGGTTCGTCTTGTCGCCGCCGCGGGGGTGGGGTGGGGGTGTGTGAGTGACTGTGTGTGTGTGTGTGTGTGTGTGAGTG
>CM051012.1:18913822-18916322 GCA_027704905.1 Muraenolepis orangiensis | reverse complement strand
TAAATGAAACCTATTTTGCCTATAGCTTTTTCTTGGCATGTATGCTTGGTTTTACTGTAACGTGTGTGTGTGTGTGTGTGTGTGTGTGTGTGTGTGTGTGTGTGTGTGTGTGTGTGTGTGTGTGTGTGTGTGTGTGTGTGTGTGTGTGTGTGTGTGTGTGTGTGTGTGTGTGTGTGTGTGTGTGTGTGTGTGTGTGTGTGTACACGTTTCTTTAAATCATTGAGTTTGTCTGTGTCTGTGTGTGTGTGTTGGGATGCAAAGAGTGTGTGTTTGCCAACGTAGGACCAAGGCAGTTTTGTTTATGTACATATAGCCTAACACTTTCAGATGGTGGTCTGTAGACAGATTTTCCTTTTTTTTTTACTTGTATGTACAGATACAGTTAGGACGGGGTCTGGTTATTTTTACTTTACAACAACATAATATATTTCACCATTTTTCATCCATATACTCATTGCCATACTGTTAAATATTTGCTATTTTCACCACGAATGCCGCTTTTAAAGTAACCAAGGAGTTTGCTTGGTTGGGCGTTGTATGAGGAATCCACCCCCCCCCCCCCCCCCCCTGTACATCCCAACTACCACACTGACCCTGTAACATACTCCCAATACTGACATTAAAAACGTGTTTTTCAAGAACAACCTAAACCGTCTCGCATCTCCTGGCTATATTTCACCACCGGATCAGGACTATATTCTTGGTGTTGGTACGGTTTGTTTGCTACCCTTCAAACACAAGGCCATTCAAAGTACTTTACATATAAGGCCTAGCTAGGGATCACACATTTGATTTGAAACAATAATTTGAACGAAGTTCAATCTAAAAAAAAAAAAGGCTATGAGTAAAAGACTAAACAACCTACCAGCAAAAGGCTACTTTGGCTACATTATAGGCCTACCGATAATCTAAAAGTATCTAAATACATATGAATACAACTTAAATTTAGGACATCCAATAAAATAAAAAAATACAAATTGAAAAAAGGTTAGTTACAAAAGTATACAACCACCAGATTTGCCTAATATATATAGATAACATTTATTTATTTGTATTATTATTTTATTATTTATGTGTAGTCATTGGATAATAATACACAGGACGTCATGTTACTGTATTACTAAGTTATGGACTGTGGACTGACTCGCCCCCCCCCCCCCCCCCCGGGGATGGAGGAGGGGAACGAGGAAGTGGATCCAGTCTGAATACGACAGCGTGTCGTGCTCGTCACTCCGCACAATAACAAGAAGAAGACAGCAGACAGCAGACATGGCATCATCGTCGGAGCATTTACAGCCAGGTAGGCTTGTATGTAGGCTCCTCAAGGTTCTAGTCGCTAGGTTATGTACTGTATTGTCACTCCGTTAACCTAATGTTTGCAACTTAGGCTACAGGGATGGTATGGAGTATATACCCGGAAAGCACTATAATTAAAGTCATTCATCGGAGACGCAGGGAGTTGCCCATCTGCGAATACAACGATGAAGGCCTCCTGTCTACAAAAAACATCCAACCCTATTTATTGAACCACGTACTGAACCACTAAAAATAGATGTTGTGCGATGTTGTCCTAACATTGGAAACGCGACTATATCAACTTGTTTAATGTATTGTGTGTTCATAAGAACCGGAGCTCCGGCTGGTGCTGCTCGGCCGGACCGGGGCAGGGCAAAGCTCGGCCGGGGACGCCATACTCGGTGGGCGAGCCTTCCGTCCCGCAGCGGACGCTGGTGCAGCTGCCCGGTGTGAGAAGCTCAGAGGACGGGTTGGAGGGCGACAGGTGGGCTAAGGGCTGTGTTTGTGGACAGTTGGTGGAAAATTCTATATTTATATACTGGGTAATTATTTGCAAATTGTATGTAGGATCATATGGGTTTATTTAGTCACGTCCTCTCTCTCTCTCCTCTCTCTCCTCTCTCTCTCTCTCTCTCTCTCTCTCTCTCTCTGAGGATTATATGGGTTATTTAGTCACATGTCCCCCCCCCTCCTCTCTCTCTCTCTCTCTCTCTCTCTCTCTCTCTCTCTCTCTCTCTCTCTCTCTCTCTCTCTCTCTCTCTCTCTCTCTCTCTCTCTCTCTCTCTCTTAGGAGCATATGAGTCATTTCAATACAATACTAAATAGATCTGGAAAAGTACACAACTAAAGAATATAACATTACAGGAAAGTGTATTATTTCTCTCTCTCTCTCTCTCTCTCTCTCTCTCTCTCTCTCTCTCTCTCTCTCTCTCTCTCTCTCAGGTGGCGGTCGTCACGGTTCCAGACTGGTTCAGTTCCCGGTCCGCTCCTCCCGAGGAGGCGCGGGCCCTCTTCTCCTCCTTGGTGGCCCTCTCCTCCCCGGGCCCCCACGCCTTCCTGCTGTGCGTCCCGGCGCACCGGCCCTCGGACGGCGAGGAGCGGGCCCTGGCGGCCCTGGAGCTGATCCTGGGGCCCTCAGCCGTCACCGCTCACACCCTGGTGCTCTTCACCCACGGGGAGGAGGAGGAGGAGGAGGAGGACAAGG
>CM051012.1:18901322-18906322 GCA_027704905.1 Muraenolepis orangiensis | reverse complement strand
TCACACATCCACTCATTCGCACATCCACATCCACTCATTCACACATCCACTCATTCACACGTCCATTCATTCACACATCCACTCATTCACACATCCACTCATTCACACATCCACTCATTCACGCATCCACTCATTCATACATCCACTTATTTATTATTTCACTCATTCACATGTTCGCACCTTCACTAATTCACACAAACCCCCGCATCCACATCCATCACTCATTCACACATCCCCGCATCCACATCCATCACTCATTCATACATCCCCGCATCCACATCCATCACTCATTCACACATCCCCGCATCAACTCATCCATTCATTCACATCGACAAATTCACACATCCACTTCACACATCCATTCATTCACATCCACTCATGCACACATCAACTCCTTCATTCATTCACACATCCACAGGGGAGTCATTAGAACTTGTGGCGTGTGCCTTGCTCAGGGACTCGACCCCGCACCCTTAAGCAGGAAGTGCACCAGGGATTGAACCGACCACCCCTGTACAGTTCCCCCGGCAACCAGCTCCCTCCCTCCGTCTCTCCCTCCTGACGGGGGAATAGAGACGTTACCACGGCTCATAGACACACAGCCAGACCCTCAGACAAGCTGTGAAACAAAGAGAGAGAGAGAGGGAGGGAGGGAGAGAGAGAGAGAGAGAGAGAGGAGAGAGAGAGGGAGAGAGAGGGAGAGAGAGAGAGGGGAGAGAGAGAGAGAGAGAGCAGAGAGAGAGAGAGAGAGAGAGAGAGAGAGAGAGAGAGGAGAGAGAGAGAGAGAGAGAGAGAGAGAGAGAGAGAGGGAGAGAGAGGGAGAGAGAGGGGGGGGGGAGAGAGAGGGGAGGGAGGGAGAGAGAGAGGAGAGAGAGCGAGAGAGAGAGAGAGAGAGAGAGAGGAGAGAGAGAGAGGAGAGAGAGAGAGAGAGAGGAGGGAGAGAGAGAGAGAGAGAGAGAGGGAGAGAGAGAGGGAGAGAGAGAGAGAGAGGGAGAGAGAGAGAGTCTTTCCGTAAGGCCTGGAGGAACGCGGTAGGACAGGGATGGCAGAGCCCGGGCGGGGCCCCCGGTGACAGCTCCTCCTCGGCGGAGATTGTGGTTTTTCCAGCCCACCTCCTCCAACTGAAACCTCCCTCAGCCGAGAGAAACCCCCTCCAGGAGGCTGTGTGTGTGTGTTGTGTGTGTGTGTGTGTGTGGTGTGTGTGTGTGTGTGTGTGTGTGTGTGTGTTGTGTGTGTGTGGTGTGTGTGTGTGTGTGTGTGTGTGTGTTGTGTGTGTGGTGTGTGTGTGTGTGTGTGTGAGGGGGGGGGGTTAATCCTAGTCACAGAAGACAGAAGACAACTCACTACTTGTGGAGCTGTGTTGTGGGTGTCAGACGGGCCCCGGGGCCCCCCTGTAATGGATGAACAATGTGGTCCACATGAATGTAAGTGGATGTAAGTGGGTGCGGTGAGCAGGGGGCCCTTTGATGCTAGGGGACCGGGGGTCTGGAGTGGGGGCGGGGAGGAGATGAGGGCCCCGGGTCTTAACCAGCAGCAGGGGCCCCTGGTGGCTGTAATGGACACCGAGACACCGCAGGTTTGATCCCCAGAACCCAGGACAGCGCACACATGGATGTGCTAAGATAAGCGCATACGGAGCACGCACACACACTAAGAGAAACACACACACACACACACACACACACACACACACACACACACACACACACACACACTCAGATGGACAAACACACACACACACACACACACACAAATAAATAAACACACACACACGTTCAGGCAGACACACGCACAAACAAACCACTTGGCAAATGCACACTCATATTTTTGCAATTACACACACATACACACACACACAAATACATTGGCAAGCACACACTCGAACTCACAGACTCACTCAAGCACAAAAACTGCACACACACCTCACACACACACCACAAAACACACGAGCGCACATACACACACACACGCGCGCGCACACACGCACACACAGTATTTGAATGCTGTATACATGCAAAACCTTGAACCCCCTGCAACCACCATAGACACACGTACCCACACACGTTACACACACATTACATGCACGCACACACACACACATTACATGCATGCACACACACACACACACACACAACACACACACACACACACACAACACACACACACACAGCACACACACACACATACACACACACACGGGACTCCAGCTTGTTGTGGGACTGTGAGGGAGGTGATTGTATTATTCCTGCTGCAACACGGGCTTAATTCAACACAGCTCTGACCTCAGCCTCCCCCCTTTCTCCCACATCCCCCCCCCCCCCCCCCCTCATCCACACCCTAAGCCCCTCCCCTCCCCCTCGGCCACATGAAGGAGACCCCACCAACTCGTGCGTCACATGTCACTCGGGTCCGTGCACGTCATGTGACATGACATGTGACCTCTCTGATAGTGTGGGAGAGAGGGAGGGAGGGAGGAGAGTGGGGGAGAGAGGAGATAATGGGAGGAGATAGGGAGAGAGGAGAGAGAGGAGAAAGAGGGGGAGAGAGGAGGGGCAAGAAGGAGGGGGAGGGAGAGGGGGAGGGAGAGGGGGAGGGAGGGGGAGAGAGGGGGAGAGAGGGGAGAGAGGGGGAGAGAGGGGAGAGAGGGGAGAGAGAGGGAGGGGAGAGAGAGGGGAGAGAGGGGGAGAGAGAGGGAGGGTAGAGGGGGAGGGAGGGGAGGGAGGGAGGGAGAGAGGGGGAGAGAGAGGGGAGAGAGGGGGAGAGAGGGAGGGGAGAGAGGGGAGGGGGAGGGAGAGGGAGAAAGGAGCGAGGACGAGAGAAAGTGATGGAGAGAAGAGGGGAGAGGAGGGATATAGAGAGAGACAGAGAGAAAGATGCAGAGAGATGGAAAGAAAGAGAAACAGAGATGGAAGATGAGAGAGAGAGAGAGAGAGAGAGGAGAGAGAGAGAGAGAGAGAGAGAGAGAGAGAGAGAGAGAGGAGAGAGAGAGAGATGAGAGAGAGAAGAGAGATGAGAGAGAGAGAGAGGGGAAGAGGGAGAACGAGGTCTGAGGACGGTTAGGATGATTGGACGGATCCACGGGAACCGACGACCCGCTCCGGAGCAGAACATCGGCTAAATGAGGAGCGTCTGGGCCAGCGGTGCTGAGTCACACAAACCCAACATAAACAACCCCGAGAGAGAGAGAGAGAGGAGAGGAGAGGAGAGAGAGATGAGAGAGAGAGAGAGAGAGAGAGAGAGAGATGAGAGAGAGAGAGAGAGAGAGGGGAAAACAACAAGGGATGGGCCATATCCCAACATGCTCCACGGAGTAACGCAAGCCGCCGGCGGCCAAGCGCCGCAACAAGCGCCCCTGCCGTTGAAAGGGGCCCCCGGCGTCCCAGGGGCCCCCGCGGCGATGGGCTCGGAAAACACAAAAAACAGAACTGCCCACGCGGCACACGGGGGCCTTGAGCTAGCGCACGACGGCTGTTGCCGCGGTCACCGAGGCGTTTTCCCCGGCGGTGGCGGCGGCGGTGGTGGTGGTGGTGGGGGAGGGGCATGGGGGCCCTCGCTCCGGGGCCCCCATGCCCCTCCCCCACCACACCACCACCACGCCACCACGTACCCCCACCACGTCACGGAAGGGAAGGGATCCGCCGCTGCCGCTGTTGAAACTCAGGGGGCCCCACCCTTCCCCCAGAGAGGGGCTCGGGGAGTGGGACGGCCCCCTGTGTGTGGGTCCCTGTGTCCTGAAATGAGAGACAGGGACTTACTTACACAGGGACCAGGCCCTGGTGTGGGAGCTGTGGTCCCTTTGAGAAAAAAAAAATGAGGGGGAGGAGAGAGAGAGAGAAGAGAGAGAAGAGAGAGAGGAGAGAGAGAGAGAGGAGAGAGAGAGAGAGAGAGAGAGAGGAGAGAGAGAGAGAGAGAGTGAGAGAGAGAGGGGGGGGGGAGAGAGAGAGAGAGAGAGAGAGGGGGGGGGGAGAGAGAGAGAGGGAGAGAGAGGGGGGGAGAGAGAGAGAGAGAGAGAGTCTTCCCTCTGGTTCTAAACTGGCCACATTTTTGCATTGTGCAAAGGGCGTTGCAATTGACCATGTCTCTTTCTAGTCATCAGATCAGACAAAAGTCAAAAGTAAAGTAGGTTTTTTAGTAAGTAAAAAGTGCAGATATTCCCACACTAAATACACATATTAATCATCAAAGAGTTGTATTTACGGAGCTCAATGCATTCACATGTGAATGTTACATTCATGTTTCATCTGAACTCAGAAGCATTAATATGTCTTCGATGAATGCCTTGAATAAGTTAGTGTTTTTTGTGACGGTTCTGCGTGTCTATACATTTGATCTTTATCTTTATTTGTAAACGGGGATTGTCTGTTTATTCTCGTCTATTCAAAAATGTATACAGTATTTCGACATTTAGCCAATCCCCCACCACGTGTTTGGGCCCTTACAGTACCGAACAAGAAACACATCATCTCTCTGTGGTAACTATAGATTCAAAGATGAGATAGTTCTCTTTTTTATTATAATTTTATTTTCTATCTTACTATCTATTCTATTTCATTCTACCAGCCCCCCCCCCCCCCCCAAACTAACCTAGAGATCTCGCCACTTCTATAAAAGTAACACGTTGTGATATCCGCGACGATATCATCAAAATGGTCCGTATCAATACGTGGGGGGGGGGTGAATCCGTCGTCATACGCGTACTAACGGGGATCAAAGGGCCATGTTCTAACCCCCCCCCCCCGCCCTCACGGCCGATCCTTTACACAAAATGTGCTTCAGTTTGTCCACGGTGTCCGCGGGACGGGTGTGTGACAGACAGCCAGACGGGCTGCCGGTCCCGTTTGAAGTCTCTGGCGGGCAAACACGCGCGATCTCAGGACAACAGTCCGCGAGGGACCGCGGGAGACAGTAGGAGACCATGTGCCAAGTGGTGATTCAGTGTGTGTGTGTGTGTGTGTGTGTGTGTGTGTGTGTGTGTGTGTGTGTGTGTGTGTGTGTGTGTG
>CM051012.1:18876312-18888812 GCA_027704905.1 Muraenolepis orangiensis | reverse complement strand
AGAATGGATAGAGGATTGAGGTCTTTGAGAGCTGTATGGAGAGACTGAGACGAGCTCGGAAGGATCAGTGAGATGACGACGCGAGAGTGGATCCCGATGAGGGTAGAGTTGGACGCGGACGCAGTAGGGTTTGGAGAGTGATGCCGTCCGTGGGCATTTTTGTTTGAGAGAGAGGGATAAGTCGAGCGAGATTAGAGAGAGAGAGGAGAGATGACTGAGCAGTGTTTTGATGATGATCGTAGTGCATGACGAGATTGCATGAGCGAGACTGTGATGCATGTGAGAGTTGGTAGAGAGGGTTTCAGGCGGAGATTGAGATGAGAGAAGAGCGATGATTGGAATGAATGGCGAGGAGAGTAGAAGATGGAGTACGAGAGAGAGAGACTGGATGAGAGAGGATCGTGAGAGGAGCGAGTGATTAGGCGAGTTCGTCGTGCCGACAGACTGCGGAAGATGGTTGACGGTATGAGTGGATATGCGTGATGGCGAAGGGAACTGGGAATGATTCAGCGATGAGAGAGGAGATGAGATAGATGAGGTATTTGAGACATGAGGAGCTGAGAGGTGGAGAGTGAAGGGTTGATTAGGTCGATTTTGTTTGAGAGTGGAGATTGACTTGGGAGTCGAGTAGGACGTAGAGATGCTGCGACATGGAGAGCCTCGCTATGGCACGACGGTGGCGAGATGGAGAGTGAGGATTCGAGACGGAGAGAGAGAAAAAGTAGGAAGAAGGGGAGATATTTCAGAGCAAAGCGAGATCGAGAGAGAATCGAAGAGAAAGGGGAGGATGTAAGGGAGAGAGAAGAAGATGATGAGAGGGAGTCAGAGATGATGATAGGAGAAAAGAGG
The DNA here is from genome assembly GCA_027704905.1 of Muraenolepis orangiensis. NCBI lineage: Eukaryota > Metazoa > Chordata > Actinopteri > Gadiformes > Muraenolepididae > Muraenolepis > Muraenolepis orangiensis. The sequence continues at coordinate 18,887,963 of CM051012.1, read as the reverse complement.
AGAGAAAATGCCGGGCCGACGGAGCAGAGAAAAGCGAGAGGAGCGGAATGAGAGCAGAGATACGAGAAGAAGGTTGGAGATGAGAGAAGGTGAGAGACGATGAGATATGAGTATGAGCATTGAGTGGTAGCGAAGAGGATTGAGCGAAGACCGGAGGATGAGGAGTATGAGAGACGAGGGCCTCGATGATGGGGAGGCAGAGAGGAAGGAGATGAGACGATAATCAGGAGAGGAGAGGAGATGGGATGGGGAGGGATGAGAATGACAATAAGAGATGAAGACGTGAAATGGAAATGGAGAGACGATTGGAATAGAGGAGGAGAGATGAGAGAACGAGATAGATTGAGAGGCGGGGGAGGGAAAGGGGACCAGTAGTGATGAGGGCTGGAACGAAGAAAGAGCCAAGTTTCTGCGAGATGGAGAGGATGAGAAGAGAGAATACGAGACTAGAGTGGTGAGAAGGAGAGAATGGCGAAGGGATGTAAGAGAGATGAGGAGGGGCAGAGAAAGATGGGAATGGTGAGACTGATGAGAGAGAAGGGATTGAAGCGGCGTACAGAGGGAAGGCTAGTCGAAAGAGACAGTTAGAGCGAGATAAGGATGATGTTTGCCGATAATGAGATGGATTGAGAGTGTGTGGGAGCGAGAGAGATCGTATGCAGTAGGAAGCTACGAAGAGAGAGGCACACTAGTGCAGGACCGACGAGAGTGGAAGAGACGTTGATGAGGGAGGATGGATGACATGCTGGGGGACGAGAGCGGAGAGAGAATATTGAGCCCACAGAAGATTGATGGAGAGGAGCAAAGCGCTGTAGGACGGTAGTTCGGGGGGGGGGAGAGTTTACGGAGAGGAAGAGGCGGGGAGACGTGGAGTGGGTGATGCGACGAGCGAGGCGAGGACGGCGACTGGAGATTTGAGAATCGGAGACTTGTTTCTTTGAGCCGACAAATACACACACCACAGCAGCCCGCAGACATGAGCTGTACAAAGAAGGAGAATCGATGAGGAATGACCGAGGAGAAGTCGGGAGATGAGGTAGGCGAGATAGAGGGTGATGAGGATGTAGGTGTTTGATGAGAGATGATTCGGACGGGAGGCGCGGCGAGCATCTGAGAGGAATGTGATGATGGGGAGACTGCGGATGAATTAAGAGAATTAAGAGGAGATGGAGAGGAGGAAGAATGAGAGCCGAGAGAGGAGAGTATGAGCTGGATGAGCGTAGACTGGAGAGCAGAGGAGGGGGAATGAGGAAGAGAGACAGAGAGACCTTGATGGCGCGCAGATGACGCGTGTGAATGAGAGGGAGGGGGGAATGAGAGAGACGGGGGTGGGGGGGGACAAGAGGGGATAGGAGAGGGAGAGAGAGGTAGGAGAGAGATGGAGGAATGGACAATGATGAGAGAGAGAGGAGAGAGTGAGTGAGTGTGAGGAGAGAGTAGGAGTGGGTGAAGTGAGAGCCGGAAGATTTGATGAGTGGAGAGTGTAGCGTTTGAGATTCGAGGAGTGATGGGAGAGATGGAGACGATGAAGAACGGTGAGAGGTATTAGTATGAGAAACCAAGTAAGAGACACGGAGAGAGTTGTCCGAGGAGAGAGTTCGAGTGGTAGGAGGTCGAAGTGAGCGGACGTGAGGGAAGATACCCCTTGGAGGGGTGATGAGAGAGAGAGGAAGAGAGAAGAGAGAGAGAGAGAGAGAGAGAGAGAGAGAGAGAGAGAGAGAGAGAGAAGAGATGAGAGAGAGAGAGAGAGAGAAGAGAGGAGAGAGAGGAGAGAGAGAGGAAGAGAGAGAGAGAGAGCAAAGAGAGAGAGCGGACGAGAGAGAGAGAGCGCAAGAGAGAGAGAGAGAGAGAGAGAGAGGTTACAAATGACTGCCCTTCCTCGATTGGTGTTAGCTTTGCTAATGCTAACTGAAAAAACCACAGCGCCTATTTGTGTCAAGGTCCATGTTTATACTGCTGTGGATCCGGATGGATGTGAAACCCGGCCTCCTGGACGGAGGACGGAGGACGGAGGTGCAGCCTTGGCGCTTGTCCTGTTCTGAGCAGCGCAGCAGTTCACATGCAGCGGGTTAAAACAGCACTTTCCGTTACTGCTGGGCTTTTTGTGCATTTCAACCCAACAGAAACAACAGAAAAGCCACACGGTTTCTTTTATTTTTTATACTTTTTCCTGACTGGACTCGCTCTAATCCCACAGCGCGCAGCGCCGCTCGCTGCCCGGCGCCGCGGTGGGGGAACCACAACCAGGGGAGGTGACGGGGTGGAGGTGGAGTGAGGGGAGGTGACGGGGTGGAGGTGGAGTGAGGGGAGGTGACGGGGTGGAGGTGGAGTGAGGTGAGGTTGACAGGGTGAGGTGGAGAGGTAGAGGGAGGTGAGGTGACAGGGTGAGGTGGAGAGGTAGAGGGAGGTGAGGTTGACAGGGTGAGGTGGAGTGAGGTGAGGTGACAGGGTGAGGTGGAGAGGTAGAGTGAGGTGGGTCAGATGGTAAGGTGGATAGGTATAGTGAGGGGAGATGACAGGGGGAGATGGAGAGGTGGAGCGAGGTGAGGTGACAGGGTGAGGTGGAGAGGTAGAGTGAGGGGAGATGACATGGTGGGGTGCAGAGGTAGAGTGAAGGGAACCGATGAGGGTTGAGACGGAGAACAACAGCGGAGGGTTTACAGGATGAGTTTACAGGATGAGGGGCAAGAGGTAGAGCGAGGGGTGGTGACTGGGTGAGTCTGAGAGGTAGAGAGCGAGGGGAGGTGACTGGGTGAGTCTGAGCGGTAGAGAGCGAGGGGAGGTGACAGGGTGAGTCTGAGAGGTAGAGAGCGAGGGGAGGTGACAGGGTGAGTCTGAGAGGTAGAGAGCGAGGGGAGGTGACAGGGTGAGTCTGAGAGGTAGAGAGCGAGGGGAGGTGACGGGTGAGTCTGAGCGGTAGAGAGCGAGGGGAGGTGACGGGTGAGTTGGAGAGGTAGAGAGCGAGGGGAGGTGACCGGGTGAGTCTGAGAGGTAGAGAGCGAGGGGAGGTGACCGGGTGAGTCTGAGAGGTAGAGAGAGAGGGGAGGTGACCGGGTGAGTCTGAGAGGTAGAGAGCGAGGGGAGGTGACAGGGTGAGTCTGTGAGGTAGAGAGCGAGGGGAGGTGATCGGGGGAGTCTGAGCGGTAGAGAGAGAGGGGAGGTGACAGGGTGAGGCAGAGCGGTAGAGAGCGAGGGGAGGTGACCGGGTGAGTCTGAGCGGTAGAGAGCGAGGGGAGGTGACAGGGTGAGGCAGAGCGGTAAAGAGCGAGGGGAGGTGACAGGGTGAGTCTGAGAGGTAGAGAGCGAGGGGAGGTGACCGGGTGAGGCGGAGAGGTAGAGAGCGAGGGGTGGTGACCGGGTGAGTCTGAGAGGTAGAGAGCGAGGGGAGGTGACCGGGTGAGGCGGAGAGGTACAATGAGGGGAGGGGCACGGGCACGGGGCCGTGGATGCGTTGATTGGCGGGAGGTTGATGATTGCCTCGAGGTGGAGAAGGAAAGGTGAGGGGAGGTGACGTTTTTTTAAAGGAGCTCCCAGTTGCAGGAACCGTTTCTGATACTTTGATATCAAAGATACTTTGTTTGGATTGACTCACTTCTCCCGGGACCGGCGGGGCCCGGGACACGCGAGAAGGGCTCCGAGAGGTAATCCGCGTTTAACTGCGCAGAAAACACAGGAGCGGTGATGCGGCGCTGCGCTGCCACGCGGCACCGGGTTCTAGTTAGAGGCCACAGCCGGTGGTGTTTGCCTGCTTTGCGCTGCGATATAAACAGGCCTAATGCGACGCTGATTACAGGGGCTTTGTGCTGGGAAACATATTTAATTTAAAACCCCTGGTTTAGTCTTTTTTTTTTTTTTTTTTTTTTTACTTTTTCAAAACCTCTCTTCTATATTTGGGACGTTGCGTTGAATTGGATTACGGGAAAGGGTTACGCAGACAATTGTTTAAAGACGGGAGAGGAGAAAACCTGTCTACAACAGTACGTCCAGCGCCAGACTGAAGGCGATATCATATATAATATATCATATATAATAGTGGATATTATAGAATGATAGAAACACCTCAAACGATTTTGTAAGCGAGGACTTTTACTCTTTATGTTAGAAAAAAAGTTGTTTTATACATATCCCGCTTTGCGGCTAAATAACATGCATACGTGTCCATAAACCTGCACCTTCACGCACACACAAGAGGATGAGAAAGAGAGAGAGAGGGAGGGAGGGAGCGAGAGAGAGAGAGAAAGATACACATTATATACCTTCTCTCTTGCTTATTTTATCAGGTGCAAGTGGTTCACTCCCACCCCCACCCCCACCCCCCCCCACCTCCCACCCCCCCCCACCCACCCTTCCCCTCCCTTTCCCCTCCTCCACTCCCACTGTCACTCATCCGCTGTCTGGTGATGTTGGTCTGCTGCATTCATACCCCCTCACCTCCTCCCCTTCTCACCCCCCCCCCCCCCCACACACACACACACCACACACACACACCACACACACACACACACACACACACACACACACACTCCAGACCTGACTGACTGTCAATCCATTCATATATTTATATTTCAATGAATTCAAACAATGCCACGTGTGTGTGCGTGTGCGTGTGCGTGTGCGTGTGTGTGTTTCTGTTTGTATTTATAAGCATGTGTGTAAGAGAGAGAGAGAGAGAGAGGAGAGAGAGAGAGAGAGAGAGAGAGAGAGAGAGAGAGAGAGAGAGAGTTGTCTACGTATCAGAGCGCAGTGCATTGTGGTCGCAGTAGCAACACGCAGTAGCTCTGTGCAGGTGCTCTGGGGACACCACTTAGCGCGGGACTTTGTTCCGTGACCCGTAACGACTGTTGTTTTAATTAACACCGGGAATCAACGGTTAATCCCACATCATCACATTACAACCCCTTATCCCTTATAGTCCCGAGTTAAAACCCATGAAACATATAGGCCAAAAAATGAGGTTGTCTCAAAAATGAATCGGACTCAAATGTTGCACACTTTGCGTGCACTTTTGCAGCTCACCATAATGGGTCATTTGAACCACAACGTTTAAATATGCAGAACGTTAAATGTTTATCCTTTAGGGAGGAAATTCGACCACTTTCGATCGTCAGAGAAAAGAGAGGAGTACAAAAACACACAACGGGTCTATTTCTCTTCACCAAATGCGCAGTTGAAGGGGTCGCCATCAGGTTTAGGGATCTTGTTGCGTGTTGTGTTGTGTTGTGTTGTGTTGTGTCGTGTCGTGTTGTGTTGTGTTGTGTTGTGTTGTGATGTGTTGTGTCGTGATGTGTTGTGTTGTGCTGTGTTGTGCTGTGATGTGTTGTGTTGTGTTGTGATGTGTTGTGTTGTGTCGTGTTGTGTCGTGTTGTGATGTGTTGTGTTGTGATGAGTTGTATTGTGTTGTGATGTGTTGTGTTGTGTCGTGTTGTGATGTGTTGTGTTGTGATGAGTTGTATTGTGTTGTGTTGTGTTGTGATGTGATTGTTGTGTTGTGTTGTGTCGTGTTGTGATGTGTTGTGTTGTGATGAGTTGTATTGTGTTGTGATGTGTTGTGATGTGATGAGTTGTTGTGATGTGTTGTGATGTGATGAGTTGTATTGTATTGTGTTGTGTTGTGATGTGATGTGTTGTGATGTGATGAGTTGTGTTGTGATGTGATGTGATGAGTTGTGATGTGATGTGATGAGTTGTGATGTGATGTGATGAGTTGTGTTGTGTGTTGTGATGTGATGAGTTGTGTTGTGATGAGTTGTGTTGTGTCGTGTTGTGATGTGATGTGTTGTGATGTGATGAGTTGTATTGTGTTGTGTTGTGATGTGTTGTGTTGTGTTGTGATGTGTTGTGATATGATGATGTGCGCCTTTGGGTGCCAAAGCCTACACCATGAAGCCATTGCATGCGTGCATGATCCTTCAGGATCCGTGTCATTCATCCAAACCATGCAAGGCTCAGAAGTAAATTCAACTTAAATCTGAAACCAAGAGTTATTTTGTACTACACTGTCACTTTCACCGCATAACACAGAGCAGCAGGGTCGTGACGTATACTTAGAAGTGAATAAAAAAGACGCGTGTGTTTGTTTTCTCCTCTGTCTTCGGTGCTCGGTTCTGTGGGTTATGTGATATTGAGGTAAATGTTGTTTTTTTGCGAGTAACAGGCAGGCAGATGACGAACTCTCTACTCAAGAGAAGAAAAATAACTTACAAAAAGAATACCACAATAAATAAAGCACTGAAATATACGTGTGGATTGTTCTCATCGCAGGCGTGTTCCTTCAAGTGTGTTTCGGTCGACGTAATTGCATAATATACAATATACGTATACAGGCTTCACTTGGTGTCCAATACAAATAGATGATGTCGTATAAGTTTAAACCGATGATTAGGTCTATATGTCGGGGGTCACGTGTTCTATTTCCATGTGACCGTTATATGAAGCCCGGTATTTATTTTTTACTTTCGGGGCTCCGGTGTTTTTGATTTAAAAAATAGGCCTATAATATGGCTAATATAGGGTAATACTTTATATAGCCTCTAATGTAATGCACATTGAACAAAGTCAATACAGTCATACAAAGCCACACACACACACATTGACACACATTTGCTGAAGGACCAAACCTGCTCATTTATACGTTTTCTCACGCTAGATATGTTCAGCAATAGTTGGTATAATTGGCCCATAACTCTGTGATCGTTGGTGGCAAAACGACCAAGAAAAGAACGGGGTTAGTGATTACCTCATAATTTATATACGACACGAACGGATGAAATCTTTGACATGAAATGTGTTGTACAGATTTTCCTCCTCGTCGTGGGTTGGTACGGAGCGGGTGTGTGTGTGTGTGTGTGTGTGTGTGTGTGTGTGTGTGTGTGTGTGTGTGTGTGTGTGTGTGTGTGTGTGTGGCCCCCGGCACGCACGCAAAAAAATAGACAGGCCAATTACACACACACACACACACCACCCACACACACAGACACACACACACACCACCACCCACATACATGCACACCCACACACATACACACACACATCCACACATACATACACATTCACACACAAGCACACACATCCACACATACATGCATACACATACATACACACACACACACACATTACACATACACACACACACACACACACACACATTACACATGCATGCATACACATACATTCACATTCAGTCACACACACACATCCACACATACATGCATACACACATTCACACACGCACACACCCACACACACATCCACACATGCATACACACACACACACACACACACAAACACACAAACAATCACACACCACACACACACACACACACACAAACTAACAAACAATCACACACGCACAAACACACACACACACACACACAAACAATCACACACACACACACACACACACACACACACACAAACTAACAAACAATCACACACGCACAAACACAAACAGACACACACACACACACACACACACACACAAACAATCACACACACACACACACACACACACACACAAACACACAAACAATCACACACGCACACGAACAAACACAAATACACACACACACACAGACTGTGTTCAATAGAGAAGCACACCTGCACTTTAGCAACATATATCTCTGTATACTGTTGGGTAAATCCCTGTATTCTCATGTCTGTTTGTAATATATTGTTTATATATATAGGAACATATATTATATATATATATATCAGGAACTTTAGTTGAGAAATAAAAATTACAATTACACTTAGGCCTATATGAAGGCCTCGTTATAGCTTTGCATGTATAGCATTTATAACACGTATAGCTTCTAGTCAAATATAAGGATTATGTTAATCGATGACAAAAACATATTGACCTACACATTTTACTATACATTAACTCATTTTCACCATTATCGGTTACCAACAAAGTAGGCTTCCCTGTACAACTAAAGGCATTTTATACTTTTGTTAACGATTTGAATTTGTTCATTTTAAAATGTTTATTTTATTTAAATGTTTAAATCGCAGTTGAATGCACTTTTCAAGCGAAGAATTTTAGGCATATATTAATTATCGAAATTCGAAATACCCAAATGTGGGATCAGTTATTATTGCAGTTGATTTTGTTTGTTGTTTTCATTTTGATTCGATTTTTTTATTACTAGACTGTTATTTGCTAAATGATCTCAAACAAACTTCGTCCTACACAAAATACCACCGACTTATGTGTTAAAATACCGACTTTTTATTTATTTCCAGGGAATGTATAGGAAACTCGTCATTTAAATAGCCGGACCGATATCTGGACCGAAATATTTTATTACAAAATTAGAAACGCGGCTGGAAAACAAACAAAAACAAAACATAATACACAAAAATAGTATAGGGAAAACGGTTGAAAAATATATCTACAAAATCCTTAAAAAATAGTCTTCAAGGCAATCCGTCCATCTTTTAAATCCGTCTCTCCGCGACGCCTCTCTCCAGAAAGTCCACTTCAGAGTCCCCCCCCCCCCCCCCAAAAAACGTCCTCTTTTCTACCTGAGTTGCAAACGCGCGAAAAACGCGCGAACTTTACGCCACTTTACGCACGAAAAGTGACCTCACTATTCGTTAGCGTCGTTCATATGTTTGGCCATCAGGTCGGAGGACACTCGGTTGTGAGTGTGTAGTTTCTGGTAGTCTTGGTGCTGCTGCTGCAGGCTGAGGAGATGCGGAGACGGGTGGAAGAGCGCGGAGGACGCGCTGTACGGCGCGGCGCTCGCGCCAGGCGGCGAGGCGGCGAACAGCGCGCAGCGCGCGGCAGGGGGCGCGGAGGCGAAGGGCTCGCATGCGGCGCGCGGGGCCGCAGAGAGGAAGGCCTTGGCCGCGAGCGCGTTGCGCGAGAAGAAGCTCGAGAGCGCGGGGAGAATGCTGCTGACGGGTGGGATGGCGGGAGGCGCGTGCGGTTGCTGGTGGTGCGGGTGGTGGTGGTGGTGCGGGTGGTGGTGGTGGTGGTGGTGGTGCGGGTGGAATCCCAACGGATAAATCTCCAGAGCCGGGAGCTGGAGCAGAGCCGCCGGGCCCTGAACCCCGTAGCCGCCGGGCTGCAGGGTGAAGCTCTGGAAGCCGCCGCCGCTGCAGGGCTCGAAGTGTCGCTCTTTAAACCCGGCGCCGAAACGATAGTGCTGCCGCTTGAACCTCTTCCTCCGCCTCAGGAAACTGCCGTTCTCGAACATGTCGGAGGAGTTGGGGTCCAGGGTCCAGTAGTTCCCCTTGCCGGGGTTCCCGGGCTCGCGGGGCATCTTGACGAAGCAGTCGTTCAGCGACAGGTTGTGTCTGATGGAGTTCTGCCAGGCGGGGAACTTCTCGCGGTAGTACAGGAAGCGGTGGCTGATAAAGTCGCAAATCTCGCTGAGCGTGAGGCGCTTCTTGGGACTCTGCAGGATGGCCATCGTGATCAGCGCGATGTAGGAGTACGGGGGTTTCACCGCCACGGGACCTTTGGTCTTGGCGTCGGGCAAAAGGCACGCGGATGACGGACTGTAACCCCCCTCTCCGTGATCGTCCCCGTTGGACTCTTCCGGCGAGGTGGTCCCGGTCTCGCGCCGCAGCTCGTCCATCGGTAAGACGGGACCGTCTCCGTTCTCCCGCAGCCCCTCTCCCACCACGTCGATATCGGTGTCTTCCATGAGGTCCAAGTCCAAGGTCATAGTAGAGTGGAGGTTCCCGCGCGAAGCCGACGGGTCACCTGTGAGCCAACAGGTGGCGGGGGGAGCGACGACGCGCGCGGTGGTATAAACGGGTGTCCACACGCGCGGGGGGGAAGACGTTTACGCGTGAGAAGAAGACGAAGAAGAAAAAGAAGAAGAAGTCTCCATTCACAAAAACAAAACAAAAAAACCAACCACCTCGAGCCCGAGCTCGCGCGCAAAGCCTCCTCCTACTTTCAGTGAGAGAGACGAGAGAAAACAAACCGTTGGAGCCAAAGTGTATCCAAGCGGATCTCTTTAACCCCCCCCCCCCCCCCCAGTAGGACTATACCGCTAAGAACTGAACAACAAAAGAAGAATAGTCGAACAATGTTGACTTGTCACGTCACGTCGTGCCGTAAAGCGTAAAGTGTGCGTCTTTCGTCGGAGATGTCCGGCATCGCTTTCTTATTAGACCCGCAGAAGCAGCAGCAGCAGCAGCAGCGGCAGCAGCGGCGGTGTGTGTGTGTGTGTGTGTGTGTGTGTGGTGTGTGTGTGTGTGTGTGTGTGTGTGTGTGTGGTGTGGTGTGTGTGGTGTGTGTGTGTGTGTGTGGCTGGCTGGGGGGGAGGGGGGGGAGGCTGTTGAATCCGTCCTGACCAATGGAGACGAGGCTCGCGGTGGTACCCGACAGAAGGCCTGTACGCACGAGCCGTCTACACGTCCGATCTCACCGTCCCGCCGTCATCAATCTGAATTGAACACGCCGGACTCCTTTCGCACGTGCACGCGAAACCGTAAAAGTTCGTTTATACGCGCCTCGCTCCTAGAGGTCGTTAAATTAAGATAGTTTCGATATTAAATGATGGGGTCGTATATATATGTATATATAGGCCAATAAAGTCGGCTCGTGTGGTTTAAAACGGGGTTGGTGTTACCTAGTAAATTTAAATAAAATACACAACACACCTGTTCGTCGTTGTAATTGTTTATTCTGCTATGCGGTGTAAATGGAGGGAAACAAATAACACATACGACATACACACGGCTATAGTTGAGTTGAAAGAAACATAAACAAACAACAAATAATACTCAAAGACTGAGGCCAAGTTTAAATGATTTTAATGCACATACTTGTAGTTGCACATATAGTGACATACACGTATACCTGTATGGATTGTATGTTTTTTTTTTCAATTTGACAATACTGGAAAACACAATATATATATTTAATGTGGTCACGAAAACGTTTTAAGATATGTTCTAAAATGAATGGATTATATGAAAATCTGAAATGGGTTCGTTCCAAAAGGCAAGGAAGAACTACAGAAACGTGAAACATGGACGGATGTGGAGTTGAGGTGCGTGTGAGGTGCGCGTGCAATCCAACGGTGCTCATACAGCCGTTGAGCGCGCGGAGCTGAAGTCCAAAAGTATAGCGCTTTGAAATACTTATGGATCTTGATATTTCCAAGGACCCTCGGCAATCTCTCGGTATATGTCTATATCGGACTGTAACGGAGATAATATCGGCCTACAATCCATTTAAGATTCAAGAGTTTTTATTTGCCATATGCAACCAGAACAATATAAGCTATCCCATGCCCCCCGGCAGTATGACTTTTCTAGAACAATACTACAAAAATACTATACACAATAAAAAAAATGAACATTAAAAAAGAACGATAAAGTGATTGATGGGTGATATGTACATGTGTTATATTGTGCAAAAAAAAACATTTAAAGCATTTTAAAGTGCTTAACGTTTTTAAATAAGGTCATATTGTTCACGTGTTCATTTCAACTCTTAAAGACTCCAACATCAATTCCTAAAATATCTACAAATACCACCAAATAAGACTTAATAACACATAACAATAATAATCCCTATTATAGCCCTTATAATAATAATAATATTTGAAGGTGGATGTGTGTGTGAAGTCCAGCCCTGGATTTACCTCCTGATCCGGAGTGAAAACACAGCGTAACACATATAT
>CM051012.1:18868812-18871312 GCA_027704905.1 Muraenolepis orangiensis | reverse complement strand
CAAGACAAAAGAACCAAAGAAGATCAGCGATTAACTAGTGTGGTCTGTTCTCCTTCTTCACTGATTGTGTGAAAACAGTTCAAATTTAGCGGCGGATAACAGGGCGGAGATCATCACCATATTAGAGAACGCCGTCCAGAACGGCCTTCTTAGACCTCCGTTGGGCGGCGTTAAAAGCGGCGTTCTGGACGGCGTTCTTTTGGCAGTTTGAACGGCGTTCTGGACGGCGTTTATCACTTTTAACGCGTCAAATGTATGGCGCTTTCTGCACCATATGGCATTGAATACAAAGGGGGTGGAGGGGGGGGGGGTACCAGGGGGATGTGGGCCTGCTGCCCGTTATCAGTGGTTTATCTTATTTCCTGTTTCCTCTCACCAGGGGCCCCGAGCGGAGACCCTGCCATGCCTACGGTTCGGTTACTGTAACAGCGGGCGCTTTTAACTTGAAGGTAAAGTGTGTTCATAAAGGGAAAAAGCCGTAAGAAGAAGAAGAAGAAGATAATGTCTCGTGAATAGTTTGTTCGGACAAACTCCTTTCTGCACATGAGAAAAGAGGTTCGACGGCCAAGATGTGTGTGCACCGACCGGGCGGATCTGATTGCCGATATTTAGACCTCATAAACCACCAAACAGCGTTTTTTTCAACCTTCGCATTAGGGATATTATATACAGTATATCTATTATAAAGTGGGGGAAACGTCTGCAGTTGTTGCCAACGCTCTCTGTGTTTCTGGGACGCGGCTCCAAAAAACTCCTCCTCCACCACCCGCATTGAGATTATACAAAGCCGGTTAAAAAAATCTGCCAGGTTCTTCTTTAAGTCCTTATAAACCACCAAACTTCTGTTATTCATTTCTTAGAAACCACCAAACTGTCCTTATTAAGTCCTTCTAAACCACCAAACGGCTGTTAATAAGACCTTATAAACCAACCAAGCTACCATTGTTTAGCTCTCTAACAAAAACCCCAGAAGGGGAAGAAGGAGATTTGGTTTGGACCTGTGGTGGCACTGAGCTTCCCAGTTTGACTCCCAGCCCCCAGGAGGACAGATGGCACTGAAATGACAGACAGAGCGGGAAATCCATAAATATCCACAGTGTAGAGAAAACTGTTTGCCGCTTTGCATTCTGCATTCTGCATTCTGCATTCTGCATTCTGAACTCTTCTGACATCATCAACCAGGCTGCGAGAAGCCACACGGCCCCAAGCCAACGTCTGCTGTCGTTTTATTGAACAAGCGACCCAGGAATCAATCATCACCACATCATTAAACACGTGATTGATTGAAACGGAAAATCGAAATAGGAACAAGTAACCTTTTACCATACCCCCCCATATCATATCTCCGGGCCCTCTATAGGGGGCGTTGTTTGGGAACCACTGGGTTTCGGGGAAAGGACGCATACAGGTGGACGGCGGACGTCGGAGATCGAACCCAGTACCTTTTGACTGGGACTCCTGACACCCTTAACCGCTACTAGAGTCTGGAGTTTGTTATTTTCCCATCATGGGAAATGTATTGCAATGCTCAAAATGGCATGTGGCATGTGTTCCTCCGTGTTACACCACCCATCAACCTTTCCCCTACCCCCCCCCCCCCCCCTCTCTCTCTCTCACCCATCACCCCCAAACACCCACCCACTCGCACCCCTAGCAACTGGGCCGCCTCACCGCGGAAACAGGGCCCCCGTGTGGCAACTGGTGCCTGGGCAGCAGCCCTGGAGGTCACATCCCCCCCCCCCCACCCCATACACACACTCACACACACACACACACACTCCATCGATGGTGTGTGTGTGTGTGTGTGTGTGTGTGTGTGTGTGTGTGTGTGTGTGTGTGTGTGTGTGTGTGTGTGTGTGGCGTGGGGTCGGGCCCGCAGCACTAAGGGCCAGTTGTTCCCCGGGGCCGGGGGCCTCTTTACAATCCCCCAAACATAGAGGCAACAGAAGCCCCCCCCCGCGCGGGGAAACACACCTAGCGCACGCAGAACAGCCGCAACACACACGCCCAAAGTCACGCTCCCTTGTTTTGTTGTTATGTCCTTGTTTACCTTTTTGAGAATAGTTGTAAAAGCAGAAGAGCGGCGTTTTGTGTACAGTATGTCTCTTAAAGGCCCGGGATAGGGAAGCTGGCCCGGGATAGGGAAGCTGGCCCGGGATAGGGAAGCTGGCCCGGGATAGAGAAGCTGGCCCGGGATAGGGAAGCTGGCCCGGGATAGGGAAGCTGGCCCGGAAAGCTTGTTAGAATCGTGGTTTTCTTTCCCCCCTTGTTCCCCCTGTTCAAAAAGACTGTTCCACATAGTTCTACTCAAGTTCTTCCACATTACGCAAGGGTCATTATTTCAGTTAAACCGCCGTTTGTAACACACACTGACATACAGACACACACACACACACACACACACACACACACACCACACACACACACACACACACACACACAGCGTATGTCACACACACAGACATACAGAAACACACACACACACACACACACACACACA
>CM051012.1:18841312-18851312 GCA_027704905.1 Muraenolepis orangiensis | reverse complement strand
GCACTACTGGCACTTTAAATGCTTTATATGCTTTATGCACAATTCATGTCTATATCATCCATAAATCCCTACGGTATTTCATTGTACTTCAAATAATAATCTGGAATCTTGGGGATTGAACCCCAAAACGTTCATTTGGAAGTCAAGCAACTAACCACTAGAATAGCCTATGCTACCCCCTGCACATATGGAACTACAGCTCTAATAATAAGCTAGGCTAATCTAGGCTGACTGTCATACACATAGAGAACGTGAACCGCAATACGCTAGGCTAACTCTGACGCACGTAGAGAATGTGAGCCATAATAAGCTAGGCTGCTAAGTGCTTGAAATAGCTGCTCGGGTCGGGGTGCATCCAAGATGTACGATTGTTTTTCTTTGTGACGCAACATGGTGTCCAGATGTGGGCATGGTGGGTGGGTGTGGGAGGGTGGGTGGGTGTGGGAGGGTGGGTGTGCGGGAGAGTGGGTGAGGGCTATTTTAAAAACCACACTGCAGTAGAGTCATGGGAAAATGGAGAACACGCCCAGAGTTGTAAGGCTTGATGACAGACATGGTGGTAGGAGTACAAGCTGAGATGCTCAGCTTGTACTCTCTCTCTCTCTCTCTCTCTCGCACTCTCTCTCTCTCTCTCTCCTCTCTCTCTCTCTCTCTCTCTCTCTCTCTCTCTCTCTCTCTCTCTCTCTCTCTCTCTCTCTCTCTCTCTCTCGCTCTCTCTCTCTCTCTCTCTCTCTCTCGCTCTCTCTCTCTCTTTGTCTCTCTCTCTCTTTGTCTCTCTCTCTCTCTCGCTCTCTCGCTCTCTCTGCACTCTCTCTGCACTCTCTGTCTCTCTCTCTCTCTCTCTCTCTCTCTCTCTCTCTCTCTCTCTCTCTCTCTCTCTCTCTCCTCTCTCTCTCTCTCTCTCTCTCTCTCTCTCTCTCTCTCTCTCTCTCTCTCTCTCTCTCTCTCTCTCTCTCTTTGTCTCTTTCTCAACCGATCTCGACTCTCCTGGGTTTTTGTTACGGTGACCAGACGTCTCGGTTGGTCCTAGATTGTCCTGCACTTGCATAGACGTTTATCGTGTTCTACCACACTCATTAGTACCTGACCCAAATTGAAAAATAACATAAAAGCACACCACACTGAGTCTGTTAAAACAGAAAATCATTTTCAGGGCTATTTTTGTTTAAAAAATATATAAAAATTAAGTAAATAAACGTTCGAAAAGACGCAAAGACTTTTTTTGTTACTTTACCCTGATCTGACCCACACTCAAAACATAACAGTTTCTTACAAGAGTTAGAACTGCATTTCTAGAGGTGTGATGGTAACTTCTTCCGCGCAAACTTCTGCATTGTACCTTAAATGGGCATTTCCCTCCGCCGGCCCCAAGGCGAACTGTCACACTGAAGTCACTTCGGATACAAGCCTATCCGGCCCCCTGCACATAAGGAAACTAGAGCTATAATAATAAGCTAGGCTAGCACTTGCGTCAGCTATAATAACTTTGAGAAGGTTAGCTATAATAAGTTTGGCTAACTGTCACACGCACATTGCGAACGTGACCCATAATAAGCTAGGCTAGCACTCACGCACATAGAGAACGTGAGCTATAATAAGCTAGGCTAGCACTCACGCACATAGAGAACGTGAGCTATAATAAGCTCATAATATGCTAAGTGCTATAAATGGCTGGTCAGAGCCAACACCTGCCCCAGCACCTGGGCCTCTCCTGGCCAGTCAGGAAGGAGGTCTTTTGCTCAGCCTGCTCAACCAATGGGGGGAGTCTTAGTGTTAGTTTGGTCTGTGTTAGTCCACAACAGTTGGTTATAGAGTTATAGTCTTATTTGCATACTTTTTTGTGTCTTACTTTGCTAAGTGTGGATTTTCCACAGTGAAAGAATGAAATGGAAACAAATAGACAAAAATAAAGTAAGAAAGAAAGAACTTACATAATGCCAAATTAAAACATACTAACCCTTACATATACACTTGTGTAACAGACTCATTAAAAACATTGTACTAATATATAATATAATACAAATGCACATACATGTATATATACTATTAAGCCCTATAGCGTGCGGAGGAAAACAGGGCTGGTGGGGGCCATTTTGGAGCCAAAACAGCTAATTAGCAGGCGGAAGCTAGTTTGCTGCGGTCTGTGGGGAAATTACCCTTCATGTTGAGAAAAATGACCAAACTACTATTATGTGCTAAAACACAATCTACAGGGAATCCAGGAGGAAATGATTCAAAACGGAGAGAGGGAAACACAAACACAACAGGAAATCTTTACCTGATAAGAGTCACAATGTGTTGCCGTGAAGCCTGTGAATTTAAATTCAAACGCCAGAGAGTTGATTTATCGGCGTGCTTACTCCACGTAAAAAGTGAACCAACAGAGGCCTGGGACACTAACAGAGGGTCCGCCGCGTCAGAGTGTGAACAAATGGGGGAGTTTGGTTTAAATACAGAGAGAGTCTATCAGCGGGGTATTTCAAGGTGTCACCGGGGTGTGAAAGATGCTAAAGAAATGACTATCCTTTTCCTGTGTGTTCAATTGTCATGCTTATTAGTTGTATATTGAAATGGGGGGGGGGGGGGGGGGGTGGTGTGCCATACAGTGCAAAATACAATAGACAATAGAATGCAATAAAGAATAAATGATAGCAATAAATGATGTATTTAGAAAATATATAAAATATGTAAAATAAATGAATGCACCAGTATTGACAATGAGTTGGTACTGTCTTATTTGTGCTTTGTTTACTATGATATTAATATGATGTGATATTTAAATTAACATAATGTTAAATAATACCCTCAATATATATATATAGTATATATAATAATAGTATAATAATACCCACTGAGAATAAATATTGGACATGTTTTCCAGGAAGCATTTCTTTCAAGGGGAGTTTTAAATACACTTTCCTAAAATACGAAGGTGGGTCTCGAGGTGAGAGCGACGGGCAGGTGAGAAGGCGTTTCACACGTTCAGCGAGCGCTCCAGAGTGTGAGCGGCAAGCGGAGGTCACCACAGGGGTGGTGTCAACACAAACACTTGCTCCACCCAGAGAGAGAGAGAGAGAGAGAGAGAGAGAGAGAGAGAGAGAGAGGAGAGAGGAGAGAGAGAGAGAGAGAGAGAGAGAGAGAGAGAGAGAGAGAGAGAGAGAGAGAGAGAGAGAGAGAGAGGGGTTCTCCAAGCTTGTAATTGGCTATTAACAGCAAACACAAACTCGAAGGAATGTGAAAGAAGTTTTGTTAAAACGAAGAAGATCTCGCCAAATATTAGAATATTATAGCCAAAGGAATTGATATACATGAGCAGGTAGGGGATGAGGCCTCTCGCTTGCAATGATGCCTTCAGCTTAGGCTGCTGACGTTTAGGCCTGAGCCCAGTGTAACGATGACTGACATGCGAGGTAGACGATCCACCGTGAGAAGCTGAGAGCCACAGGCTCTAGCTTCATCGTTAGAACCTCTGTTAGGTGTCGAGAAGTGAGGCTTACTCACTGCACAGCAAGCACCACCGGCTGGCTTCTATTACACCAGTACATTTCCACCTGGGGCCATTCTAATGGACATTGTGGGGCTAGAGTTGTGTTTTGACTACAATGCGGACTACCAATGAAATTTAAAACTCACCAATGAAATGGCTGATAAACAGCTACTCATTAGCATACCTCCCCCATTGCACCACCTCTTTCCTAATACCTAAGCTTAACCACCTCTTTCCTAATACCTAAGCTTAACCACCTCTTTCCTAATACCTAAGCTTAACCACCTCTTTCCTAATACCTAAGCTTAACCACCTCTTTCCTAATACCTAAGCTTAACCACCTCTTTCCTAATACCTAAGCTTAACCACCTCTTTCCTAATACCTAAACTAACCATCTCTAACCTAATACCTAAGGTTAACCAGCTCTAACCTAATACCTAAGGTTAACCATCTCTAACCTAATACCTAAGGTTGACCATCTCTAACCTAATACCTAAGGTTAACCATCTCTAACCTAATACCTAAGGTTAACCACCTGTAACCTAATACCTAAGGTTAACCACCTCTAACCTAATACCTAAGCTTAACCATCTCCAACCTAATACCTAAACGTAACCATCTAACTATTAAGCTTAACCATCTCTAACCTAATACCTAAGCTTAACCATCTCTGACCTAATACCGAGTCTTACCATTTCAACTTCTAATTATCTTCAGATCTCTTCTGATCATAATCACTTCCACCACATGATGGGAAGCCAGAGAGGTGCTCGGCTAGGCTAACTATCACACATCAAGCCACAGGTTCTCTGCTTGGTGCGCACGTTTCACCTCAACACCCCCACAAACCCCCACTTCCTTTGTTATAACGAGCAGATGATGAACAGCCGGCAGCCATGACAACAACAAAAAACATACGCTTTTGTCTGCTCTCGTCCCATTGGCTGGTTGGGCATCGCCGCGTTCCTCTGATTGGACACAGGAATTTTCAACTTGTTGATCGAGTGATTAAATACGCTGACGTCACCCGGCCTGTGACTTAGGGATAGGTGTGTGTGTGTGTGTGTGTGTGTGTGTGTGTGTGTGTGTGTGTGTGTGTGTGTGTGTGTGTGTGTGTGTGTGTGTGTGTGTGTGTGTGTGTGTGTGTGTGTGTGTGTGTGTGTGTGTGTGTGTTAGGGGTGTGAACATGACTACATGTGTTTTCACATGTAGTCATGTTTAACCACTGGTCTTTATCCTTCTCCAATTTGCACCAATCATGTCCGACTCACACATGATTTATGACGAATAACTGAACTCCCAACTGCACGTGATTAATCAAAACAATCAAATTCAGGGTGGGGTTAAAAAAGGGGGACGGCTTCCTGTAATTCTCTTCGTCCTCTTAGGGTGCTTCTGTGACAAAGAACAATCTGTGACAAAGAATGTGTGTTCTGAAAGACCGTTTACCGCTCAACGCTGAGTCATGCTACGCCGAAGGACAAAAGATGGCCACCAACACAACAGAGGCCCCTCGGTCGCTGGTTCCTGAGGAAATGCCCTGGTCTCACACACACACACACACACACACACACACACATACCATTTCTTCGTTCTGTGTGCCAAGGTGGGGGGGTCATACAGGAAGGAGGGGACAGGGGGACAAAACACAATAAATATTCCCTCATGCGCATCCCACCAGAGCGCAGGATTGACCCACAATGCGTCACGTACGCCTGGTTCTGTCAAGCTCGACGTCAGGGAACGAGCTCACAGTTCAAAGTGGTTGTGGAACATGACATTACATTACATGACATTACATTACATTACATGACATTACATTACATTACATTACATGACATTACATTACATGACATAACATGACATGACATTACATGACATTACATTACATTACATTACATGACCTTACATTACATGACATGACATGCCATTACATGACATGACATTACATGACATTACAGTACATGACATTACATTACATGATATGACATGACATGACATGACATGACATTACATGACATTACATGATATTACATGACATGACATGACATGACATGACATGACATTACATGACATTACAGTACATGACATTACATGATATGACATGACATTACATGCAGATGCTTTTATCCAAAGCGACTTACCATAGTGCGTTCAACAAAGGAAGGTAAGAGAACCACTCGTCACCTGAAGTCAAAAGTGCATTTCATTTGTAACACGTCTCCAAGAACTGAACCAGTGCTCAGGTAGAAGTACAATAAGTTGGCAAACAATTGAACAATATCGAACTAACTAACAAGTGAACAATCCACTTAGTAAGACGCTTCGCTAGTAAAAAGTGATAAGAGGACGCGCTAGGTGGAAGGGGAGGGGGGGGGGGGGTCTGAGCCATGGTGCTTTTTTAATATATTTTTTGCAGAGAACTTGTCCTAGTCCTGTGTCCAGGGAAGTGTCCCTGCTTATGCCAAGAAGATGTAGATGGCGATAAAACATATTGGAACAATGTCTCCTTTCCTCATTGACATGCCACCGGGCCCCCCCGAAAAAGATGACTTGACCCGCAGTATCCGCCACAAATTTAGACCAACCTTTTCCTCCTCCTCCTCCTCCGGAGAAGAAGAAGAAGAAGCGCTGACACTGAGGTCTGCGCAAACCGGGGCTCCAATATTTAGAGAGGAGGCAGATTCCTCTTATATCGTCGTGTGTCCATTTCCCCCAGAACATGTCCGCCAAGAGACAAAAGCCCCACCATGAACCATGTGTGTGTGTGTGTCTGTGTGTCTTGACGTTGGACTGTGTGTGTGTGTGTGTGTTGGCATTTTCCTCTAAACCTCTTTTTTTCAAAGAGAACGCTTCAAGGTCCTCAACATTTGGTGTGTATATATTTATAGCCATGTTATGTTCTCCCTCTGAAAAGCAGCGACAAGAGAGAGCTTGGAAGGAGTGGAGCCCAGACCCTCTCCATCCCGACATCGTGGAACATCTCTGTTCTCTGGCACCGCCGTCCGCTCTTCAGAACACTTTGTTCCGCGTGTTGTGCACGCAGAACGTGCACAACACGCGGAACGTGCACCTAACCTTTTCTACCCCGGTCTACACGGTCAAACCTACGCCGAGGGGGCCGGGGGGGGGGGAAAGCTGTGCTTTTTCATGGCTGCCGTTTGAATCAAATCAAAACCGTTTATTCGTGTGTTTCTGTCTGTCGTCTGTCGTCGTTGTCATATTCCATGCGGTAAATTGCGTTAACTGTAAATTGTTTTAACTGAACCTCAGGCTATGAAGCAACATGGGTCACGGAGCCCGGTTTCAGTTGAATGAATTCATAAATGCATCGACTTGGTTGACTTTGACGTCGAAAGAAAGAAAGACCGCCGGCCTTCCAAACGGACAGAACCTTTCGGCCGTTCCGTTCCGTCCTGTCGTCGGCTTCCTCGCGGAGACCGGTTCAGAAGAGCTCTGCGATGTCGCAGTAGAACACAGAGGTTCTACAGCGCTCGGCAGGCCAAAACCGCACCGCTGAGCCGCCCTCCAACATCGTTCCTTACGTGCGACCGTGTGTTTACGCCAGGAGATCAGAATGCTGGGAGTTCTTTCCAGAAAAGATCAGACCACAGATGTAGGGAGAGAGAGAGAGAGAGAGAGAGAGAGAGAGAGAGAGAGAGAGAGAGAGAGAGAGAGAGAACAATTGCAGTAATATAATAACAGCGACCATGTGTTGGAGTTAAGAGCCACACATCCAGCACTCTCTCGGGTACTCACAGGGTGAGTCCAAACACAAACAGCCACCGGGCATAGCGAGGTTGTCTGGAAACCAGGAAGGTGGCGGGTTCCCTTCCCCAGCTGGTCCTAGCCCAGTTCCGTGGCGTCCCCGAGCGAGTCACCTAACCCTAATTGCCCTTGACGAGCTGGCTGTGGCTCATTGCATGGCTGATGATGCTGCCACCTGTGTATGAATGGGTGAATGTTGTTGTAAAGGGCTTTGGGTAAAAGTTCAAACACACCAAGCAGAGCACAGGTGTGTGTGTGTGTGTGTGTGTGTGTGTGTGTGTGTGTGTGTGTGTGTGTGTGTGTGTGTGTGGTGTGTGTGTGTGTGTGTGTGTGTGTGTGTGGTGTGCGTGTGGCGTGTGCGTGTGCGTGTGCGTGGTGTGTGTGTGTGTGTGTGGACAGGGGATAATATAATATAGAATACAATAAAGTTCCATAAGATAGAAAAGATTATGGAACAGAACCGTATAAGGTTGAGCACGTTTTTACAATGAACAACGGACCTCCACGTCGGTGGCCGTCAATTAGTTCAGCAAACAACCACCCCCCCCTTGCTCCACAGACATCAGTTACACCACCCCTGTAGGCACCACCCAGACACCCACCAACTACTCTACTAGTTGTAGCAAGCAACTACTGTCAATAGCTGCTGCCACCACTGCTAGACCTCCGCCCACCTCCACCAACCACACCTTTACCTCAAATCCCCCTTTCACCTTCACCCCAAAACCCTTACAGCACCACCTCCAGCACCACCTCCAGCACCACCTCCAGCACCCTCGTTCACATCTAGGCCAACTCTATACCCACACACCCACACCCACACCCACACACACAGTCTGTCATCGGGTATTGCACATAAGATTTTCACTCATTGCTTATACTTTTACGTTTAAACTGTGAAGTGACAATAAACTTGACTTGACTGACTGACTTGACACACACACACACACACACACACACACACACACCCCGCAACCTCCACGCCATATGTGTCCACTTCCGTTTCACATTTCACACGTGGAAGAACTTCTCTCACCTAATTGCACACATAAGCGCGTGAAAAACGCCTGCAAAGCTTCTGCAAAACCAGACTGAACTGAAATCACCGTTGGCCCATTCCCACCCGGGAAAACCTTTCATTCATCCAATTCCTCTCCTCTCCTCCTCCCTCCAGAGGGGAGGGAGAGGAGAGGAGAGAGAGGGAGGAGAGGAGAGGAGAGGAGAGAGGAGAGGAGAGGAGGGGAGAGGAGAGGAGAGGAGAGGAGAGGAGGAGAGGAGAGGAGAGGAGAGGAGAGGAGAGGAGAGGAGAGGAGGCCAAGTGTTTGGAGGGCGAGGGTACAGCAACAGGGCAGTGGGGCCTGCATGGGGAGAATAAGTCCTTTGTTCCTCCCTGCACAGGGTTTTTTACAGTGGAATACCTTACATAACTACACACAACCCCTCCCTCCCCACTCTCACTCCTGCCTCACCAGCCGCCCCCCACCCACCCCTCCGTCACCTTGTTATGATGAAGGACTCTCACACTTCTCACTCCTCTGGCCTCCGGGGCACCTGGCCGCCGCCACAGCTGCTCTCAATCACTGCCCTGTCTGTCAAGTCAATTCCAATTCAAAAAGAAATAAGAGAGCTTTACTGGCAATGGAAAATAAACGTGTACTGTATGTTGCCAGAGCACTTTAACAATTAAACATAGGAGGAAAAGGGCTATGAAAAGCAAACCATCAAGTGGAATATAGATTACCGGGAACAAAAATGAGGTCATGGTTAGGGAGTGAGAATGGTGGTGGACTTGGTCTCACCCTTCAATCCATCTCTTGTCGACATTATTGACTGTACAGATGTACACAATGTATTGCTCTCTGTAACTTTGGATTCAGCGGTCCCAGCAGAACTTCTTAGCAAAACTTCGCAAAACTTCTGGTGGGAGAATGGCGGATGGAGGGTGGAGTTATGCCATGTTTTCTGTTTCGTTTCAGAGATATTCTACCAAGGAGAAACTCAGGGGATAGTCAGGGGAGAAGGGGAAAGGGGATATTAATAAAGTCTCTTGAATTAGTGTGTTTGGGTATTTCTATAGTGGCTTTAGATATGAATCTACAGACTTAAGATATGAATCTACAGACTTAAGATATGAATCTACAGACTTTAGATATGAATCTACAGACTTTAGATATGAATCTACAGACGACTTAAGATATGAATCTACAGACTTAAGATATGAATCTACAGACTTAAGATATGAATCTACAGACTTTAGATATTAATCTACAGACTTTAGATATTAATCTACAGACTAAACATATTCATCCACAGACTTAACATATTCATCTAACGGTGGAGGTAGATATTCATATAAAGTCTGAGACTAGTCTGTGAGACTAGTCTCTCTACAACATGGACATGCCACACGCTAGATGGGGAAGAGGTCTGGCGTAGGTCTTAGACCACCAGAGTCTGTATGAGACCACCACACCTTCACCACCACACCTCCGACCCCCCCCACCCCCCTGCCTTAATATCCACCTCCACAGCCTCAGTGGGGCCAACCCCACCCACCCACCCCACCACACCCTCCACCCTCAACTGACCCGTCCCAGGAAGGAAGTGGTGGTTATTGCATGCATACATGTGGATAAACAAGTGTGTGTGTGTGTGTGTGTGTGTGTGTGTGTGTGTGTGTGTGTGTGTGCTTGTGTGTGTGTGTGTGTGTGTGTGTGTGTGTGTGTGTGTGTGTGTGTGTGTGT
>CM051012.1:18813812-18833812 GCA_027704905.1 Muraenolepis orangiensis | reverse complement strand
GGAGAAAGGAGAGAGGAGAGAGGAGAGAGGAAAGGGGAGAGAGGAGAGAGGAGAGAGGAGAGAGGAGAGAGGAGAGAGGAGAGAGGAGAGAGGAGAGAGGAAGAGAGAAGAGAGGAGAGAGGAGAGAGAAGAGAGGAGAGAGGAGAGAGAAGAGAGGAGAGAGGAGAGAGGAGAGAGGAAAGGGGAGAGAGGAGAAAGGAGAAAGGAGAGAGGAGAGAGGAAAGGGGAAAGAGGAGAGAGGAGAGAGGGGGGAGAGGAGAGAGGAGGAAGAGGAGGAGTAGATGGTTGGTGCAAAAGGAGAATGTAGACAACAGCTCCCTTGATTTGAGGAGGAGATGGATGGAGGGGGGGGGGGCACAGAGGATGATGTGTGAAGCACTCCAACAGGTTGGTGGAGTTCATAGTTTGTGTTTTATCACTGGTGTACCATGATGGACCACAGGCGAAGGACCATGATGGACCACAGGCGAAGGACCATGATGGACCACATGAATAAAGTGGCAGGGGCCTGTATGGAGGATGCTGAGGCTCGGTGAATCCAATCCAATCAACTGACGTCAGACGATATTCACTTTTAAAACCAAACATCCTAATTAAATGATGTTCAATTCACGTGTTGCTGCAGCTGTCGCAAGAAATCACAAGTTGAATTCTTATTGAATTATTATTATAATCAAGACATATATAGGACGGATTTTCGCATTCACTATGAAGCACAACGTTACACTAATAATTGAATGTGAATTCTCTAACAATATTAACAATTTCTTTAATAAAAGACAATCAGCATTTCAAATGTTCTACATATCCAAACACGGGACTCATTTGCCAGTCTGAGGACAATAACAACGCTCTTAGACTATGTAGATCTTTTACCAGTATATAAATATGGTGTTTATTTTTAAGTAAGTCTATATATATACTGTATATATAATAGTGGAGTATATTTAAAGTGTCCGGCGTCTCCACTATAAACTGATTGATTGTAAAGTCCAGCCATCTCAAGGGCGAGAACTAGTGACCAGGTCGTGACCACACGAAGGATGTTTCTGTTTACTTATGGACCGACTGGGGGTTCCCATACGTAGCGTTTAACATCTAATAAAAAACCTTTCTGAACAGAGGCCTCTTCCTGTGTTTATTTACCAGAGACCCCCCCACCCCCCCCCCCCCCCCCTACGGACCTCCACCACAATGTCCAACCCCTCCTCTTCCGTCAGTTTTGCCTTTGAAAAGGACGGGAAGGAATTCTTGTTGGGGAGAAAAGTCTTTTAAAACAACAACTGTGTCTTTGCAGCGGAACACAGCCGTGGCGTCTCACGACTGCTGTGTTTTTTAAATGGGACAGAGGCTCTCTCTCTCTCCCCCTTTCTCTCTCTCTCTCTCTCTCTCTCTGTCTCTCTCCCTCTTTCTCTCTCTGTCTCTGTCTCGTCTCTCTCTGACTTTCCGTCTGACTCTCCGTCTGACTCTCTCTGCTCTCTCTTTGTAGAGGTCTCTTTCCCTGGTTATTTCCCTTTCTTTCTTTGAGCAGCAGGAGACAGAGAGAGAGAGACAGAGACAGAGACAGAGAAAGAGAGAGCGAGAGAGAGAGAGAGAGAGAGAGAGAGAGAGAGAGAGAGAGAGAGAGAGAGAGAGAGAGAGAGAGAGAGAGAGAGAGAGAGAGAGGAGAGAGAGAGAGAGAGAAAAAGAGAGAGAGAGAGAGAGAAAACACTTAATTTCTCAGAGGAGAGGAAAGTACCAACAGCATTCCACAGCACCAGTAACTGCACAGACGTCTGGTATGCAGCGGTTTCGGACGACATGTCACTGGTCATTTTCTGCAGATTTGCATCAGTTAGCATGACAGAGGCGGCACTCATGCGATGCACAAACACACACACAAACACACACACGCACGCACGCACGCACACACACACACACACACACACACACACACACACACACACACACACACACACACACACTCAAGACAACATACATATTCAAGAAGAAAGAGTAAGAGTTTAAAAAAAGTAGTTTCAAAAAAACATTTATAGTTTGTACAAAGCGATGTTAGGCTGCCCGTTTGTGTGTGTGTGTGTGTGTGTGTGTGTGTGTGTGTGTGTGTGTGTGTTGTGTGCGTGTGTGTGTGTGTGTGTGTGTGTGTGTGTGTGTGTGTGTGTGTGTGTGTGTGTGTGTGTGTGTGTGTGTGTGTTAATGACTGAATGTGATTAGAATTCAAATGGTTCGATCGAGGACTCATTAGCAGCTCCTGCTGAGATTGGAGGGTCGGGGACCTTAACACATACACACACACACACACACACACACACACACACGCGCACACACGCACACACACACACACAACACACACACCACACACACACACACACACACACACACAGGGTGCGGACCCCAGAGAGCGTCTGCATGATGTCGTTGTCTTAATGACCTCACCCGCTCTCCCACTGGGAGACAGAAGGCCTAAGATGTTTATATCTTAGACGTTTCTTAACCATTGGCTTAACCAGCCATTAAGGCCAGCAGCCATTACAATCACAATGGACTGTGTAACTGAACCTAGGAACCCCCTAACTCATTACATTATATTACATTTACATGTCATTGAGCAGGCGCTCTTGTCCAAGCGTCTGTCCAACACACACACACACACACACACACACACACACACACACACACACGCACACACACACACAAACACACACACACACACAAACACACGCTATAAACCAATGGACAGTACTTACGTCTAATTCACGGTAAGTCTTTTCAGATGAATACGCACTGTTAAATAAACAGTGGTGAATCAGTAAGTCATTACACAAAGTTACAAATATGTTCCATCAGGTGGCGGCTGTTTATTGTATCCGGTGGGGAATCAAACCCATAACCCTGGTTCAGTGGTCATGCCGTGCTCCCCCCCCCGGCCCCCCACCAGCACCACCGCAGAGCTAAACAGGCCCACATGTATCTATCCAGCTTGCATTTCCCTCCTCTCCTCGCTTTAGAGGGGCTGGTGGGATCCAGCAGAGCGTGAGACGTGAACATTTCCAGTAAGTTGCCATCATGTTGATGGTGCAGCAGGTCAACCCTGCCTGCTGGCTGGCAGGAGAAGTCGTGGAAATTGGTTCACGTTCTCTCCGTTTCCTCCAGCTAGGAAAGCATGGCTAGAGGTCAGGGCCGAACACAGCTGCAGCTGAAGCAGCAGAAGTGGTGGTCTGTGACACAGGATGGACTATTTCGAGGACTCCTGTAAAGGGGGGGGGGGCCAGGGGCCGGGGGCCGGGGGCCGGGGGGGCCAGGGCCGGGGGCCGGGGGGGGCAGGGCCGGGGGGGTCACGGTCCCATCTTGACAATTCTCCCCCCCACCAACCAAGCTTTCATCATTTAGAACCAAGATGACCGCTGAAGGTGAAGAAGACCCGTAAAAGGCTATTTCTGATTCTGATACGATCTGGTCTAGAGGGCTACTATGTGTTTGCCATTCCAAGTCAATCAAGTGCGGTCCCATTGTATTGGACCAGCCCTTAATCACAGACGGACAGTCTCAATTTGACTTCACAGGACTTGACCCCACCCACACACACACCCACACCCACACCCACACCCGCCACTTCCAGCCCTCTACAGGACGATAAACTTGAGAAGGAACATTGTGTCATTAATCAGCACTGCTCAGAAACAAGGAGAAACAAGGAGGAACGAAGGTTACGTAAGACTGAGTAATAGACGATTAGTAATACAATAAACGCTTATTAATAATAAATGAATAAAGGTCATCGTCACCTGGCACACACACAAAGTGTGTTTTAGATAGACAGGAGATAGGGGTTAGAGTTATGTGTTATGTGTCACTCACAAAAGGGAATATGGATTAGGGCCATTATGCAGAATTTGCTACAAATAGCAGACACTCAGATACAGGTCATTAAGGGCAGGTAGGGGTTAGACATTAAACACAGGGACAGGTCACTAAGGAGCAGGTAGGGGTTAGACATTAAACACAGGGACAGGTCATTAAGGGCAGGTAGGGGTTAGACATTAAACACAGGGACAGGTCACTAAGGAGCAGGTAGGGGTTAGACATTAAACACAGGGACAGGTCATTAAGGGCAGGTAGGGGTTAGACATTAAACACAGGGACAGGTCACTAAGGAGCAGGTAGGGGTTAGACATTAAACACAGGGACAGGTCACTAAGGAGCAGGTAGGGGTTAGACATTAAACACAGGGACAGGTCACTAAGGAGCAGGTAGGGGTTAGACATTAAACACAGGGACAGGTCACTAAGGAGCAGGTAGGGGTTAGACATTAAACACAGGGACAGGTCACTAAGGAGCAGGTAGGGGTTAGACATTAAACACAGGGACAGGTCACTAAGGAGCAGGTAGGGGTTAGACAGTGAATACAGAGACAGGTGGTTAAGAAACAGGTAGGGATTAGACAGTAAATACAGAGACAGGTGGTTAAGAAACAGGTAGGGGTTAGACAGTGAACACAGAGATGTGATTCAAGATACATATAAGAACATTATCTAAACTTTGGGGGGGTGGGGGGATGGGGGGGGGGGGGATTTGGACGCAATGCATGATGGGACATTCCCATAAAAAGTCCAGTGCTAGAGTGACGCACGGTGAGGAATGAGCAGTCCACTCATGACAAAGGAAGCTAGGTTATCGTCGGCCGGTGGCAACAACAGAGAAGCATAAACACAAAAGCACGGCCGTTACCACTGGGTGCCAATCCGGCCCACTTCCTGTCAGCAAGGCCGCTAACGTCACATAACAGCCAGTAGACAGGACACTTGGCACACATAGCACTGGGTGCCAAGCGCTCCCAGACACAGGTTACACATTGTTGTGATTGTAGTTTGTACCAAGTTTTTTTTTTCTAATACCTCACTATTGGTCGACTTGAGTGAGAAATGTTCTGTGAAGATGAATGCTTCTTTATCCCCAGCCCATAAAACCGTTTGAATTAAATCTATTTAAAAGTGGAGAAGAAGAAAAAGGACAAAGACAGATATTTATATGCCGTATTTATTATTCTGCCTTGTTTTGGCAATGTCAATGTTTGTTTTCATCGCCATTACATCTGTTACATTTAATTGGATCTTATTAGACACTTTTGCCAAAGCACTTTATATTTTGGCAACGCACACATATCTGTCCTCCTGCCAATGAAGCTCTTTGAATTCAAATGAGAGACAAAGAAAGAGAGAGAAACACAAAGTGAGAGAGAGAGAGAGAGAGAGAGAGAGAGAGAGAGAGAGAGAGAGAGAGAGAGAGAGAGAGAGAGAGAGAGAGAGAGAGACATACATAGAAGGCAATGTGTGTGTGTGTGTGTGTGTGTGTGTGTGTGTGTGTGTGTGTGTGTGTGTGTGTGTGTGTGTGTGTGTGTGTGTGTGTGTGTGTGTGTGTGTGTGTGTGTGTGTGTGTGTGTGTGTGTGTGTGTGTGTGTGTCTGTCTGTCTGTCTGTGTGTGTGTGTGTGTGTGTGCGTGCATGCGTGCGTGTGTGTGTTACTGGTGAGTGAGCAGATCTCCACTGTGGGAACAGAGAGAGAGACAGAGAGAGCAATCTGCCCCCCCCCCCTCTCTCGCCCCCCTGCTGTTATCCCCTTCTCTGTGTGCTAACGAATCAGGGAATCAGAGGGGACCCAGCAGGGCCTGTCCCAGCCCCACCACGGGGGGTCCGGGGGTGTCCATGGGTGGGCCTGATGTAGGTTGGGAGATTGGGGGGAGGTGATAGGGACAGCCAGGGTGTGGGGGGTGTGAGGGGGGCCAACAGGTCTGGTTAGGGATCCAGACTCCAGGGCTATCCAAAATTAACATTTTTACAAATGTATTTTTGCCTGCCAGAATGGAAAAACCTCCGGGGCCAAGCTGTTGTTGATAATACCTAACCCTCATTTGTTTTTAACGGCCAAAATGATCAAATATATCCGCCATTGGGGTTCATTTTGGCTCTATTTGATATTTCTCATGTATATAAAGCTGTTTAGATGTGTATCTTAAGTACAGGCACGTGGCATGAAAGTTGTTTATATTCACACACACACACACACACACACACACACACACACACACACACACACACACACACACACACACACACACACACACACTTGGGACAGCGCAATTACGGAACCAGTTGTCACCTGGGATGAATAAAGTCACGGGAATCTTTCTAAATGGGAGGTTGAGGTCCAGGTCTGGCAGGGCAGGGGGTCTGTGTGTGACCCAGTGGTGGTCCCGTACCATCAGCCGTGAACCTGCCATAAATGTCCTGCACGGCCATAAAAGAGAGAAACATTTGACCCTTAGAAGAGAAGAAGAGCAGGTGAGAGGAGGAGGAGGAGGAGGAGGAGGAGGAGGAGGAGGGAGGAGGAGGAGGAGCAGGTGAGGAGGAGAAAAAGTTGACAGTCAAAAATAAGAAACCTGTTTTGCAGGAGTTTAAATCGATTTATGGGAGGAGAAACCTTTGGATGAGGCGCACAGAACACAACCCCCCCCCCCCCCCGTGGAATCAAACCGCGGATCCTTTAATCTCTACACCAGGGGGGGGGGGGGGGGGGGGTAATAGCCAGCCAGAGGATGACGAAGGTGACGACGAAGGTAACAGTGTCTCTCATCAGAGGCTCTCGGGTCTCGTTTTGAATTCGCTCCATGACATCATTGGCGTGGCTACAAGGATATCCCCCCTGCTCCGCGCGCACAATGAGACCACTTCCTGTTTAGAGAAAGTTCCAGTTGGACCAATCACGAGCTCACCCTGTTTCGCTTGCGCAATTTCCCGCTGGCCAAGCCTGAGCGATGCTTCACCCGATGTTTGTCATGGTTGGTTCTAAAAAAGGCGGTTAATGGGATATATAAGTCTGTACATATCTGCAATCATGGTCAAAGCTCAAAGGGCTTCACACAAGCCCACCATGAACGATACCCCCCCCCCCCCCAAACCATAGGCCCTCTAAACATGACCCATGATCTATAACTAAATGAATTCTATAACTAAAGATTGTCATATTTGTCTATTTAATTAGCCTAACCTAAAGGTGATATCAAAATGTGTATGTGTGTGTGTGTGTGTGTGTGTGTGTGTGTGTGTGTGTGTGTGTGTGTGTGTGTGTGTGTGTGTGTGTGTGTGTGTGTGTGTGTGTGTGTGTGTGTGTGTGTGTGTGTGTGTGTGTGTCTGTGCGCTTGTGCATGTGTGCATGTGTGCATGTGTGGGGGAGAGAGAGAGAGAGAGAGAGAGAGAGAGAGAGAGAGAGAGAGAGAGAGAGAGAGGAGAGAGAGAGAGAGAGAGAGAGAGAGAGAGAGAGAGAGAGAGAGAGAGAGAGAGAGAGAGAGAGAGAGCGAGATGACTTCATAGCGACAAACCTGAAGAGCAAGTCAAATAAAGTATCCTTCCTCATAAGCCTATTGAAAATCTCAAATTACCAACGGCAGGAAAGCAAGCCGCATTCCTGCCAGGTGTCGGTGGGCTGACGGCCTGGTAAAAAAAACAACTCGCAATGCTGGCTATCAAATCCCCAGCATAATGAGCGGTTTAATGACATTATCTTCACGACACACAAAGCCCCCCCACCACCCCTCACCCCCCGGAGGGAAAAGCGTTTACCGTCAATTGCAGGCTTGATAGATACGACACGGGGTCACCGAGGGAGGGAGGAGGAGAGGGGAGGGTGGAGGAGGAGGAGAGGGAGCAGCCCACTTCGTGTCGAGTCCTGTCCCACGCCATTCCCACACTGCCGCTCTCTCCGTCACGTCACTAGGCGCTGGTCCACGGAGCGCCTCGCTGATAGTCTCCACTTCCAGGAGAGCTTGTTGTCGCGCAGGACTCGGATATTGACTGGCTCTCCACAGGTGCGTTACTCCTTTTGCTTCAGAAGACGAGGCTTACCTTTGCGCATTTTTGTGCAAAACAATAAGGCTTTTAGACCTAGTATGGGCACAGAAAGGAACATAAATTATGTTAATATATAGCAAGGAACATCAATTATGTTAATGTATAATATTCGTACAGAGGTTGTTTTAATAGGAATTGCATTGCAGTAGGCATGTATGAGTTATTGTAAATATTTTGGCATGTTTTAAAGTAAAGTAGCCTACTAAGGCTCAACTTAATATAACTAGTCAACCTAACTAAGTAACTGCGCTAAGGCATGGGTTTTAGCGTGTCAGTATTTGCAAAATCGTTTAAAACCCCCAAGCCTTATATTACAGGCCACTGAATTGTATGTAAAATGATGACGTAATTAAATTACCGTTAATACCTTCGCCAATTTCGCGAATTGCAATTCAACAATTCAAAAATAAGTAGCCTAAGAATATTAATTTTGTAGGAAGGTTATAACATAAGATCCATCCTTCCACTAATTTCCTATTAGGCCCACGGGATGTGTTTCATTCGACGCAAATGAACCTAGGTCCGAGCCCGAGTGTGATGTGTTATGATGATTGAATGGAGGTCGTGTATCCCATCCCCAACTCTGTCCATAACTCGCGTGCTCTCCATCCCTCCAGGACGGCCCTCCACCCCCTCTTGTGGAGCTCCGTGGAAACGAAGAATTGCCAAATAACGCGGAGCTGTTAAAACAGTTCTCCTGAGGACTAAAAACAACCCGCCGTGAAACAGCGACAACAACAACAACAACCTGCCACCACCATCGTTAATCTACGGAAAAAACATCCCCCCTGCCCCCCCCCCCCCTTTCGCTAGTTAACGCCGTTTAGTTAACGCCTGTTCCAAACTCCAAGGAGGTCAGAGATGATTCACTACAGAAGGACTTTATGACCCCCCTCTCTCTCTCTCTCTCTCTCTCTGACGACGACAGTGGACGTAACAACAAAAAAAGGACATTTAAATCCAGTTGAAAACCAAAATCGAATTCTTCCCTCAAAATAAACCCCTTTCAATGGTGGCTACCGAGTCATCCCACGCTGCGTATGCCGCGGCGGCCCCCACCCCGTCCCAGTACGCCCCCTCGTCCGGATACCTGCTCAGGATGTTCCGCGACTACCACAGCAACTCGGTCATCACGGAGCACTACAACTACACAGGCAAGCTGAAGGATCGCGACAGCGAGGGCATGAAGGCAGAGGACATCGTCTTCCTGCTGGTGTGCCTGATCATCGTCGTGGAGAACGCCGTGGTGCTGCTCGCCATATGGAAGAACAAGAAGTTCCACGTGCCCATGTACTACCTCCTGGGCAACCTGACACTGTCCGACCTGCTGGCAGGCCTCACCTACATGGTGAACATCTTCACGTCGGGCCCCAATACGCTGAGCATGACGCCTGTCATGTGGTTCCTGAGGGAGGGCGGCGTCTTCATCATGCTGGCGGCGTCCGTCATCAGCCTGCTGGCCATCGCCATCGAGCGCCACGTCACCATGGTGAGGATGAAGCCGTACCAGGGCGCCAAGCAGGGCCGCATGTTCGCGCTCATCGCCGCCAGCTGGGTGCTCTCCGTGTTCCTGGGGGTTCTGCCCATCCTGGGCTGGAACTGCATCGGCCGCCTGGCCCAGTGCTCCACGGTGCTGCCGCTGTACGCCAAGAGCTACATCCTGTTCTGCGTCACCGTGTTCTCGGGCATCCTCATGTCCATCGTGGTGCTGTACGTGCGCATCTTCCACATCGTCAAGTCCAACACCCAGCGGCTGGGTCCGGGGCAGCAGCGCAAGGGCCTGGCCCGCAAGTCCCAGAAGTACCTGGCCCTGCTGAAGACGGTCACCATCGTGCTGGGCGTCTTCATCGCCTG
Source organism: Muraenolepis orangiensis (assembly GCA_027704905.1). Taxonomy (NCBI): domain Eukaryota; kingdom Metazoa; phylum Chordata; class Actinopteri; order Gadiformes; family Muraenolepididae; genus Muraenolepis; species Muraenolepis orangiensis. The sequence continues at coordinate 18,824,055 of CM051012.1, read as the reverse complement.
CTGGCTGCCCCTCTTCATCTTCCTGCTGCTGGACTTCTTCTGCAAGGCCAAGGAGTGCAAGGTGCTGTTGAAGGCGGAATATTTTCTGGGCACCGCCATCTTCAACTCCCTGCTGAACCCCATCATCTACACGCTGACCAGCAAGGACATGCGCCGGGCCATCCTGCGCCTGCTGTGCCGCCAATGCCTGCTCACCAAGGACGGCCAGATAAAGAAGATCGGCATGTCCTTCCTGGATTGCAGCACCAGCAGGGCGGACGGAGCGTCCCACCGGCTGGAGGGTCTGGAGACCACCGTCTCCTCGGGGAACTTCTCCCCCTCGGCCATCAAGGCCATCTACCCCAGGATGTCCAAGACATGATCCGGCCTTCCCCCCGGTTCCCGTCTCAGAGAAGGGATCTGTCCTATGGATTCGATGGCAGGAGCCTCCCTGGGTCGGGGGCAGGTTCCTACCAAATATACCCAGTACTGTAGCTGAGCTAAACCGCATGGAAAGGACCCATTGGTTGTTGTGGGTGGTTGACATCGTCCCTAATCCTTGGCATTAACTCTAGAGACCCGGTCCGGCTCTAACAAAACCCCAAGAGGGAGCTGGTGTCGGATATTTCCGGGTCACCGGTAGCAGAGACATTATACTGCATGAAAAAGTAATACTGTGATACGTCTGAATCTTAGATCTTTGCACACTGATCCAGAAGCTACAGAGGAGGGGGGGGGGGGGGGAGGGGCAGCAATCCTGGTGTTCTGCACACGTGCAGACCAGGCGGTTTTCAGCTTGATTCTGATGGAATGCGTGCTGAGCGGGCCGTAACGCCATGCTCTTATCTCTCCCCCCCCCCTGCTGCTGCACATAATGACATGTTGTCAGAAACACGGGGCATTCACGCCCAAAACCATCTGAACTCTGGTCCCCCGGAACAGAAGATCACAGGCTGGTGGCTTTGCAGGGTGGGGTGGGCAGAGGGGGGAGGGGGGGGGGGGGGGGGGGGGGGGGGGGGGGAAGGGGGGATGCTCAGAAAAATGCCACTTGGATCTGGTTTCGACTCTGAGGTCTGCTCAACATATGTAGCGTTAGGCGGAGACAGAGAGTATTAAAACCGGAGCATTAAAAGTAACGATGAGGTGATTATATATAATCATGGGTTACAAGACACGCACACAAGAGGCAGCCTGTGAGTAGGATAATATGTGCTTCATTAATCCCAGACTGGGAATTGGTGACATCAAGATACAAAGGGTTTAAAAGAGAGACAATGGAGGGAGGAGTGCATGGTGAGGCAAGTTTTTGTACATTCTAGAAGGTCCACAACCACAGTTTGGGGGTAAAGCAAGGTGCCTCCATCTAGGCCAGACTAGAGGAGGAGAGTATAATGCAGATTGTCCTAAAAGGCGCACATATTAGGTTAAGTCACGCTGGGCGGCGAGGGTCGACAATTGTCAGTTGATATACTCAATAATACAAAACAGTGGATTTACATTTACTGCAAACAACACAGACTTGTGTACCTTACCTACCACCGTGGGTTTGTGGAATATGCTGACAGAGGGCCACAATCAACCGACTACAGGAGAACCTCTGGCTCTTGCGTAATGAAGTGATATTGTATCGATGCATGTATTGTTGGTCCAGGTGAACTGGTCATGAACTGGTCTGACACGATAGCAATGAGATGGTTTTTAAAAACAGATCCCACAGCAGTGTGTAGGTAGAACCAGAGCCCACGATGATGACACCCGTGCAGGAAATACCCCCCCCCCCCCCCCCCCCTCCCTATCGTGTTGTCTCAATGTACATACATGTAATTACATTTAAGAAGTATATTTGTTTGAGGGTTGACCTTATGCTATTATGTAAATATAGTGTCTATCGAGGGACACATTTGTATAATCCGAATATTTTTTTAAAGTTATTATGCCTTTTTACATTCACTATCAATAAATGTATTTTCTAAACAACCCGACCCTTACATGTGTGGATTGAATGGTTTATTATTTGACTTTACTATGTATTCAATGTTCAAAGGCCAAACAGGCGATTATTTTGTGTTGTTTATTTATATTTATTTATATATTCAGCTTTCAATATAAAATCAAAACCTACAAAGCAGTCCAGCAGACGGGGGAGAGTAAGTGTGTGTGTGTGTGTGTGTGATTTAAATATAAGAAAAAGGCGTTTAATTTTAATTACAAAATTTAACTTGATTCATTAGTAATTAATTATACGTAACCTGGCATTAGTGTTAATTCCAGGGTCTTTAAACCTACAGAATTCTCAGAACAGATCAAGTAAAGGTTATTAAATGCTGCTGCAAACTGTTAAAGGTTACTCTATGGTGAATATTGTATTATATTTGTTTTATTTGTTTTAAGCTGTTAAATGAATTATAGGATTCTAAATAATGTTTTAAACAAAAGGTTTAAAGTTGTAGTACAATTATAAAAGGAGATGTGTATTTGGCAACACATAATCACTTAACAATTATTTATGTACTACTTAAAATGATTAATCATGTCAATCATAAAGTAGTTAAAATACAGTACTTTGTGGGCCAATGTGATAAATTAAGACAAATAAAATGAGAAAGCAATTGCAAGAGGGTTGAAATACAGCTCTCATATTCAAAGCCATGGTACATGACAAAGAAGTCATTCCTCGTATTAACACAAGACGGATTGATTTAGTTATGGAAATTAAAGAAATGCAATTTTATTCTATATATATATATAATCTGTCTATATATTATAATATAATTCTTTATTCCAGATAATAGTCACCTTTTATGGTAGTTTACGCCGGATCGTAAAATACAGCATTCAACACGTCTCATGAGAATTGTTTGCTATCCAAATTACAACCACAAAGTTCCGGTAACGGTAGGTTATGGTAGGTGCCACGCTCTGCCACCCGCCGAGCATCACCCCCAACCGTACCTAAAACTCATGAGTCAACATGAAAACCGCCAGCATGCGAGCCCTTCGCCCACTCTCATAACCACATGAGCCATGCAGAGGCGGTACAATTTACGGTTCCCATGGTTGTAAAATGCCACGCGTCTAGAGATGAGTAGACTTGTGGCATTTATAGCCAGGCAGGTGCGTCGCTTTAAAATAAACTAGTCTACCACCTTGTATTGCCATTGGCCACAAAGTGGCTATATAAAGACAAACTGAATAAAATAAGTGTCAAATATCCATTGTGTGGAATTAAGGCGTCTATTGAAATGGTTCCAGCATGCGTTATGTAAATCACGACCGCACACCTTGTGCCGTGAGCACATCACTCACGGCCTCACAGCCATAAAATTAACTCACAGATCTGCCTCATGAAAGCCAAGCCATCAGGAATAGAAAAACACTTTATTGCAAAAACATTTACAAAAGAACACGACAAAATAAGATAAACACAAAAATAACAAATACAAACTAAATCTACAAAACAACCACAGTGGAGACATCTGCTGTTTCACAGCAGTTTCATCATCATCATCGTCGTCGTCGTGGTGATCATCATGATCTCTTTGACCGCTACCACTCCGTGCTGACGTAGCCCCACAGCTGGTCGCTGATGTCACACCGCGACCGCACCGCGGTATCGATGTGGATGGGGGTGGCTAGCTCCGTGCCATAGTGCACTGCGAAAAAAAACAACAACAACAACAAATAAACATACATTACGACAACAGTATGGATATTACTGGCAGTGACGATGGGGAAGTGCGTGAAACGACCGTGGCGGCTACCTCCTTTCAAAATGGGCGGGGCGGTGTCGTGCTCCCACTTGATCCGGGTCACTTTGTGGTACAGCTGAGCCATGTATCTGGAGGGGACGGGACACACACACACACACACACACACACACACACACACACACACACACACACACACACACACACACACACACACACACACACACACACACACACACACACACACACACACACACACACACACACACACACACACACACACACACACACACACACACACACACACACACACACACACACACACACTTCAGTGACCCTCACAGCGGCTTAAGTGTTTAAGAGTCAGTTGGATAGCAAAAAAAACACGGTCAAATCAAATCATGGAACAGGACAAGAAACCAAAGTCATCCAGTGAGTGGTTTTCTGCAAGCCGAGGTTCTTAACACAACATAACAGCGCTGGAGAGAACACTGGCAAGGCACGTGTGATACATAGGCGTCCATGGTAGAGGGGTAGTGTGCATATCCTTAAATACAAATAAATAGTAAATGCATACAGAGTCTATAACCATTACTAAGAGACATACAAATGCAGAGGTGATGGAGTAATGCCACCCCTCTAGGTCTCTGAATAAAAGCTACCAATAAAGAGAGGGAGTCTACTACCAATGATTATCAATACAGCTGGTATGACGGTGACAGATCATGAAGAGATTTGTAGATACTTTTGAAACTGTGGAATAGAAAACGTTAAATATGCTGACAGAGGACCACAATCAACCGACTACAGGAGAACCTCTGGCTCTTGCGTAATGAAGTGATATTGTATCGATGCATGTATTGTTGGTCCAGGTGAACTGGTCATGAACTGGTCTGACACGATAGCAATGAGATGGTTTTTAAAAACAGATCCCACAGCAGTGTGTAGGTAGAACCAGAGCCCGCGATGATGACACCCGTGCAGGAAATACCCCCCCCCCCCCCTCCCTATCGTGTTGTCTCAATGTACATACATGTAATTACTTTTAAGAAGTATATTTGTTTGAGGGTTGACCTTATGCTATTATGTAAATATAGTGTCTATCGAGGGACACATTTGTATAATCCGAATTTCTTTGAATGGTTTATTATTTGACTTTACTATGTATTCAATGTTCAAAGGCCAAACAGGCGATTATTTTGTGTTGTTTATTTATATATTCAGCTTTCAATATAAAATCAAAACCTACAAAGCAGTCCAGCAGACTGGGGAGATTAAGCGTGTGCGTGTGTGTGTTTTAAATATAAGAATTAACAAACAAAAAAAAGGCGTTTAATTTGAATAAAATTGTTTTACTTGATTCAATAGTAATTAATTATACGTAACCTGGCATTGGTGTTAATGGTATGATGGTGATAGATCAATAAGAGATTTGTAGCTACTTTTGAAACTGCGTTGGCAATGTAAGTGTTTATTTCCCGCGCCAATAAAGCTATTTTGAATGGACAGAGAACACACCCCCCCACCACCACCACACCACCATAAGGAACCTACATGGCGGAGGGGATGACCTCCGTGGTGTCTTCGTCCACTTCCTGCTGCAGCTCCTGCAGCTCTTGTTCACCGTTTCTCAAGCTCTCTAGCTCCCTCTGCAGGAACCTGAGGGGACCGGTTAAGGAGCGCAAAACAGACTGACACAAAGCCAACCAACAAAACAGCCATTGTTAAAAACCAGGGGTGTGCTTCGTGCAGATCACGGTTTCATACAGGGCCATACATACTTCTCTGCAGTGGTTAATTGTGTGTGTATTTAGAACGTATTAAGAGGCTGGTGTGAGCAGGTGAGGCCAACAGAAGCTCTGAGGTGAAGCAGCAGAAAAATGGGACACACCTGGAATATAACTCAAATATATATTTTTCCCAACTAGTTTGTTTTAAGTGAACACCCCTTCCTCTCCGTGCGCACGCACGCACGCACACACACACACACACACAGTATGAAAGGATACTGTAACTCGGACTCTGAGATCTGGTTCTTGGCCGTGCACTTCCTCAACTGCTCCTCCAGGAGTTGCAGCTCCTGCTCTGTCTGCTTCTTCTGCTCCTCCATGTTCAGCAGCTTCTGGGACACCTCCTCTTCACTCTGGCCCACATCTGGGGAGCAGAGGCAGGCTTAGACACCGCAAGTCACTTTGGATCAAAAAAAAACGTCTGCTAAATGGTAAAGCTAATTATAGTATGTATGTATCTTGCATGCTTGCAGATTTTTTATTATTCTTTTTTGTGATTCATTACAATGTAATAAGTAGATGCTTATCCAAAACAACTTTGTGAATTCGATATGATGAAGAGGCAGATAGGGGGCATCTTGCTCTGCGGATATTGGGGTTCAAACCCATAACATTGTCTGGTAATCAAAACCCCCTTGAGCAGACCCCTACACTGCTCCCCGGGGAGCTGTATATAAAATAGCTGCCCACTGCTCCTAATACTAGGATGAGTTCAATGCAGAGAAACACATTTCACTGTGTGTGTGTGTGTGTGTGTGTGTGTGTGTGTGTGTGTGTGTGTGTGTGTGTGTGTGTGTGTGTGTGTGTGTGTGTGTGTGTGTGTGTGTCCAATAAAGACGATTCAACCCCCCCCCCCCCCCCCCCATCCATATATTATATTATTTGTAGTTTGAATGTAATAATTAAAACACCTGCCCTGTAATAGTGGGGTGGTGGGGGGGGAGATACATCTTACTTAACCAACTCATCCTTAAAAAAAAAAAAAAGGTACCCAGAGAACATACAATAACACAGCGGTGTGAAGTCAGCCCTGAAGTCAAACCGCTGCTGCAGGGAGAACCAGAGGCCGCCTGCCTGCCTACCTCTGAGGATCTGCGACACTACGGCCTTGGTTTCCTGGTCTCGGTCCAAGAAGTCTCGGTGCTCGTCCCGGATCAGCACCAGCTGGTTCTCCGCCTTGCTGCTGTCGATCAGGTTCACCAGCGCCTCGGCCGTCTCCTCGTAGTCCCTGAAGCTATGCGCTTGAGCCATGGTGTCGACACACGGATATCTATCTACAAAACGGAGATATAGACAACGGAGATTGTAGTTTATATATATATATATAAACAATCTCCACAACACGGGACCAATACGTTACGTGGAACATGAATCCGGTCGCGTCCATCCACACACACACACACACACACACGGACGGACGACAGCTAGGCGGCTAACGCGATAGCGTCGTATTTATCTGACGTGCCCATACGAAGCTTTCGTTGGTCTTTGGTAAACCGTAGAGATGTCAACAGTTGTGCTAAATGGACAATGTCGAACTTGTATCATATCAGTACACTCATCAGTACTTCATCATACATACCTACTGCACATCGGTTTACACCACTAGAAGATTCGAAGTAACTACGTCAGCGCGCCATAATAGTCACTTCCGGTTCCCGTTTCCTACAAAATAAAAGCGTTTAATAATAATAATAATTCACTGCATTTATATAGCGCTTTGCAAGACACCCAAAGCGCTCACAAAACCCATTATAAAAACCCCTTTCATATATTCTACAAACATGCTTTGTATATAGATTGACCCGTTTGTGACAAACACGTAACCAATATTAGATGAACATATTTACTTACCCAATCAACGTACCGTTTTTACTGCATTTTCCATCCAAAGCAATACATTCTGTAGGCCTACTTAAAAAGAGACAGTCGGTCGCCATAAACTTCTTAATGTAATGAAAAAAAAAAAACTGTACTATATAGAAGTTGAATTTATTCACATCATTTAGATTTGTATTGTATACAATACAAGCCCCCCCCCCTCCTTGCTGACATGCATGAACACAATCACAATCATTTCCTTACTTTCAATTGACTGATTCCAGTCGATTGAAAGTTTATGGTTGTGTTTTAGTTATGCTACGCATGCCATTTATTAAATTCCATGGTTGTTTTTCTGCTCAGACATATTAGGAGGTCATGTCCTGGTCAGAACTGACCCGTGGGAACCAGCTGGCCCACTTTGATCTAAATCACCACAGCAGAAAACAGGAATTTCACAAAACTGATCCCAGTTACGAAAAATACTTCCGTGAAATCTCAGAAATAACCTGGCCTACATTAACGGTTGAAGGCAGCTATGCTTAAATTAAAACACGCAAGAGGTTTTGTACATGGTTATTACATCAATATTTATTGTTGTATATACACAAGTATCTTGTAAGATAAAAAAAATTATATTTTCAAAATACCCAGACAGCTTTGTCGACAATTTCACCATTAAAAGAATGATAATTGCTGTTGATAATTTCCTCAAAAAAAAATTCAAAGCCTAGATGAAATGGCCTTCAAACTAAAATCAACTCAAAATACTACGCACCTAGCTCTCAAACAATCTCAGAATATATGAATACAAATCTTTAGACAAATCTTTAGGCAAAATCCCCCACACAGATGTTACACTTCACAGACACGAGTATCAAATATACATAACTGTACGCTAGCGAAGGACAACCCATCACTCCTTCTTCTTCGTCGTCGTCGTCGTCGTCTTCTTCTGCCCCCTCCTCCTCTCCTGGGACCTCTGTGCCTGCTGGAACACCTGTCTGCCGTGGATTCTCTTGGGGTTGAGCCCGTAGGCCTTCAGTCTCTGTCCGCTGAACATCTGGCTGCCCATCTTCACCCTGAGGGGCCCCACCGCGGACCCCCGCTTTCCCAGGCGCCTGTGCTGCTTGAACGGCCTCCTCAGCGTCTTCACCCCCTTCCTCTGGTCCTCCGGCTCGGCTTCGCCGCCGGCGACCACCACCACCGCCACTCGAGGTTCGCCCTCCTCCTTCTCCTCCGGCTCCTCCACTTTGGTTTTCTTGTTCTTGGGTACGAGGAGCTCTCCGTCCTCCTCCCCCCCCTCGGCCTTCTCCTTGGCCCCTGGTTCTCCCAGGGCCCCAGTGGCGTCCTCGTCACCTCCGGCCTCGTTGGAGTCGCCTGCCTTCTTCTCTGCGGCCTTCGAGCGGTCCCTTCTCTTCCGGCCCTTGGAGTCCTGGCCGTCCCTGGAAGATCAGGACAGGACGAGGTCAGGAGATTACGTTAATACAGCGCTTCTCATGGCAACCCCATATATACACACCATCATGACATCATAACCATGTCAGGGGATTACTTTATTTGGATTTTTTTGTTGCTTAAAGCACTGTATTAAAAAGGCACCCAATATATATATATATTCGATCAAGAGACATTTACACCCCGTTTGTACAATCAATCTTGACATTTTACCCGCTATGATGTTAGGACCCCCCTACAAGACATTAAGGTCTTGTGGGGGGGGTCCTATAAACACACACCATTAGACATTACGCCATGCCGGTACATCACATTCATACAGCGCCTTTAAAGATACGGATTTAAAAAACCCATATGATCAGGAACTCTTAAAGAGTTCTGACTGTCTTTATAAGGGCCACGCGGGTGGTCCAATACATACTCGGTAAACAGGGAGGACAGGATCTCCTGCTTCCTCTTGGTGTTCTGGGCCTTGATCCGGTAGTTCTGCAGGTCGCACTTCTCCTCGTGGTCAGACCTGAGGGAGGAGGAGGAGGAGGAGAGGGACACCAGCAACATGTGGGTCACGAGACGTCTACTAGAGAGCGCTGGACACGGGTCAGCACATACATACATACATACATATCTCTAAAACCAAAGCTCTTAAAACCTATACAAACTAGTGTTTTTAAACTGCTCCTCTTGAAGGCTTTCATGACTTACTGTATCCATAATTGCAACAGTACATAATGGTTTTTGTTATGTGTATACATAAAAATTTTTTTTACTCGTTTTACATTAACCATTCTTTTTAGTGCTCTTATTTCTCATTAAGATAACTCTGATCCGCTTGGTGGCTGAACTGTGGTTTGGCTAAACCACTTCTTCAGATGTTTTGGGTGTCCCTCAAGCACCTTGTGAGCCCTTCAGAGAGACGAGCAGCCCGTACCTGAACATGCAGGTCTTCTTCAGGGAACACCACCGGTTCAGATCCTTCTCTTCTGCCTTGAGGATCTGAAGGACCCAAAGAAACACACACATTCATCCTTCTCCGTCAATTGGGGTCTACACACGGCTCCTATTACACCGCCAGGTGCGCTCGTCATTTCTAAATCTAGATTTTTTTTTTAATAGCTTTTAATGGCTAAAATCAACGTCATATGTATGTTATCTGCCATATGTAGAGTTTATACTTTTCACTTCTGGTTAGATGCTAAATTGCATTTTGTTCTCTACTTTTCACTGTGCTCAATGACAATAGTTGAATCTAATAGGTGGTAAAATAAGTGTATATTAGAAGAAAGCAGAGTCATGAAAATCAAAATGTATCCGTAAGGCAGCTTATTGGTTGGCCTGGGTGATATGAAAATAATATTCCTACTATACAGTAGGGTCCTTTCATTGGTTTAGACATTTAGAAGGAACAGCACTACTTAGTCAGAATTTCTTGGTAAAGACAAAAAAAAAAAAAGAGATTTGTTTTACACCCAATATAAAGAAGGCTTTTTA
>CM051012.1:18728812-18808812 GCA_027704905.1 Muraenolepis orangiensis | reverse complement strand
AGGCTGAGGCGATGCCGTGGATCTCGTCGAGGTCACGACAGACAGGACGTACATGTTGCTTCCTCTCCTTCACGTCCTCCCGCTTGAGCTTCCTGCGGTCGTCCTTGGTGCGGACGGAGGTGGCGATGTTGCGCGGGTAGGTCTTGATCTCCAGCGCATTGGGCTCCTCGAAGCGGAAGTTGTAGCTCCTCTCGAAGTCCTCCTGCCGCTGCAGGAACGACTGGCCCTCCTCCTCAGAGTCCTCAGAGTCCTCCTCCTTGACCACATCCTCGTAGCTCGGGATCCTGCGTTCAACACAGTGGTGAGCATGCTAGCATTTCAACACAGTTTAAAGCTAGCGGTTCAATAAAGTCTAATCTTTTTTTGTTTCTCTGCAGTTAACCCTTCATATCATTAGGAGCAGTGGGCAGCTTTTGTATATACAGCGCCCAGGGAGCAGTGTACAGGTTTGGTGCCTTGCTCAAGGGCACCCTGGCAGTGGCCAGGTGTTTCGGGGACTTGAACCGGGGACTTGAACCGGCGACCTTCCGGTTCCCAAGCCACGTCCCAACAGACTGAGCTACTGCCCAAGTTAGCAGTTCCACACAGTTAGCAGTTCAACACTCAAATATTATATACAAATATTTCAATTAGACATAAATTTTGAACGTATACCAAACAACATCTCATTGGAAACACTGGGCTCAAAAAGGCGTGAATGTCTATTGCTATTATGTGCGTAAAGCAATGCACGGCCAAGGGAGGAAGTAGCTCTCACGCACTTGTCGTCATCCTCGTCCAGGTAGCGCTTGTTGAGCACAAAGTCCTTGAGGAAGCGCTCCTTCTCGTCCAGCTGGGGGTCGTTCCAGTAGTCCCTCAGGTACTTCTGTCTCAACACAGTACTGCAGTATTTAGTCCCTCGGGTACTTCTGTCTCAACACAGTACTGTAGTATTTAGTCCCTCAGGTACTTCTGTCTCAACACAGTACTGCAGTATTTAGTCCCTCAGGTACTTCTGTCTCAACACAGTACTGCAGTATTTAGTCCCTCAGGTACTTCTGTCTCAACACAGTACTGCAGTATTTAGTCCCTCAGGTACTTCTGTCTCAACACAGTACTGCAGTATTTAGTCCCTCAGGTACTTCTGTCTCAACACAGTACTGTAGTATTTAGTCCCTCAGGTACTTCTGTCTCAACACAGTACTGTAGTATTTAGTCCCTCAGGTACTTCTGTCTCAACACAGTACTGCAGTATTTAGTCCCTCAGGTACTTCTGTCTCAACACAGTACTGCAGTATTTAGTCCCTCAGGTACTTCTGTCTCAACACAGTACTGCAGTATTTAGTCCCTCAGGTACTTCTGTCTCAACACAGTACTGCAGTATTTAGTCCCTCAGGTACTTCTGTCTCAACACAGTACTGCAGTATTTAGTCCCTCAGGTACTTCTGTCTCAACACAGTACTGCAGTATTTAGTCCCTCAGGTACTTCTGTCTCAACACAGTACTGCAGTATTTAGTCCCTCAGGTCTTCTAACATCTATATTTACTTACTTAACATTTTTACATTTATTTCCAACACACACGCGCGCGTGTGTGTGTGTGTGTGTGTGTGTGTGTGTGTGTGTGTGTGTGTGTGTGTGTGTGTGTGTGTGTGGTGTGTGTGTGTGTGTGTGTGTGTGTGTGTGTGTGTGTGTGTGTGTGTGTGTGTGTGTGTGTGTGTGTTCACCCCCTCACCATGTCCTCCAGATCCTCTGCTCCCTCCATATCCGTCTGACCCTTCAGCCACTCCACATAGTCCTCTTCATCCTTATCCTGGTGAACACATGAATGTTATGACACCATGAATACATCCTTATCCTGGTGAACACATGAACGTTATGACACCATGAATAACTTCCTTATCCTGGTGAACACATGAACGTTATGACACCATGAATAACTTCCTTATCCTGGTGAACACATGAACGTTATGACACCATGAATAACTTCCTTATCCTGGTGAACACATGAACGTCATGACACCATGAATAACTTCCTTATCCTGGTGAACACACCCAAGCATTGTCTTTTTTGCAATAAGAACATGGTTCAAGATGAACACATTAATGTCATAACATCATTATCTATATGAACGCATGCCAGTTATGATGCATTAAGAACACTCCTTATCTAAGATGACCACATGAAGGTTATAACATGGATACGACACCTTGAACACTAGTTAACTAGTCTCTATGAATTTGTGCAGGTTAAGACACCATAAGAACATTCCTTGATCAACATATGATGGAGATTGGAGTCTCAAACCTATCATGTGACATTTCTCCTACTGACCTTCTCGTCCTGCGTGCGGACCCTCCTGGTCAGTAGCCCAACCCTCTGCTGCTCCTCCGCGGGGGCCGTGGCGCCTCCTCCATCCTCATCCTTCTCCTCCTCCTCATCGCTGTCCTGGATAAACTTCCGGAAGCTGGGGAAGGCACGTGATTGGTTAATCTTCCTCGGGTACAGTGACAGTTCAGATTAGGTATAATAATAATAATTAGGTATAATTAATAGTTAATTACGCCATGAGTGAGTGGTGAGTTTAATATCCATGATGATATTCAACAAACTCGGAAATTATCCAAACACTGTTCTACATTCACTTTTTAAGTCGATGAAACGAAAATTCCACTAAATGCTAACGATAGTGTTAAAATAATGGTCGAAAGATTACATAACTGCCCAACTTTTAGTGACAAGACACAAAGCGTTTTCCCCTCGAAGTATATATACATTTTTTTTTTATTTAAGCTACAGCGTGAAATGGTTGCGCAATCACAATGTTTGTTAAATTGCCGTCACAATGAACACCATTTTGCATTTACTAGGCTACTCTCGTTTTATGTACTGTACTCGTCACCGGAATAACCGGATAACCTTCGGATAACACTGTCGTAGTTATTCGGATATCGAAAATGGTTCCTTCCTCTTACCTCTCCCTGAGTTCCTTCTGCTCCTGGATGTAACTAGGAGACGCTGCTCTCTACAAACAAACAAAACAAACAAACACACATTCATGAGAATTCGGTCCAAAATAGTTCAAAATTCGACCCTTCTACCATCAAATCCAGATGCATGTTAAGGAGCAGGTAACCCTTTAGGAGGCATCTCACCCAACCTGCCACCAGTCACTATCCCTCCCCCCCCACACACACACACACACACACATAACAAACCTCTCTTCTCCTGGCAGCTTCTTCCTCATCGTCCTCGCTGTTGTCGTCGTCCTCGTATTTACTGAGATGGAAAGAGAGGTACAGAGAGGTTAGGAGAGTGTAGGGGTACAGAGATATTCAAGATTCAAATGTTTCATTTGCCATATGCATCCAAGTACAACGGAATGGTTTCTCCCCATTCCCCCCCGCAGTATGAATGTCCTACAATTTAACACTATATACTATGTACTATACAACACTATACTATAACAATACTGTACACAATAAAAATAACAATACAAATAAGTGACTGATGGATGATATATACATGTGTTGAATTGTGCAAAAAGCATTTTAAAAGCATTTTAAAGTGCCAGTAGTGCAGCAGCATCATGAATACAGTGCAGAACAGTGCAGAGGTTAGGAGAGTGCGGAGGTTAGGAGAGGTTAATGTAGGAGACGTTGGCAAGTCTTGTGGCTCACTCACCCTCCCTTCTCCAGGATGACTTTACGCTCATAGTCTTTCAAATACATGGGCTTGACGGCTTTTTCGGAGGTGGACGGCTTCTCCTCATTGGAACTTTCATCTGCAAATTAAAAATATTTGTATCACGTGTCGACGAAGGCACCTATGTTCCTAAAGCACCCGGCTCTAAACACAACGGCCCTTAATATTGTTTTACACAGGCAGGAAATACGTAATTTTTGGACAGGACAATAACTACATACAAGACGATACAATAACAAATATACCGAACAAATACAGACATTTTACAGTAGAGTTTGTGGGTGACTTTACCTTCGTCAGAGTAGAACTTGGTATCCTTCTCATAGATTTTGGGGTCTTTCTTTTTAAGCAACGACAGCGTTCTGTAGAAGTCCCGGTCTAGTTTAGGGTTCAGTTCCTGAGGATTAGATTAGATTATAATTGATTGTTATTGGACAGCACAAGTACAGTACTGTACTTTAATACTGTAAATTGTGCAATTCATCTATCAATACATTTAGATTTCATTTAGAGTTATTTTAGTTATATTTTGTTTATACTAGTTTTGTTTAGTTTGTTGTTATTTAGTTTTTAGCTTAGGTATTAGTATATTTGTGTGTGCATTTATTCCCCCTGTGTCAACTGTTGCACCTTAATTTCCCTCGGGATAAATAAAGTAATCTGAATCTGAATACAGCGGAAAGAAGTTGGCATCTAACCAGAGTGCCAATGTAACCGTAAAGTGCATAGTAATATACAATGTGTACAGTGGTAAAATAGGATGTCAAAACAGTACTAGATATAAAAACAGTCTACTAAAACTTGGTGTGTATACAGTATATTTAGTAGGTATGAGATATGTGAAGATGAAGGTATATATACACACAGGTAAGAATACAAGTATAAACAACGATAAAACCACGGACAACGCATTTGAACACAGTGTGAACACAACATGAGATTAGATGGGATTAACACTTCATTAATCCCAAAGCGATTATTGAAGAAGAGAAGTGTACAATTAGTATGAATATTAATTGGAATAACTCCAACTATACTTTACTATGGTAAAAACCAAAACAATATTTATACGTACATGCATTTAATAGACCATAGTTGTCCTGTTTATAGTAGTGGTTGTAGTAGTAGTAGTAGTAGTAGTAGTAGTAGTAGGAATACTCACTACTTCACAGTCATCAGAGCTGGAGTCTGAAGAATCGCTGTCCCCGACGTCACCATAACGGTCTTTCACTATGAAACACAATCAATTAAACGTTAAAATGGGACTTACTTCACAGCCTCCATGGTACATTAGCATCACTCACATCTCCATGCATGGCTCCACTTTAGCTCACTGGCTAGCCCATAAACTACTACTTACGCTTTTGTAATTCCTCTTTTTGTCGGTATTTGTCGTAGTTCTGGGCAAACTTGGAGTTAATCTTAAACTCCGATTGGCCGGCCATGGTTATGATTATGATTTTTATTCAAATGGAGGACTCTGTTATATAAAAACACTTTAGTGGAAATAAGAAAACATGCTGTTGAGCTGCAGCTACACACAAACGTGTGGAAGTCTGTACCACGTGTCTTCCGCCGGGAGGGTAAAGGTCCCAGGGTGTGCTGCGTCGCTCCGCCGCTGGAGGGCGCACCAGAGCAGCTGCTACCTACCTTTTCTATGGTTATTATTCGGTAGGCCT
Organism: Muraenolepis orangiensis; assembly: GCA_027704905.1. NCBI lineage: Eukaryota > Metazoa > Chordata > Actinopteri > Gadiformes > Muraenolepididae > Muraenolepis > Muraenolepis orangiensis. The sequence goes on along the minus strand of CM051012.1, from coordinate 18,803,449 downwards.
ATTTTCCTGATTTAACTGACATGCATGTTTTAGTCTGCTAATTTGTTTGTCCAAACATTAGAACATATTTGTCAATGAGAAGTTGAGTGTGCGTGTTTATCTTTGGCTGGTCAATGTTCTGCTCAATGTTGCAGAAGATAATATATACAATATATAAAATGTTTAACATTTGAATATCTGTTGCATACTGTTGTAATAAGGAGAAAAGAGAAGAAGAGCTTTCAGACACAAAACATACCGGTGTGTGGTGTTATGTTATGTTGTTTTGGGTGGATGTTGTTTGTTGGTTTGGATAGGAGGACGTCATGAATCAGACACGAATCGGACCCTAACCCCAAATGTTCTCCAAAATAAGGTTCGGACAGTCCCAACTCGTGGAACTGCGCGGCTGGTCTGCTTGTGCACATACTGTATACATGTCATCTTTAGATAGGGTGTGTGTAGTGTACAACTACGCTCGTCATCACCGGCCCTGAACCCTGTCTGCACCGAGCGGAGCTTCGATGTCGTATTGTTGAGATTGTTGATGGTGTTTGTGTGCGTGCGTGTGTGTGTGTGTGTGTGTGTGTGTGTGTGTGTGTGTGTGTGTGTGCGCGCGTGTGCGTGTGTGTGTGTGTGAGTATGTGCGTGTGTGTGCGTGTGTGTGTGTGTGTGTGTGTGTGTGTGTGTGTGTGTGTGTGTGTGTGTGTGTGTTTCCTCTGGTTGAATATTGCTGACGCGAGAGCCAAACAACGAGGTTAGATAGACTCTGGTCAAGCCTCATGTTCCAAATGTTGTTATTGCAACAAAGAAAACGAGGGTTCCATAACCTTGGTTGTTCTTTTTGCTTAGCTTTAGGAAAAGGAAAAGCGATTGGACTATTTTTAAAAGTTTCTGAGAAAATGGTAAATAGTATAGTATGGTGATAATAAAGAATATTGAACTATTATTATTTGTACTGATATTGTTTTTACTAGTATTATTATTATTCTGAGTATTATTTGTAGTATTGTTATTATTATTATTATTATTATTATTATTAGTACACGTTATATTATTGGTATTCTCAAAATCTTTCTCACCACTACTACTATTATTATAGTAGCCTGAAAGGTCAATGAGAAAACCAGCCGATATTCTCAGTAAAGTGATTTAAAGTCAAATGTTTATTCCCAGAATGAGCCACAGAGACACAGTGCAATTCTCTCTTCTCCTCTACATGTCCAAGGAACACCAAAGTCCAGCCGCCACTGCTGTAGCTTATAGCCCACATGCAGATCACGCCAGGAGCAGTCACACACACACACACACACACACAGTGATATCTGGATCACGCCATCTCACACACACTGCAGTTCACCGACTTATGATGTAATTTGGCTTGTCAACAAATGAATTGGCTTGTTATTGGCTTTTTTTTGTTCTCTTTCCTGTAAGTTCCCTTTGTGGTTGGACTTTCGGGGAACTGGTTTCAGTGTATAAAGCCGTCTTCACAACAGCAGTCAAACGGCTGGATTGAATCATGAAAACATCTTGTCTGCCAAGCACATTAATTTCTATGTCAAGTTTCCTGGTTGGACTCATTTGATCTGGTGAAAGAGAGGGACGTGAGGGAAAAACCCCGACTGTCCCGAAATAATATAGGTTATAAAGCATGTGTTCATTTTCTCTGTTTAGATTCGGTGGAGAATGTGTAAATGATCACTGATAATAAAAAAGCAAGGTATAGACACTGGTGTTTACAGGTTTTCAAAACATTTATTCAAACATGTCCTTTTATCAGTTTACAGACATGTGTATTTTTACAGAATACAAACCTCACACCACACAACATTCTGTTGGAAATCAAAGCAAATACAACGAAAACTGCATTTCAACATTCTACGTTTGATTACGAATGAAGAGAAAACGACAAGGTGATCACAGAAAGTGTAACGTGAAGCACAAGGAATTGTGGTCAGTTAGAAGATAGTGACAATATAAACAAATTCATTGTTAACAATGGTGAGGCACATGTGAACCTTGAGAGCAAAAATAAATCGTCAAAATAAATACAAATATTTATTTATTTACAGAAAATGTTTCAAAAGTATACAACAAACGACTCTACACAAAAGGCATCACAACCAAATGCCTAAGTATTTACACGTATTAACATTGTATTTACATACTCTTGGTCAGTTAAAGGACATTAACTGTCTCACTGGGTAACCGGAGCTCCGTTTAGGACGCAAAAAAACCTCTTTGACATCATGGCAGCGGTACAACCTTTAACCACATGGCTCAGCCCGGGTACACTTTGTGTAACACTGTCAACGTAGAACAGACTACGTTAGCCACAAACCCCTCTGAGTTCCCATGGCAACGAACAAAATACTGAGCTTACACAAGGCACAAATGTGTCTCAGACAGACACAACACTACGACACACTGTGGCAGACCGCCCACAAAAGAGAGGAGGAAAGCGTGAAGGCTAATAGCAAGGCCACCTGGAAATGTAAAAAAACAACAACACACCTCTGCGGACCATCCTTCCCACCCTCCCTCACAGCGTGAAGTAGACGACACACCTCAAACCTCGAATTGTAAGTTTGCATTCAAACTTCCAATTTGAACTCCATCACTAACCACCGTACCGGGACACCGGTGTCAAGGAGTCAAAGGGTCTACAGGAGAGAATCTTCGACTAAGGCACGAGGTGTAGACACGTCGCGTAGGTGTAGCTGTAGGCACTGCCTGGCCCGGGCTAACGGCACGGTGACGGGTATACTGTATGTACAGTGCATACTTCTACTATGTCAGCACATCCGCAAAGACGCGTGCGCCGTGATGCAACATAACCAGTTTTGTCGCAGACCCCAGATGTGCGGTCATCCATCCCAGAGGCTCGGGGGTATCTCGGTCGGAGATACGCGGCAAGTCAACCTGTTGCGTCACCTGCGTCGCGGACCTTTTGCAGTAAGTATTAAACCGCGCTTTATTTTTTATTTTTAACCGCGACCTCTCGTTCTGTCCTGATCTAGAGCTAACTAATGAGGTTTCGTTGTTGGGTTCTTCTGAGGTTACTCTGGTCATATTGGCACGGGCAGAATACTGATAAGAGGCGAGAAATCCACTCACACTAGTGTTGGCGAGAGTAGGAATCTAATCTAAAGGCATCCCAGCCGGCCCAGTGTCCTCTGAGGCCAGTTACTGAGATAACAGAAAACCTTGTGGTAAGATTCTCCTGTTTCTACCAAACAACCACCAATCAACAACTAGAATCCACATCTGCTCATTCACTACCAGGGTGACCAAAACGATGGACATATTAACAATTGATTGATTTCAGGATTCTACGGTAAGTAAAACAACAAGCAAATGTTCTTTTGAGTCCACAGCTGCTCTCCGTGGACGTCCAGGGGCTTCCAGGTAGGATCTCCATCAGTAAGGCAACACAGGATGTCTTAAAAAAAGGTCTTGAGGATCTGGCGTTGTTTTCTAAAATCTATGGTCACCTGTCGGACGGTGGAATGAAATCATCTGTATCGAAAAAGGCAGGAAACCGCGTTCATCTTCCTAATTTGTTGTTGTGTGCCGCTGTTGGCCGACTTTTTCTTCTTCCATTGTCGCTGTGGTAAAAAAATAAAAGGACTCCCAGGGCTAGCTAGCTTGGTAGCCAGGCTATCCCCGGTGGGCTAGCTTTATTCTGCTGCTCTCCATTCAGTTTTCGGAGAATGCAGGGTTGTCCGCCTCCTCATCCAGACTGACCATCTGTTTCTGAGAGGAGAGAAAACAGAACTGGGAGTTAGACTTGGTTTAAAGTAGAATTAGAAAAAAAATCAGTAGGAAAAAAACTAAAACAGGAAGAGTTGGACCATTGACGTAAATGATCCGACTTTTCCTGTATTTCTTCTTTGTAACGGACTCCGTAAAGGAAAAGGGGGGGAACTGACCGGAGGATAGGAGTAGCCATCAGGACTGTGGCTCCGGCAGATGTGGACCTGGTCCTCGGTGGTCTTCTGGTAGACGGGGTTGTCAAAGTGGATGGTGTTGGTGTTTTTCAGACGGTAGTTCCTCCACAGCAGCAGGGCGATGAAGGCCACCACCATTACAATGGCTTTAGCCACACGTAAAAGAGAGGGCAAACATGATAGTCAGCAGTGGATAGCTTTCGGGGGGAATGACGTTGAAGCTTTAAGAAGCTTTTTGCCGTTTATTTGCCAACAATTGTATAACGGAATAGTTTAAAAAAAAAATACAAATATGATACCACCATACCATGTATTCTCTGCAATAATGTCATTTAATACGATATGTTATGTACGAATATGGTTATTTGTATATTTTTTGCCAACAGGAGAAACCAGATTGTCAGGGAAACGGTTATGTAGCTGTAACCGTCGCGGTGTCATCCAGTGTGGTCTAGGTGGGTGGTGGCTGAAGCCAGGTAGAGTAGTAGTAGTAGTAGTAGTAGTAGTAGTAGTAGTAGAGTCATCTGTGGGAAACTCACCTAGCGGTAAGGCGATGTACAGCGCTATAGGGCTGGACGGAGCCGTCTCAGGGGCCGACCCCTCGAACGTGTCTGGAAAGAAAGAGGAGCGATAACGTTCATTATAAATACACCATTCAGTCACATGCGCTACGTGCAGCTATTTACTCCATACAGAAAATATATATAACTAGAAGATTTCTGCAGAATGAAAGTCAATCCATCATGGGAATTTTTCCTGCCTCCAAGTAATATACAACAACAACAAACAAATCGTGAGGATTGAATCCTCTTTATTGGTCACATACATGAAGACATACAGTGAAACGTGTTCTCTGCATTTAACCCATCCTAGTATTAGGAGCAGTGGGCAGCTATTCATACAGCGCCCGGGGAGCAGTTAGGGTTAGGGTCTTCCTCAAGGACACCTCGACAGTTTTTGCTAGGAGGAGCCGGGGATCGAACCAGCAACCTTCCGGTTGTGAGGCGACCGCTCTACCTCCTGAGCTAGACTGCCGCCGCCGCATATATATACATATATATGGTAAATGATAAATGGTGACTGCATTTATATAGCACTTTTCTAACCAGTGGCCAGGGGCCACTGGTTAGAAGTCAAGCCTCACACTCACACCCATTCATACACCCATTCATACACCCATTCATACACCGACGGCAGAGTCAGCCAGGCAAGGCGACAGCCAGCACGTCAGGAGCAGGTAGGGCGAAGGTGTCTCGCTCAGGGACATCTTGAATATGCCATAGGTAAAAACCAAAGCAACCAAACCCATAAAATAGCTACCCACCGGCTACACGGACCACCGCAGTCGCAGGGACCTCCCCGGGGGTGTGAGGTCCAAGGGTGGTGGAGGGGTTGACAGGCGGCTCGTCCTTGGCCTTGGTGAGGGTGGTGCTGACCACCGGCTCGGGGGTGTGCCGGTCTGATTTGGCGGCCACGGTAGGGCTGGCAGTGGTGGCGGCGGCGGCGGTGGTTGGGGCGGCGGTGGTGGTTGGGGCGACGGACGGAAGGGCGGGAGCTTTGGTGGTGAGGCGGGCCGCGGAGGTCGTGGTTTCCAGCGGTCGGTAGGGGAGGGGGTCCAAGGCTTGGCTGGTAACCGAGGGCTGCGGTGGGATAGGGGCGTCCGGTGACGCTGTGGCTGTTGACGTACATATAGAGTTAGGAAACATTTAGAATAAATGTATCAAATAATTAATCAAATGAATTTGATTTGTTTGTTTATTTTACTGGGCTGCAGCTCTGCTGATGTGACACCCACATTCCTGTCTGGGATTCGTAAAGTTGATCTAATCTTAGCTTAGCTTGTCTGAGCACACCTTAGCCTATCTTACCTTAGCTTAATTTATTTAAGCCTACCTTTAGCATACCGTAGCATAGTTACCGTACCCGTGTTTACTTATGTTATCTTACTTTGTCTCATCTTAACTTTATCTTAACCATATCTTATCTTATGTTACCCTAACAGGAGGACACACGTGTACTACATTTGAAGCAGTAGATGAAAGGTACCTGGCACACATCTCCTCATGTCCCGGCCCAGGGTCATGTCATCAGGACAGGTGCAGGTGTACTTTGGTGGGTGTCGGCCCACCTGGGGGGCGGCCAGACACAGGAACTCGCAGCCACCGTTAGCCACGCTGCACCAGTCCCTGCCTGCAGGAGGGGAGGGGGAGGGGTCTGATCGTTAGCCCATGATGCCCATGCTAACCCTACTCACAATTGTATTTGATTTCATCCACCAAGGGTCCAAAATACAAGCGTAGAAGGAAACAAATGAATTGCCTTGACAGACTGTACTCGAGGGAATATAAAAAGAAAAACCTATTTCATTATGATAATGATTCACCATTACAAGAGATAATGAATACAAGCCATTCCTCATCTACCCATTAGTGAAATCACTAATACCGTTTTCACCCTGGGCTAAAATGCGGTATTCGCGGCGCTGCAAAACTAGTTTTGCTTCGCTTCTGCTTTCACACTGGCAAGTAATGCGCATTCGCTACCCAACTAGTGCACATTAACTAATCCACCTTGGGGTAGGTGGTTTCAATCCCGAAGTAACTCGTTCCGGTGCAAAGCAATAAAACTACTTTCACTTCCCGTGTGTGATCAGAATCTTGGTATCAAAACCTGGTATCGAGTGCGCAGCGAATCGCAAATTAGAAGAGTGTGAACATAGTTCACACTCTTCTAATTTGCGATTCGCACTCGATACACTCTTCTAATTCAAGTGTATTCGATGCGATACTAACTAATACGGTATCGACATCCGCATGAACTAATCTGGGAGTCGATACCGTATGCAGTGTGAAAATGGTATAAGTGGGGCAGTGTCCACCCAAATGTATGATGGGATATAGCCATCATACCAGAAAAAGAAACAAACATTAATAAACAAGCACTTTTAAGACGTCGTACCAGCGGGCTGCTTGAGGTTGTGGTACAGAACGATGTCCTCTGGCGAGGTCAGGTGCTCCGCCACTGGTCTGATGTCACTTCCTGTCAACCTGTTGGCGCTCATGATGGCGTTGTTGCTCACGTCTGTCCAGAACACTCTATCCTACGAGTGGAAAAATGCAAAAACAAAAGAAAGGTTAACGTTTTAAATCGACCAGCTCCTGCCATGTCATTGCTCAAGGGTTCATGGAAGAGGGCTATGGCAATAGAAGGGCTGCATAAAGAAGTACTGTCTAGAACTATGAGCCCAAAAAGGTCCAAAAACTATGAGCCCCCTGATGTCCACAGTGAAGTCTAACCATCCATCAGCTCCATAATGACCATGTATTGTCATGTAATTAATTCACCTGCATCTGGTATTTTTACAATACATCTCTTATATATTATTTGACGAGCAATGGTGCTAGCCACTTCCTGTTTACATCCCAAAACTCAACCCAGCGCCCTCACCTCGAACACGGTGACTCCCAGAGGGTGAGCCAGTCGCTGCTCGTCGATGATGATGGTGCGCCGCCCTCCGCCCTGGACGTCCACACTGGAGAGGGTGTGCAGCTTGGAGTCCACCCAGTAAAGACGCTGGCTCAGCAGGTCTGTGGAGTAAAGGGGGAGTGGGGGGGTGGAGGAGGTGAGGGTCAATGGGGGGGAGAGAGCCCAACAGGTTGGACTGGACTGACCGCTGGCCTTTGCAGAGTAGTACGGACAATGTATACCACCAATATATATGTATATGTCGCCATGGCAGTGGTTATGCCTTGCTCTACCAGTTGAGCTACACAGGGAATCGAACCCCTAACCCTGGCAGTTTTAATGCCTTGCTCTAGCAGTTGAGCTACACTGGAAATAAAACCCCTAACCCTGGTAGTGGTAATGCCTTGCTCTACCAGCTAAACTAGACAGCTAATGGAACCCCTAACCCAGCTAGACAGGGCCAGTATGCTTACCAAGGGTGATGCCGTTGGGCCAGACGATGTTATCTGTGACCAGAGCGATGCGGTCTCCTCCGTTCAGACCGGCTTTCTCGATCTTGGCCGGCGTCCCCCAGTCAGTCCAGTACAGGAAGCTGGAAAACAACAACAACAACAACACAGACTATTTAGTCTCTTGAGCTTCTCAATATGATGACTGATGGTTCTGAGAGATACTTCACATCACGGAAACATTAAACATAAGACCTTGAAGAGTGACTAAACGCTACAAGTGAATCCTCAGGGACCTTATCTCTGGGAAAGATGGGTTTTTGTAGTCATTTATCAGACACTTTGACTGAGCACAACCAAACAACCGGCTGCTCCCCTTAATTCTTCCTTTACTTTCTTTGATTAGTAAAATAAAACCACTTGATGGTTTTGGATGCTGAAGTATGCTACTTGGCTGTGCCTTAGTGCCTACGGGCAAGGCCAGTCAAACACACACAAACACACACACACACACACACACACACAGGCACACACTACCACAGGTAGCGGCGGGTGCTTACTTGTGGTTGGGGTCCACCACGATGGCGCGGGGCTTGGACATGTCGCGGTGGATCAGCGTTTTGCGGCGGCTTCCGTCGACGGTCGCCACGGAGATGGTGCTGCGGACGCTGTCGGTCCAGTACAGCTTGTCGTGGACCCAGTCCACGGCGATGCCCTCAGGGGCGTCGATGTCGTGGTCGATGACGACGTGGTGCTGGGCGGCGTCTCCCGCTGTGTCCATGGGAGCGCTTTAAGGGAAGGGAAAATTGACGGTGAGGCCCACATAAAAGATTCCCCTTTTATGTGGGACATTTCAAACCTTTTAAGTTATTCATCATCGTAAAGGAAAGATCACTCCCTAACTATATAGTCTTAGTTTTCTTTGTGTTTTTATACTGTATATGTGAATCCCAAAAGTACTTCTGTGACAAACATGGTTGCATGATGTATACATACTGGATCTGGAATACAGTTGACGGAAATGTTAGTTTGATGCCAAATTTCAATAAAAAAATGATAATTACAAAAAAAAGGAAAATCCCTCATCAGATATCTATAGCGTATAAGTCAAGCAATTTCCCACGACTCCATGTGCATACCAGACGACTCTGCGTGGGGTCCCCGACCCCTAGGCTGGAAAAGGCGGCTGTATGCTAACACGCTAGCATTCAGCGCGGCTTACTCGACCTGCGGATAGCTTCCGATCCATAACGCGACACGTAAGGGGCCGGCTAACCTGTAGATCTTCTTCTGGGAGATGTCGGACCAGAAGATTTGGTTGGTGGCGATGTTCATGTCTAGGGTGACGGCGCTCTTGAGGCGGGGGATGACCCGAGTGTACTCGCTCTTGTCCAGCGTCATCTTCCGGACCTCGTGGCGGTTGGTGAAGAACAGGTAGGCCACGGTGCCTGAGGAGTCGCACGAGACAGGGAGTTAGCCGAGGCTAACACGGTAAGCACCTAGCGCGATTAGTGCTTAGCCCAGTGAGCAGCTAGCACAGGTAGCGGCTTACACATTTAGCACCTGTAGTACCGGTAGACTATGATTAGAAGATATTGAACACACTATTTACCAGTGGCTTTGCAGGCTTTGGTTGCCGGGTCAATTTGGTAACCCTCCTGACAATCACATTTGTAGCTGCCGACCTGGTTGACGCAGATCTGGCTGCAGGTGTCCGGGTCGGCACACTCATCGATATCTGCAGGGAGTGGACACAGAAACACAGTGAGACTGGAACACAGAAACACAGTGAGACTGGAACACAGAAACACAGTGAGACTGGAACACAGTGAGTCTGGAACACAGTGAGACTGGAACAGATACATACAGTGAGACAGGAACACAGAAACACAGTGAGACTGAAACATAGAAACACAGTGAGACTGGAACAGATACATACAGTGAGACAGGAACACAGAAACACAGTGAGACTGGAACACAGAAACACAGTGAGACTGGAACACAGTGAGTCTGGAACACAGTGAGACTGGAACAGATACATACAGTGAGACAGGAACACAGAAACACAGTGAGACTGAAACATAGAAACACAGTGAGACTGGAACACAAAAACACAGTGAGACTGGAACATAGAAACACACCGTGAACATGCTTGAAAATGCCATGTCGTCATGGCTACAGCCAATGGGGGAAAGAGTATTGTCACCCAATTGTGAAGGCAAAACATTTGTGTCAAAAGTCATTTCAAACAAGGTATATCTTTAAGTGTATCTAAAAGCATTTTCAAAACCTAAAACAAAGCACAAAGTCCCCGATGATGGAGTGACTCAAGTAAAAAACAAATAGGATGATATTGTATTTGGCTACAGTTAAATCCAATAATGTTGACTTGAGGTGAGGTGAGGGCGTGGGACACCGTGGAAAACACAGCTGAAAAACGGGGACCGAGAAAACAGTTGACAAGGTTTTGGTTTGACATTTAGCACCGGTGTAGGGCATGTGGTACCTTCGCAGTGTTTGGCGTCCGCCAGGCGGTATCCCGCGGGGCACAGACACTCGTGGCCCATCCTCAGGTCCTGGCAGATGTGACTGCAGCCCGCGTTGTTGTGCAGACACTCGTTGATGCCTGTGACGAACAAAAAAAAACACTCACTGTTTAGCCGTCTATCTTCTCATCAGGACATGCGTACCGGTACTGCTTTACACCCGCATTAGAGGAGTAGAACAGGCGATTAGCGCAGCCAGAAGCCGGGTGGGGGGTACTTGTGTACTCACCGCATTGCCTCAGAGGCTCGTCCGACCGATCGCGGCAGTCGTTGTGTCGGTCGCACACGCGGCCCATGAGGACGCACTCGCCGCTGCCACACTTGAAATGGGTCGGAGCTTCGCAGCGGGAGGCTGAGGAGAAGGACACAGATGATAGGGTCGATTTTTATTTCTAGTTTTCAGTCACTCACGACAGGCGGGGAGCCCTGCAGGGCAACACATCGTTCATTCGGCTGCAGTTCATTGTACAGAGCTGCAGCACAGGCCAGTCAATTTCCCATCCGTTTCAAGCCAAGACTATTTAGATTATCTATCTAGCGTGTGGGCCCTTGCGATTCCATATACAGCACCAGACGCAGTGTATATATATATATATATATATATATATATATATATATATATTATCACTTCTTGAGAATCCCTCCCCTTAAATGAAAAGTACATTTGTCTAAAGAAGGAAAGGCCACTGAAGTTGGTTGCATCGGTCCACGAAAATGAACCATTTCATATCCATGACGATGTGAAGATATAACGAATAAAATAGTATAGGGCCGAGGAACACCTCGGGATCCCCCAGTCAGAGCTGGTCGAAGAGGGAAGTTTGGGGTCCCCCCTGCAGCTCCTGGAGCTGCTACCTCCGCGACCCAATCCCCGATAAGCCGTAGACGATGGATGGATGGATGGATGGATGGAGAGGGGTTGTGGGGGAGGGGGGGTGTACGTACCGTTGACGCAGCCCATCTCGTCACTCATGTCCCTGCAGTCGAACCGCTTGTCGCACTGCCGGCTTCCGTGGACACAGGAGCCGTCGCCGCACGCAAACTCGTCCGGGCGACAGGTGGTGTGAGCTGTCGGGAGGAAGGGGTCAATCAATCAATGTCCACGAGTCACAATCATCAACGTCAATACCAGACACACAGATTACACTCACACTTTACTCATGTAGAAGTAGTAGTAGTAGTCTAGTAGTATAATTATTAGAAGTAGGAGTGTGGCAGTATAGTAGTAGTAAAGTACTATAGTAGTAATTGTAGTAGTATTTGTAGTAGTTGAAATAGCAGTAGTAGTAGTACAGTAGTAGTATAGCAGTAATAGTAGTAGTAGTAGTAGTATAGTATTAGTACTAGCAGTAGTAGTAGTAGTAGTAGAACTAGCAGTAGTTGTGGTAGTAGTAGTAGTTTAGCAGTAGTGGTAGAAGTAGAGTAGCAGTAGTAGTAGCACTAGCAGTAGTCGTAGTATAGTAGTAGTACTAGCAGTAGAAGTAGTAGTATAGTAGTAGCACTAGCAGTAGAAGTAGTAGTATAGTAGTAGCACTAGCAGTAGAAGTAGTATAGTAGTAGCACTAGCAGTAGAAGTAGTAGTATAGTAGTAGTAGTAGTAGTAGTAGGAGTCGTAGCAATGTATCATACGAATTAAACCGAGTTACTCAGATTATGAGTAACGCATCAGGACTTGTTTATAGAGGGCTGACCAACCAACCAGGTGAAAGATCCCTCTGAAGGTGAGGTTACTCACCGCAGTTGGCCTCATCCGAGCGGTCCAGACAGTCAGCTCCCCCGTCGCACCGCCAGCTGCTGTGGACGCACTCCCCGCTCCCGCAGAGAAACTCCAGGGAGGAGCAGGCGTGGCCCCTGGTGACCGGGCCCTTCCCGGGCCCGCAGGCCTGGGGCCACTCGTCCGACCCGTCGGCGCAGTCCCTGTCCCCGTCGCAGGTCCAGAGGCTCGGCACGCACTGGCTGTTGTTGCAGCGGAAGGCGGAGGGGCTGCAGGTGAGGGGGGGGCAGGCGCGTTCGTCGCTGCCGTCGTCGCAGTCGTCCTCGCGGTCGCAGGTGAAGCTCGCCGACACGCACTGGCCGTTAGTGCAGCGGAACTCACTGGCTACACAGGGTCTGACAGCTGGGCCCGGGGAGAGAGAGGGGATATAGTGTTGTATGTGAACATCATACTATATTTAGAATTGAATTGAATTTCGTTTAGAGCGTTAATATGGTGAATAAGGGCTGATTGCAGTGTAAACAGGGTCTCACCACAGCCCTCCTCATCGGTGGCGTTCTCACAGTCCGTCTTGCCGTCGCAGCGCCAGGATTTGGGGACACACTGGTTGACACTCCCGCCACAGCCGAACTCGGACGGTCCGCACGTCCGGCCCACTGGAGACAGTGGAGCAACGAGTACAAACGATTGAAAGAATCCAAAACCATGTGTGTTTTTACTAGTGTATTACTAGGCTTGTAGCGTCTTGTCGTTTTCTACATTAGTGTGTGAGTTGTATGGACACTGCCCCAGTGTATTCTATTAGTCAGGAGGTGTTTGAGAAAGGAACTGGGTTCGGTTCCCCCCAATGTCCCACAAAGGCCTAACGTGTAGCAGGGCAACCTAGAGCAACACCTTACTGCTCCTAAATGGCATGTCCATGGCCAATGGCATACTCATCTCTGCGTAAAAGCATCTCAACGATAGTAATGGAATGGAATACATTGTCCAACGTCATATACATTTAGGTATTGTAGCATCCAAATAATGTATTTGTGGTGTCCCATAGTCTGAGGAACAATAGTCTGTCATAACCTGTATTGTACCAATAGGGTTGAGGTGGTTACTTACTGCAGGTTACAGGCTCATCGGTTCTGTCCCCGCAGTCGTCGGTCCCGTCACACACCCACCTGGACGTGATGCATTTCCCGTTCCCACACTGGAACTGGCTGGACCCACAGGTGGTCAGTGCACCTGGAACACATGAATGCATGAACACATGAATGCATGAACACATGAATACATAGACAAACCACAGGTGGTCAACACATGAATACATTAATACACAAATATATGACCACATAAGTACCTAAACACATGAATGCACAAACTCATGAACCTACAAACACACAAACACATGATATCATAAACACATGAATACACATATACACAAACACATGCATGAGCACACGAATACATGAGTATATGATATCATGAACACATGAACTGACTAGACCCGCAGGTGGTCAACACACCTGTGCAACACATTTACATGCGAACACATGAACATACATAAAGACACAAGAAAAATAACCGCTCCACACACCTGCCAGCAGCAACAAATGAACACATGAATAGTGTATAACAGTAATCTGAGATTATACGCCCCGGTGCGACACGTGTGCCTAACTGTTTACAACCGTACCACGCACCTTCCACTCCCTGTCAGGGAGGTATAGGCACATGGTTTCTGTCAGAAAATCAATGACCCTCGACCCCTTTGACAGAATACTACTATCTACTACTATACTACTATCGGCGGTGGAACAAAGACATTCTACACCTCGCTGAATGAAAGCCGCCACCCCACCCTTATGCTCTCTAATGCACCGTCCCACTCGACTGGAAGGACCCATATAGATACAGCCAACTCCTCCCTCCCTCCCCTCCCTCCCTCCCTCCCTCCCCTTCTCACACACAGAGAGCTGCCGCCCGGAGCCCCTGGGGGAGCAGGGCTGAAACCACAAGAAAACCCACCTACTTCCGACAGGTTCTAGAAAGGGAGGGAGGGGGGAGGAGGAGGAGGAGGAGGAGGAGGAGGAGGAGGAGGAGAAGCCCATTGGTTGAGACCGCACGACCATGACATGACGACCTGGTGAGAGGTCAGGGATCAGCATGATCTCTGTGTCTATCATACTACCGGTGGACGGATCATTTATTAATGTAGAGGCATGTTAATAATACATGATCCACATATGGCCCGTATGTTGTGTGTGTGTTTGTGTGTTCTCTATGTCTCAGAGACCCATATTTTGGTTGGCTTGTTTGTACATTTTTGCATCTTTATCTTTAAATTTGTGTCCGTTTAAAATTGTAGCCAATGTTTTATGCCATCTTCACCCAGGATGCATATCAAGGATGTTTAATATTTAAAAAATAGAAACAACAAAAGCCAAACAACACAAGGTCAAATATTGAGTGTATGATTCTAGAGACATACTATAGGGATGCATAACTTACATATAGACGTACGAAATGTTTTAATGATGCAAGCCTCACGTCCGTGTTTCTCATGAATGAGTGAGTGCCTTTGTTTCTTGTGTTGTTTGTTTCTGCGAGCTGTCCTCGGATGACACTGGAACTGGAATACGATTAACCATAAACTCAATGAGCCCCATTATATCACTATATCCAGGATAAATCAATAAATCGTAAAATGTGGAATCCAGCACACAAACATCGCTGGGCTTAAAGTTCAGCACGTGGACGCAGAGAACGGCCTGAGGATGACAAAGTTATTGATTGACTGATCGGTTCTCTGGTGTCTCTCTGTGTTTAACCGATCTGGTATCGTCACCCCCGGCCATCAGGCGGAGCGACAGTTCACTTTAGTGAGTCGATCTTTCCTTGTGAATCACAAGCTCTACCAATAAAAATAACAAATCCACGTGGAGCTACTTTCCCTGTTTTTATTATCTCTACTCCTACTCGTGTTGAATACTTTATACATGCTCTCTGCCGTGGTCATTGTGTGCATTTCGAGATGACAGTTGCGGGCCTTGAGTGTGTGGTGAAGTGGTGAGCTAGTTCCAACATGTTGTGGACTCAACCAACCAGCTCACATCTGGAAGTGTCCCAATGGACGTGTGGACGGACGGGCTGGGCTGTCTGGAATGTAGGCAAACACGGTGTTTGGATGCAGAATGAGAGGGGTGTGTATGTGTGTGGGAGAGAGAGAGAGAGAGAAAGAGGGAGGGAAGAGAGAGAGAGAGAGAGAGAGAGAGAGAGAGAGAGAGAGAGAGAGAGAGAGAGAGAGAGAGAGAGAGAGAGAGAGAGAGAGAGAGAGAGAGAGAGAGAGAGAGACACAC
This sequence comes from Muraenolepis orangiensis, assembly GCA_027704905.1. Lineage (NCBI taxonomy): Eukaryota > Metazoa > Chordata > Actinopteri > Gadiformes > Muraenolepididae > Muraenolepis > Muraenolepis orangiensis. Next base: position 18,787,996 of record CM051012.1, on the reverse strand, counting down.
AGAGACACAGAGAGAGAGAGACAGTAGCTATCTCACTGATATGAAACAACACCCATGATTGACACTAAACGCGAGCATACATAAACTGTGATAAAATGTAATTGGTTGAAAAGCATGCTGAAACAAGCCCTGGGGTGTGGTGGCGCTCAGGAGAAGGAATACGTGCACCTGTTGTAGGGACCACGTAAACAATGCTCTCCTGTGTGATTGATCTTTTGTTACCGATGATGCCGTGATAACGGCCGCCCGGTACAATGACAGAGTATCTGTGGATACCAACTGTTTTTGTGTGAATTATTATTATTACTTTTAATTCTTATTCTTATTTTTCGTATTACTTGTATTCTTATTATTTTTATTGATAGTATTATTATTATTATTATTATTATTATTACTACGTGCAAAATACATAAAAGCGTCTGAAAATGTAGCCATAGGGTTACACACACACACACACACACACACACACACACACACACACACACACACACACACACACACACACACACACACACACACACACACACACACACACACACACACACACACACACACACACACACACACACACACACACACACACACACACACACACACATTCTTTACATCCCATTGGCTGACGGGCCCCCGTGAAACACGAACCCCAACAAATGAAAAACATACCATGTTCGATTCCCACACATGCCGGCGAGATTGAAATAGAAGAAAAATAACCGCCAACAGAAGAGAGTGGTGCAATTCGTGCACAAAATAACTACCGTATGCTATTCTGTATTTTAAATAAAAATAACCGATTCATTATTTGTGTAAGTTCACTCGGGGACGGAGAAAGGATAAGATTTGACCCACATTGTGGATATAATTGCCCCCTCCCCCATCTCCTTCCATCCGGTGCTGTCAAAGCGGGCAATATAAACACATAGGGACACATTTCAAAGTACATACTTAAGATATGGACAACCTTGAATATATATATATATATGTCCTAAATAATATGGAATAATGCACTTGCACAAGGGTCAAAAGGGTAGGCCTATATGAAATGCGATCTGAACGAAACACACTATTTAGTCATATCAATTTAGGCATATGAACAATATGAATATGATGAGATAATAAAAGTAAAAATGTACTTACTTGTCTGAGTGTGAAAGTAGACGAGCAACACAAGTGACACATGGTGTAGCCTTCCCATAATCTTAAAGCGAAAATGATGCAAGCACACCTTGTTTCTGCTCTGCTATTGTCACAAAAGTGCCACAAATACCAACACCGTGTGTCTGCACACTGACAGGTTAGAAACTGTCGACTTTTCTCTCTATACTCTCTAAAAATTTAACTTTTTGCAATGTGTGTTTACAATGGTCTTCGTTTAGCAGGTCTCAGGTCTGCCTCTGGCTTGTGGGGTGGAACCAGGGATGCTCCTAAGATTGTGATGTTTGGCAACAACCTCACGGCCAATTTCAATGTGGTCCACCGGTGGGCGGGGCTACACGAGGGGCGGGGCTTGGAATGGTGTGATTCCCAAAAAGAACGGCGTCACAATTGGGGGGGGCGTGGCCTGCAAGGATGCTTTTGGTTTTGGACTCTGGGCGGATTAACCCTTTCCCTGACAGTGTTATTGTGCGTGTGTGTGTGTGTGTGTGTGTGTGTGTCCACACCTATGGTTTTATATTTAAAAGTTGATATTTTGTGATAGTTTGAAGTCTGAAGACTACATTTAGGTGACTTTTGGTCGTTCTTATATGGACCAAAATCAAAGGATTAATAATATGTATTATTATTATTATTATTATTATTATCAGTTAACATTATCTTAACGCTAAAGTATATAAAGGTTAACCAAAGTTGACGTTTAACGTGAAACATCGTAAAAGTCCAGATGTAAAATAAACGGCCAATAAAGATCTCTCTCCGCCCCCTAGAGATGAACAATGCGACGAAGTTCAATGTCTCCCGAGGTCTCCTCAAGTCTCCCTGAGGAGACCTCGTCCGACTCCGAGCGGTTCCCATGCAGAAACCATCGAACTCGTTCCACGGATCGGTCGCTGGCTCCTTCCCAGGATGGTGATGATCATGAATGAACTCTCTCTTTTAATTCATTTTTAATGAGGGCAAAACAACCCGTCAAAAAAGCTGGGCCGTTTGTAATGCAATGCAATTCAATCTCCAAATCGTTTAGTGGCTTAAAAATGGCAATTTGCAAAAAATGCCAATACAATTTTTAAATAGTCCAAAAAACAATCTCTGTCTCTTCAGTGAAGTGTTCCTCAGTTGGCCTCCAGAAAGTCTTTCAACCCCCCCCCCCCCCTCTCCCACACCAAAGCCACAGGGAGTGCTACCGGCTAAGCTAAACAACCTCACTTCCTGACCGATCCATGATCCCAATGTACACATAAGGAGAGTACAGGGCAGACACAACACCAGACCCGGACCCCTCTCAGGGAGACCTGGAATAGCTTCTACTAGGAGAGAAGAGATGGGGGGGGGAGGTAGGGGAGGAGAGAGAGAGAGAGAGAGAGAGGGAGAGAGAGGGATAATCACCATACCCAAGTGAATGAGCGGTTGGGGTTGGGGTACCTTGCTCAAGGATACCTACTGGCAGGCTGCGGACACTGCGGCTGGCTTCTAACCCCCCCACTATCTCGCCGTACACTCACAGCAGATCTCAAATAAAAACAAGGGGGAACCCAATCAGATTCCCCGCTCGACACCCTAATTCCATCTGAGCAGACTGAGAAGAAAGTATAGCCAAAATACACCGTTTATTGTAATTAACGGCATCCACCGCTCCTGAGGGGCCCCTGGCGGAGTCCAGGGCCGCTCATCATCGCAGACCACTAACGTGTTTAGAGAAATCCTTCTGTCATAAACGATTCATTTGATGCGGAGCTTTTGGGGACTTAATGACTTAATGTGGTATTCATGTTGTGGTTGTAGTTGTAGTTGTTGTTGTTGTTATGATTGTGCTAGATAGGTAGATATCATCTCGAGGAGACTGTGCTGCTTTGTCTGCAGAGAGAGGAGTCCCCCCCCCCCTCTCTCTCTCTCTCTCTCTCTCTCTCTCTCTCTCTCTCTCTCTCTCTCTCTCTCTCTCTCTCTCTCTCTCTCTCTCTCTGCTTCCTCTGGTTCCGCCAGTTTTCCATCCTTTTCACATTCATTCTTTCTGCTGACAAAACAAACTCTTCTTCTCTCTCTCTCCCCCCCCTCTCTCTCTCTCTCTCTCTCTGAGTTAAAGCAGGTTCTCCCTGCTGCAGTAAATTCCTGTATTCGATCCCCCCCCCCCCCCCCCCTGGTCACCGCCCACATACACGCCCCCACCCACCCGCATACACGCCCACAAACACACCACCCACTGACCCACCCACCCATGTGCGCCACATGTCAGATAAACACATATGCCCTTATCCTTCCCAAAAACAGCTAGATCGTAAACATGCCCCAAATATGGTCATAGGAAATGGTCTGACTCTCTAGTGTGATTGTATATGGTCCCACATGGGGGGGAGAGGGGGGGGGGGGGCAAAGTCCTCTTTTGTCAAGGAGTATTTTATGGGGTTTTTTTTATGTTCTGCCCATATCAAGAAGAACATGTTTCAATTCATTATAATTTAGCCATTAATAAAAAAACGTAAACAGAAAGCATGGCTGACCTTGACGAAGGTAGTGCTCCTTACAGCCTCCTCCTCGCAGACATAAACGAAACAGGGGGAAAACCACGCATTCAGTAGCAGTAACAGAGGCTATTTTACATTCTATTTTTATGGCACTTTTTATACACCCTTCCTTATTGATGGAAATGCGAGAGAAGAGAATAATAAATTGGCATGACATTGAAAATGAAGTAAATGTCAAATGAAATGATATTATTGACTCCCTGGGTGCAGCCATTGTTATGTGATGTCAGAAACTGAAGTCGGGGTACTCAGATTTGGTCCGAGTTCACAAGTAGAAACTTCCGATTTCAGGTTGCCGTTGGCGGCAGTTGCACTTTATTGCGAGTAGGAGGTTGTGAATTCTCGACTTACGAGTTGTCTGGAGCGCGGCATCGGTACCCGTAGTAGTGGGCTAGGCGCCACTACAACAGTCCGCCTCGTTCACTGAGACAACCTCCGATACGGGGTTTGGCCTTCACACCGAGTCTTCGCATGTGTCCTGTTTTAACATAGATAAAACGGGCCTATTTAACAAGTTCCCAGCTCGGACCCGACCTCGGTGTATCGAGAGCGGCGAGAGCAGCCGGAGGGGCCGCGGGGAGCAGAGTACAAGGTTATAAATCCCAGATAGTTGTGACTGGAGGACAGGTCACGTTGACTGCATGAACCGGTGATTTCAGGGAAGAAGAATGCAGGGGGAGGAGGGCGATCCTTGAGGAACACAAGGAGCTGGACCCATCTGCCTTCTCAGAATGAAATGATCGTTTTTTGTTTTTTTCTTAGAAGGGAACTTCTAGGAAATGAGGCGCCGACAGGGGTGGCTGACGTTTTTTGGGGGGGCGCTGCTTCCTTCACCATTATTTTTCAATCTCCAGAGTTCTTGTTTATATTTCTACTGAATGTGCAGTGTGAGTGCCCGGAATACAAGCTCGTCATTAGCCAATACAATAACACATCTGCTGCACATCAAATAAAAAATGGACTTAAGACCTAGATATAGGCTAAAGGACTCATATCAGCAACCCCTGCAACTCTTACATAGTCGAGCTTCCCAAGAACCAGACAGGGGAACCAGACAGTAAACAAAGCTTTTGGGGTGACACCGTGTCGTTTGCCAAATGTGGAAGAAATGGGTCTTTATGCTATAACTAGAAAACATCTCAGCAACTAGGTTGGTGCCTGATGTCTTGTTGTTATAGTATGTTTGTATATATGGACATGTTTCTGTGAACCCAGAGGTTCTCCAGAGGACAAGGGGACGTAGAACAGACTGTTATTGTTCTGCCGATCATCACGGAGGCCAACTCTAAAGAGGCCTAACACCCACTGGGTTCACCCTGCTAGAAACTAGAAGATAGTATCCATGATAAAATATAACGTGCGTCATGCACGTGTACGTTGCAGAGCCACGTGACACTTAGGAGAACCCCCACAAACACCCATTGGGTAAGACAGTGGGTGTCAGCTCATAGGAGCCAATCAGGAGACTCCCCCTTGGAGCAGCAAACCCCGGAGGAGATAATATACTACGGACACACAACATGTGTTCACTCTCGACCTCAGGTTCACTTACTGTACTCTGTGCTATTATATTGTGCCATCAGATTTGTATTTGCATTCACAAGCCTCAATGATTATCGTCCAGTGGCTTTAACACCCATAGCCATGAAGTGCCTGGAGAAACTTGTCATGTCACACATTATGGTAATGGCTGCTTTTTTTATATAGCGCTTTACAAGTCATGCCTCACATTCACCCATTCATCCACCGACGGCAGAGTCAGCCATGCAAGGAGACAGCCAGCACGTCAGGAGCTGTTAGGGTTAGGTCAAGGAGGTCTTGCTCAAGGACACCTCGACAGTTTTTGCTAGGAGGAGCCGGGGGATCAAACCAGCGACCTTTCGGTTGTGAGGCGACCGCTCTACCTCCTGAGCTATACTGCCGCCCAGTATCTTTTCCATCCCTGACTCCCAAGATATACTTCAGTTTGCATACAGACCAAACAGGTCTGTAGACGACGCCACACGGCCCTAGAGCACCTACGTCAGACTGTTGTTCATTGACTACAGCTCGGCGTTCAACACCATTGTCCCTCCAAGATGGTCCTGAAACTGAGGGACCTAGGTCTGGGCGTCCCGTCATTAATTGGATTCTGGACTTCCTGAAGAGCAGGCCTCAAGTGGTGAAGATTTGGAACGTCTCATCCTCTCTGGTCCTCAACACCGGAGCACCCCAAGGCTGCTGTCTCAGTCCATGGCTGGACTCACTGTACATACATGACTGTACTACCACACACAGCAACAATCTGATTATCAAGTTTGCAGACGACAGCACAGTTATCGGCCTGATTCACGACGACAACGAAACTGAGTACAGAAATGGTAGGTAGGTAATGGTAGGTAGAATGGTAAGGTAGTCCAACAGGCGCAACAGTGCAAGGACAACAGCCTTGCACTGAATGTCAGCAAGACTAAGGAGCTCATCGTGGACTTCAAGAGCCATCGGGGCACCCACTCCACCATCGGCCTGGACGGGACACCGGTGAAAATAGTCAGCTGCTTCGGTTTCCTGGGACTACAGATCTCCAACGACCTGGCGTGGACCAGCAACACAGAGGTCATGCTGAAGAAGGCACACCAGCGCCTCTATGCCCTGCGGTGCCTCAGGAGAAGGGGCATAGGCAAACGGTGGCTGGTGAACTTCTACCGTGGCACTGCAGAGAGCATTCTGACAAGTGGCGTCACCGTGTGGTACGGCAACACCACTGCACAGGACAAGAAAGCCATCCAGAGGGTCGTAAGGACGGTGGAAAAGATCATCGGGTGTGCATTTCCATGCATTGAGGAGATCTGGAGACCAGATGTCGGAATAAGGCCATCTCCAACACAACCACCCTTGGCACCATCTCTTCTCCCCCCTACGGTCGGGTCGCCGGTTATGCAGCATCCGTACAAGGAGGACAACCAGGTTCAAGGACTCCACAGGCAGTGCGTCTACTGAGCTGCTAGGAGTTCTGCCGCTATCATATACCACTACACACCCATAAAACATTACACTATCATATACCACTACACACCCATAAAACATCACACTATCATATACCACTACACACCCATAAAACATCACACTATCATATACCACTACATGTCCATAAAACATCACACTATCATATACCACTACACACCCATAAAACATCACACTATCATATACCACTACACACCCATAAAACATCACACTATCATATACCACTACACACCCATAAAACATCACACTATCATATACCACTACATGTCCATAAAACATCACACTATCATATACCACTACACACCCATAAAACATCACACTATCATATACCACTACACACCCATAAAACATCACACTATCATATACCACTACACACCCATAAAACATCACACTATCATATACCACTACACACCCATAAAACATCACACTATCATATACCACTACACACCCATAAAACATCACACTATCATATACCACTACACACCCATAAAACATCACACTATCATATACCACTACACGCCCATAAAACATCACACTATCATATACCACACACACTATCATATACCACTACACACTATCATATACCACTACACACCCATAAAACATCACACTATCATATACCACTACACGTCCATAAAACATCACACTATCATATACCACTACACACCCATAAAACATTACACTATCATATACCACTACACACCTAAACATCACATATAACCACTACACACCCATAAAACATCACACTATCATATACCACTACACACCCATAAAACATCACACTATCATATACCACTACACACCCATAAAACATCACACTATCATATACCACTACACACCCATAAACATCACACTATCATATACCACTACACACCCATAAAACATTACACTATCATACTTTTGCTGGACTCATTACAGTTGCTGCACTACTTGCTGCACTACTGGCACTTTAAAATGCTTTTTAATGCTTTTTGCACAATTCAACACATATGTATATATCATCCATCAGTCACTAAATGGTTCTTATTATTTGTATTGTTTACAGTGTTATAGTTGTTATAGTATATATATATAAAGCGTGTTATAGTGTTGTGTAGTATACGTTTAGAACATAGCATAGTATATAGTGTTAAATTAAATTGTAGAAATTCATAATGCGGGAGGGAATAGGGAGTAAATACTCCGTTGAACTTGTTGCATATGGCAAATAAAAATCTTGAATCTTGAATTTGAATAACGGAAACTATTCAGTGTGCATTACCCAACAGGACTACCTTTGCATTAACAAAAACAATGTATGGTAGTAGACCAATGGAAACCAACGTCCCCCCGGCATTCACCACCGAGTAGAGACAACGTAACACTCAGCCTCAGAACTGACCTATACTTACAACAACTAAAATTTCAGTTTGTTCAAGAAAAGTGCAGCGGGTGAACATTAGCTAACCTTCACAGACAAAACAAGTAGGTATTGGACGGTTGCAGGATATAAAACAAAACGTTACAGGTCATCAAATAAAATAACACGCTCATTCATTCTGCCCAAGCCAAAATGGCCAATACATCCCCTCCTAACATGCCAGACCCTTTAAGACATTTTTAGACCTTGAATATCAAAAAAATACGATAAGACATTTAAGACTTTATTTTTTTTGTATTTATTTATTAATTTTTAATTGTACAACAATACAGAAACATAGAACATAGAGCTGAGGGGGAAGAGAAAAAAAAAACCACAATACAATATAAGTACTTAATAAAAATTGAAATAAAATAGAAATACAAATAAAATAAAGTCTTATGCCCACAACACGTAGGTCTCTTTTCTATGTAGTCAAGACACAAAGTGTGGATTGGGCAGGTGGTCGGAGGACCATGAAGGGTTCCCAGGTCTTCTGGAATAGATCCCTTTTCCTTTAGCTGTTCCTGTCCAAGTGTTCGGTTCGGAATATTTAACAAATTATTTAAAAAAAAAAAGTCTTAAATGATCATTTAAGACTTTTTAAGGATTCGCGGGGGACCCCTGGAGTAAACCAAGTTATCGTTTGAAGATGTTCCCTTCGTATTGTTCTCCAAACATCGAACTTAAGTGAAGAACGGCATGAGTTCTCCACAACACAACACAAAATAATCACTATGTAGCCTAATTGATTCATTCTGTTAAAACACTTCCCCAAATGAGCTAAAGCAGCAAGATCAGACTTGCTTCAACCGAGCCAAGTTCGTCGTTCCTCCCCGAGACGATCGCAGACTGAGTAGTGGTGTGTGTGTGTGTGTGTGGGGGGGGGGGGTCAAGGTCACGTGTGATGGGTCCGAAGATCAGAGACCTGAAGCTCCGGGGAGAATACCTTCAACCGTCTGGAGTTTGAGTCACGGTTATACTACAGACACCAAACAACGAGGACCTTCTCGTTTTGAGGTTATACTTAAATACTAATATATTTACATAAAAAAGGTATGTGAAACGCATTGCATTGATTTGATTATTGGACCACTTAGTGTTCATTCATAAAACACTTTTTTCATAAAGCGCCACACTGAGATCACCGTCTTCCCGCAGTTACAAAGAAGTTAAGTCAGTGGATAGTTGAAAGAAGCCGTTAAAACAGTTTTGTAAGAATTTATTATAGTGTATTTTCATTGAAAAGCTATCTCTCACAGGAACACCAACACACACACACACACATACACGTTACAGCAGAGTATTATGGGATGCTTTATTATTGTAATTTTTGGAATCCAGTGACACAGACACATGAAATGGTCCTATCCCTCTAGTGCCCTCTACTGCCCCCTGGCGGGGGTTTAAATTAAACAGAGCTAATGGTACAACGACACAACCAGGTGCATTTCCACTAACCACTAACTCACAACGTGCACTCTGAAACGGGAATACAGTTGAACGGAGAAGAACGGAAAAAAAAAGAGAACTACAGTGACTACACAGTTTGCGTCAAAGAGAACAAAAAAAACAAGCGTGTGAGTGATCGATCAATACCGCTTGAAAAAAACAACCACGATAAACGAAAACGATAACAAAAGCACACGCTCTTCTTCCCCCCCCCCCCCCCCCCGTCCCCCCCCCGTCGTGGTCCGCGATACGGGTCGCTGTGCTCTGGGGCCACACGGAGGCGAAAAGCAGAAAGGCAGAGAGAGAGAGAGAGAGAGAAAGCGATAAAAGAGACATTAACGCTAGTTTCTACTGTTCCTATCCAACGACTCGGGTTAAATATTGGGAGTGGAACGTTTGAAGCTTTCATACTCTACGACTTGTTTTACGGGTTTATTTTTTATTTTTTGTTGTCATATTTTGAATTCATTTTTTTTGCATTTAACGATGTACTTTGAGGACAATACACGAGTCTCGCTAAAAACACCAAAAACAACCAATGGAAAGAGCTGTTCTAGTTAAAACCTCCCCGCTGTGGTATCTAGGTAAAATATATAGCGGGGGTGAGGGGGGTCAGACGAGGTCATGGCAGCCATGGCTCCCATTATGCAACTCTTCAGTCCTCGTCACTGCCACTGGCCGAATGCTCCTGCAGAACACCAAAAGGTGAGGGGGGGGGGTGTTAGTGTCTGTATGCAAGTGTGTATTGTCTACGAGTGCGCTAGAGTGTGTGTGTGTGGTGTGTGTGTGTGTGTGTGTGTGTGTGTTACCTCTTCCTGCTCGTCCTCGCTGTCGTCGTCGCTGACCACAGGCTTGGCGCGGGCGCCGCGGCCTCGCCGTCGCTGGCTCTTCCCGCCTCGATCGCCCTTCTCCTTCCTGCTCAGCTTGATCTTCACCTTCACTGAACGAGCTGGAGGAACGGAGAGAGAGAGAGAAGACCGAGAGAGAGAGAGAGAGAGAGAGAGAGAGAGAGAGAGAGAGAATGGACACCGTTAGCTTGAGGGACTGTTAACTGCCCCCCCCCAGAACGTACAGATCAGTGTGTTTGAGTGTGCGTCTCTTACACTCACACTCTGACTCAGAGCCCTCGTCCACCTCGTCCTCCTCTTCCTCGCTGTCCTCGCCCTCACTGTCCTCCTCCTTCTCCATCTTCTGCCGGACGCTGGTGAACACCGACTGCAGCACGATGGAGTCCTCGTAGATCTGAGAGGTGAGAGGTCACAGACACCAGAGGTCAGGGGTCGTCCCCCAACACCGGCTGGACGTATATGTTCCTATTGCCTCTTTAAAGAGCTCTTTCAAAGATGGCAACATTCAGATAACTTTATTGATCTCAGGGGATCTTCAGTTTCTCCCCTGTCCCCCAATTGCTCAGTTCAAAATGACGGAAAATAGAATACATTCAAGTGACAAACATTAAACACAAAAAGTACAAGTAGACTGTTTAACGTCGGGGATCGAACCTGGTACCTTGGCAACTGACTACCAATACTAGACTATCCTACCGACCCCTTGTTTGTGGTGGTGGTGGTGGTGTTGTGTACTGACCAGTGAGCCCTCCAGGTTGAAGGTCTGGGCGTTCTGACACAGCAACATGACGTCCTTCTCCAGGTCGTTCAGACTGCGGTACTTGTGGCTCCGGATCCTCTCCTGAACATGACGAGGAGGAAGAGGGGGAGGAGTTAGATGAGAGAGGCAATCAAAGCACAGCGAAGCACAAACTAAATCAGACCAACTGTCGTCAACCGGGTTACCGGAACGGCCACATGGGTGCCAGTGTGACGGTAAGCAAGCGTCTCTGGTTTAGTCGGGGAGTCCGGAACATTAGTAGCTAGTTAGCCTTAGTTGGCTAGCGGAGACGGGTAGCTTAGTAGCCTCACCTTGATCTTCCTGAAGTCCACGGGTTTGCGGATTAGCTCGTAGTACTCGGGCAGCTCCTTGCGGGAGGGCAGCTGGATGAACACCTCGCTCAGCTGACGCCCGTGAGTGCTGTAAGAGAGGGGGGGGGGGGATGATGATGACATGGAAGGCGTGACACTCGGCACAGGGTCTGACCAATCGGACAGCACTACCATGATCCCCGCGGACCAATCGGATGCCTCTACACACCAATTGTTCTTGATCTTTAGAATCTAGGTTGGTCATCCGGATACTAAACGATTAAGAGGTTTTAGGTTTTACAATTTTAAGTTGGCAAATCATTTATAAAAAATAAAAGGTAAGAGCTTTTAGAAAGTGCAGAATAAAAAATTATTATTATTATTATTATTTTTCAACAATGTAACATTTTGACTGGTCTAAATTGTATGTCTCGTTTGGTTTGCTATTCTAATGAATAGCTTGTAAAAAGAGTGTACGACAAAAGCGAGTCAATCAATTTTATGAATGTTATCAACTTTACTAAAAGTTTCATAAAAAAAGGTTGCCGTGTAGGGAGGTCGAAGTAAAGAGCTCCGTAATCTCTACAACGAGTTATTGTGCCGTCAGTCAGCATTCAGTCAATATTAATGATTGAAGTGACATGAGACGTTCACTCGTGTGAACGTGAATCCTCCTCTCACCCGTCCTTGTACTTTATGACGGCGTCCACGATCTTCTTCATCTTCTTGGTGAGCGAGGGGGGGTTGGGCGTGAGCTTCTCTGCGGGAGGACGGCCGCGCTTCTTGGCCTTCTTGCCATCCTCGTCCTTGTCACGACTCCCGCTGCCACCGCCGCCCCCGCCGCCGCCGCGACCCCCGCTGGAGCTCGGCGTGGAGGGGCCGGGTTCGTGGTCCCGGTCCCGCTTCCTCTTCCGGGTGGTCTTCTTGTGGCGGACCTCCTCCTCCATGTCCTCCAGGTTTCCCTCCTCGATGGCCTGCGGGGGGGGGGGGGGGAACAGCGGTGAGAGACCCCCCCTGATAGCAGCTCCAGGTACCAACTACACCCGGGGGAAAACCCCAAACTACTACCAGGTTCAAGGACAGTTTTTATCCACAGGCAGTGTGCCTACTGAACTGCTAGGAGTGCTGCCACTATGATAACGTTGTCATCAACATTACACTATCATACTTTGCTGGACTCATATTCATTACTAATTAAAGTTACTGCACTGTTCTGCACTGTATACATGATGCTGCTGCACTACTGGCTATTTAATTAAAATGCTTTTTGCACAATACAACATGCAATCAATCAAATGTTTATTTATTGTGTAAAGTATTCATACATATATATATATATATATATATATATAGTATTGTGTTCTAGAATTTCATGAGGGAATGGGAAGTAAGCATAGTCATTGTACTGGAAAATAAAAGTTGTTGAATCTTGAATCAGTGCATTCATTTGACACAATATTTATTTTCTTCTCCCTCACAGGATAAGAAAATATATCGACTCTGTTTTTGTGTGTGTGTGTGTGTGTGTGTGTGTGTGTGTGTGTGTGTGTGTGTGTGTGTGTGTGTGTGTGTGTGGTGTGTGTGTGTGTGTGTGTGTGTGTGTGTGTGTGTGTGTGTGTGTGTGTGTGTGTGTGTGTGTGTGTGTGTGTGTGTGTGTGTGTGTGTGTGTGGGTGCGGTGGTGGTGGTGGGTGGGGGGTGTCCCACAGAGGTCATGAGGAGGGCATGCTCTCCGTCTGCTCACCTTGAGCCACTGCTTCTCCGTCAGCGAGTCGCTGTAGTCCACCTCCTTGCGTTGGCGGGAGCCGCGGCCGAACATCTTCTCCTCCTCCTCCTCGCAGGTGAGCCGCTCCACCTCGGCGTCGTCCTTCAGGATCCAGCTGGGCAGGTCGTCCTCCTCCATCAGGCGGGGCTTGCGCTTGGGGTTGCGTGCCTCCTCGCGCCTGCGGTCCAGGTCCATGCGCTGGAAGGTGGTGGGGTACAACGCTAAATAATGAATTTTTTCGACTGCGTTTCATGCGACGGTAACACAAAAAAGGGGCTTATTTTAACAAGGGACAAAAAAAAAGACGAACAAAGGATATTGAAATATAAATACTCACTCAAACCACCACCAACCCCTTCCACAACAACTGGACTATCTGCACTATACTTAACAATTAACACTTTATATTGTACCGTTTATACCGGCAGATTCACATATGCCGCAATTATGTAAGTATATACATTTGTGTATTTTTGTATTATGAATTAATTAATTACAAATTTAGTCATTTGTAATTCTTGTTAAAACATTGTACACTGCATCTTATGCATGTGACAAGTAAGCCAAATCTGAACCACCCCATAAAAAGGCCCCTGGACACATACTGGGATCTGCACCAAAATCAAATCAATGTACCAATGTACCAATGTACCACCAATCAAATCAATGTACCACCACGTTTTGTCTAATTCCGTCCATGAGTTTTGGAGTTACCTTGCCAACAGATAAACAAGCACACAGGGGCGAAAACATGAACTCCGGTCCATCTTCCATGGCGGAGGTAAACACGGAGAAACATTTCTTAGGCAAACAATACAAAGAATAAAGACAGAATGTCCGTGTGCTCCGTTAAACGGTTTGTGTCTTTTGGGTTTTTGGGTCAGGGGTCAGTCTTCGGGCTTTTCTTCCTTTAGTGTCTCCCTCACTGTGTCATTATATTTGAGGAACGCTATCCATTGATAAATGGATAGCAAAATTAAATTCAATGGCGCTTTTGACAGCCCTACTATACAATTATAATTCTGAACATATATTATATCATTATAGTTATAATAACCACAACGTATGCATCAAATGTGGGGGCTGCAGGGGAGGCAGTAGCTTAGTCTGTTGGGACAGCTTAGCCGGTTCGAGTCCCCGAAACACCTGGGCACTGCCGAGGTGCCCTTGAGCAAGACACCAGACCCCTACACTGCCCTCCGGGGCATGTTTAATTTCAATTTAAAAACGAATTCCACTGTGTGTGTGTGTGTACATGTACGTGACCAATAAAGAGGAAGATCCAATCCTCCAGATGTAGATGTATATACTACAGAATAACCACCACTTTCCATGAGGACTTGCGGATAAAGACGGTGAACGCGGTGAGCAAGACAAAGAATAAAGAGGCCTGACGGTCACGGACACTGACCATGAACAGCTCAAACTCCTCCTCGCTTCGGGCGATCATCTGGTTGACCGTCTCGTCGTCGGGGACCTCGTCGTCTTCCTGTCCAGACAGGAAAACACAAGGAAAGTGAGGAGGAGGAGAACAGCGCCGCTGCATTGGGGCACCACAGAGCCCGGTCTCGGACAAAAAATGCCGACAATGCCAGAATTGCACGTAATAACAAAGTATGCTGGAATAACATAAATAAGGGTATTACATAGTCACTTGGTTTCGGCGCCTTGGTTTGGTGCTAAAGGAATAAACAAGAAATACAAACATGAAAATGTGTACAATATGAATATGAGAAAAGAAAGACTAGATAAATAAGAGAGAACCCCCCCCCCCCCCTCCTCCACCGGGTCCTGACCTCGTCCTGCTCTTCGTGCTCCAGGATGGCCTGCAGGAAGGCGCGGCGCTCGCAGCCGGATGACTTCTGGTCGAACATGCCCGCCTGGATGACCTTCTGGTCCACGTTCAGCTTGTACTTGGCCGCCGCCAGGATCTTCTCCTCCACACTGTTGACGGTGCAGAGGCGCAGCACGCGCACCTCGTTGGTCTGCCCGATGCGGTGGGCGCGGTCCTGGGCCTGGAGGTCCTGGGGGGGGGGGTCACGGCAGGGAGGGAGTGGTTAGCGGGGGGGGGGGGGGGGACGACGACAGGCCTTCACCTTGGACATCTCTGTTCTAAACACCTTTGTCAAAACGTTACCACAAATGATGAACAATGTGTTGCATTAGAAGCTGCCGAGTGCGGGAGTTTTTATTGCCTCGCACCAATATGGGTACTATAATAGTCTATACTGTATAATACACACTAATACACGATCCACTTCACCTCAACACACTATGATACAATATTGATATTCTGACACTACGCATTACTGCTCAACATACCATGAAATGTGTGTGTATGCGTGTGTGATCTCGGAATATCATTGTTGCTGAACACACTATTGCAAGTCACTTAACGAAAGCGAAAATATAAATAATAAAAAAAGACTGCTGTATGGCCCCGTTCACACTTCAACATGTGAGAGTTCTGATCGCCGTGTGGACGCATTCACACAGGTGTGTGTGTGTGTGTGTGTAATTGCTAATTTGCAACAAGGAACATCTCCCGTGAATGAGGCCCATAGCCTGGTCTCCATGACAACACCAATGTGGCCCGATTTCCATGACAACGATGTGTCTCTCCTCCAGGGCCTAGGCCTACTCCCCCCCCCCCCCCCCCCCATTCCCTCTGTATGTGTGTGTGTGTGTGTGTGAGAGTTACCTGGTGGGGGTTCCAGTCAGAGTCGTAGATGACGACCGTGTCGGCAGACTGCAGGTTGAGACCCAGCCCTCCGGCGCGGGTGCTGAGCAGGAACACAAAGTACTCGGACGCCGGGTCGTTGAAGGTCTTCAGCAGCATGCCGCGGTCCTCAGCCTTGGTGGTCCCTATGGTAACCAAGACCAGGATGCGGAGGAGGAGGTTCAGACACACACAGGGAGAGGCCGTCAACGTATTCACAGTAACAGCTATTTTCTTATTGAAAATATATATATATATATATATATATATATGCAGTCCATTTACCATTACCTTGCTGCCATGTGATTAAAAGTTAAGTTTAATATATTACTTATGTATGCTTTTAAATGTGATGTTTTATTGATAAATAGTTCACCCCTGTATTGAATTGTATGTAAGGCGTCCGTTTTAAAGCGCTGATCCAATTCAAATGTTTTATTAGGCCTTTGTGAAGACCTGACATTAATAGCTCTTAGCATGTTGTATATGTTAGCAAGTGTATATCCTTAATGTTGATAACACGCTCTTATCACAGCTACTTAAGCAGGTGACCTGGCAGTACCAAATTGTGTAATTCATCTTGTTAATATGAATGCTTGTGAACTGCTCTATTTTTATGTTTGCGTACCTCAGTGTTATGCTATTGTCTACTTCAACAGATGTACTGCCAAATGTCCTAAATGTAAATGTAAATGTATATAATAGTAAGCCTCACCGTCGAGGCGCAGGTACTTGAAGCTGCGGTAGGCAAAGTAGTCCTCCATGATAGTCATCAGGGAGGTCATCTGACAGAAGAGCAGCACCTTGTGGTCCGTGGCCCTCAGCTTGGGCAGGATGCGGTCCAGCAGCTCAAACTTCCCAGAGGACCGGAACAGGTCTGGCCTGGGGCGAGAGACACTGGGTTTAGTACTCTTTGAGCGAGAGAGGGAGACAGAGCAAGAGACCGAGAGAGAGAGAGAGAGAGAGAGAGAAAGAAAGAGCGAGCGAGACCACGTACCCACTCACGACTCCTCCAGAATACCCGAGATGCTCAGAGAAGGACTCCTGTAGACAGAACAGGAGCATTGTAGAACATTGTAAACCATGAATGAAGTTGGTAGCAATCTTTTGGACATGCCAAAAGCTAATTGCCCGTCATGCAAACAGCTAACTACAACACGTATGATAACGGACGACATCAGAAGAAGTATTGCTTCATTCACAGCGAGTCATGCCAACAGCTACCTCGATGTGCTGGAACATGTAGGGGTGGTTGCAGATCTTCCGCAGCTGCATGATGGTGTTCATCAGGGTCTTGGTGCCGCCCTTACCCTGAAAATACACACACACACATGGTGAGTCCAAACAACCGTCCGGACACGACATCAAGGCCCCGAACCTCCACGGGCCAAACTTCGACTACGCCACCAAAAGGAAACGTCCCATCCGTCTCACCTTCTTGTCCTTCTCTGAGCCGTCTGTGAGCAGGACTCCCTTGGCCTGCATGTGTCGGTACAGGACCCTCTGGAGGGCTGACATGTCGCACTTGATCACATACTCCACCTGGAGGTCACAGGGAGAAATGAATAACACTCAGGAAGACCGAATCCGCAAGGTAAATAGGTGGGGCTATTCAACTAACTGTAGAAACAACCACATCCCACATCTAAATACATATTTACCATTTAGGAGACACCTTTGTACAATTAATTCATTAAGGAGCTGGTAGGGGTTAGGGCATCTAGCTCAAGGATGTCTACAGGTAGACCAAACTCAAACCTTTCAGCTGGGACTCTTAACACTCTACTCTGTAACTACATTCCCAGTATTGAGCACTAAATGAATGAATGAATGAATGAGTCAATACCTTCTCAGGCAGCTGGGCCTCCACCTCCTTCTTGAGTCTGCGCAGCAGGAAGGGGCGGAGCACCTTGTGGAGACGCCGGATGATCAGGATGGTCTCCTCTTCGTTCAGATCCACCTGGCGGAGGAGAGGGGGTTGACCGAGAGGTGAGAGCAGAAACACAAGTGTCTTTCGGACACTAGATAATGGTTACTTTCAAAAGTTTGACTTTTAACACAATGACATCCAGATTCAGAGCACGGTATTTATCCAGAGGGATAATATTAAAATTATATATAGCTCAGGAGTTGTAGAAGTATTAGCTCAGGGGGGAGAGCGGTCGTCTGACAACCAGAAGGTTGCTGGTTTGTTCCCCAAGCTCCTCCAAGTGAAGTGTCGAGGTGTTGCTGAGCAAGACACCCTAACTCTAACTGGTCCTGACCAGCTGGCTGTCGCCTTGCAAGGCTGACTCCGCCGTCGGTGTATAAATGTGTATGAATTGGAGAGTGTGATGCATGACTTGCAAAGTGCTTTGGATAAAAGTGCTATATAAATGCAGTCCATTTACCATTTAAAAAGCCCTTATCACATTAAATTGTGGATCCCTTATAGTTTATTACATAAAAATAGTTCCAGATCTCAAAGTTAAATAAACAAGTTATCCCGCCATCCATCCAGACACTCATCCATTCCCCTAATCACCCAGCATATCACCCAGGCCCACTGACCACCCAGTCAGTCACCCAGCCCATGCCCCTTCCAGCCAGTCAGCAGCCAACACCCCCCGGGGCTCACCTTCTCCCCGGTCATGGCAAAGGGGGCGTTGAACCACTGCTCGAAGGTGTTGCAGCTCTTGAAGATGGTGGGCAGCAGGAAGTTGAGCAGCGCCCACAGCTCGGGCAGCTTGTTCTGCAGCGGTGTGCCGGTCAGCAGCACACGGCGCGGGGCCAGGTAGTGGGTGTTGAGCACCTGGGTCAGCTTGCAGTGGTGGTTCTTCATGCGGTGGCCCTCGTCCACGATCATGTACTTCCAGCGAAGCTAAGAGGACAGAAAGTCATCGGTTAACACCTACTTCAGGCAGCGGTTGCTTATAAAAAGTCATTATCATTACCAAAGGGAAACATGTATTGCCCAAATGTGCGTGGGAAGACACTGGGCATGTAGTGGGAAGACACTGGGCATGTAGTGGGAAGACACTGGGCATGTAGTGGGAAGACACTGGGCATGTAGTGGGAAGACACTGGGCACGTAGTGGGAAGACACTGGGCATGTAGTGGGAAGACACTGGGCATGTAGTGGGAAGACACTGGGCACGTAGTGGGAAGACACTGGGCACGTAGTGGGAAGACACTGGGCACGTAGTGGGAAGACACTGGGCATGTAGTGGGAAGACACTGGGCATGTAGTGGGAAGACACTGGGCATGTAGTGGGAAGACACTGGGCATGTAGTGGGAAGACACTGGGCACGTAGTGGGAAGACACTGGGCATGTGATGGTCTTACCTTGGCCAACACCTGCTTGTCCTTGATGATGTACTCGTAGGTGGTGAGAAGCACGTTGAACTTGCCGCTGCGCAGGATTGGGATGAAGGCTCGCCGGGCAGCAGGGGAGCCCTGGAGTAGAGAAACAGTGTTGTCATGGAAATCGGGCCACATTGGTGTTGTCATGGAGACCAGGCTATGGGCCTTATACAACAAGCGACCATTTTGCTTGCTGGATGTGGGGGGAACTGAATGTGATCTTGCATTCAGTTCCTCCTCATCGAGCTAGTGTTTGGAACCAAGATGGCCACTACACACCCAACACAGCTTCATGATGATGATGATAGCAACCAGGCTATGTACATTATCACCAGTTCAACACAACATTAACCCTAATGATAATGACGAATAATTACTTATTTCTGTGAATTACAACAAATGGCAATGACACACAGACGGGGAGGAGCCAAGTTTGAACTACCCACCTTGTAGGAGACCTGGACAACGGACGGCGCCCACTTGTCGAACTCGTACACCCAGTTGGATAGAGTTCTGGCAGCACACACACACACAGAGAGAGAGAGAGAGAGAGAGCGAGAGCGAGAGCGAGAGCGAGACACCGAAGACAAAGAGAGAGAGAGAGAGAGAGACACCGACGAGAGACACCGAAGACAAAGAGAGAGAGAGAGAGAGAGAGAGAGAGAGAGAGAAATGTGTTTAGAGGCTCTGCTGGCACCCTTCTCCCCACTAGTGGCCTCATATTGCCATTGCTAGGGAACAATTGGTCAAAAATCCCAATAAATCAATCAAGCTCGAAGGAGCAGCCACAGTTTGGTATGGGTCAAATATATGTATGTGTGTGTAATGTATAACACCATTAAGTACTTTATTTTCTTCTCCAGATACATTTTGGTTTGGTACAAACCCCAACTAATGTCCAATCATGATTTCAAAAATATTTTTGTGAATATGATCATTCCCGCCAACATTGAATCATATGGCAATCAAAAACAAAAAAATCCAAATATCTATCAAAAGAGTCGCAAACTAGCGTTAGCATATGTCCCGTGGTGTGAACCAGCAACACATGCATTGCCCCCCCAAGTGTTAGGCCACTATCCTGGCATGTAGCCCGCTTGCATTTGCACCGTAGTGGCTAGTGGCGGGTTGTGTGACACTAGCGCTAGTTAGCGGAGCAGGGACTCACGAGAGGGGGACGATGATGAGGAAGGGCCCGTTGATGCGCTTCATCTCCATGAGGTAGGTGATCAGGGCGATGGTCTGGATGGTTTTCCCCAGGCCCATCTCATCAGCAAGGATCCCGTTGAGGTTGTTGTTGTACAGAGACACGAGCCACTCCAGGCCCTTGACCTGACCAGACCAGACACCACACAGTGTGTTAAGTCATGTTTCAATGGCTTACGGTTACATTGGCTTTAGCCCCAATTGTTGCAGCTTTGTGTTCATGTCATAGCGATTTGTGATCAATCAGAAATTGGTTCCATTTCCCGGTTCATCTTTACACACCGTCGTTGAAGTACAACAGAAACACAACACATACAAGCCTGTACGGCCAGAGTGGTAGGGTTTTAACCGCTATGACAATGAGAATAAATCAACCAATCAGATCATAGTATTCTAAGTGGCCGTGTCTGTGAGATTCCACAAATGGTTGTGTTGTTATCGTAGGTTAGTTTCCAGCTAGGATTAGTGGAGCATTTACATCCAGAAATATCAAATGGTATTTAATTTAAATCTGCAGCGATAACGATCATATACAAACAGAATTTTACCCAGAATTGCAATCATGAAAAACATATTTGTGGTTTCATTGTAGTTTAACATTGTTTAAAACAATTCCAAAAAAAAATAACATTATTTTTCTACTTGCTACTTCTCTTGTCGGCCAATTCGAATCGAGGGGGACGGGGACGTACGGTATCAACAATAGCGAAGGAGAGACTGATACAAGCGACCACTGACAACCCAGTGATATATGATGTCAATGACGAAAGTATAAAGTATATACAATTGTTAAGTGGCCAACCGTTGTTTTCAAAGTTAACCATTAATTTCTAATATAAATAGACTGCTACTGTTTACGTTCACAGCAAAGGAATGCCGAAGCGCAAGAACGTTTTTGTAATCTAGCAACAATAAGAGCTTGGGAGGAGTGCTCTGAAAAAGAGGTCATGGGCGGAGTCAGCGCAAAAAGCGCGATTGGCACCCCCCAGCGATGGCGTACCTGGTACTGTTTGAGCTCTCCATTGATCAGCAGCGAGGACTGCTTGTCCACCTTCTCGGTGACGGCATGGGCCACGCCGTAGTAGGACTGCAGGCCGCGCTCGAATGACGCACTGTTGTACTCATCGTCCACATCCTGCTTAGCATGCCTGGAGACAGAAAGAGAGAGGGAGAGACGGACAGAGAGAGAGAGTGAGAGAGACAGAGAGAGGGAGTGAGAGAGAGACAGAGAGAGGGAGTGAGAGAGGGAGTGAGAGAGCAAGACAGAGAAAGGGAGTGAGAGAGAGAGACGGACAGAGTGCAAGACAGAGAGAGCAAGACAGAGAGAGCGATAGACAGAGAGACGGCCAGAGAGCAAGACGGAGAGAGGGAGTGAGAGGCGGACAGAGAGAGGGAGTGAGAGAGAGACGGCCAGAGAGCAAGACGGCCAGAGAGGGAGTGAGAGAGAGAGACGGCCAGAGAGAGAGACGGCCAGAGAGCAAGCCAGAAAGACGGAGGGAGAGAGACGGACAATTAATATCCTTTTTTTTTTTTTTTAAGAATTGGACGTCGTAATCCAAGAAACCATTTAAGATTTTTATAGCGCATAAAAAAAAATCCCGACTTTTCCTTAACCAATCACCATTTTTCATGATTTACTTTATACTTTTCTTTATTACGGTGAATGAAGGTGCATTGATGATTTTCTTGAATATCTTACTCGATGATGTCTCGGACGTCCCCCTCACCAGACTCCCCGGTGTTAGGATTGGGGATATTTTTCTTCTCCTCCACAGGGGCGGGGGCAACAGGTGGAGGTGGAGGCGGGGGCGGGGGTGGGGGTGGTAGCTCCTCATCCTCCTGTGAGGTGAACAGACTGAGCTGAGGAGGAGAGTTCTGCAGCCATTTCACACCGACGCACGGCTAGCCTGTGAAAATGGTGGCGTTGTTGCTAGGCGACCCTTACCTCATACTCGTCCTCCTCTGAGCTGGAGCCTTCGCTGTCTGAGCGCGGAGCCACTTCGTAACTGCAGACGAGAGAGAGCGAGAGAGCGAGAGAGATGGACAGAGAGAAAAGGTTGAGATATACAATATAGTACTGTGTACAATGGTGTGTGTATAGCACTGTCTATTATAATAAAGCACTATGCATAAATGGTGTATAGTGGTACCCTGGGTTCATCTCCAGCCAGGTCTCCAGCTGCCCAGCTTTCGGAGCGTCCATTCCAGACAGGATCTTCCCGCTGTCCATGTGCATCACCTTCACCGGCAGGTCACTCATCTGGCTGGTCTCATCCAGGGGCTGGGAGAGAAATAGACATGCATAGGGGGGAGCGAGGGAGACAGACAGAAATGGGGATGAGATCATCTGACTGGTCTCACACAATGGCTGAGGAGGGAGATAATTCTTCCGATATAAAGCTGCAAATTTTTTAAATATTAAAATAATAATAATAATAATAATAAGTAGTCCTACCTCTCCATCGGGGCCCAAGGAAGAAGAACCTCCTTCTGGGTTCTCTGGCTTCTAAACAACACACATAGCATACACTGTTACAAACTGCAACCACCTGTAATGTTTACATTTATCTGTGCATTTAAAATTGTGTATACGAGCAGAGCAATACAAATAAACGTGTATTTATTTGTAATTTATTATATATTTATTGATTAATAAATAATTAATGTATTAATTATACACATTTATAAAATTCACACACACACACACACACACACACACACACACACACACACACACACACACACACACACACACACACACACACACACACACACACACACACACACACACACACACACACACACACACACACACACACACACACACACACACACACACACACACACACACACACACACACACACACACACACACACACACACACACCACAAATGATCATCATCACCTTCTTCTTCTTCTTCTTCTTCTTCTCCTTGAGAGCCTGCACGGCCTTGTGGGCCCTGACCAGCTCTGTGAGGTTGGCCACGTACTCGTCAGTCTGCTGGAGCAGGTAGGCCAGTCGCTTGTCCTTCTTCTGGTCGATGAGCTTACGGTAGCCCTCCTCATCCTCCGCCTGCGAGAGACACGGAGAGAGGGAGGGGGACACAGTGTTTAGTTAAGAGGACACAGCAGGGACCCTCCTCACACCGTTGGTTTCGTTGGTTTGTTTGAAACAAACAAACATGGAGCGGAAGAAGGTGAGCTCCTCTGCCATCAGATTTAATCATTTTAAATAGTATGTGATTCAAGAATGTTATTTGTCACATACACATGCAGGACGAGCAGTGAAGGGAAAGGGGCTGTGCAAAATGCAACAGAAAGACTTTTTTTGAAAAAAAACAACGATAAACTATGTATAAATTAAGTATATACAAATTTTAAAAAAAGTCAGTGCAACCGTATTTACAATTGACATGGGATAAGTATAAGGTCCGGAAACTATTATATATATATAGATTTGTGTGTGAGCCTAGGTTAGAGGTCAGCTTATAAAGGGGGGGTGGGGTGTGTGTGTGTGTGTGTGTGTGTGTGTGTGTGTGTGTGTGTGTGTGTGTGTGTGTGTGTGTGTGTGTGTGTGTGTGTGTGTGTGTGTGTGTGTGTGTGTGTGTGTGTCTCGCTCTCTCACCATGAGCCTCCTCATCCTCTCCTTCTCGATGCGCTCGTTCTCCTTCTTCTGCTCCCGCTCTGTGTTGGCGTGGTACGTGGCCACAGCCTTCGTGGCCTTCTGGATCTTCCCCATGATGGAGCGGTGGTACTCCTTGAAGTCCTTGGCGTGCTGCAGGATGCTGTTGAGATATTCCTGAAAAACATAACCGTGTTGTTTAAGTAAAAGTACTAGATCACTACACCCTTCATCTTACACTTTATATTTATACTGTTCGCAATTGTGTAAATATCTACTGTTCGCAATTATGTAAAGTTTATTAAATGTTTACTTTTGTAATTTTAAGCTCATCTTTGAAGCTGGACAATAACATTTGACTGTACACTGTACATACTGTACCTTATGTGACAAATAAACCAAACCTAAATCTGATATATAGATGCAGCCCATCTAAAAGGCAACAGAGTTGGTAAGCAAAAATTGCAGTGAATTCAAATAAATGTCATTAAAACATAAATTAAAAAATCTCTTTCCAACCATAAACAAAAAATAACAATAATTTCCATTATTTTAAGACTTAGAAACCACACAGTTGGACGAGAGGGTGGAGATACATTACCTGGTGCTTCTGGCGGCGCTTCCGCTCCTGCTCGATCTTCTGCTGCTTCTCCAGCTTCTCGGTGATGCGGGCCTCTCGCAGAGACTGCCGCTTGCTGCGCTTGTACGCCTTGGCGTTCAGCGCCGTCTCCAGCGCAGTGTCGCGACGCATGCACACCACCACCTCCTGCCTCAGCTGGGGAGCAGACGGGAGGAGCTTTATACGCGCCGGGGGGGTGACCGAATAAAAACTACACACACACACACATCGACACGGAGAAAAATACTAATAATACATTTGTGAAAAATACATTTGTGCTTTTTTGAAGAGAGGAGAGATGGGTAGAGGAGAGAAAGGAGTGGAGGTGGGGGGGGGGGATAACGGGAGATGGGTGGAGGAGAGAGAGGGGTGGAGGTGAGGAGATGGTGGAAGAGAGAGAGAGAGAGAGAGAGGTTGAGGAGAGATAAAAGTGGAAGACGGTGGGGAGGGGGGCCCAGGAAGAAAAATAGAGCGAGAGGGGGAGACATTATTCCCTTAAGGCCACCTAAGGAGAGTTCAGAGGTCACCCATTTAGGAGATGTGAGAGGGCACCTACAAGAAAAGGGTGAGAGGGCACCTACAAGGAGAGGCTAGAGTGGAGAGAGGTCAAAGGGCATGAGAGGCGGTGCTCACCTGTCTCTGGAAGTTGAGGAGGCGCAGGGCCTTGAGCTCGATGTTAGCCTTGGTGCGCAGGTCTAGCGCTAGGGAACCTGGCAGGTTCTCCAGCTCATGGATACGGTGGGAGATGCGGGCCTGCAGCCTACATACACACAAAATATACATGACTCAACACAGCATGGGTTTGAGTGCAACAGTCACAGTCCACCAGAGACTTTTCCTGGGGGTCAAATACCATTTAGACATGCTGTTGCATGTTCAGACATAGATTTGTTGAACTCTTTTAATTGTCATCACAGTCCTGTGCTTTTGCCGTCCACATTTCCTTTTCCGAGATTTAAGAAATATCTTGCCCCATATCATAAGAAGAATATTTTTGTGGGGGCATTTGTGCATTTTGTGGAGATTGACAGGAAATTGGGTGGCGAGAGCGAGAGGGAATGACATGTAGCAAAGGACCACAGGCTTGGCCTATGCGGGTGACACATAGACTTACAGGATGAGCTTCAAAGCCGCCCCAAGAAACAGATTGCATTTGATCATACACTGCTGCCGTCTTGGCTCGGGTCCGTGTGGTGACACGACAAAGCCGGTTGGATAAAAGGTCAACGTGGCGATGACGCGGCTCTGGTCTGTGGTCGTCACCTGTACTCGCGCTCCTGCAGCACCTCCACGGGGTCCAAGCCACGGGGCTTCTGGATGGGGGTGACGCGGTTCTGCTTCTGGTGGAGCATCATGGGAGGGGGCTGCGACGACTGGCCCGAGGACTGGGTCTGGGGGGGCATGACGGGGGAGGCGGCGGGGGGCACGGAGGGGGGTGCGGGGGAGGGACGGCCCGTGGGCTGGGGAGGGATCAGCTTCTGGGGGGTGCTGGAGGGAGCGGCCGCGTTCACCATGGGACCTGGAGAGAGAGAGAAGGTTTAGATGATATAAATCCTTATTATCATATCACTACAATGCTTGACTTAAGATAGGGACATCTGTAAGAAGATATTATAATGTGTTTTTTTCGTTTTCATAAAAATAATTCCTAGTATTAGGATGGGTATATATTGGGTATATACAGCGACCGGGGAGCAGTGTAGGGATCTGGTGTCTTGCTCAAGGGCACCTCGGCAGTGCCCAGGTGTTTTGGGGACTTGAACCACAACCGGAAGGTCTCCCAAGCAGTCTTAACAGACTGAGCTACTGCCGCCGTACTAATAAGGACATGCCAATTTATGTCGGAAGAAGAAATAAAAAATATAAATAAAAAAAGAGGATTACAAATTACTAACACGACGACCCAAGTGGTTTATAATACATTAATCCATAACGCTCATTAAGTTATCAATTAGATAATATTTTTAGACAAGACTCCGTATCAGACTTTTAAAAATGTTAGTTTATATACAGGTACAAGGTTATATACAATTCATAAAACATCATCATATCAAAATGGCTGCTACACTATCTCCCCCCCCCCCCCCCACCTTTCCAGTCCCTTACCTTCAGGCCACTGCTTGGGGGGTCCATTGGTGGGGGGGCCCTGCATCCCTGGGGGGACGCCCGAAGGCCCTGGGGGAGGCATGTTGGGACCCACCATACCTAAAGACCAAACGGAACAGGACGGCTTTACAGAACCTTCCAGAAGCTTGCTCTAACCCAAGACACTTACACTACCTCACCAACAGGGGTCGCCTTTAAACAGAAAACGTAGCTTGTTTTGTTTTTGGATAACACCGACTACATTCAGCAAATTCATGAACATCAAATGAATAAAAATGGGTTGGTTAGCAAGTTAGGTAGGTCAATTAACTGTAGGAATTATGATAACTATATATTAAAAAACAAATAAGTGTTTAGCAGGCTGGGGAAATTGGGTCATGAAAGTACAGTATTTACAGCAGTCAACCACCCCAACCACTACACTGTCCTACACTCCCATGTTACCTTTCCAATATAGGTTAACAAGCAATATTGTTATTGGGTTTAACCTTTTCTATTTGTGTAAATTGCTGTAAATCTGCTGTAACACCTGAATTCCCCTCACAGGATTAATTCAATCGATTGTGTTAAACTAAAACAGTTCATAGTAAACGGCCCAGCTTGTGCAGAGCTCCATCTCACCGGGGTGGGGTCTGTTGTAGTTGGCCTGCCCCGGTCCAGCTACGGGACCTGGGCCAGGTCCGGGCCCGGCCCCCGGCCCAGTGGTTGGGGGCATGTTGGGCATGGGCTGCTGCATCCCGGGCATGGGCCTCTTCCCCTGGACGGCCATCTGCAGGTGGTCCGGCAGCGGCTGACTGCGCGCCAGCATCTTGTAGGCCATGATCTGCGCCCGCAGTTGGTGGAGCTGGTTCTGGTTGAAGGGGGTGGGGCCTCCCGGGGCGCCGGGCCCTGCCACCGCACCGCCGGGCACGCCTGCCACAGGGGGGCCCCCTCCTCCTCCACCACCACCACGGTTCTGCTGGCCCATCGAGGGTCCTGGTTCTCCGCTGCCCTCCATAGGACCGGAGCCGGGCCCCGAGGGGCCACCTGGCATCATGGGACCGGAGGGGGGTCCGTTGGAGGGGCCGGGGCTGGGGGCGTGGTCCGAACCCCCCAGAGGAGAGGGGTAACCTGGGGACAAAGACCAACCAAACTCATTCAAAAAGCAAATCACTGGAATAAGGGCCGAGTGATATGGCCAAAATCTTCTATCCCAATATAGGAAATGTAATATCTCGATAATGATATATCAATATCACGACAGTCATGTTTTCGGAGTATTCAATAAATGAATAGTGTATATAAAATAGCCACATGGTAAATACTATTTTGTAAACGCCTGTGTCCATCAAATACTTGACAAATTAAAGGTATTTTAAAAACTTGTATTACAAACTTTAGCACCAAATGTATATAAAAGTTTCAAGTGAAACTACAGATAAAAATACAATATGAAAATGTAAAATATCAAATGGTAAACCTGAAACTCTTTCAAGTATACAGCTGGAATACCATTATCTTTCATAATAATTAACATAGATAAAGTGTATTCCACAGAGGAGATAGATTTTATGTGTTAACATAACATTACCGATGACATAGGGAGGCTGTAGCTGTAATTCAATGCTACCTCCCTCTCCCTGTCTTTCCATCTTCCTCTCCCTCTGCCTGTCTGTTTGTCTATCTCCCACTCATGTTTCAACAGTTCAACAGTGGCAGCTGCATCTGTTGTTATGGTGAAAAGCAGAAATCCACCCCTCTCTTCGCTGTATGTCCCCGCCTCTTTCTCTCTGTGTGCCGGCCCCTTTCTCTCCGTCTGTGCCCGCCCCTTCTCTCTGCTCACGCTCCAGACAGATTAAACAGTGGAGGAAGCAGCGAAACCGGTTGGATGGGTATGAACCCGGTTATCCAAGCGCGCGCGCACACACACACACAGCGGATGTCTGTATGAACTCCAACGTGTTCTCTGAGCATGGCCACTTGGGAAAGAGATCAGACCATAAACTAAATAAATAACAAAAAAACGATTGTGTAATGTTCCAATTACTTAATAGTGATAGCTGTACTGAATTATGCACACCTAACAATGTTTTACACACTACAATATCGACCCCACTACCTCTACATATCAACCCATCAGGGATTTGGTGTTAAACTAAATATAGATAGATGTGTAAAGATGCAATAGGCCAACCGTGAGAACGGTTCAACCAGCTTGTGCTGTAATGAAGGTGTGTGTGTGGGTGTGTACCTTGTGAGTGTTGGTCCATGGGGCTCGGGGGAGGCCCCATGCCACTGTGGGGCCCGGGCCTCATGCCCATGCCCTTCATCTGGCTGTAGCGTGGGTCGTCTGGCATCCCCTTCTCATGCATGCCCTCCATAGGCTGTGGAGGAGGAACACACGGTCACCATCAGCCGGCAGCACCACTGTGTTTATGAATGAGACCTAGACGGCAGTGGCTTCATACATCGTGTTCATGTCCAGAGTGGCGACCGTGCCAATTTGTTACCAAGTATTATAACAGTAGTATAACAAACCGCTGATGTAGCCATTATTCTGAGGCAAAGGTATCAAAGGAAAAAAAATGATGTGTACTAAAATAATGTAATAGAATTATCTAACACTGTCTATTATGGTTGACCAAATGTTGTGTTGCTGTGTGTTTGAACAATAAAACCATGGCACACAGTAGTAACAGTTGAAGTAAAGATAAGATAATGCTGCTTTCACTTGTAGTCGAAGGTGGGTACAGGCGCCTTCTGTTAGTTCGAGCGAGTGTGAAGTTTGAAGTCAGAAAAACCTTTATCACAGATAATAAATGCATTATAACTGCATATTTCAACCCTTAAAGGTTTTTTTTACGAGAATGCATGTTGCTTGAAATGGCTAAAGCATATCATGCCCATTACACTTTGCTGCGTTTAAATATAAAAAGGTATTAGATGCATTACTTCTAATAAGAGTTTGATGTTGGTGTGCCTGTGACGTGAACTTGGGGCTTGAGAAACAATGCCTGACCTTCCCGACACTTTTTACTTTAGTGTCCCTACTCAAAAGTAAAAACATCCCTCAGTTGCGGATGAGCTAAAGCGTTACCTTATGCATCTGGTGCATGTTCTCCTGGGGGTAACCTGAGGGTCCCTGGGTCGGGTGGGGGTGTCCGGACCCAGATGGCCCCGGGCTGGGGCCCATCATGCTGTGGGCTGACCCTGGAGACGGACCGGGGCTGGGGCCCATCATGGCTCCTGGGGAGGGCCCCGGACCGGGCGAGGGGCCCGGCCGGGGAGTCCCTCCCATGGGGGGGTCTGGGGTGGACATCTCTCAGCAGAGGCGGAGGGGGCGGGTTTGACAGCAGTCGAGTACTACTACTGCAATGAGAACAGAGATACTAATGTTAGATACTAATGACGAAAACTGAATCTCGGCCTACAAACATTCAGTTATTGGGATTACTGGGAGTCAGGTAGCAAGGGTAGATAATGTTAAAAAAACATGAACATCAATTAATGAGCTTGTCAAAGCAATGCAGTGATTCAGAAAATAATCCATAACACATGAACCGTCTAGACCAAATGAAACCGCCACTGCACAATGACCTTTTCATACAGTAGGAACTGTGATCTTATACATTTGCTCAGCGAGAACAAAACATTTTCATTGCATAGAACATGACTATATAGTCCAGCCTCTGGTCTCAAGCTCAGACACAATACAAACATTATATATATATATATATATATATAAAAAACATTGTATACTGACACACAATCACTTCAAATGAAAACGTGGCCTTATCATAATTACAGTATATGTTATCGATGATATCAGAATGTGTTTAGATAGTCTCAGGTCATGAGACTATTGACAGACCATCATTTTTCCGTAAAAATGTGTTTAGTTTACAGGTCATTTAAATTAAAAATTAAATTAAAAAACTCAGACGTATTATGTCATCACTAGCATCCACCGAAAAACAACAACAAACCAACTCATCACCGTCTCCGGTGTTAAGTAGGTCTGTTAGGTTGTGCTCAGAGCGACCGAGTGAGGGCCAGTGCTCTGTATGTTTACATGTTATGTTATGTTTACATTTACAAGCAGAAAGAACACAGTCGGGTTAGCCTGCGTGCTAACCCGCTAGCCAGGCCCGGCTAGGCTTTGTAACGCAAGCCGTTATCACTCCACACTTATTTTTTTTTCCCCCTTCAATTGTAATGGCCTCGCTTCACGGTTGGCAACGTTCGGCAAAAGAAAACCAAACTTAATGCGTTAAAATGCCGTTAAAAAAAAAACACAAGAAAAATAGACAAAGTAATAGAGACAAAGTAATGTCTCTAAAATGGGTGGTGCTGCGATAGTGCTAGCGATCAGTTAGCCTAGCCCGGCCACGCTATCCAGGGCTAATTAGGTTAGTGAAAAAACAACCCGTGTTTTTTCTTATATTGATTATGGGTTTTCATATCTGATCGTCGAGATGTGATTGATCCAGCTCGCCTACCGTACACTTGGCACACACCTCTCAACACACACCGACGGAAACCATTTCATTCATCCCAGCACAGCCGCGCCACAAGCATAATGTCGGACCGCTGCCGTCTCGTTTTATTAACATTTTATCCCAATAAACCACGCACGAATACACGCCATAAACATCGCAAAACGCTGGGAAAATCTCGCTGTAATCGTGCAGAACCAAATAAGAGACTTACTCAAATCGGTAAATTCGGAGTGTATGAAACCTCCGCGGTGGCAAGGTCTTTCGGTTCTCCTTCTACAGAGAAACAAAGAGCAACCGACCGAGTTGGCTTTTTTTTCCTTCCCTTTTCGCCCTCCTCTCCCGGTTGACTGTACGAGAAGCCGGTCTGCGCTGCGGTGTCTATCGCCCCCTACCGACCACGGCGCGTCCCTCACGCCCAGTCAGTGCGCATGCGCAGTAGGCGATGCGCTGCAGTGGAGAGAAATGCAGGAGAGGAGGTGGGGAGCATGGCCATGGGGGGATGGGTGTGTGCGAGTTAGTTAAAAAAGCGCTCTCTTTCTCCTCGCGCGCGCGCGCGCGCACACACGCGCGCGCGCACACACACACACAGAGGTGTTATTAATGTTTACCATGTGTATTACCTTGCAAGTGAATAGCCTTAATTTAATATTTAATAAAGGGAGCATATTGTACAACAGTACCTGTAAATGTAAGCAGTGTTTATCATGTAGACCTGCTATACCTACTATTATTGTTGTCATTAACCTATTTGATTAATTTCACAAATGGATTTTGAGGCATGAACAAATGTTTAAAGCGCACACACACACACACACACACACACACACAACATAGAACAGTTCATGGAACCTTAAGGTCATTACATTACAAAGACGACCGTGATCATTGTTTGATGTGAGGTGACCACACCTCTATCAAGGTGACTGAACTACAATCAATGTTGTATATCAATTGTGCACGACCACCCCCCCCCCCCGAACTCTTTCTGTTCACCCTTTTCTATTGCGTTCTCTCCCATATGTCCTCTATCCTGTCCAAGGTTATCTTCTAAACTTGCAACCCACTTTTGGCACACTTGGGGTTAGGAGGGTAGAGACCGAATAAAGGGTTGGATGAGAGATGTGATGTGGGTGGGTAGCGACACCATACTATTATAGATAGTATACCTGCTGTTCCGCCTCGGGGAGCGAGAGGGCGCCACCTTCGCCTTCCAACACCTACAAGTTCAGCTACCCCACACATCTATCTATCTCAACGTTCTTTATGTTTGCCAAGTACAACAAGTACAATGGAATGCTTACTTCCAGAGTATGAATTCTTCTCAACAATAACATAAACAATATTAAAGAAGTGTCTAAGTAGGGAGGATCGATAATATGGTACATACAATTTGTGGCTGGTGCAAAAAGCCTTTTTAAAGTGACAGTAGTCACTAGACCGTAGCTATCCATCTGCTGTGCGCACATGCGTGTGTAGTGGTGCACTATTGGTTTACACATTAGTTATTTGCATATCTGTAATGTTAGGTTCTAAAACAGATATTTGGTCTAGGTTTCACATTAGCCAAAAGCCCTCTCTCCTTTCCCCTCGTGACCACTTTCAGTAAACCTTCCGCCTCCAACTAGTTTTGTTTTAAGTCTCCATGTGCCAAGTCATGTGGTCTGAGAACTCCTGTTTCACTAATCCATTTAAACACGACACGGTCCCATGATCTCCAACATCATGTATGGCTGGGATGGGATGAGAGGATAATACTCATAAGTAGAACTAAAAGAAAACCAGATCAAAGATTCAGACAGAAATTATTCTCGTGAGATATGGCACACCTTGCAAAGATGTCTTGTTTATTAAAATTACACATAAAACATTGTCGCAAGATTAAATAAAATGTATAAAAAAATAAAGTATGCTACAATAAATAACTCCAAACCTCTTTGTAGTCTTTCGATACGTCTTCATAAAATAATAAAATAGCATTAAAAATAGGCACCGCACAGCTGGTTTTGTTCACAACTGGTTTCAGTTCCGTTGGCGACGAATAGCATATCCATTGTTCTTCAAATAGACCTTTGATCCACGGTGGCGGCTACTGTGCAACGTTCTTCTCCTTTTGAACATCCTCATTGTCAACGTCCTCATAGGAGTACGAACTCGTCCGTGCTGCTGCTGGATGTCATGATCTGGGTGGGGGGGTCTGGGGGGGCCCTGGTCTCCTGACTGCAGCCCTCAGAGAAGACGAACATGGGGTACTTCTCACAAGCAGACAGAGCCTGGTCGGACGGAGGAAGAACAGGAGTCAAATCGAGAGAAAAATACACACATCCACCAACGTGTAGAACACGCAACACGGAAGCCTTCCGACGTACCTCACTGACGGCCGAGCACATGGACTCCAAGTCCTTCTGTCCTTTTGCGTAGAAGCCAATGGTGCAGCTGGGGTCCATACGGCTGAAGCAGATCTTCCTGGGATACCGGCAGTAGAACGACTGGAAACCAGACCAGAAGAAACTTGGCTTAGAAATGAAAAATGTTTTATTTGCATGTTTGCACTGTGTGGGTTCCTCTGGGCTATAGTCTGCCTGGACTATACGTCCACGCAGAAGATCAGCACAAAACAGCGACAGTCAAGGTGAAAGTAGGAGACGGGGAACAGTACATCCTCATACCTTCAGAGGAAAGTTCTCCTGTCTAACGTCCACTGTGGGCTGGCAGTAGTGAGGGTCCAGGTACAGCAAGTTGTCCTCTGGCATAAATAATAAAACACAGAAATAGTCAAAGAAAATACATCAATTTATTCAACAAAAAAAAAAGTCACATTAAAAGGACGAGTAAAACCTACAAATGCATTGCTTATTAACGATCTAGGAATATTATGATGTTACTTACCCTGGAAGCCAATGAAGAACAGAGAATGCTTGGGCTTGCCCCCAATGATTCCAACGCAGCAGTCCAACGCCAATAGTTTCTGCACAGAGGAGCCAGGAGAACACGTTAGCCTCACATAACCAAAGTGACCAAAGGCCCTGTAGTACCCTGATGCTTGCTTGAAATCTACTTGCTTGGACTTATACTGATAAGATGGTTTGAAAATTGCTTCAAAGTTGAGTTCATAAGCGAGTGACATAAGTCACAGTATTTCAGTCCCTTTATTGTTCTTTTTTTATTGTTCTTTTTTTAAATTGTGTACAGTATTTTTATATTTCATAGTATAGTGTTTGAGAAAATGCATACTATGTGAGGGAATGGAGAGTAAGCATTCCATTGTACTTATATATATAAACAAAATCTTGAATCTCGAGTGTGTGCGTGTCGTTTGGGACATGCAGGTTGATCAGTGGGGTTTTCCAGGACCTTGACGCAGGAGATGTATGTGGGGTTCAGGTCCTGCCCCCCCAAGCGGACCGGCACCAGGACCAGGACAGACTTCCAGGACTGGCTGGGGCTTCCCTTCAGAGACCCTCGACACAGCCTCCTCACGTCCTCCAGGTAGACTGGAGAACACAAAAGGCAGGGCGGTTAGTTACGGTGTTTACATGGCAAATAACATAGAATGAGCATCGTGTTAGCTCAGTGTGGTTACATAAAGGCTTCAGGCTGCATGGTACTGAGGTAACCAGGTCACAGTGGGTTTCACTCGTCTTTCCAGTGTGTCCAGTGTAAACGCAGGCCATGTCCAAACTACTGCCGGAGACATTTTCCCTTTCTGTCTATTTGTCTATTTAAAGAACGGAACACACAAGTGTATGAATTAAAAACATGGGGGTCACACTTCAGATGTAACAGTGGGGTCTCATGTGGATGAGTGAAGGCCTGAGCTGAAGAGGCCAAAACGCAGAGTCGTGCGGATGAATAGGCAAGTAAATAGAGGGGAAACACGATTTGACTGAAACAAGTGCAGTGTGTTTTTGGTACAATGTTATTTTTTTTTTATATCACTAGAATGGTGTTGTATAAATGCAGGTTATTTACCAAACTCTAAACAGACAATGTAGAAGATTTAAAACTCTTACCGGTGCAGTCTTGAGCAACATAAACGGCCAGGTTCGGCACGTCAGTTGATGCTGCCACGGCCTTACTGACACACACACACACACACACACACACACACACACACACACACACACACACACACACACACACACACACACACACACACACACACACACACACACACACACACACACACACACACACACACACACACACCACACACACACACACACACACACACACACACACACACACACACACACACACACACACACACACACACACACACACACACACACACACACTAAAGAGAGCGGAAAGCCACTTGCAGTACATATCTTGTTTCTGGAATGTGCCGAAACAGGATATGTGGGTGTGAGAAAATGTAAGCGGCTGAGCACCTGATTACCTGCTGCAGGTGTGAGGATTGGCTGGGATATATATATGTGGTACCATTGCAACATAAACCTTCTCAAGGTGTTTTCTGAACATCACTACCTCCATGTTCTCCTTCAGGTCCTGGACACAAAGGTCCCCCCCCTTCCCTCCCTGCCCCCTCCCTCCCTCCCCGCCCGGACCCTTACCGTAGGATGTGGGCCACGATGGAGGGCCCATACCAGTCACCGGCCCGTTTCCCGGAGCTGCGGCCCAGCTCCACCAGCCGGTGGACCCCGAAGGGGGCCGAGGCGTGGTCCCCGAACCACGACACCACCAGTCTGTGGCTGGCCTCCAGTCGCACGTCCATCTGAGACTCCAGGCTCAGCTTCCTCCAACTTACACTCCTCCTGGGTGGTGGTGGTACTCCTCCTCCTCCTGCAGGTGGGATGGGGAGGTCCAGGTGGTCTCTCGTCCCAAGGAAACTCAGGGACCACGTACACCCTGGGGAAGGCAGGGTAGGTCCACAGGGGGAGGATGGGATATATAAGATTCCTTCTAATTGGTTACGCCATAGCATATGATGGATATCAGTACAATTTCTAATAGGGTTAACCAGAACATAACTCAAATTACTCATCTGAAATGAATAAAGTGCATCTCAGCTTAACTACCATTCATATTTTACTATTTATCCATTGGCTGTTACTCGATCAGTTCACCAAAGGGTCACGACTCAATTGGCTGCTACCTGATTGGCCATGACCCTATTGGCTGTTACTTGATTGGCAGTGACCCCAAAGTTACCTGGGGGCAGCAGGTGCACCAGCAAGCTCTGCGCCAGCAGCATCTGTCCAGTGCGGAGGACACACCCCCAGCCGCTGTCGGTGGTCAGGGAGCAGCCGGCCAGCTCAGGGAAACCCCTGCGGTACGTCAGCCACAGCAGGGAGGAGAAGCTGCAGTGGAAACGCTCCCGGTCCACTATAAAAGAGACACACAGCAGATGGTGGAACACTGGGCAGATCTCCGAGGTTCTACAGATGCCTGGACAACCTCAGTATTTCATTAATTCGTGGTCTCAAAAAGGTGAACTCTTACCTGATTGGTCGAGCTGGAATGACTGTCCCAGCATAGTCACTGGGGAACTTTTACCAAAGTGGGATTTCTGCTTCAGAGACCAGCCTGGAGAGATGGTGAAAACAGAAAAAATAAAAATAAATCAACAATAACTAATAGCCAGTAACGGGGACGGTTGGGCATCACAGCAGCAGCTACAAAGTACAAGACAATAAAATGATTATAGAATAAGAACAAATAACAATATGCATTGCAAAGATCTAAAAAAAATACAGAACCAGAAGAAAAAAGGATATCTACAGACCGTATTTGAGACTGTTCCAGACCGAGACCAGCTTAGATTTCAGCTTGGGCGGTCTGTCTACCTCCTGCTCTCCGCCCTCCTCCTCCTCCTCCCCGTCTGGCATAACGCTGCTGGACCCCAGGGAGTCCGTGAAAACGTGGAGCCAGTCATCTGTGCTTTCGTCCACTGGAGGTGTGCCGTCTAGTTGGTGGCCCTCAAGAATCGCCCCATGGAACCTGGCAGAGGACCCGTGATCCATAACTGCAGAAAACCATGTTATTACCATGGCAGCATACTACTACGACAACAATAATATGATTACATACATAAATACACACACACACAAACACTTAAACTAATAATGTCGACAAATACAATAGGTAACCACAGATGCCTATTGTGAATACCTGATAATAGTACCTAATAATAGTGCCTAATAATAGTACCATAGTACCTAAGTAAGGACATGTGCCGAGATGTTACGTGTGTAATATACCATGTAAACCACCATGTACTGCCAAGTTATGGTTGACAAGCAAAAATGTAATAGTTTCAGTCTGTGGTTTAAAGTGGACCGCGACGCAAGTCAATAATTAGGCATATCCATGAAAGAAAGCATGTGACGGGCAAACTTGATGACTCAAACAGGTAGTGTTATTGAGTTGTACAGTAAAGAAAACCGTACTGTACTAAGGTTATATCCATGTAGGATGTAAAAGACAGACACAGTATCCTTCTTGTGTTCTTGTATTCTGTTCCCAGAGAGAAGGTGGACAACTGAATGCAAATAAACGCATTTGTATTTTATAAGCCGTGCGTTCAAATGGCAGGTAGGTAAAGTATAAATCCTATATGTCCTACATTGACATGTATTATTAGGCACCTGGCTGAAACAACAAGGCGAGTAGTGGAGCACAGCGTTTAACAAACCTGACTTCACCTGTTAGTGTTTTCGCCTCTCCGGTCATAACGTCATTCGCAGTCCACCTTGAGGCTTTCGCTTCTGAACCACATCACATACTGGTGACCGGATTAGATAGATTAGATGTGGTATCATTCAGTTGCAGGTGGATAGGTGTCGAGTTGATGAGACGTGTCCCTCAATGAGCGAGTGAATGGTTAACACGAATCTACACGAAGCCACGGAGCTCAAGACTGAAGGTAATTTCACTTCCTGTTAGATTCCCCCACGACAGTGATTGGTTAACCAATGACCAATCAAAACCGAAACACTAATCGATAGTATTTTAACGTCCAGCCAATAAGGGCTTGATGTACACCGCAATGCAACCTGGGAGTTGTTGTCGATACTCCCATCGTATTAGTGATGGGAATTCCGGCTCTTTTGAGTGAGCCGGCTCATTTGGCTCGGCTCACCAAGAAGAGCCGGCTCTTTCGGCTCCCAAACGGCTCTTCTATTTTACCACATATACCTTTTATTTACATGAAAGTGGTGGTTCTTGATGTCCAGCAATCAGTGGTCAACTGCAGTAGCTTCCTTAACCCTGGCCTGCAGTGAAGCACGTTCTCTATCATACAGTCTCGGAATGATTTTTTGAGAGTGTTTTCCTGCTTGGAGGAACATTGGATTGAGAGCCTGTGTGAAGCTTCGGAATCCCTTGTCCTCCACAATGGAAAATGGTTGGAAATCACTTGCAATAATTTTGGCCTATTCTTCATCCACTATGTTCTGTCTAGCTGGGGTCATTCATTGCCTTTGCCATTGCCATTCATTGTATATACATTGGCTTATTGAGGTCTGTGTAGCTGTTGGTTTTTGGGTACCTGACGCATGGGGGTAGATCCTGTAGCTGCAGCAACAACAGGTGGAGTAGACACACAGAAGCAGAAGCAGGCAGTCTGACCTGCCTTTTTTTCTTCCAACTGAACTGTTGGATGCACAGTTCTCAAGTGCCTGTGGAGGTGGTTTGTGGACCCTGCTCTATATGAGAGCTTCATGTTGCAAATTCTGCATTCTGCCTTTGTGTTTGCACAATTGTTAAAATGCAGCCAAATGCTGCTTCTTTTCCTACTTTCACTTATCTTATTTGCGCGACGCAAACTGACACTTCCCCGTGTGAAGTGTCACCCCTTCCTCTGTTCAGCCATCAGCACTGACCACACGCCGCCCCTCCTCCTTATCTATCCTCACGTGATGCACAGCATGACATGCAGTCATGACAGTGACATTCAGTCACTGCATGTACGCGGAGCACCCGTAAAAAAATAAATAACGGCTCGTTCGCGGGTGCGAGCCGGCTCCCGTCGTTCACTAAAAAGAGCCGGCTCTTTGAGCCGGCTCGTTCGCGACCGACACATCACTACATCGTATGCCATATGAAGAGGACTCCTGAACCAATGTAAATATACCAATAACCGCAATGCCACAATGTCTCCCCATAAGACAAACTCCTCCGCAAGTCTTGTGTGAGGCTGATAATGGCGGATGAAGGTCCCTGGTTTCATGTTCTCAGGGGTAGCGCGTATGTCTGTTTGCACTTTGACAAGGAGAGCATATACGTCTCGAAAAGTGGGCGGAATAGGCTAATAATGTCGGGTATGTGTGTGATTAAAAGCACTGGTCCTGACCCCCCCACACACTCTATCTCTCATCCGAATAGAGCCACATAATGTCGGGTATGTGTGTGATTAAAAGCACTGGTCCCAAGTAGGGCTGGGCGATATGGACCAAAATCCGTTTTTTTTTCATTTTGGCATTTTTGCTGCATCACGATATACGATATATATCGGTATTTTATACACATTCGGTTTTAACTCAAAGTATGTCAAGCACTTATTTTAAGACAACTCATATTCACAAGAATAACAGGCATTCCCTTTTAGAACACATACAGCTGCACACTACATATTAACACGTAAATGAAAAGGTACATTGAAATAATAAAAATCCATCAAATAAATCGCCTATATTATATACATAGGCATACCTCTGCCCCTACACAAAATCGCCTTCGTTATATGGCGATATATCCAGATAGAGCCACAAGACACAATGTCGGGGAATTGTATGATTCGGATTCAGACTTCTTCACTGTAGAGTGCTCATTCACTAGTTGAACCACATCGTCTTGACCGACTTTAGGAAGGTTATGCAGCGATGTTGTCCAGCGATAACTGCCCTCCATGGTGAATGCATTAACCGGAACTTGGGATACACTGCTTCAGCGATTTTTAACGGGTACTTACAAATCGGGTACCGTAATATAGGCCTTATCCGAACATTATAAATGCTCCTATGCTTCCAAAATGGAGGCAGTCATTGCGATGTACAAGCCGAAAAAAACAAGACAAAACACAAACAATTCGGTCTCAGCATTTTTTTTATTATGTTTTCTGCACAATAATTATTGTTTTGCATCAGTTTTCCACACAGCAGTGTACTGGAATCTGTTACAATGTCATGAAGCAACACATTCAACAGTGATGACCAATATGTAGTTATTGTGATACACAAATCATAGGCTATACTAAGACACACGTGGACGAATATACACCCGACCCTCAGAGCACAACACAAACACATGGATACATCGGCTAAAACAATTTGGTCAGACGAAACAACTGGTTTCCAGTGGCAAAACAACAATTCAATACACACAAAAACACGTTCAAATAAATTATGTTTATCAATTAGAAAAGTAAAAAAGAATAAATAGTATTCAGACTTTCAGACATAAAGTGCAATTTTTCTCATTTTCTCGCACGGATAAATTAGGCCCTACAGGCGTTTAAAATATAAAATGCGTTTTCCTCCGGGTTGCCGTGTTCAAAGCGTCCTGGGTCCTATGTTCCTATGGTCCTATGGTCATGCTCCGGAATGCAAGAGTCGTAAAAAAATGCAAAACGAAACAGGTTCGGCAAGAAGCGGGCGTGTCTGCAATGCATACTAGTACTGAAAAATAAATAAATAAAGCCAAACAATCACAATCCTATTCGTTCTTGAGATGTCATATTCTTTTCTCTCCACACACACACACACACGGTAGCAGTCTTAACACAGGGGTGATTTGTTTACACAGCGTTTTAGGAGTATAACGCAGGAGAGAGAAAAAAAAGTATGTGAAGTCACAAAACTAGGACGCTGGAAACCTAAATCCCGGGGTGCATGGACGGCCTACAACTGTACCACCGACGCAGGGTACTCAAGATTCACTAGGGCACTGTAGGATTGCATATCATCATTATAAATACCACTGTAAACAACAACACCATGTTTAAACTCTATTTAAACTAACAAACCAAAAATACACTGGCACTTCTCTTCACATACTACAGCATAAAATGCTACGTTTGCATACGCACACGGGGGTGGGGGGGGGGGGGTTTATAATCTATGTATCTTTAATGGGTTACGTTCCTTGCGCAGGTCGTGTGACAGAAGCGGCCCTCCTTCTCAACATCAAACAGACACACACACACACACACACACTAATGTATTCACATCAACGTCTAGACTGTCATTGCACAATTCACAATAAGTTCAATCGAAAAAAATGGAAAACTGCTTGCTTCGCTTATTGCAAACCGCCGCTCACCCCCCCCCCCCCGTTACTGCCGAGCACACGGTGTGAATGCCCCCCAGCTCAGCCCCTGTGCAAGTTCCACTTCCCAACCGCCGTAATTCAGCCCTTAAACACAAAGAAATCAAACAAACCACCCAACCACCTCTTCCCATCGGTACGCTGACCACAGCAAGCAGTTTGGAAACTAAATATCCCTTTCGTTTTAAGACCAACACTTTTTATTGTGTTTTTTTATTTGTCTATAAAACTTTATCGTCCTTTGAGTACTTTAGATTATTTATTGAGGGTGTATTTATATCGGGGGGGGGGCCTTAATTACTCTGCGGCCATCTTGGTTCCAAACATACTAGCTTGCGCACCTCGGCTACCAAGATGACCACTCGGTGAATAAGACCCATGACTTTCTACTTTGAAAGAGGGATGATTAATTTGCTTTGCAGGGGGGGGGGGGACAGTCCAATGTACACACAGTATGTCAGTGGTCGCTCTGTGAGTGAGGCTCTGTGAGTGAGGCTCTGCCTCTTTGCGTGCGGTTACGTTAACGTTCTCTCAGTATGTGTTGTTATGGTGTTGGTGGTGGTCTGTCGTCGTGGTGTTCACAGTGTTAACTACCGTAAGGTCTGCAGTATTCTCTCCTTAAATATTCCCACCGTTTTTTTGTGTGTGTTGATCATGTACAGTGCACTAAACATGCATTGAGACATACACTTTTTCTCTTACTATATACAACACACCATGGTCAAAAGGTATACATAATACACACATATAACACACTTTGCACATATATCAGAACAGTTGTGGATGCACCTTAGGTATGTCGTTTTAGTTTGTATCTTGTGTTTTTTAATTTTATAATATTTTTCTTGGCATGAAGGGTTTGCTTCATTCAACGGGGAGAAGTTTGCTATTTTTCGCCCCGGCGGCGTTTGCTGCTACAGTGTTATCTCTTCAAAGCGTAAAGGCATCGATTCGGAGAGTCTTCCGCCTCCTCCTCCTTCTCCTCCATCTCCTCCGTCTCCTCCTCCTCCACCAGGATCACGATGAATGCTTGGTGGTTTTTCCGGTTCCCCTTTCGGCTTGGGCCGAACCTCCGGCCCCTGTTGGGGCCCCGCAGCGTCCTCCGGCAGAATCCTCAGGTTTTCCTGCTGCCGCTTCCCGCTTCTCCTCACTGGCCCTGGTGCTGTCTCTCCCCTTGGCCCCCGCGTCCTGGGAGGGCCCCTTAATGGGCCCCAGTATGGTCTTGGCCACACTGGTGAGCTGGGTGACAAAGCTGGCCCTCTCCCCCGGGGACCCGGGTCTGGGTTTGCTGGAGCAGGGGGAGGCGGCGGCGGAGGATGGGGACATGGGGTTCTCCTCCAGCACCTCCAGACGGGCCCTCTCCTCCCTGGGCCCCTGGGAGCCTCTCTGTGGTTTGTGGGGAGGGGCTGCAGGTCGGGGTGGTGAGGGGCCCGGGGCCACAGGTCCTTTGATGACTTTGGCGGTTTTCTCCCAGCCGCCCACCTCTCCTT
Source organism: Muraenolepis orangiensis (assembly GCA_027704905.1). Lineage (NCBI taxonomy): Eukaryota > Metazoa > Chordata > Actinopteri > Gadiformes > Muraenolepididae > Muraenolepis > Muraenolepis orangiensis. The sequence continues at coordinate 18,744,912 of CM051012.1, read as the reverse complement.
TCACCGCCACCGGCTCCACATCTCTCTTCCCCCGGGGCAGGTCCACACTGACGGGTACCGCGGACTTCTGTGCGGCTCCCTCCTTGTCTCTCCCGGTGACGTCTCTTCCTCTCTCCTCGGTCTTGTCCTGCGGTCTGGACGCCACAGTGCTTGGACCCTTCCCCCCCTCCCTCGACTGCGTGTCGCTGGTCCCGGGAGAGTGTGAGGGTCTGGTCTCACTGGGTCTGACCTCACTGGGTCTGACCTCACTGGGTCTGGTCTCACTGGGTCTCTTGCTGGTTATACCCCCGGAACCGGGTGTACCCCCAGAACCTGGTGTGCTGGCGCTGGGCAGCTTCTCTCCAGGGTCAGGCTTGGCTGAGCTGAGGCCAGCTGTAGCCTGCGCTACAGCGGCTGGAGTAGCTATGGTCTTTGGTAGTCCGGTGGAGGGTGCTGTCTTCAGCGCGTTCACGACGGTTGTGGTCTTGGGTTCGGTCTTGGTGCTCTGCGTCTGTGTCTGGGTCTCGGAGTCGGCCGTGCGTCCCTCCTTCTCCTTCTCCTTCGACGGCAGAGGGGCGGCCTCGCGGCTCAGCGGCGACTCCTGCCGACCGAGCCTCCTGGCCGGCCGCAGCCCGTCGCCAAACTCCCCCACGGTGGGGGGGGACGGGGTGGAGGAGGAGGAGCAGGAGGAGGGCGGAGAGGGGGGCGCGGGGCCGTTCTCCCCCTCCATCTCCAGCAGGCTCTGGAGGCTGTGCTCGCAGTGGAAGGAGTCGCGGCGGTAGTCCCCGTGCGACACCTCCAGGCTGTGCTTGCGCAGGGTCACGCCCCCTGTCAGCGGGGAAGGGGAAGAGGAGGAGGAGGAAGAGGCGTGGTGGGAGGAGGAGGAGGAGCCGCCTCCTCCGCCCAGCTTCTCCGCCGACTGCACACGCTGCAGCAGCGGCGAGCGGGGGGGCTCGGCGCTCTTGGGGCGGGGGCGGGACACGGGCGGGGAGGAGTGGAGCTTGGCCGGGAAGGCCTGGGTGGTGTTGGAGGAGCCCACCGTGTGGCCGGTCAGCGGCGGGGGGAGGAGGTGGTGGGGGAGGGGGTGTGGGCCAGCGGGGACAGGGGGATGTTGCCGGCCGACTTGCAGCGGGCCGAGCGGTACTGGCGGTGCAGCTTAGGGGAGAGGCCGTGCAGGGAGCTGGGCCGCATGTGCTGCGAGGCGGCCGGGGAGTTGGGGGTGCTGGAGGCCGGGGAGCTGCTCTGGGATGAGGTGCCTGCTGGATCCAAACAATAAGACAAACAACAACAAGATAAATAACAAGATAAACAACATACATAACAAGTGGGTAACAAACGTCTCGCCAAAATGTCAAAGAGTCAAAGAGGTGCGTGTCAATGTACCGTGGGGTTCTATAGGGGCCTATTTTTGCGCGTGCAGGTACACAAGAGTGTGTGTGTGTGGTCATGCGTGTGTGTGTGTGCGTGTGCGTTCTCACCCGGGTAGGGGGTCTCGGGGGCGGGCCTGTAGGTCTGCGTGGGTGAGCGGGCGGACAGGGCATGAGTGGGGGAGGCGGGGAGGCTGTCTCCGCTGGAGAGGGAGCGGGTGAGGGAGGAGAGGCTGCGGCTGGTGTGCAGCAGGTTGGACTGCTTGGTGATCTTCCGGAACAAGGAGCTGCGCTTCTTCCTGTGGGACCCAGGAGACACACTGCTGATAATACTGAGGAGGAGGAGGAGGAAGAGGAAGATGAGGAAGAGGAGGACGAACAAGAGTAAGGACGAACAAGAGTAAGGACGAACAGGAGAAGGAGGACGAAGAGGAGGAGGAAGAGGAGGAAGGACGAAGAGGAGGAAGGACGAACAGGAAAAGGACGAGGAGAACAACCCACAAGGCGTTTAGAATACGGAAGGATTTGGTGAGTGTCACTCACCAAAGCAAAGTTGTCTAGTATTGTATATTGTCCCTTGTTATATTATATATATTATATATTATGATACATGCATGTGTGTATGACGTACTCTTGCCCCTCTTTAGGTCCAGAGCGCTTGTTGCGTCGTGCCATCTTGGACTTGTAGCTGGACTTGCGGGCGGGGCCCACCTTGATGGACGTGTTCTCAAACGGGGTGGTGGTCACCGTCACCTTGCTGCCACTCTGGAGAACACACAGGTCCCATATTAGAGTGAATACTAATAATAGTGATAACAGACTGACAGGTAGTCAGCCAGACAGACAGACAGGTAGTCAGACAGACAGGTAGTCAGCTAGACAGACAGACAGACACGTAGTCAGAGAGACAATCATAACACAATAGAGTCAACTTGTGTTTTGTAAGAGTCACCCTGTGTCTTGCATTCGAATGAATGTGCAATACACCTTTCAGTTAAGCTATAATGTTGTTTGCTGGAGTAGTAAACTAATAGTTTCATTATATAGGAGACTGTGGGTGTGAATGATTGTTTTCCAGGTATTAAGACTACGGATACACTAGGGAGGGTCCTGGCGACTCATTTCCTTGATAGTTAACCGGATGTTTTGTAAACGTCGACTAGTCGAAAAAATGAAAGAAAATGCCTAATCTAAGAGGTCAAACATTTTGTGTAAAGTTGTTTTTATACCAAAATCCTATTTTGAATCAGGCTGCATGCCGTTTTGTGACGTGCATTAGGCCAGTCAGCTCTCACGTAGCTCACGTAGTTTAAGGAGTTATCTATCTAGCTTTGGAACTTTGAATAAAATTGATCTAAATAGTCATCCGAATGAAATCATTGTACATCCATTCAAATGTCCATTTACAAGACACAAGTTGACTTTTGCAAGACACGTACAAGACAAGTTGTCTCCTGATCGTAATAATCGTGAGGTAGACGGGCACCTTGAGTATGAGCTCCACCACCTCGGTGTGGACCAATCCGTGGACAGACTCCCCGTTGACATGAGTGATGAGGTCACCGGCACTGAGCCCTGCATCATGGGCGGGGCCTCCTTCCTCCACGTGCTGATTGGTGGATGAAATACAGTTTAGTCAATCATTCTGCTTCCCGATAGCATGCATACAGCTTCTCTACAGTGGTGGGAAATGAATGAATCAGTTTGATCTGCCCAATTGACAAGCTTAGCTGAGATGTATTAGTTTTTTTTTGGGGGGTATTTGTTCAAATTAAAAGTTTGTCTTTTTTTTCAAGAATACAGCTCAATTACGAATCCTTCCCCTAAATGTCACAAGAGGCGGTAAAAAGTATTCATATCCTGTACTTGAAGTAGAAATATCTTAACCAAACACGACCATTTATGGGCATTCGTGTCGTATAGGACCCATATAAGACATTATATTAGGGGTAAGCATGTATGGCCGTTTATATAATACCTTATATGGGCGTAGCACAACACTCACCCAGACCATGTGATGCACGCTGTACACGTCGCTGTCCCCCATGTAGACGCGGATGGCGCGCAGCGTGAAGCCGTACTTCTTCCCCGAGCGGTGGATGGTGATGGGGGAGCGCAGGGCGCTGACCGTGGGCGAGTAGTCCCGGCTGGGGGAGGAGTCCCGGGAGGAGGGGTTGGAGGACACGGAGCGGGGGGACATGGGGCTGGCCAGGGGGGACGTGCCGTGCTGCTCCACTGGGGACAAGCCGAAGGGCGTATTGCTATGCTAGCTTTTACTGTACACACAGGACTACCGTGGAAGAAATAGCATTATTGTGGTTGCTCCGGATGTTTATGCACTTTATTGCATTGCTGCAGACAACTACAGGTGTGTGTGTGTGTGTGTGTGTGTGTGTGTGTTTACCTGTGTGTGTCTGAGAGAGTGTGTGTGTGGGTGTGTGTGTGTGCATCTGCTAAATTACTGTAATGTAATGTAATAACTACAGGTGTATGTGTATGTGTGTGAGAGTACCTGCTGGGATGATGACGGACAGGGCCGTGGCGGAGGCTGACTTGATGACCTTGGCTCCGGGCCGCGGGCCAAGCTTCTCTGCATCGATGGACAGCTGCTGGTGCCGGACCCTCCTCAGGACCAGGTCGTTGGTGGCCCCGCCTCGGGACCCCGCCCCCGCCGGAGCGTCCGGGACCCCCAGGATAGCAGCGCTGCCTGGGACAGACCCGTCGGCCGGTCTCAGGACCTTGTCTGTGAGAGAGAGAGAGAGAGAGAGAGAGAGAGAGAGAGAGAGAGAGAGAGAGAGAGAGAGAGAGAGAGAGAGAGAGAGAGAGAGAGAGAGAGAGAGAGAGAGAGAGAGAGAGAGAGAGAGAGAGGAGGGGATAACGTAGATGGAGAGAGAGGGTGGGGGGCAAAGAGAGGGGGAGCAAGAGAGAGAGAGATTGAGAGAAGGGGGAGAGAGGGACATATTTAGAGAGGTAGAGAGAGGTAAAGAGATGGAGGCGGAGAGAGAGAGACATGGACAGAGAGGGAGAGAATGAGAGAGAGAGAGAGAAAGAGGGGGTATTGAGGGGGAAAGAGACAGAAATAAATACAGATGTAGAGAGAGATAGAGAGACAATGAGAAAGGTGCAACCATGAGATAGTTGACATGCAATGCGACCACACTAAAACTTTATTATCCATGAGTAAGTGTTGACATCGTGCAGCTGTTGGCCCCTACCTCCTCCTCCTCCTCCTCCTCCTCCTCCTCCATCCTTCGTGGCACTCCTCAGGTCCCCCTGGCTGCAGGAGGAGGCAGCGGCGGCGGTCGAGACCATGGCTCCCTCCAGCGACGCCCCGCGGGTCTTCATCTGCTGCTGCTGCCTGCTGGGGAGCTGCAGCTCCGCGTCGACCTCTAGTGGCGAGGCGAAGCGGTGTGTGTCCATCAGGGCCGAGAAGCGGCGGCGGGCGCGGGCCGACGGGGGGCTGGAGTCGCTCTCGGGGAAGGACGCCTCGGAGCACGACAGGCGCTTCCTGGGTCACGGGACGCACCAGAGTAGTGAACCGTTAATGTGAGTGGGACTGTCCCACTTTGAACGGGCTACTCCACTCTATTCACTATTCAGTCATTTATTCAGTCTTTCCAAACGACATACAGTAAACAACAGATATTACATTGCAGATGTGTTACAGATGTTCTAATAGGTAGACACAGGTACCTTTTCATTTGAGTTGTCGAACCCCTAACCCAGTGGTCCCCACACATTTGCAGGAAAAAAAAGGCCTCTCCCCCCCACCTACATGCACCCACATCAAGACACTCTCAGACACATCCTTTTCTAGCACACTCCCATAGAATCGATTTGAAAACATTGTCTGTAATTAGTACAGAACTGCAACGGAGGAACACGTCACCTTTAGGATATTGCATCATTTATTTTAGCCCCCCCCTCCCCCTAGGGGGCGCACCCTTCATTTTCTAAACCACTGCGCTAATCCAACACTATACCCGCCATGACTCGATGTTTACGTCGTCATGACTCCTACTCAGACCTCGGAGCGTAAAGTCATGTGTACAGTTATATGGATTGTATGTGTATGTCGTTTACACCACCAGAGGACCTCAGTGGTCTACTGTTACTACATAGCAGACACTTTTATCCAAAGTGACTCACAGTGTTTTCCAGAGACATGTCACTAAGGAGCAGGTAGAGGGGGGTTATACATCTTAAGCTCAAGGGTGGGTAGACTTCGGCCATTGGGGATCGAACCCAGTACCTCTGTGACCCCACCGTCCTAAACGATATCCTAACCCTCAGTCTTAACACACAGGACCAGAGACGAATTCCCAGAAACCCCCCCGGTAGCGCTTTCCCGATCATTCTACGACGGCTGGTTTATAATTGGCCAGTAAACGGGTGGTTAATCCGAGATTGGTGCTAACATGCGTCATCAAATTGAATTTACTCAAGCGCCCAGTGAGGGAATGAATTACAATGAAATCATCATTTAGGGGAGACGGTTTTATCCAAAGAGCCTGCCCACGGCTGATCACCACACAGGTCATTAAGCAGTCATTAGGACGCAACGGAAGTATGCTTATGGGAAGGATGAGGATGTTGGGGATCAAACCTAAAACCTCTCAACTGGGAGTTGAACACTCAACAGAACCGATAAGATTTGACCTTGTAAAACACACACTGGACCTGCTGTACGCTAATGTTAAGGAAGCATACAGCTCCATTAGCCCTACCTCCCCTCGGGACCTCTGACCACAACGTGTTCCATCTCCTGCTCACTGACTGCAGCCATTGGTTGAGTGGCGTCACCTGACGTGATTTGATCTCTTTGGACGTAGATGGAACGCAGTCAGAAAAAAACCCATATATCAACAAGTCGCTTCGGAGTGTAAGTCAATGGCCCACCCAGACAGCTAAAAAATGAATTAAAAACTCAACTTATGCTCTCTCTCTCTCTCTCTCTCTCTCTCTCTCTCTATCTCTCTCTCTCTCTCTCTCTCTCTCTCTCTCTCTCTCTCTCTCTCTCTCTCTCTCTCTCTCTCTCTCAGAGCTGAGAACCAGAGAGGCGGGCTCCACTCACATCTCCGGGGATCCGGTCCTCCAGCTCTTGTCCCGGAGGGTGAGGCTGCCCAGACTCTCCCTCTTGGCGATGCGGTCCTCGCGGGGGACCTTGTGCTCCCTCCGGGTCACCACAGGGGGCTTGTGCTCCAGCTGGGAGAGGTGCTCCATGCTGCTGTACACCTGCAGGGTCACAGGGACACACACACACACACACATAGGTCTAAACTCTGGGGCTTCAACTCCATTGGAACAGAACATGCTGATGGAAGGCGGTAATGAGAGTAGAACGCTGTACCTTGCTGAAGCGCGGCGAGCAGGACGAGAAGCGGTGCATCTCCACGGGCTCGTCGTCGTTGGTGTCGTCCTCGTCGTACGACTGCACGTGATGGTAGCGCTCGGAGCGAGCTAAGACACACACACACACACACATGCCACCAAAGATCCACCATCAACATTTAATTTAACTATATCCTTGATGCGGTACATATCGAGGTCCACGGGAGCGAACTTACTGTCGAAGTAGCTGGTGTCTTCCTCTGACTCCAGGTGAGGGATGAACTCAGCCTTCTGCCTCAGCAGGCTGTTCCAGTCCACCTCCGAGAAGAACGAGTGCTGCTTCACCTCAAAGGCGCCACCTACAGGACAGGAGGGGGACGGCGGGGAGACCAGAGAGCATTGTTTAGATTAGTGGTGGCTCCACATTAGGAATTGTTAGAGAGAGAGATCCGGTTATTATACATCAGGAGTTGTTCGAGATCGGGAGATATTGTAGACTATGAGTTGTTTTACATTATAGATAGATATTCTAGATAATTCATTATTGATTAGTCATTGTTTCCGATTGGTGGTCTAGTTTGGTAGTTATTTAAGATTAGTAGAATATTTGATGACAACACTTTGTACACATTTATATATGTATCTTATACATTTTGTGTAGATTGTTGTTCTAGATAAGCAGTTTTAATAAATGGCTAGATATTCTACATTAGTAGGACTGGGCGGTTGTTCTAGATCAGTGGTTCCCAACCTGGGCGCCAGAGATCTCAGGAGCGGTCGCAAAGCTACAAATATTTTTAACCTTCAAATATAATAAAATAAAGACTACATTCCAAAATGATATAAATCAATAAACATAGCAAAATCCAACAAAACATTTAAGAAAATACTACATTACAACTACATTACAGCTTTGTATGACGTACTAGAAGCAATCGGATCTAAACATCCCAATGATTATTGTTGGTAATGGAAGAAATACGAAAAAAGGAACACAGCATTACGCCAAATTAATCTTTATTACAATTGATGATTACGTATTTTGTTTCTCGAAAAGGATTTTAACAGGGGATTTTCTCATAAATTAGTTGGGGGGGGGGGGGGGGGCTTCAACACAAAAAGGTTGGGAACTACTGTTCTAGATGATTTGATTGTTCCAGAATGGTTCTACTTCTTCTAGACTGGGTGATGTGTGACTGACCCGTTCCCAGTCTGACCAGCGGGTTGGTCTGCAGCAGGGTGGATATGAGGTGCTGGGCATCAGCAGGCAGGGCCTCCTCTCCCTCTGGCCACACAATGTCATCTACACCAGGAAGGAGGAGACGTCAACACCCCCACAACAACAACCACAACCACAACAACAACACCAACTACCAAAGTGGAGGCATCCAATATTCTACAGGAAAGAAGAGCCCCAAGAGAATGGTGAACTGACAGACACCAGTAGATAGTAGTTTACTTGTTGAAGTTCGAAAGGGAAAAAAATGAATCGTTTATTGAATCGAATCGCAATCGAGTCAATTCAAGAATGCAAATCGACCGACACTATAGGCGCCGTTCACGAGATACAACCTCACGAGATACAAGATCAGGAGGTAGAGCGGTCGCCTCACAAGGTTGCTGGTTCGATCCCCGGCTCCTCCTAGCAAAACCTGTTGAGGTGTCCGAGGCTAACCCCGCGGAACTGCTCCTGACGTGCTGGCTGTCTCCCTGCATGGCTGGCTCCGCCGTCGGTGGTTGAATGTGTGTATGAATGGCTGAATGTGAGGCATGACTTGTAAAGCCTCCATTACAACCTCAAAAACCACATAGAGAGAGGTGGCCACTTGTGACCACATTTATGACCACTTTTTTGCAGTGTGATCGCAAATGTGTCTTTGGCCACATTTAGAAGTAAAGAAGTAGTACTCCGACGGCATTATATTAAACATCGGTGACAGGCAATCAGTCCATTACACCACCAACACCGGCGCAGTACTAACTAAACAAGCAGTAATTACACAGAACAAGAACAGGCGGAATGGACCTTCGCGGATGGTCGACTCCGGAGACATGCTGCCTCATCACCATTTGGGCTGAAGAGTCAGTAGGATTATGAATATATTAAAAGCAAGCGGAAATGCTGTACGTGTTTATCTGCATATTGAGCAGGGAAGTGAGATCGGATCTCAAGTGGTTCTCATCGGAACCACAATCTTAATGCCAAGTGTGAACGCACCCACTGACGCCGTCCAAACCACATGTGGACCGCATGTTTAATGCCAAGTGTGAACAGGGCCATAGATCCGTCCTATATGTCCAGATACAGTACGTGAAGGTGTGAAGATATGAACATTCAGTTCTACTTACCGGTGATGACTTGTCCGAACAGTTCCTCGGGCGTGTCGCCGAAGAAGGGCACGCACCCCACCAGGAACTCGTACAGGATGATGCCCATGGCCCACCAGTCCACCGGCTTGCCGTAGCCCCGCCGCAGGATCACCTCCGGGGCGATGTACTCTGGAGTACCGCACACCTGGGGAACCACACACACACACACACACACACACACACACACACACATACGTGAGCAGGTTCCCGCAGGGTACAGATTTCGATTCGGCTTTGCCTTTATACCTACAAAACATAAATGACAACATAGTTACTATCAATATTCCCTGAATCAGTTCAATATTACACATCATATGTCGATTTGTGATGATCAATAAATAGACGCCTACAACAATAATGGGACAATAGTGTAATATTAGTTTGTGGCTTGGTGTTGATGAAGGCCTACTTTCTATATACGGATGGGGACTGAGGGTCATGCACCCAGCGGACAACGCTGTGCATTTAACACTGCAGTCCAGCACACACAGGCCCTCAACTCACGGGTGTCTCACGTGAACATGTGACCTTGTGGAAGGTCGCATGAGACACGGCAGGCTCCACGACTCCAGGTGATAGCACTAAAAAGACCAAAAGGAGCGGGGAGACGTTATATTATAATATAGATCCAAAAAGTGAGTGCGGGGAATTGATCCAACCGACGGGATTGGGATCGACCCCCTGTTTCCCCATGATTCCGAGAGCAGATCAAAGCACTCTTTGATCTGCAGATGGCCAATCATCCAAAGGTTACCTAATGGACCGTCTGACCAGAGATAAAGAAAGATAAAAAGCACCGGCCGGCCGAAGCTACCCTTTAAGACCATAAAAAATGATTAAAGCAAACCAATGAATCATTACTATTCTGCTGGCGGCTTCATGCCCTAGCAAACAAGGATAATTGGTTTGACTTGGAGGGACGTCTTCAACGTCACTTTTATTCCTGCAGTTACTCCTCCTCTCCTCTCCTCCTCCTCCTCCTCCTCCATACCTCCTCCTCCTCTCCCGTACCTGTTTATCCAGGAACTCCCGGGTGTCCTTCTCGATGTGTCCCTCATACAGGTTGGTGGTGAGGCTCATCAGGCCCATCTTGGAGAGACCGAAGTCTGTCAGCTTGATGTGTCCCATGGAGGTGATCAGTAGACTGGGGAGAGAGGGAGAGACAGACCGAGAGAGAAACAGAGAGAGAGAGATTAAGGAGCAGGTGGGGGGGGGGGGGGGGGGGGGGGGGTTAGGCACTGCATCTTTGGAGAAAGGCATCCTGCTAAAAGACTAAGACAGTAATGTATTGTCAGAGTGTGTGTGTGTGTGTGTGGGGGGGGGGGCGTACTTGTCTGGTTTGAGGTCCCTGTGCACGATGCCATAGTTGTGTATGTACTCCAGGGCCAGGACGGTCTCGGCAAAGTACATGCGCGCCATCTCCACGGGCAACGCCCCGATGTTCTTCAGCAGGGTGGCGCAGTCTCCTCCTACCGGGAAACAACGAGAACCCAGCCTCACTCCATCAGTGTCTGGCAGGCGTCAGAAACACACCCACACAGAACAGGTCAAAACAGGAACACGCCGCTCCTCCCCCTCCTACCTTCCACGTACTCCATCACCATGCAGAGGTGACGGCGGGACTCGAAGGAGCAGAACATGGTCACCACAAAGGGGTTCTCGGCGAAGGTGAGGATGTCCCGCTCCACGAAGGCCTGCTGGATCTGGTTCCTCAGGATCAGGTTCTGCTTGTTGATCTTCTTCATGGCGAAGCGCTGTCGCGTCTCCAGGTGTCGCACCAGGTACACCGCGCTAGGGAAAGCACCGAAAGGCACACACACACACACACACACAGTTTATATAAGTAGTATTATAGATTGTAGTTTGAGGTAGTTTAAAGATAGTATTTTTTGCTGGTACTTTATACATTGTAGTTTGTGGTAGATTATAGATTATATTTTGTGGTAGTTTATAGATTGTAGTTTGCGGGAGTTTATTGATTGCATTTTTTGCTGCTAGATTATAGATTATAGTTTGCAGTAGATTATACGTTGTACTTCGGGGTAGATTATAGATTGTAGTTTGTGGTAGTTTATACAGTAGATTGTAGTTTGTGGTGGATTATGAACTGTAGTTTGTGGTAGATTATATATTGTAGTTTGTGGTGGATTATGAACTGTAGTTTGTGGTAGATTATAGATTGTAGTTTGTGGTAGATTATAGATTGTAGTTTGTGGCGGATTACAGATTGTAGTTTGTGGTAGATTACAGATTGTAGTTTGTGGTAGATTGTAGTTTGTGGTAGATTATATATTGTAGTTTGTGGTGGATTATGAACTGTAGTTTGTGGTAGATTATAGATTGTAGTTTGTGGTGGATTACAGATTGTAGTTTGTGGTAGATTACAGATTGTAGTTTGTGGTAGATTGTAGTTTGTGGTAGATTATATATTGTAGTTTGTGGTGGATTATGAACTGTAGTTTGTGGTAGAATATATATTGTAGTTTGTGGTAGATTATGGACTGTAGTTTGTGGTAGATTATAGATTATAATTTGTAGTTAACGATGGCTCTATTCACCCGTATGCTCCGTTGCTGATGAGTTTGATGGTCTGGAAGTCGGCCTCCCCCGGTGGCTTCATGGTGATCTTTCCCTGAGGGACCACAGCAGATCTAAACTCACACACCATCTCAATGCCATCCTCATACACAAACAATCCAATTTCAAAATGGCCACTGCACAACGGCGATGTCTGGGGTACTTGTTATTATTTTAAATGTCTAACTGTTTGTACTGAGCAGCACCCCCCCCCCCCCCCCCCCACAGTCCCAAATAACATGAATGCTTCTTTTGTACACGGTTGAATAGGACAGTTGTTGTACTTGGCTGTTGTAAACACAACCAGCCGCAGTCATCTCTCTCTCTCTCTCTCTAGATGAGTCATCCGCTATCTGGGTCCCACGGAAGGCAAAGCGAAGCAAATCGGGGCCGAATTAAAAGGATGAGCGAGACTGTGCCAAATGTTAACAGGTGACAGCTTAAAGACCTGCTTTGCAGCGTCAAGCCCGGAGGGGGCGGGGACAGTGGAGTCAGACACACACGTCGTCGAGGAGCAGGTGGTGTCTCACCTCCGTGGAGTCGTCGGTCTCCGGGGTGAGGGGACCCTCGCTGTCGTAACTCTCCAGGTTCACCATCTCTGAGGGAAACAGATTCCCGGCCACGGGAAGGTTAGTTAGTCCACCTGGTTTATGGGACACGTGATCACAATGAGTGAGAGGTGTTAAGGGGCCTGTATTATAATCGAGTTAGACCTCCTGACCCTATGAGTCTGATAAGAACACGAATGAACACTTCACGACACACAATGGGGAGGAACAGGAAGGAAAGACACCTTGAGAAGGAATACACAGGAGTACACATCCCCGAGTGTGATCGGTGTCGTAGCATGAAAGAATAGCAAAATGTCCAGGTATGATGTCCAGATAGGTAAAAATCTTTTAGAACCTGTTTATTTCACTTCTCTTTCCATAACTAGCGTTAGTAGTCTTGTCAAATCTACATATATATATGTGTGTGTGTGTGTGTGTGTTAAGGGTAAGGGTTAGTAAAAGTTCCCCAATTGCATGACAGCAAGAATCCAAATCCAAAGGGTGGATATTTTTTTCTTTCTTTCTTTCAAATTCAGATCCCTTGTCTCTGTAGGAAACATTTCCATCTCCACCATGCATCATATGGGAGGCAGTATAGCTCAGGATAGCTCAGGTCGCCTCACAACCGGAAGGTCGCTGGTTCGATCCCCGGCTCCTCCTAGCAAAAACTGTCGAGGTGTCCTTGACCAAGACACCCTAACCCTCACACTGCTCCTGACGTGCTGGCTGTCTCCTTGCATGGCTGACTCCGCCGTGGTTGAATGGGTGAATGAGAGGCATGACTTATAAAGTGCTTTGGATAAAAGCGCTATATATCCAATCAACTCGGTTTTAGGCCTGCTTCTCACACTGTGGCTCTCAGACTAGTGGAGAAGGGCTGGAGGGGTCGGAGCACTCACCTTCGATGGGGTCCCGGGTCAGGCCCAGCTGGTTGATGATGTACCGGGGGATGTCTGTCTTCATCAGGTGACCTTCCTTGGCGTGGTCCTCGGCCGCCTCCAGCAGGTGGTAGAACTCCTCCGGGTTAAACTCCTGCAGCGGGACGAGAAGGTGGGTGTGAACGAGGAGAAGGAAAAGAAAAAAAGTTATCGCTCTGCGGTGTGACTTTGTGAGACTCATCCACTGCCGAGAGTCAAACACCTCATTATGATCAGCTACCAGACAAAATGAATGCCAAACCACCAATCACCATTGACATTTCTCGCATCAATGAAGTAGGACTCATCAAGAGGGGGGGGGGGGGTGGAACACAGGGGGTGACACAAGAACAAGCACACATACACACAGGAAGGAGTGTTGTGTGTGTGTGAACTATCAGCACGGTCACGGTCTATCTGAGACCAATAGACACACGGGGGGGGAGAGAGAGAGAGCGGGGGGTTGGTTCAGTGATACTGTTCGGTGAGGCCGGGGGAATTTTAATCTAAATGCTAATATATTCTCCTCCCAGACCGCGAGCACCTGCTGCTCGCTGTGAGGTGATGTGCGCTGTCACGGCGAGGTAATCGAACACGCCGCTTAACGACCCCGCTAACGAGACGCCGCACACACCTTTAGCCTTAACGAGGAAGAGACTAACGAGGACGAAGACTGTTGGTCCTGGACAGGTGTACGTGCGTGTGTGTGTGTGTGTGTGTGTGCGTGTGTGTGTGTGTGTGTGTCCTTGCCAGTAGTAGAGGTATGCAGCTGATTATACAGTATTACTAGATGTAATACAATCACGTCATTCTAAATGACTAAATGCAATCCAATGCCAATGTAACATAATAATCCTTATTGTGAAGCCTTAGCTGGCGTTGGCGTGTGAGCGTGTGTGTGTGTGAGTGTGTGTGTGTGTGTGTGTGTGTGTGTGTGTGTGTGTGTGTGTGTGTGTGGTGTGTGTGTGTGGTGTGAGTGTGTGAGTGTGTGTGTTCCCACCAAACACTCCAGCAGTCTGGCTGGTCTGGAGATGATGATGAGGAGTTTCTTCACCAGCTCTGTGACAAAGGCCACCTCGGAACTCTCTGATCGCTCGTACGCCTGGGACAGAGAGAGAGAGAGAGAGAGAGAGAGAGAGAGAGAGAGAGAGAGAGAGAGAGAGAGAGAGAGAGAGAGAGAGAGAGAGAGAGAGAGAGAGAGAGAGAGAGAGAGAGAAAGAGAGAGAGAGAGAGAGAGAGAGAGAGGGGGGGGGGAAGAGAAATTGGATGACATGATATCAGTCTACAGTTCCCCACAAATAAGAGAGAGCTGACATCAAGAGCTGAACGACGACATGAATGAATGTCATCAACACAAGATGAAAGTCTGATTCATTTCACGTGGAAAATACTTGATGTGAAATGTGATCACATCTGCACTCAGCAGGCCCAACCAATCAAATCACAGTAAATGTAGGTAATCGCAGTCATTTCGTCTGGCTTGCCAGCTTCAGGCTGCTGCTGATTACAGGTTTTTCAGCAATTATCAATGCTGGAATGAATCATGCACACTCTCACGTAATTGCATTGTGAAAAAAGGCGAAGGAGACGAAGGAGAAGGCACCTTTCAAGGCACATAGAACTTCCACAAAAGAACCATAGACTGTGAAAGAGAGAAGCGTGGACGGGACCGTCCGTGACCTCACCCATGTGGTTCACACACAGCCTCTATGAAGCCTCGTCTTTGGCCAAAACTCATTCATATTTAATCCTTAATAACTTTTTAATGAAAACAGTCAAATGGGACCATCTCAAAATAAATCATATGGAGATGAACGAGCCAACTGAGATCCTAACCAAACAAATAAAACATGTATTCGCTTTGTGTTATTATTATTATTACGAGAACAAACTCCCGATTCTCCCCATTGACCTGTTAACAGAATGGTGACCCGCTTTTAAATTAACTACACGTGAACGGCTTCCGCCAAGGTACCACAAACAGGAGGTCACGTCCGCCGCTTGAATAGTGTCCAAGTAAAATAAGCCAGTGTACAGTACACATATAGGAAAACACGGAGGAGGAGAGGAGGAGAGCAAAGGGGATATGGGAGAATGGGAGGGGGAGGAGGAGAGTGGAGGGGAGTTGAGGGGGGAGGATGGAAGGAGGGGAGGAGGGGAGGAAAGGAGACAACAAAGAAAATTGACAAGACGTTTTGGATGTTTCGGCCCTGCCTTGTTGAACCGCTGAATACCACGAGTCAGGAAAACAAAAAGAGGCCCACTCGGACCTTGGACCTTGGACCTACGTCGTTGAGCAGCTTCTCCAGGTTCTCCTGGAGCTCGAAGAAGTAGACGGTGGTGATGAGTCCGTCGCGGGCCTTGGCCAGGCAGTCGCGGGCCAGCTCGATGATCTGGTGGTGGATGAAGCTCAGCACGCCGTCGGCCAGCTGCAGCACGCTCTCCGGTGCGAAGGAGACCACGAAGTCGGCCAGGCGACCCTCCATCTGGGCCGTAGCCTGGAGGCCGTGGAGGAGAAGGGAAGGATAGAAGACGGAGAGAGGGAGAGAGGGGAGACGGGAGGATGGGAGGAGGAGAGGAGGAGAGGAGAAGAGGGGGAGGAGAGAGGGGAGGATAGGAGGAGGGGAGGAGGAAATGGGAAAGGAGAGAGGGGAGGGGAGGAGGGGAGGAGGAAATGGGAATTGAGAGAGGAGAGGGTAGGGGGGTAGGGGGAGGACAGAAGGAGGAGAAGGGGGAGAGGAGAGAGGGGAGGAGGAGGCGGAGAGGGGAGCATGGGAGGAGGGGTGGGGAGAGGAGGATGAGAGGAGAGGATGGGAGGAGGAGGGGCGGGGAGAGGGGGGAAGGAAAGGGGAGAGGAGAGAGGGGAGGATGGGAGGCGGAGGGGCATGGGGGCAGGAGGAGCGAGGAGAGGAGGAGCAGGGTGGGAGAGAGGAGAGGGAGAGGAGGAAAAGAGGAGGAGAGAAGAAGCAGAGGGTGGGTTGTGGAAGTGAGGGAACACAGACATGTTT
>CM051012.1:18713812-18723812 GCA_027704905.1 Muraenolepis orangiensis | reverse complement strand
AATATATTATATTGTGCATTTAACATGAGACAAGGTGCATGTAAAAGAAAACATTTGAGTAAAATAATATTTTGTTTCATGTCTTGTTTTTGATATATATATATATGTAATATATATATTTATATATTCATTTACACATTTTTCATACAAGCTATTTATTATTAATAAACTAGAGTTAGTTAGAGTTGATGTACGTATACAGGTTTGTGTACGTGGCACAATGTGTGGTGAATTACATCTTATTTATGAGTAAATAAACAATGTTCTAGTCATGCATTTTAGAAGGATTAGGGGCCCCACACCAAACGTTCCGCCCCCCCCTCTGAGAGAGAGAGAGAGAGAGAGAGAGAGAGAGAGATGGCGAGAGACATGACACATAAGTAGAGGGAGTGAGTGAGTGTGTACCAAGGTGTCCAGGTAGGGGGAGGGGTGAGTGAGGCCGAGGAAGGGTAGGAGATGTAGTCGTCAGGATCAGACTCTTCCTGTTACTCGCCCTGCAGCTAGAGAGAGAGAGAGAGAGAGAGAGAGAGAGAGAGAGAGAGAGAGAGAGAGAGAGAGAGAGAGAGAGAGAGAGAGAGAGAGAGAGAGAGAGAGAGAGAGAGAGAGAAAAACAGTTAGCACACGTGTGTATCAATGTGTGTGTGTGTGTGTGTGTGTGTGTGTGTGTGTGTGTGTGTGTGTGTGTTGTGTGTGTGTGTGTGTTCTTGTGTGTGTGTGTGTGTGTGTGTGTGTGTGTGTGGAGAAATGAAAGTGCTTGATGACAATCTCTCCTACAGAGATAGACTGTATCCAATTTCCTCAGCCCTCCCTCCCCCATCCATCGCTCCCTCCTTCTGTCTGAAGACAGGAATGGAAAGAACAGGGGAGAGGAAGGTATCAAATGAAAGCAAAAGAGAGAGTAGGAGGAAAGAGAGAGAGAGAGAGAGAGAGAGAGAGAGAGAGAGAGAGAGAGAGAGGAGAGAGAGAGAGAGAGAGAGAGAGAGAGAGAGAGAGAGAGAGAGAGAGGAGAGAGAGAGAGAGAGAGAGAGAGAGAGAGAGAAAACAAGAGGAGAGAGAGTGTATTAGATAGTTTTAATTCTTTAAAATTGAATCAGTCATCTTGAGGAAATGGTGTGGTATTTTTACAGATTGCATATTGCATATTCAAATAATACATTCATCAATAAAACAAGACAAGTTAAACCTGCGTCTGTTAGAAATGTACAACCATTTCACATCAAAACCAACACTGGAAACCAGATGATCCTCTACTAGAGAGCAGCTAGACCCCTGAAACACACACACCAGAGTGTTCATTAACATGTTTAAGATGACTCCTAGTTCTGTACAACCTGTCGTCTGCCTACCGGATAGCAACATACATAGCAACAAACAACACAACAACCTTCTGAACATACGGTACCCGCTCTCTACCATCCGTTTCCTGCTTTTAGAAATGCAAAAAAATGTTTTTGTCATCATAACATGATGAGCTCCAAGAATAACAACAGGTCTGGAAACATTCTTTATTAAAAACAATTGTGAACAATTTTTGTAGCATATAAAAAAAAAAACCCGAAAAGTATTTTAGTCAGAGTAGCGATGAAAAAATGTGTGCTTCCCTATCACAGAAAAGGATGCTGTTTAAAAATGCTTTTGGATTTAAACTATGCACGATAAAGCGTTGGGAGTGAGAGATCCGCCGGAGAAGATGGGCTGCCCTCTTGAGAGGTTCTTGTTTAAAGCTCTCCACTCTGGCCCTCATGTTCCCACCTCGTCGCTCCACACCTCGTCACACCTCCTTCCTTCCCATGTGCCACCGTATCCCGTTAAGGGGTTTCAGACATTGTCTGCGAAGTCGTCCAACCAAGCTGTCAATAAAACCTTCTACAACGAGGTCAAGGGAAGCACTTCTTCAGCATCCCCTTGGTCGGTCTTCTCACCCTTCTCACAAAAGGTCCAGGGTGTGTCGGGGGGGGTCTGTTGGTCTCAACGGCATCTACAACATGTCCCAGAGTGACGTTCCCAGTGGAACCCAGGTTCACTCACTCTGTAGAGAGGCTCTGCACACTCTGCTCACTCAGCGCTCCTTCACAACCCACAACCCACAACCCGAGAGAGAGAGAGAGAGAGAGAGAGAGAGAGAGAGAGAGAGAGAGAGAGAGAGAGGAGAGAGAGAGAGGAGAGAGAGAGAGAGGAGAGGAGAGAGGAGAGAGAGAGAGAGAGAGAGAGAGAGAGGAGAGAGAGAGAGAGAGAACAGAGGCTATAGAGAAATCTAGATTGAGACCTGTTTTCCCAGAATCCCATGCAACTCCATGACCACAATTATACCCTGTTGGAACAAACTGTTATCTCCGGGGAGAGACTTTGACACAAAGCACAAGGTGTGTTTTCCAGCCTCCGTTAGGATGTGTTGGATGTGCGGAGGGAGGGGTCTTTACACCACACAATTGGAGCATGGGGGCCGCTTAACATCAGTTCTCAGCCCAACGGGAGATAAGAGCCAGTGTGACAGACAACAGCCCTCAGTCACCTCAGTATCCACCAGCCTGAGGACGACTTTGACTTGACAGTAGTTTTAGATGCAGTGAGCCAATAGAATTAGTTTCTGCTACGATGACACTTTAGACCTCCTCAGTCGAGATCAATGTTTGTTTGTTTAATTCTCTCTCTCTCTCATGCATATATATCTATATATATATATATATATATATAATATGCATATATCTATATATATAGATATATGCATATATATATATCTATATATATATTTATATATATATATATATATACACATGCATATATCTACACACATATATGCATGTATATACCTGTATATATATACACACACACATGCATGTGTGTGCGTGTGCATGCATATGTGTGCGTGATAAGAAACATATAACATACATTTCTGCTTTTAATAATTGATATAACATTTCTGAGGCACAGGCAGATCTTGTTAAATAAATTCTCATGCCACAGGGAAATCAATTAGGATGGTAGTGTGTGTGTGTGTGTGTGTCTACCCTCCCGGTGTGTGGGGCCTTAAAGTCTGGGCCTTTGTCACATGGCGTCTTGTTGCTATGCAGCCAGAGGACGAGGCACACAGAGAGAGAGAGAGAGAGAGAGAGAGAGAGAGAGAGAGAGAGAGAGAGAGAGAGAGAGAGAGAGAGAGAGAGAGAGAGAGAGAGAGAGAGAGAGAGAGAGAGAGAGAGAGAGAGAGAGAGAGAGAGAGAGAGTTACAAGGAGAGGATGAAGGTAAAGAGGTTACAAGGGACAGAGAGAAGACAAAGAAGGGAGAGAGAGATAGAGAGCTGCATGAAACAAGTGACACAGGGCTGATCTATGACAAGATGGACACGTTATGACTAACGTGTCCATCAGTAGCTTGTGCTCTCACACACGACTAAATCTGACCCACAACAACCACTGACCAACCAATCAGAGACCTTTAGTAGGGCTGGGCGATATGGATTTTAAATTATATCACGATATTTCATGGTATTTATCGCGATAACGATAAATGACGATAAATGACCAAAAAATAAAAAATAAAATAAATATCTTAATCCTTACCATCATCAAATACGTAAGGGATAATGAACGGAACGCTCATTAATAAGTCGGTAGTCGGTCCCGACTTATTATGATTTATGATTTAGTTCTCCGAAGTTGAGGCGTTGCTTGGCAACTGGCGCAAACAATTCAGCAATTCTATCAGCAAGTCAGTATTTTCCGTCAGGAAAAGTGAACGGGACTACTCGCGGAGTGATATGATGAGCGGGACTACTCGCGGAGTGATATGATGAACGGGACTACTCGCGGAGTGATATGATGAGCGGGACTACTCGCGGAGTGATATGATGAGCGGGACTACTCACGGAGTGATATGATAGCCGTGAATAGAAGCCAATTCCAGCTCCTTTTTTCTCGATTAACTCCTCCTCGCCTACGTTTGGAACTCCGCCTTCCGCCATTGTTGTTCTCCTTCTACATGCCCACGTTTGTCGCATATGTAAACACGTCATTAATTATCGTCATTACCGCGGTATGACAAAATACTTATCGTGGGGAGGACTTATCGCGATAAACGATAAACGATACGATATGGCACAGCCCTAACCTTTAGCCCTTCGGTATAGCCTCGCATAGGCAACGCTAGCTCCGCACTTGGTTTTTAGAGATAAGCTCATTATCATTATGGGATATGGGGGAACATAATGATGAATTAATCAAACAATCACAAATCACGTCTTTAGCGGTGATTAGCCCAGGATGGTGCAACATATTGTCGGGCGGGACATTTGCACGTTGGGAGGCGGAGCCCGGGCAGTGAAATGGCTAGCTCCCCGCAAAAGAAAACACCGCATAAAACAGTTCAAGACGTTGACTATGAAATATGACTTTTACTGCTAAAAATGTTCCATTTTCTGCGTATAGGTCGCTAGCTCGGAGGAATTCAGACTGAAATAGTCGGCCAATGGCAGGCTTATCGCCACAGCCTACAACCCGCCCAGCCAACCTGGGAACACCTTCAACCAATCAGGTGTGCCCATGGAGCACCAAGTGCTACAACTCTGCCTTTGTCTCCATTCATTCTGAAGGAAGTCATACCCTTACGATCTCTCTTTCTTTAAATTCTTTCTTTGTTGTTCTGAGAAGCGGTTAGTAAAGACACAGGCGCCAGCGCGACCAGGCACAGACCAGGACAGAGACAGGACAGGTTTATTCCGCTGGGTCCCTCTCGTCACACAACTGATCATCATAGGGACCGGACAGTGTTTGACTACCAGCCAAATCTACAGTCTAACCTGTGGGCATCCTAGAGCAAGATAAGCCGTAAGCCCTATGCCTGCTACCATAATGACTTGGCTGTATGCCTGTGTAACATTAACACAGCTCTCATATCATAAAGTAGGTCGTTACAAGAACAAGAAGAGGATTAAAAACAGGTTTCTCTCCATCCTTCCTCTGCTCTCCTCCTGTTCTCCCTCCCCCCTCCCTCCCTCCCTCCCTCCCTCTCTCCCTCTCTCCTCATCCTCCCCTCCCTCCTCTTTCCACTCCCTCCCACCCTCATCATCCTCCTCCTACTGCTCTCTCCCTTCCTCATCTTCCTCCCTACCCTTTCACTTCCTCTCCTCCCCTCTTCTCTTCCTCTGTCATCTTCCTCCCCATCTCCTCCTCCTCCTCCTCCTCCTCCTCCTCCTCTCTCGAGCCGAGATGAAAGCCAAATGTGTCTTTGTTTGCAGTCTGATCTCCCCTGCTGTGTCTGTGAGTGTTCTGGTCTGACAGCGCAGCCTACCGACGCCGGGCACCAGAATATGTGTTCAGCTGACGGGATGTTCTGGGGGACTTTGGAGACGATTATGGAATACTCTGGAGGAGTCTGCAGTATGCGGACACACACACGAGAGAGAGAGAGAGAGAGAGAGAGAGAGAGAGAGAGAGAGAGAGAGAGAGAGAGAGAGAGAGAGAGAGAGAGAGAGAGAGAGAGAGAGAGAGAGAGAGAGAGAGAGAGAGAGAGAGAGAGAGAGAGAGAGAGAGAGATAGTATTTCCCTGCTCACGTAACTTAAGCTTGGTGGTTCATAATGGAGCTAAAAGCAAAGACCCAAGGCCTAGCTCTCTCACGGGCTCTCTCTTTTATACTCTCTCTCTCCTCTCTCATGTCTCTCCCTCGTCCCTTTCACTCATTCTCAAACTCTCTCTTTCACTCTAACTCACTTTCTTGTTAAGTAGCATTTAGCTCTGTCTGATCTGCTCTGAATCATCTCTTTGCTCAGCTATTTGACTATATTTACTGCAATCCACCCATAGATTCCCATATATGGCAGTGGTACCATGCCGACAGATCATCTGGCAGCAGGGCGCATTGGCACAAACAATAGTGTTCATTTTAGGAAGCATGAATGCAGACACACTGCTCCCTACTGTTGGAGTACTACCTGTTGTTGGAATACTGTCAAGCTATACTGTCAAAATACTGTGTGTGTGGTGTGTGCTTTTTGGTCAAGCTTTAGTGCATTGGTGCATTATATGGGGGGGGGGGGGGGGGGGGGGGGAGCCGTTATATTTTATGTTGTCTTTACACGTTGCCGTATGCAGGAGATCGATGCGTCTCTGAAACTGATGCTGGAGCTGTGACTCGAGAGTTCTCTGTGGAAAAGCATCGTCATTCAGCCTCTCTCCTCTCTCTCGCCCTCTCTCGCTCTCGCTCCTCTCTCTCTCCCTCGTCTCTCTCTCTCTCTCTCGTCTCTCTCTCCTCTCTCTCTCTCTCTCCTCTCTCTCTCTCTCTCTCTCTCTCTCTCCTCTCTCAGACTCAGATAAACTATTCCTCTTTCCTCTTGATTTATAGTTGAATTAACTTTAGAGTCTCTATATATTCATAATACTATAGTTGAGGTGAGTCCCAATATTCATAGTATTATAGTTTAGAATAACTTCCCCTACACCACCTCAGACATATTGGCATCAAGATGCCACACAACAACATTGAGATCGTTTCATAGACTTGAAATATATATACTGTATATATAAATTAAAAAAATTATTCAATACTGCGTCTTGAGTTGGCAGTGTGCCAATTGAGTTCAAGAAAAACATAAACAACCACATATTAGACGATTACTATTTGACTAACTTCGTTCACACAAACATCACTGACAAAATAGGTGTCCTTATAAGCATGCACATACCCGGTCAATTGAGTCTAGGATTGAGTCAGAACACATCACATTTTATCAACAGAAATGTTTTGCTGCATCGACCTTGAACACACCTTGAATGAACAGTGAAACTTCTCAACGACAAGATTCAACGGGACAAAGCGCACACACGGTGACACACAACACATGTGAACAAGCTATGACTGCACGCACACAAATGCATGCACGCACGCACACACAGACTTCACAAGAGCTCCCCTGTCAATGCCAGCCTACCTATTGCACACAGCACTTAACTCAGAGAGGAAGAGAGATGGAGAGAGAGAGAGAGAGAGAGAGATGAGAGAGAGAGAGAAGAGAGAGAGAGAGAGGAGAGAGGATGAGAGAGAGAGAGAGAGAGGAGAGAGAGAGAGAGAGAGAGAGAGAGAGAGAGAGAGAGAGAGAGAGAGAGAGAGAGAGAGAGAGAGAGAGAGCAAGAGGAATAAAGACCAACAGGCCACGCCCCCTCTCCTCTCCTCCGCTAGCAGGTACCTTTTAGAGCGACGGAACATGTCGTGTCGGTAATCCAGTAGCCCGGGGCGACGGTGGCAGGTTGCTAGGCGTCAGCGGTCAGAACAACAACCACAAAAACAACAACAACCAACCACCCCGTGGAGGAGAAGGTGTCATCGCAGAACAACAACGCAATGCTCTGAGGTCCACACCCGTCGGTCTCTCTGTTTGGGCAGACGAGTCCACAGAGCCACAGGACAGAGGGAGAGGGAGAGAGAGAGATAGAGAGGAGGAGAGAGAGGAGAGAGGGAGTGAGAAGGTGAGGCGCAGGTGGCAGCCTTCCAAGGGAAGGAACAGAGAACCCGCAGTGGGGGATTGTGGGTTGTTTCCTTTTGGGTGAGGTGCCATGGGGAGTCTCTCTCTCTCTCTCTCTCTCTCTCTCTCTCTCTCTCTCTCTCTCTCTCTCTCTCTCTCTCTCTCTCTCTCTCTCTCTCTCTCTCTCTCTCTCTCTCTCTCTCTCTCTCTCTCTCTCTCTCTCTCTCTCTCTCTCTCTCTCTCTCTCTCTCTCTACTCTCTCTCTCTCTACCTCTCTCTCTACCTCTCTCTCTCTCTCTCTCTACCTCTCTCTACCTCTCTCTCTGTGCAAATAACAACTGTGCTAAGCTGTGTGTATGTGTGTGTGTGGTGTGTGTGTGTGTGTGTGTGTGTGTGTGTGTGTGTGTGTGTGTGTGTGTGTGTGTGTGTGTGTGTGTGTGTGTGTGTGTGTGTGTGTGTGTGTGTGTGTGTGTGTGTGTGTGTGCGTGGTGTGTGTGTGCGTGGTGTGTGCGTGAGTGTTGTGTTGTGTGTTGTACAGAGTTTGTTTGTGTGTACGCTCATGTTGCCTGTGCATTGAAAAGAAAACTTTTAACTGCAGGCAAAAAAGCCATTAATGAGAGAAGCAGATGGGGTTACCAGAAATATCCATTCTATTGTACTGTTGTTGTGCTATTGTATTGTGCTATTGTAATATAATGTTTTGTTGGTACATCTGCAGTCAACATTTCACCTGCGGTAAAAATAAAAAGTATTGTGTGCACACACACACGCATATATATATATATATATATATATATATATATATATATACAATATTTCATTTGTCATGTGAAATATGAATCTATATTCATCCATAGGAACATCCATGTGTTTTCAAAACCATGTGTGCTGCACACACACACACACACACACACTAACACACACACATACCTCATCTCTTCGGGGAAAGAGATAAGGTGGTAGAATGAGTATCCAGTGTGCTCATCCATAATGCTAACATCAGGCAACATCTCTCACACACACACACACACACACACACACACACACACACACACACACACACACACACACACACACACACACACACACACACACACACACACACACACACACACACACACACACACACACACACACACACACACACACACCTCATCTCTTTGGGGGAAGATATAAGGTCGTAGAATGGGTCTCTAGTGAGCTCATGCATAATGGTAGCATCAGGCACCATCTCTCTCACATACTCACTCACACACACACACACACACACACACACACACACACACACACACACACACACACACACACACACACACACACACACACACACACACACACACACACACACACACACACACACACACACACACACACACACACACACACGATACCTTGGGGTAAGGAGGGTGAGCCCTGAAAGGAGAGCTCTGAATAGGAATGGAATTCAGTCAACCACATATACTTATACCATATACACAACCACATATGCACAACCACATATACACAACCACATACATCTTGGTGTACACACACACACACACACACACGCACAGCACACCAGAGTGAAAGCTACAGCTTGAAACCCGCCAATAGAAAGACAGAGTGTGTTTCAGCACCATGGACAGCGCCCACATCGCCTCGGTTAAAACCCCAACTGAAATACGTACAGAGCACATCTCACCTCCGGGGCTATAACTCAATATGATCATACATCATCTTTGAGTGGTACCATAAATCCACTACCCAGCTTTGTGCCCTGAATGAATTATGTGCACAACATACACCATTCAAATGATAATAAACATGACAATTTGTCGTTGGACAGAAGCAAGAATGTCTTGATTTGAAGGAACAGTTAAATGCCCGTCCAGTGAATGAAAACCACATTCGCAGCTATTGTTTTGTGATAAGCTTCTAGGGATTACCTTTGGAATTCTGTGATCAGATCAGACCGGACCGGACCGGACCGGACCGGACCGGACCGGACACTTGAACGCACACTCTGTGGCCACCAGATATGGCCACATCGGATCATTTGTTCCCGCTAATTATATAAAATACTTCCTGGCTAAATGCTGTTGCTTTTAAATGTATAGGAGTCATTATTTGCTGGTTTAAAAAAAAAAGCTGTGTATTTTTAGTGTCTGCAATAGTGTGCCCTCTGGTCTGTGAATTTCCTATTATAATTGATTTATCTTCTTTGCTGCGTGCGATGATGTTACCCGAGTTAGCTGCAATTACAGATACAATAACGCTATGCTTTAATGCAACACTGTCTCAGTATGCCACTGGCTTCAATACCAGCCACAACACTGTCCATGTAAACCACTGGAAAGCCACTGAATATCAGCCAGTCCTCATGGAATGGAGTTTGAAATAAAGAGGCGAGTCCTACCTGCTGTTCTTGCGGGGCAGTGGCAAGTCCTTCTGAAAGAAACACAGAGAAAAAGGCCCAGAGAAAAGAGATCAGGTAGTGAAACACGTGAAACACATCGCGCCACGTGAAAGCACAATATTCAAAGTAACAATAATTATTTGACTTTATTCT
>CM051012.1:18693812-18703812 GCA_027704905.1 Muraenolepis orangiensis | reverse complement strand
TCACCAGGGGGGGCTATACCATTAATTACATTATATACAATTACTTTTTGTATTGAAATGTCGCCCTTCTGTCCATCACTTTCATCATGGCCACGCAAGGCCAGCTCAAAGGCACCACAGAACTTCACACAGTCTATTATTTTAGACTTTATTTGGTACATGGATACATAAACACATTCACTCACGAAACCTATATCAATCACTCAACAAAAATATATATATATCAGCACACACTGACAAAAAACACTGACATATATTTGTAAGTGTGTGTGTGTGTGTGTGTGTGTGTGTGAGTGTGCGTCTGTGCGTGTGTGTGTGTGTGTGTGTGTGTGTGTGCGCGTCTGTGTGTGTGTGTGTGTGTGCGTGTGTGTGCCCGCAGAGACAGAGCATAATATGCTTTTCCTAGTAGTACACTGTGACGCACACAAATGACGATGCTCGATGCTCCAAAGACGTTTTGAGGACGCTGATTGGCTACATTTTATGTCACTCGTTTATATCTTGAATCAGCAATTGGCTAAACTGCTACAGAGACCCGCCTCCGTGGGGCTATTTCTCTACAGCCCCCCCAGCATCGTCATACAAATGCGCCCTTAAGGCTGCAGTGTACTAGGCATATGTGTACTAGGAAAAGCATATTATGTTGCGCAAATTATTTTAAAATCATATTTTACACATATTTCTGGGTGCATTCCATATTTATTTTTTTTGATTTTGTTTGTGCGTGTGGTTTAGGGGGGGCGGCGCCCCATCGCCCCCTATGGGCCAGCCGCCACTGGTGAATACTATTCATTGTGAATACACACTGTGAAAACTATACATTGTGAATATACACGTGAATACTATTCATTGTGAATACACACTGTGAATACTATTCATTATGAATACACACTGTGAATACTATTCATTGTGAATACACAGTGTGAATACTCTTCATTGTGAATACACACTGTGCCCCCTGTGTGAGCGGTGGGATGTTGATTATTATTACAAGCCATGTCAAAATCGACCCAGTCCACAGTGTCCACACAGATGTATGATGGATGGATCAGACTACCACCCTGTGGACAGTGCCAACTGGTGTATATATCCATCTACCATCTTTCCAATTTCCATTTTGGGTACCCCACCTTTACTTGGAGAAGCGCCAGTGTAGATTGATGGGCGTATGGGGGAATCAGGACCTGATAAACACTACTACCATAATGTCTCGCTTTCACATCACTTCTTCTCTCTGTCTCACTATCTCTTCCTTTATTATTTTTTCCAATAACTTTAGTGTATGTGTCATATTTACATTTCCGTGCTAGTATGAATAGGTTTGTTGGTGTCCCAACACACCCCTGTCGCTCACCATTGTTAAATAGTAGAAAAGTAATCAAAAATGTATTTGTAGCATCATACATACAAGCACATACTGTTGTTGTTGTTATCTGTATTCATATTATTTTTATTATTAGTAGTATTATTACTGGTGCATTGGTACTGGTTATTTGTGGTATTAATTTAGCTTTGCATATACTTGTAGATTTTAACTATTTATTATTAGACAGACTGACTGACTGACTGACTGATTGACTGACAGGCTGGCAGCCAAACAATCAAAGAAACAGTCAAACAGATAAATAGCCAGACAGATAAACAGACAGTAAGCCAAACAGACAGGACGCCAGACAGACAGACATACAGGACAGTTGAGACAGACAGATACACAGAAAGACAGGACAACGAACAGACACACAGAAAGACAGGAAATCAAACAGACAGACAGACAGGCAATCAAACAGACACACAGACAGGCAGACAGACAGACAACATGTAGTATGACTTCCAGTGTATTTTTGAGAGCGCTTCGTCACCATGCGGTTGCATAACGACCGGCGGGGGTTGGGGATTATGACTTTCCCACCGTTTTAACATATGGTCATAAGCCCTCCTACCCACACACACATCATCATCAATAAATCGTCACTAAAATTGTTGTTCATATAGTGACATCACACACTGAGGGTGTCCATGGAGTTGTATGATGACTCGACCAGTCTACCAGCCCCCCCAGTGGACTGCACACACTGGTAGGCTTTGCTGTCCGTGGTACATCTGGGTGGACACTCCCGCATGTGTGATGTCACTATGTCACGTGACAATTTTAGTCATTTGAGAATTTAGAATCGTGTCTAATCACACTCCCACCTGGTGGGGAAATAGGGTCCCTTATTAGGACTGTTACTAGTAGGAGTGGTAGTGGGAGTACTGTGGTTGTTATTCGTATTACTCGTTTTAGTATTTGTTAATTATCATAAATTATAATTTCCTGGATGTTTCTCATCGTTTGTTATGTGATGTGGTTGGCAAAAAGCGATGTGTGACCTGAACTTTACAGGCGAATGACATTGTAAGCAAAAGTAACCATTGTTTTAGACATAATTCCGGATTCTAGTAAGGGTTCTAGTAAACATTTCCTGAACGACAACCAAAGCGAGCGGCCTGGATCAATTAAATTCATAAAAATAACTGTGAGTCTTCGGGTCACTCGCGACTCTGCGGTATACACTCAAGATTCAAGATTTGTATTTGTCATTTGCAACAGACAATGGATTGCTTACTCCCCATTCCCTCCCACAGTATGAATTTTCTAAAACACCATAGGCCTACTATAAAGATACTGTACACACTAAAAATAACAATAAAGTGATGAATGGATGATATGACTTTTGATGACAGTTTGCTTTATTCAATGTTTTTTGAATAAAAATAATAATAATAATAATTTTAAAAATCATAAAATGCATTTTGCATGAAAAAATGATTAAATAGCGGTTTAACGTGATGACTAACTGATGAGCTTCCAGTTATTTGAAAGCCTTGAGAGACTCCTTCGTGTCTATCCCAAACGTGTCGATCAGGTGTAAATTTCACTGAAGCTTAAATCTGGCCAAAGAGTCGGGTTATTTTGCCATCCTTTCAATGCGTACGGGTCAGGAAGTGAAGCCGAACCTTTATCATACGTTAGTTTAGATGAATATCTAGAACTAGCGACTTGATTGAGAGTTTTTACGTATTCAGAGACTAGGAAAACATCGAAACATCGCTATACTTGGAGTTCAAATGGCTGTCAGCCACAGATCCACTTCCACATCTGGTTAAATAAGGGTCTAATAATCCCGTTTGGTTTGGTGTCTGCAGAACCACAGCTGTTCTGTTTGGAGCAGCCTGATGGTGAATCTGTAATATCTCTCTCTCTCTCTCTGGGAGAGAGTAGAGTAGAGTAGAGGATGAGAGGAGATGAGGAAAGAGAGGAGGACCACACAAATCCAGTCATTTGCAAGTCTGCAGACTTCATCATCCATCTTGTCTCCCTGCTCCATACAAGCAGGTATGCGTTTGGTTTATGGTCCTTCTGTGTTCATGGGGCCTGGTCATAACAGACTATTTAGTAGTCTAAATTCAAACGGGCCAGCCCACAGTTTGAAGATAATAAAAGGAGGATATAATGTAGTATTTTAAAATGACCACTTAGGACTTAATGTGTGGCAGAGTTCCCGGTGAAATGTGTGCATGCGTGTATTTGTGTGTGTGTGGTGTGTGTGTGTGTGTGTAGTGTGTGTGTGTGTGGTGTGGTGTGTGTGTGTGTGTGTGTGTGTGTGTGTGGTGTGTGTGTGTGTGTGTGTGTGTGCGTGTGTTCATGCATGTCTAAGCATGTGTGAGAAACAACATAGCATGATGTAACCAACGGAAGTCCGGTGCAATGTTGCGGAACTGTGTAGCGACAGATGGAGACACGCGCACGCACACACATACATACTCGCGCGCACACACACACACACAAGCACACACTGACAAAAACAACAATAAACACACACAGAGACAAACAGAAAGGTGACGGTTTGAGCAGAGAATACTAGCAGTTTGATAACTATGATAATCCTGACAGCACACACACACACACACACACAAGACATACCTGTACACCATCAAATACTGCTCTTCCGCATCATAAAGCAGAGAGAGGGATAGAAAACAAAAAATATATGACACAAATTATAAACAACCACAGTATAAGAAAAGACAACCCGGGTAACGAAAGTGAGCGGAACCCATTTTTCATCTCCAGATCATAACACACATTATGGACGTGTCAACGTGTTTCTGGGCTAAGTGCTCCCTCGGCGCCCGCCGTCTCCAGCAGACAAGATGGCGGCCAGCTCCTCCGGGTCCCTCTGGGGCTAGTTAGCGCCTTGCCAGCGCACAGTTGGGAATCCGGCCCCGCAACCGGCTCAGAGACCAGGCAGGCGGGGGATAGCGCCAGAGACCTCACACTCTTCCATGACGCAGTGTTTGTTTTTCCCAACACTCTGCAGTGTTGATACTGTAGTACACCAGTGTACCAACCGCACTCTGTGCACAGCTTCATGCCGTGACCAAGAACCAAATGTTGTATGTAGTACGATAAGCAATACATTCCCATTGCCACGTTAAAATGAAAGTGGAAAGGCATATAAGCATGTGTTAGAATATAATGTTTTTTTGTGGCCATCACGTGACCAGCTTATGGGTCACGACCCACCGTTTAGGAACCACTGCCTTTAGATAGAGCTATCGCTCTGTCTAATGCGGAGCAATTAGTTCGATGTTAGAATAAGGCCATCTCCATCACTAAGGACCGCGACCACCCTGGGCACCTTTTCTTCTCCCCCTATACGGTCCGGTCGCCGGTTCCGCAGCAGCCGCAGCAAGGACTACCAGGTTCAAAGATAGTTTTTATACACAGGCAGTGCGCCTACTGAACTGCTAGGAGTGCGGCCACTATCATAACATTGTCATCCATATTTCATCACACTATCCTACACTATCATACTTATGCTGGGCTTTCTGGACTCATTACAGTTACTGCAGTATTCTGCACTGAACTGCACTGTATTCATGATGCTGCTGCACTACTTTACACTTTAAAACGCTTTTTAAATGCTTTTTGCACAATTTAACATATATATATATATATATATATATATATATATCATCCATCAGTCACTTTATTGTTATTTTTACTGTGTAGAGTATTGTTATAGTATAGTGTTGTATAGTAGATCAATTGTAGGACATTCATACTGCGGGAGGGAATGGGGAGACAGCATTCCATTGTACTTGTTGTGTATGGCAATTTAAAATCTTGAATATGTGTCTTTTAAAGTACATTTTTTATATATTCCCATAACTTGTGTCAGAGGTCAAGCTCAAGGTTGTTCAGCACTTTATCACAATTTCACTCCCAAAGACCGAACCTATACCAGTGTTGTTGTGCCTGTGTTGAGAGATACCTTTCATATCGCCCCTGATCCATGCTGTAATGCCACACAAAGATGCTACCTTGTGGTAGTCAGCGGTACTGCAGCATATAGGTATATAAACAGTAGATATATACAGTATAGCGATGTTTCTTGTTTACCAACAATGACGTCGTTTTCACGCTTGCGCAGTTTTACGGTTGGCAAAAGGTCCTTGTTATTGGCGTCTTTTACATTGAATAGTACGGCGTGCTCGACTGCTTAACGCGATTTCCTAGTCTCTGAATACGTAAAGGTTTGAGCTTCGGTGTTATTTACACCGGATCGACACGTTGGAGTTTCACAAGGCTTCACTGGAAGCTTATCAGTTTTTCCTTAAGCGGTCACGTTAAACCGCTATTTAACCGTTATTTCATGCATAAATGCATTTTATTAGGAGTTTTCGAACGGCTTCAATTCCAATAACTGAGATAATTCGTACCAAAACATTGAATAAAGCAAACTGTCATCAAAAGTTTATAAACTGAACATAATCGATACCCAATAAATACTGACCTGACAGGAAGATGTACATATCATCCATCAGTCACTTTATTGTTGTTTATTATTGTGTACAGTATATTTATAGTAGGCCTTTAATGTTTTAGAGAGGTACTATTAGTTATAATACTGCAGAAGGGCGATTTCCTAGTCTCTGAATACGTAACAACTCTCAATCAAGTCGCTAGTTCTACATATTTGTCTAAACTAACGTATGATAAAGGTTCAGCTTCACTTCCAGCCGTACGCATTGAAAGGATGGCAAAAAGATGGCATATGAGTCAAAAAAATACACATTCACACAGTTTATTCTTGCACAGACGCTCTCTCTTTCACATACACACACACACACACACACATAATTAAGATCCCAATTTTAGAATATAATTAGATTTACTGTGCAGTTTTTTTTTTCTCAGTTTTCTCTTTGTGTTTGTTTCCCCTGTTTGTCTGCCAGACAAACAAACACACTTACGCACCACACATACACACACCCACACCCACACACTGAGAGGATGAAATCATCATAGCAGAGGCTATCTGGGGACAGGAGAGGGCATTGTGGGTAATCCTGGCAGCCAACAGGAGGTGAGTCTTCCTGTGCTGTGACTGGCTCAGTGGGGCGTCTCTAAGCTCTGGTCAGTGCAGGGACACCTTAAGAGGATTGGTCCATTCCCTAGCCAAGAAAAACACACGCAAAAACACACACACACACACACACACATGCCCCAACAACAACCAGTATATCTATTGAATAGTTTGTATAGTTTACTAATGTTTCATACATGACTACAACCAACATACAAGTATGTGGAAGTGTGGACGTGTGTCCACAAATCACGCTTTACCAATCGGAACTGACACCCAATCAGAATCCCCACGCACCACAGCAGTAGGACTCCCAGTTCACATACGCTTCTCATGAAATAAGAAGAAGAAGCATCTCAGTTTCTCATGTCATGTTGTCCTCCTCATCCTCCTCCTCCTCCTCCTCTGAGCACAGACCCCAGAACACAGCTGCTGCTGCTGCTGCTGCTGCTGCCTCCAGCTGAACACCTCTGTTCAGAACCATGGACAGCAACCACGGAAAAACTAGGTCAAGTCATTCATCATCAATGTACTATTGGAGCAGCGGCTGATTGATCGGCGATGGGGAACACCTGGGAGCGTCCACATCAGATCGGTGACAGGTAGATCAGTTTACAAAGCGAACCCAGTGGACTGTACCCAACCGGTAGGCAGGTATCTGTCCATCATTAAGTATATCTGAGTGGACACTCCCACGTGGTGTGACGTCACCAAGCAACTGTGCGATTTTAAGTTGCATGACAACTTGTCTGTGATGGCTAATCACACTCACACTCACTGGTAGCTTAATATATTCGCTGCACCTTTAAGAGACTCAAATGTCTGGTTTTTTTTAAAACTCTTTCTAAACAACCACAACGATACCTGTCAAATGGGTGGCTGCTCTCTTCTCGTCAATCTTTCCCAGATGCAATATTCATGCAAACCCGCCTCCATGCAAACCTCACAAGAGGTTGATCGTCCCGACCTGAGTATCAGCATCATCTAACCCCCTGTTCCATCACCACCAGCGTCGAGGACCACGTGATCTATATATCCATTCCAATATATCATTGCATTCATGTTCGAGTCCTATCAGCCAAATGGATATTGTAATAAATGATTTTCATTCCAAATAGTCTCTCCTGGTCGGAAATGGTGGTATGTGTGTGATTAAGAGTGTGTGGTTGTAAAGTGGATATTATGGTATTGATAGTTTGCGATGCAGGCAGGTCCCTCTGGATCCATCACCACGGCAACACTCCGTGCTCGTAATACAAACATGGATCTGTCTGGGAGGCATCCCATAATACATCTTCTCAGGGTCCCTGCATGCACGCGCACAGGGGCACGCACACATGCACATCCCAAGCACGCACGTGCGCAAGCACACACACACACACACACATATGGCCCACATAATACATGTGTGTGTGTGTGTGTGTGTTCTAGATAATATCACAGTCTAATAGATCCTTTCTGCTCATCGATCCATCTTCCCTGTCTACGATTTCCTTTCACAAGTGATTAAAAAACACACACACACACACACACACACACACATCAGCACGCACACACACACACACACACACACACAAACTGAGAACAGCAATCTGCTGTATTAGAGATGAGAGGAGAGGATGAGAGGGAACATTGTACAATCTGGGAAATGTGTTCTGTTCTACAAAATCTTCTAGAGATACTAGTCTGATTTGCTTTGCTTTATTATAAACGAATTATAAACCACATATTCACAGTGAGTGTGTGTGTGTGCATTTGTTCATATCAATATAATCCCAGAATCTGTATTATATATATTATTAAAATGAAGAATATGTATTATCAATCAATATGGCAAGCATGATTTTACAAAATAACATTGTATGGTTATTTTGGAAGATAAACAACGTGTGTGTGTGTGTGTGTGACATCCAGACGACACAAACAACCCATTATCTCTCTGATCCGCATTGAGGGTTGGTTCCAGGCTGACGGTGGAGGACTAACGGCAGGACAACTTAATAACGTCACACGGCAGACATTAGTTCTTGGCAAACTGGCTTGGCTCCTTCTGGCCTCATGACGCACATCGGGGATAATTCTGACACATACGAACGCCGACACACTTGTGAGTACACACCTGTACTGTGTCACCTGTGAGTGATAAATAAACATATGGCACTATTTTCCAACACTCTTAACAAGTAAAGTAAGTTGTGTGTCCCTACTGTTATCATAATCAAAATCATGATCAAAATCTTAATCACAGCGGAAGGCAATTACTCATGCAGTGTTGACATGTAACCACTGGGTGGGGTAGTTGAGCTACTGTCAAAAACGCAATTTCGTGCAATTCGATTAAATGCGCGTAAACGACCAGTTCATCTTCATCGTCAGAAAGGGTTAAGGATTGGGCATTGATGCTATCAAACGATGACTATGGATTATCCACGATATTTTAATTTTTATATATTGATTGAATGATGCTCCTTGGTCATTCTGGAACAATCTTTACCACTGTATGGTGCTGCTGAGAATATGAATCCAGTGAAGCTGGTATCCAGCCAGGGTGATTTTTCTGTATTACAGTGTTTGACCTTTCTCCCAGGGTAGGCTTTGTGCTAAGCCATGCCTTCATCACAAAATTACCACTCGAATCTGTTCACTCCATCTTTCTAACACTTAACTCTTCATACGCATCAGAATGTTCCGTCTCACTTAGGAGTTTCCATCGAGTCCAAGGTTGCAAGGCCAATTGCCTGTTTCGATATTTGTAAGAAATGCTTAGCTTACATAAGCTAGCTATTGTCCCCGGCCTTGAGAAGTAAAGCCTTTAGCGGCGGAACATTCCAGAAATGCTCGGCCCCCCCGCTTCTAAACTGAGTGCAGTTTCAAAATTTCCGAAACCAAGAAACACAACAGCCAAGACACAAAATATCATCTCTCCATCCACAAACCCACCCACCCACACACACACACACACACATAATCGCATGCACACACAAACACATGCACACACAATCGCATGCACACTCGCATAAACACACACACACGCACGCTCACACACACATACGCACTCACTCAGTCAGTCACTCACACACACCGATCTCTGCTCATGGTGTGTAAACACAGAACCCCTGAATGAATGTAGTTTTAATGAGCGGTGGGGGGTGGGGCAACTCTCTGCCAGTTTCGGGCCCCCGAGCAGAGGCCCCCCGACATGGCAGGCTGAAACCAGAGGCTCAGCCAGTGACCTGTTGTTTTGTGTCCTCTGGCTTGCCTGAATAGCTGCCTGCACAAAGGAGATGATTACTGTTCCTATAATGGCCAGTCGGAGGGCTGTTTGTCTGGGTGCTGACCCCGGGGATGAGGGGGCAGCGTGGCTCCGGCCCCCAGGCTGATGATGGAACAATCTGCTGGCCAAAGGGGAGGAGGATGGTGACGCCTGGCTGGAGCTAGACTGATCGGTTGTTGGAAAAGATGCACTAGAGATGGTGCAGGTTAGGGTTGAAGTTGAAGTTTATACCATGGCGTTGTTGAATACTTGATTCCGATCGGTCGATACACGTTCCAAGGGTGCCCATTCATTTTCAATGGGACACCTCTGC
>CM051012.1:18671312-18683812 GCA_027704905.1 Muraenolepis orangiensis | reverse complement strand
GGTCTTACACTCCATGTACGAACCCAGGTTTGGAAAAAATAAATACAGGATAAGTCGTTACGTAAGTAGAAACCGGGGGGGGGTCTTTCTCCATAGAGCTGCATTTATACGGGGAGGCTATGACTGACACTTAAGGTACCTTAAGGTACACTGCTCAATGCTAGTCCACAGAGCAGTCTGCCTGTTTTGACAAAGATTGCTAAAGTGTATTGATGAGTTTTAAGAACCTTGGATACCTATGGATACGCGCTCCATTGGATGAACATCAGGTGTTTGACCTGGGCTGATCTATATGATCACAAAGATCAGATGTACTTTATCCATCCCAGGAGGGAAATGAGGGCCTCTTATGCACGATCAAGTCAAGTCTTGGTTTATCGCTATAGCCTGTAACGCCGGGAACCAAAACACCAGTGCCTTGCTCTAGGGTCACGGCAGGGAGGTCGCTGGAGTGGATGCAGCAGAGTCTGCTTCAGCTTAGTGTCTTCTCAACCGAGAGAGACAAGAGGGAGAGAGACAACTAGCCAGAGATGCTTGTTTGTTTGTTTGTTTTTTGAGATGCAGTGCTGCCCTGAGACCCAAGCCTTGTGAGATCCTCCTGTTATTCAAGTTTGTTTGTATTTCACAATGAATATTAGTCTGGCCTTGGCTGGGCAGCAGTTGATTTCCAAATATGGGCGCAGCCTTACGTTGTTCAAAATTCTCCAGCCAATCAAGTGATGCTCTTGCTCTTATTTTGTTCGTGCTTAACATCCTTATTCTGTCTATTTAGCAACAGTGTTGATTTTCTTGGCGGCATCATTGTTTTAAAAGTGCTTTGAGATTAATATTTTTTTATTCTGCAGATTGCAACACTCTGAAGTGAAATATTTTGTTTGGGAGAGGCTTTCAAGGGGCCGTGCTGATCTGCAGAGAGACACAGAATATGAACTAAACATGCAAGATTGGGATAGTCTCACGGGGCTACTCACACTCTAGTTCACTTGAACATAATAACAATGATGACGTCATCGGGTGAGGAGTATCAAACCTATTGCAATGCCATGAGTAGATGTGTATCCTCCTTGTAGTCCACTTCAATCAGTGTTTCTCATTCTTGAATTCTCTTGGCTCTGGGTAGAAGAAGGTCTGATTGTTTTAAATAACCTTTCTAAACAGAACCTATGCATCAATATTCATGTGTGTCTCTGTGCGTGTGCGTAGATGTACCAGCACGGCAGGGATCTGTGCGAGAGCCTCTGGGGCGACGCCTTCATGACGGTGGAGGACGAGGACGAGGAGGAGGAGGAGGAGGGGCACAGCGACGGCGTCCTCCACGGCAACGGCGGTAACCACGGCGACAGCACCCACGGCGGCGGCGGCGGCGGCACCCGGCCGTGCGGCTGCCTCACCCTCAGCTCCTCGGACCGCGACGTGATGGCCGCCCTGCGCGCCCAGAGCGTCGACCCCGAGGAGCTGGACACCACCAAGTCGGGCCTGCCCCAGTACCGCGCCCCCTGCCAGGCCACGCCCCCTCCGGCCCAGGCCGCGCCCCCGGTGGCCCGGAAGGCGGGGAGGGGGGGGAGGGTCAAGGCGGCGCTGCGGAAGCGCTCGCTGGTGGCGGAGGACGCGGAGGGAAGCGCTAGTGGCCTGCAGGCCGTCTAGATCTTTCTATCAATCTATAGATATCTATAGATCTAGATCTATATCTATCGATATAGAACCAATCACTCCTCTTCAATTGATATCTTGACTGGGCTTCTTGCATACCTTACCTCTTCTATAGATAAACATTTACATGTACATATAGATATACGAACACATAGACAGAATATAAATAAATGTATATAGATACACATACATAAATACATATATAATAATATATATATACATACATATATATATATATATATATATATATATATATATACATATATATATATATATATATATATATATATATATATATATATATACACTCAACTTTGCCACCATCTGTTGAACATGATATGTATATCTGCTCCATTAGTTAAATTAATGTCTCCGAGTCAAACTGCAACCT
Source organism: Muraenolepis orangiensis (assembly GCA_027704905.1). Lineage (NCBI taxonomy): Eukaryota > Metazoa > Chordata > Actinopteri > Gadiformes > Muraenolepididae > Muraenolepis > Muraenolepis orangiensis. The sequence continues at coordinate 18,681,771 of CM051012.1, read as the reverse complement.
CAAAGTGAAACTTCATCCATGCTAATACACATAATAAACATAGCCAATGTTGTTGTTTTTAACTCACTGTTCAGAAGTCCAGTAGCTGTATACAGCATGTGGTTATGACTCTGAGTGGCCCTCTGTCTGTATTTGTCCTTGATCTGAAGTTTGAGTTGTCTGTCGAACACAAAGTGCGTGTTAAATGCCTTTTACATGCATATCTGTAAAAAGTATCAAAGACAAAATCGTTGGCCGTTTGCTGTACCGTTGCTGTACTGATTATTCTGTATAAATAGATTGTGAGTTCACGACATTAGGTAACATTCAGTTCATTGTGTCGTGATCATATAGTAGGCCTACGTATGATGTCGTAGCCAGAGAAAAACCTTCCCGCGCGAGTTTATAGGAATGGTTCACTACAATCGAATTCTGACGTGTTAGCAAGTTAGCACTTGTTTGTTACCTTTATAAACACACTGTTTATAAAGGTACGTGTGTATACAATGTTTTCCTCACAAACTACTAACCTGTGAAATCGCTAGTCATGGTCAATACAAAATGTGTCAGTTCTGTGTCGTTTGCAAAGTATTTCGGTAGTGAGGTTCTCGACGCGTCTCGTGTTCAAGTTTGTGACGCTCATTTCAAAGCTATGAAGCGGTGTTCTAATGACTGTAACCGTAACTTGAAGATAAGGAAACTGTGATATGATAATATTGGTGTTTTATCATTGTCATGTATTGTCATATATGTTTCGTTCGAGTTTGAAAAGCCAAGATTGTTGTGCGTGAGACTTTGGTTTGTTTTGGTTTTATGGGTTAGCTGCTATAATTGTGTTTCTTTACAATCTCAATAAAGAATACATTTTTGAATGTCACCCTGGGTTTCTTCCAGTCTTTATTTCCGAGTGGTTTCGGATTGGGGTTTAGGGGGCCTTTAGGGGGCCTTGCCCCCTCAAGTTCAAAGCCAGCCCTGGGTCTGGTGTGCACTTATTGTTTTACGAACCATAATTATCTCAGTTATAGTGCTATTACACAGATCATTTGACAAATCGCTAGTGGTGTGATCATCTTAATCTAAAGTAGGCTAGTGCAGGAGTTCCCAACTTCTTTCAACTCTGAAATAGCGGAACCAAACTTCTGGGCTAGTGGACAACTTGTCTGTTCGACGGGCCTTGTAGGATTTGGCAGCGTAGTTCAGAGGCCCGCACAAGGGCGCCCTCTGGTGGAGGGTTAAAACAGGTAGCCTACTGTAACGACTACTTCTCGTGTTTACTCTAAAATAGTCACCAGAAACAACACGTGTACACACACACACACACACACACACACACACACACACACACACACACACACACACACACACACACACACACACACACACACACAGACACACACACACACACACACACACACACACACACACACACACACACATGTCTTGTACACAAATTGGGTTAGGTCACTGTAGGACTATTGTTTGCATTACATTAATAATTGATTTTACACACATACACACACACACACACACACACACACACACACACACACACATACACACACACACACACACACACACACACACACACTCGATACATACAAACATTTAGGTCTACAGCCAGTATAGAGAAAATTATAATTGCACCTAAATGCATTAGCATTTTTTCCAAAACACCCCAAACCATTATTATTCTGATCTGTTTGACAGAACAGAATATGTATTCAAAGTAAAGTTATTGACCATTAGGCCTATACATATACAGATACAGCTACATAGACACATATATGGTGAGTAATAAGAAAATGTATACATTTTGAGATAGACACTGAACTGACTCCTTTTCTTATAGTTGTGTCTTGTACTGTGTGCTGCATTGTTTAGCTGTTGCCGCAAGGGGGCAGTGCGCACCAAGCGGTATACCAAACTGATATTTACCTTTTGTCGCGTACGACTACTCAATGTTATCGCCGTTCATGTGTTTATATGAAGAATAACATGGATTTAAGCTTAAGCAAATCACAAAATAATGATTCTTCATGAATTCAATGCAATAATACATGCTTCTCTTCTCATCTAGAGAACGACTGCGGCCTAATATTAGATTCAAATGTTGGGGGGAGAACGGAGAGAGAGAGAGAGGGGGGGGGGGATGGAGAGAGAGAGAGAGAGAGAGAGAGAGAGAGAGAGAGAGAGAGAGAGAGAGAGAGAGAGAGAGAGAGAGAGAGAGAGAGAGAGAGAGAGAGAGAGGGAGAGGGTGGGCAGGGGGGGGAGCGGGTGGATTGGAGAGGGAGAGAGAGGTGGAGGGGGGACGGGGGACGGAGAGAGAGAGAGAGAGAGAGAGAGAGAGAGAGAGAGAGAGAGAGAGAGAGAGAGAGAGAGAGAGAGAGAGAGAGAGAACATGTGTGTGAAGTACAGTACAGTGAAGATAATTTGGCATCTAACCAGAGTGAAAATGTTGCAGTTAAGTGCATAGTAATATATAATGTACAGTGGTTAAATAAGATGTAAAGACAGTCTACTAGGTATAAAAACAGTTATAAAATAACTTATAGAGTATGTATGAGAAATGGGCAGAATATTAGGTATATATATATATATATATATATATATATAAATACAGGTAAGTATACTTATACTTACGTAAGTATAATTTAATATAAATACGGGTGACAAGTTCGACCCAGATCAATCCATGCTGTTTAGTATAAATACATCGCAGAACCCAAATCAAATTCCCCATACTTACTTAATTAATTTCCACACTCAGTCAGTGAATCCCTGATTTGCGCACTTGATTTGCCATTATGATGGAACTGTGACATGGTGGAAAGAAGTGCGCACTCTCTCTCCAAGTCGGACTTAGATACAGAGATACTGTGGGATGAACAATCAGAGAGAGAGGGGGGGGGGGGGAGAGGGAGGTGGAGGGGGGGGGATGGAGAGAGAGAGGGGGGGACGGGGGGATGGAGAGAGAGAGGGGGGGGGGGGAGAGGGTGGATTGGAGAGGGAGAGAGAGGTGGAGGGGGGACGGGGATGGAGAGAGAGAGAGGGGGGGGGGGAGAGGGTGGGCAGGGGGGTAAGCGGGTGGATTGGAGAGGGAGAGAGAGGTGGAGGGGGGGGGGAACGGAGAGAGAGAGAGAGGGGGGGGGATGGAGAGAGAGAGAGAGAGAGAGAGAGAGAGAGAGAGAGAGAGAGAGAGAGAGAGAGAGAGAGAGAGAGAGAGAGAGAGAGAGAGAGAGAGAGAGAGAGAGAGAGAGGCAGGGGGAGAGGGTGGGCAGGGGTGTGAGCGGGTGGATTGGAGAGGGAAAGAGAGGTGGAGGGGGGGACGGGGGACGGAGAGAGAGAGAGAGAGAGAGAGAGAGAGAGAGAGAGAGAGAGAGAGAGAGAGAGAGAGAGAGAGAGAGAGAGAGAGAGAGAGAGAGAGAGGGGGAGGGTGGGCAGGGGGGGGAGCGGGTGGATTGGAGAGGGAGAGAGAGGTGGAGGGGGGACGGGGGACGGAGAGAGAGAGAGAGAGAGAGAGAGAGAGAGAGAGAGAGAGAGAGAGAGAGAGAGAGAGAGAGAGAGAGAGAGAGAGAGAGAGAGAGAGAGAGAGAGAGAGAGAGAGAGAGGAAGGTGGGCAGGGGGGGGCGGGTGGATTGGAGAGGGAGAGAGAGAGAGAGAGAGAGGGGGGAGGGTGGGCAGGGGGGGGTGAGCGGGTGGATTGGAGAGGGAGAGAGAGGTGGAGGGGGGACGGGGGACGGAGAGAGAGAGGACAGTGGCGAGGAAACTATAAACCCACTCAGAGCTGCTCGTACGTCAGCGTGAACATCACAGATGTTCCCCGCCAACACAAGAGGTGGGCCGTAGGGCTGTAGTATTTATTAGCTTGAAATGGTTGGTGTGTGTGTGTGTGTGTGTGTGTGTGTGTGTGTGTGTGTGTGTGTGTGTGTGTGTGTGTGTGTGTGTGTGTGTGTGTGTGTGTGTGTGCGTGCGTGTGCGTGTGTGTGCGTGTGTGCCTGCTTTAGTTTGCGTATGTAGGCAGTAAAATAGGACCATGATGTGTCCGTCAGTAGACATGTGTATCCCAACATGTTATGTTGTGTGTCAGTAGACATGTGTATCACAACATGTTATGTTGTGTGTCAGTAGACATGTGTATCCCAACATGTTATGTTGTGTGTCAGTAGACATGTGTATCACAACATGTTATGATGTGTCTGTCAGTAGACATGTGTATTCCAACATGTTATGATGTGTGATGTCAGTAGACATGTGCATCACAACATGTTATGATGTGTGTCAGTAGACATGTGCATCACAACATGTTATGATGTGTGTGTCAGTAGACATGTGTATCACAACATGTTATGATGTGTGATGTCAGTAGACATGTGTATCACAACATGTTATGATGTGTGATGTCAGTAGACATGTGTATCACATGTCATGATGTGTGATGTCAGTAGACATGTGTATCACATGTCATGATGTGTGATGTCAGTAGACATGTGTATCACAACATGTCATGATGTGTGATGTCAGTAGACATGTGTATTACAACATGTTATGATGTGTGATGTCAGTAGACATGTGTATCACAACATGTTATGATGTGTGATGTCAGTAGACATGTGTATCACAACATGTCATGATGAGTGATGTCAGTAGACATGTGTATCACAACATGTCATGATGTGTGATGTCAGTAGACATGTGTATTACAACATGGTATGATGTGTGATGTCAGTAGACATGTGTATCACAACATGATGATCATGATGTGTGATGTTATACACCACCTCAAACAAGGGGTGCTTTATGGCATTTATGATGATTCAAAAAAGAAAAGACTAAATATTATGGACATAATCAATCCAAATCTAGAATTATTTACTCTCATAATAATAATAATAATAATAATAATAATAATTGTAAATACAAGACAGTCGAGTCTTCTAATGGGGAGTAAGCCTTATTGCTTAACATTTAAGTTGTTTATATATATCTATAGATATATATATCTATAGATATATATCCCTATACAAATGTATAGGCCTATACTATTGAAACTGAGTTCCTTGACAAAGACCGACTTTCTTTTTCTAGTGAAGTCCTTGATAAACAGGACTAGCGTGGGTGTATCAGGTTGAGTTTCCATGTCGATAACAAATGTGTCGGTTGTTATTGATGGAACATGGGCCTACAGACGGAGTGTGAAGTGCGCCTGTTAAGCGCGTCAAAAGTCCCAACAAACCACAAATTATACCACAAATATATAGGGCACATTAAGTTTTTGACATTTAGTAACTTATCGACTTCACGACTAGAACCAGGAGATGGAAAAAAATTACCGAAACCTGACCCAACCAGACGTTGAGGATAAAGTTAAGTAACCCGTTAAGTTAGTAGCCTAACTTAACTAACTAGTAGCCACACATGAAAATAGTTGCATTGTTGTATTATTATTATTATTATTATTATATTATTATAATTTATTATTATTATTATTATTATTATTATTATTATTATTATTATTATATTATATTATCATTATTATTATTATTATTATTATTATTATTATTAATAAGTGTTATTATTATAAGTGGTGCATATGTGTAGGTTGACGTGTCCCCCCAGAAGGCGCTTGTTCTTGGCAGTACTCTACCATATTCCGTTCACACGTGCGGCCGCGTACGCGCGCTCCGTTCTGTCGCCCACGCGAGCCTCCCAGGCTGCCAAAGCGACAGAGTGGCATCTCGAGACGCCCCCGAGCTGTCGATCCCCCCTCCACGTGCACTCGTTTAAATTGCTATGACACTTCAAAGCTGCCGCCGAATCTGACGACGCGCGGATGGCGGTGACGGGCTCAGTTCCCAAGCGTAACGAAGCCTAATTTATAATATTGACTTAAGTCTAATTTATATTAAACCTAAGTGTGTGTTTTCTCTCAGTTATAATACACGTATGTTTAGCTGTTTTGTATTGTTATAAACAGACCTATAGCTATAAACATACACGAATGTCCTAAATTAGGCTTAACATGTGTTTGGTTACTATAAGTCGTTTATTATATATTATATATATCTATATATCGTTTATTATAGGCCGACTTGATTGTCTAAACAAACTGGCCAACTTGGCCATATTGTTTAGCCTGTAATGTACGTTGTAGCTATTTGTTTATTATAAATACACACTTGAATGTGGATCTATATATTGAATTAGGTAGTACGGCTATGGGCATTATTATTATAGTTAGGCCTGTCATTTATGTTGGGTGGTGGGTAGGTTTAGGGTGTTACAACTCTAATGGGCTATATGTCCCAAGTTAAATTAAAAGGCTAAATACGCCATAAAAATAACATTTAACATCCATTTATAGGCCATATTATTAAGAGTTGGCGATTGACGACGTGGGAGATAGTTTCACTTTAATGTTATCACGGTTTAACATTTACCGTATAAGCCAACCACCGGCTGGAAACTTGTCTCAACGTATTTTTGGCCCAAACATGTTCTAGTGAAAACCCCGGGCTGATTTGCATGGAGAGCGGAGGTTTCCACAAACACGCCCGAACTATGACGCGGTTGCCACCAACCTGCCCTTATATGGAACACCCTCGTGCGTATATAGGAAATACTCCGCGCCTACGTGCTAAATCTCCCGAAACCGCTGAGCGCGCATGAATGTAATGACGTCATGTGTTGTGTTATGTGCCTACCTGTCGTAAGAACAGAACAGGGTGTACGTTTAAAGACTCTTTGCTTTGCGTACAAGCCAAGACGGTCTGTTGGCGTTTTAGGGAGTGGCGTCATGTTTATACTCTTAACATGAACGTCATTCATTGGACTGTATAGGCCTATATAAACAAAATATGTAAAAAAAAGAAAATAAGACAACAGCACGAAACCAACGTAGTTTTGAAAACACTTTACTTAAATACACAGCACAAGAAAAATAAAGACCATGTAAACATTTGACATCGTAACGACCTGCCAGGATCAACCTGACAAACGCAATAACTTATTATACACGTTGAATATATGCAGCATCGCATGACAATACCAGTTGTAAAAATACAGAGAAATACAATAATTATTCCCATTCTATACCAAGGTCTCTTGGCGGGATGAGTCTCAGTTCGGGTTTGAACGGGCCCCGTGAGCAGTGTCCCGCACCGCAGTAGAGGTACCGTTTTCAAGCAGTCTCTTTCCATCCCATAATGGTCTACCGAGTTGTCTACAACAAGCCCCGTCTTGTCGTCAGTGCGAACAACGTGCAGTCGCCGGTATTCCAGTGCCGGGCGCGTGTAGAACTTTACTCCAGTGTCAAAACATCAACTAGTGTCAGTGTCTCTCTCTCTTTTTCTCTGTCTAAAACGCCTCCATCTTGCTGGCGAGCATGAGTTGGCAGCCGCTACTGACGTGGGTCAGGACCTTCTGTTTGAGCTGGGCCACCTGGTCGCGGAGCACCGACGCGGTGCTCGACAGACCCGCGTTGTCGTTCTTCAACACCTTCACCTTCTCCTCCAGCCGGGCGATGCGCTCAAGCTTGCGCCGCCGACACTTGGTGGCCGCCTGCCGGTTCCTCAGCCTCTTGCGCTCCGCCTTGATCTTCTCCTGGTTCTCCATGTCGATGGGCGACATGGGTGGCGACCCGCCGTCGCTGCTCAGCAGGTCGGGGACCGTCTGCGGCTCCTCTTTGAACGCGACCAGTCGCTGTGGCGCGTGGAGCGTGGCCCCGGGGAGCACGTGCTGCGGGAAAGCAGCGTGTGTGACGGCGGCGTGACTCGAGGTGGTGTGCTGGTGCTGGTGGTGCGCGTGGCCGTGATGGCTGGGCGGCAGGTAGCTGATGGTAGTCGTGGGGTAGCTGGACGCGGAAGAGAGCGTCGTGTTGGGGCAGTAGGCGTTCAGGGTGGTGTAGATGGCCGGCTCGGGCTGCAGTGCGGCGCCGAACACGCTAGAGGGCGCCGGTGGACACGACGTCACGCCGCCGGCTCCGATGGACACGTTCGGCGGGGGCATCTGGTTCATCTTGTGCAGGTCGTCCAGTGCCTTGACGAAGCCCTCGGCGAAGCCCTCCTGCTCGTCGGTGATGCCGCGGTTGTAGAAGTACTGCCCCGGGGTGGGCGTGGTGATGACGCCGTTACCGTTCTGGATGATGAGCCTCTCGAGCTCCGGCGCCGCGAGCTTCAGCGAGCCGACGTCCTGATGGGCGGCATGGTAGAGCTCGGCGTCCGCCCGCAGGGCCTTCAGGTTGCGGTAGGGTTCCGCCAAGTTCAGACTCATGCTCTGCTTCAGCATCTTGTAGTCGTGCATGGCCGCGTCCGAGTGGCCGTACGCCGACAGGAAAGTCTCGTCGTGGTAAAACGGCTGCTCCATCTTCGTAGACATAAAGTCGTATTAAACAAGGCGAAGCTTACCGGCGGGTTAAAGGTAGTCTCTTGGGTATTGAACACTGTCAGTGACTGGAGAGAGTGACCATCAACACGGGCGAAGCTGGGTTCTCTTCTGTCGGTAAATAAACCCCCAAGTTCAGAAAACAAGCTCAATGAGAAAACAAGCGTTGGTCCACACGTTACGTCTTGGCGTTTAGCAGGGAGAGAGGGCTCTGAAATGTTAGAGTCCAAATGTGAGCGCTCTCCTGGCGAGTAAACTTGAAAGCTTCTTGTGTTTCTTTTGAGCGTGTTGCTTGTTAAGGTGGTTTGTGTGTCTGTCAGTGTGAGCCCGTCTGTATATATATATATACACGCTGACATGTAGCCCCGCTGCCGAGGGCTGAGGCGCCTCTCTGATTGGTCGCCGCTCTCCGTGGCCACGCCCCGACAACAGAACGTGACGTGGATGCCGGGAACTAGGGACTGTAAACAAGACGTTGTTGCTTTAAGAAAAGCTCGCCTCGCCGTTTAAATGGGGGGGCTCTTCCACAACGAAATAAAGATTTTAAATTCACGTTTCGTTGTCTTTTCGTGTGTTTGACTGGGTGTGTGTTCTCTTCAACATGTTTTTTACTCGGATAAAATTGCGAGGTGAGGTTGTATGTGATCGTGGGAAAGGAGAGGGAGAAGTTATTTACTTGTATTCATTGGATAACTATTGGAATTAGTTTGTATTTATAATGGGCAATGTCATTGTTTTATTGTGTATGATTTTTGATCTGCCGGACGCAATCGATAACATCTTATAATGTGTTTATTTGTGTTATGGGATAGATCTCCATTGACGACAACTTTTTTTTTATGAATTTATCACAACCGTATACGACATAACAAGTAATAATACGCATAATAAAGACGTTCGTACTCGGGCATCTGTCGTTTGACGGTCCATTCATTGTGGCCCATATTCGAGTTGAACACATCCCGCGTCTGTGTTATTGAACAACCGGCACAGGAAGCGTTAACGCCATATATGGGCATGTCGACGTACGAGTTCCTCCGCCGGGGAAGCGGGAAGCCCATCCCACCTCGGCCTCATTCCAGCATTCCTGCCCGTCCGGAGCCACGTGCTATCCCGGGGACTTTCTGTCGAAGGGCGGGGCCAGATAGGTAGACTAACTTAAAACATTTAAGAAGTCTAAGAAATACGTAGATGAATGACAACCACAGACACTGGACGTTTAGGCTACAGCTGTCGACTAAAGGCTCAATTCGAATGAAAAAAAAATCGGAAATTAAATCAAATCAAAGCAGCACAATTCACGTAACAAGTTCCAGTTCATTATCAACACCTATTAATTCTGATGTGTCACAAATCACCATCCTCGCTGTGTGTGTGTGTGTGTGTGTGTGTGTGTGTGTGTGTGTGTGTGTGTGTGTGTGTGTGTGTGTGTGTGTGTGTGTGTGTGTGTGTGTGTGTGCAGAGTATACAGTGTACAGTATACAGTGTACTTTTTGAGCGTGCCGAGCAGAGCACCGTGTACTGTACTGTGTGGCACAGAAACACGACTCCTCAATACAACACCTGTGAGGCAAGAAGAAGCCCTTTGTCTCCTGTTTCAAACACACACACACACACACACACACACACACACACACACACACACACACACACACACACACACACATGCGCACACGCACACACCAAAGCAAGAGCACACATAGGTATCCCATGAGTACTTCTCGATCTTTTTGTGAAGTCATTGTCTTATCTTTTTTTGGCCTTCAGTTAATTTGGGCAAATAATCAAAATACACTGAGAATTAAAATCATATTTTGATTGGATTGACCGACTTTAGATAAAAGTGTTTTCTCAATGTACATTTGAATACTAAACTAACAACAACATTGAAACATACCAATTTGTATACCTAACCGTGCATGTAGCAAGTGTGGTATGTTTTCGTGGTCTTCTTAGGGCAGGGCGGGTTGGTGATTTGGGGGTCCCAAGCTCCCAGCGGAAAGATACTGGGTTCGATCCCAAATGTCCACAGTCTTACCACCACTACCTGCTTGTTAATGACAGGGCTGTCTGAATTCACTGTAAGTCTCCTTAGAGAAGT
>CM051012.1:18661312-18666312 GCA_027704905.1 Muraenolepis orangiensis | reverse complement strand
ATGTGGATAACAACATCTTCCAGGATACGCAAGTGTGACTTCATCCTCCGGGGGAAGGAGTTCAAGGCGTGTGGAACTGTATGTGACCTCTGACCTCTTTCACTGATTAGATATAAATGTGAAATGAGGAAGGAGACGAGGAGTAGATTGCTAGAAACACAATAGAGAGTATGGAATACATCATACATAATGTGTCATTTTATTCACATCGATGGACCTCCAAATCTTTTAAGAGAAAATAATATCTTCGAAGTGGATTGAGGTTTGCAGGGAGAATATTCATGCTTTTGTTTTGCTGCTTGGGATTTTAGGGAGAAAACTATAAGCAAGATAAGCAGTGTCCCTTCCCTGTCTGTCTGACGTCTCCTGTCTGTTTCTCACATTCTGTCTCACACATTTATGCCCTGTTCTCCCCATACCTGTAGCACCAGGAGTTAGTTAGCAACAGACTACAGACAGCGGATGTGGGACTAAGTAAACATCTTCAGGGCTTTCCTTTTAAAACTGAGGCGCTTCTCTTTGCCTGATTATGCTGTGTGCTATCTTATCGTGTGTGTGTGTGTGTGTGTGTGTGTGCATCTGTGATTGCTCCACTCATGTGTGTGTGCGTGCGCGCATACGTGTGTGAGAATAGCAGATGGCCAAAGTTTTGTCAACACATACTTGGAAGCCAGCTAATGAGATAATGGTCGGGTTAGATGTGTGTCTTCCGTGCAAAGCGCTGAGTGAACATTTGATCTCGGAGCACAGGGCACGGGGCTCGGTTCCCTTGAGGTGGTTATTGGTTCTTCATGGTTCTTGTTAGGCCTGCTGTTCTGTGTCTGTGTGTGTGTGTGTGTGTGTGTGTGTGTGTGTGTATGTGTCTATGTGCACATTCTTTCTCATATGTATGCGTGCGTGTTTGACTTATCTGTTTGTGTGTGTGTATGATTTTGTATGTGTGTCTATGTGTGTGTGTGTGTGTATTGTTTTGTGTGTGTGTGTGTGGATGTGTGTGTGTGTATGTGTGTGTCTATGTCCACATTCTTTGTCATATGTATGCATGCGTGTAAGAGTTTGTGTTTGTGTGTATGTAGGATTTTGTGTGTGTGTGTATATGTATGGTTTTGTGTGTGTGTGTGTGTGTGTGTATGTGTGGATGTGTGGATGGTGTGTGTGTGTGTGTGTGTGTGTGTGTGTGTATGTGCACATTCTTTGTCATATGTATGCATGCGTGTCAGAGTTTGTGTTTGTGTGTATGTATAATTGTGTGTGTGTGTGTGTGTGTGTGTGTGTGTGTGTGTGTGTGTGTGTGTGTGTGCACGAGTGTATCTGTGTGATACGAACACTCTGCCTTCTCACACGGCCAGGGAAGCCCTTCAGGCCTCATGGAAAGGTCGTGACCTCCTGGGAAGGATGATGTCATTGGCAGAGGTTCTGACCAATATCCCTCCCCCCCCCCCCCCATCCTCGCTAACTCACTGCTGACGAGGAAATTCCTATGGAAGATTCTCCTGACTTAATAATAATAGCAACACATTTGAAAACAAGCAGCAGCAAAGTGCTTGCTATTAAACAGTAATGACTGTAGTACTATTGCTAAAAGGATGAAGTACATTCAGCGACACACACTGTGTATGTTTGATGCACCAAACACATCATTTGTATATTTCTGGATAAGGATCGGGATCCTTATCCATCAGGATTCTTTCTTTCTTTCTTTCTTTCTTTCTTTCTTTCTTTTTTTTCTTTCTTTCTTTCTTTCTTTCTTTTATTTTTCTCACTTATGAGGACCTGGCTCCAAGAGTGTCTTGTGGGTCTTTGGCTGTAAGGAGTGTCTTGAGGGGACCTGGTGGTAAGAGTGTCTTGAGGGGACCTGGCGGTAAGAGTGTCTTGAGGGGACCTGGTGGTAAGAGTGTCTTGAGGGGACCTGGCGGTAAGAGTGTCTTGAGGGACCTGGTGGTAAGAGTGTCTTGAGGGGACCTGGTGGTAAGAGTGTCTTGAGGGGACCTGGCGGTAAGAGTGTCTTGAGGGGACCTGGTGGTAAGAGTGTCTTGAGGGGACCTGGCGGTAAGAGTGTCTTGTAGGAGCCTGGCTGTAAGGAGTGTCTTGAGGGGACCTGGCGGTAAGAGTGTCTTGAGGGGACCTGGCGGTAAGAGTGTCTTGAGGGGACCTGGTGGTAAGAGTGTCTTGTAGGAGCCTGGCTGTAAGGAGTGTCTTGAGGGGACCTGGCGGTAAGAGTGTCTTGAGGGGACCTGGCGGTAAGAGTGTCTTGTGGGGACCTGGCGGTAAGAGTGTCTTGAGGGGACCTGGCGGTAAGAGTGTCTTGAGGGGACCTGGTGGTAAGAGTGTCTTGTGAGGACCTGGTGGTAAGAGTGTCTTGTGAGGACCTGGTGGTAAGAGTGTCTTGTGAAGACCTGGTGGTAAGATTGTCTTGTGGGTACCTAGTGGTAAGAGTGTCTTGTGGGGACCTGGTGGTAAGAGTGTCTTGTGAGGACCTGGTGGTAAGAGTGTCTTGTGGGGACCTGGCTGGCGGTAAGAGTGTCTTGTGGGGACCTGGCGGTAAGAGTGTCTTGTGGGGACCTGGCGGTAAGAGTGTCTTGTAGGAGCCTGGTTGGTGGTAAGAGTGTCTTGTAGGGACCTGGATGTAAGAGTGTCTTGTAAGGACCTGGATGTAAGACTGTCTTGTGGGGACCTTGCGGTAGGAGGGACTTGGGCCGCAGGTGGGAATCACAGCTGGAGAATTCTGCTGAGGCAGCTCTTTTTATGGGGACCTTATTGTTCACACGCAGCTCTCTTCTGTCAACATGGAAAACACCAGAGATCTGCAGCTCCAGCCTCCGCCCGCAGGTCTCCGGCGGGCGGAGGGGAGAGGCTTGCGTGTTTGCAAACGACGTGCTATTAGCGGGGCAGGCTGGGACGAGCCTGGACACGGACAAACTGTGAAGCAGCAGTTACAGAAATAATACAATAAAACAACACGACACACGCTCCCAGACACACCTTCACACGCGCACGCACGCACGCACACACACACACACATACACACACACACACACACACACACACACACACACACACACACACACACACACACACACACACACACACACACACACACACACACAGAAATGCACATGCACATAAATGCACATGCACATACATACACACACACACACACACACACGGAAACACACACGCACAAGGAAACACACACACACACACACACACACACACACACAAATACACACAAGCACAGAAATACACATGTGTGTATACACAAACACAAGCACACATACACACATACACACACACACACACACACACACACACACACGGAAACACACATATACACACAAGCACAGAAATACAAATGTGTGTATACACAAACACAAGCACACACACACACACATACACACTTCATCGTTGGGACTCATAAAGATCCAAGTTAGGATTTAAAATGTACAATTCAAATGAGTGTTAAAGCTTAAAACCAACCAAAATGTTTCTCTCTCTCTCTGTCTCTCTCTCTCTCTCTCTCTATCTCATTATCTCTCACAATACTCAGTGACTTTCTCCTAAACACCCATAAACCCATGTTGCTTGAGCAAGATTAGCGACATTGTGTGTGTGTGTGTGTGTGTGTGTGTGTTGTATACCGAAGTGAACATCATCCCAACCACCACTTATAACACAAGCCACAGTTAATCCAGAAAAGCACATGAACACACACACACACACACAACGACGGCTCTCCCTCTTAGCTCACGCCCAGGCAAGGTTCCCTCGGACAGGGTTCTGTGTTTTTGTGTGTGTTCTCGTTGAACGTCGACATGTGAGCACAGAGAGGGCATTCAGGCAAGAGAAGTCTGAACGTTAAGGGTCGAGATGAGTACAGGGCAGGGCGGAGACGACTTGTTCTGTGGTTCATTCTTTTCATTCTCTCCCCGCTTTTGGGTGGAGATACTTTCTTTCTTTTAGTTCTACCGGTTCAGCTGGAAGACGGGGCGGTCCAGGGCGGTGTAAGGTATGAGGGTTTGAGGTTAGGGTGGAGGTGGTACTGTTTGCTACAGACAAAGGTGGAAGGGTGGAGACAGAGACAGACAGACACCTCAGCTACAGTCTGCGCGTGTCTGAGCGTGGCTCGCTGATTAACTTGTAATGAAGTTTAGTTTGGCTAAGGCTGTGCGTGGAGGAAGCAGTTTTGTTCCAAATATAGACAGACAGGTCAGACCAGGTCATTTCACCGCCTGGTTTTGGCCTTTGTAACGCCCTACAAAACCAAAACGCTTTGAACCACGTGACCGGACCGGCAAAGAAAAGGGGAGTGAACAAAACAGGCTTTTATGAATATAAATCAAATATAAATTAAAATTGTTAGAATAAATTAGAAAACACTCTTATGGGCTGGCCCCACAGGATCCGATGAAGATAATGTTAAAGATAAACATACAGATAAAGATAATAATAATAATAATAATAATAATAATAATAATAATAATAAAGATAATAATAATAATAATAATAATAATAATAATAATAATAATAATAATAATAATAATAAAGATAATAATAATAATAATAATGATAGTAATAATAATAATAATAATACATTCAATTTCATATAGCGCTTTTCTGGACACCCAAGGCGCTTATCAGACAGGGTAAAACTACACACACAGGTAAATCATTTTGTAGTTACATAGATTTAAATAAGACAGATAAGATAGATAAAAATACAATTAAATAAAAGGCTAAGATGAAGATAAATATTTATCTTTACCTTTATCTTTATGGATCTTTTTAGGTTTATCATTGGCAGTTGGGATACTGCCTACAGAATCATATTTTCAGATCTTTATCTTTATGTGATCCTCCGGTCCTTAAGGCTGCCGGCAGTGTGTTCAGAAACGGTGAAATGCGGTATTAAGCCAACGCAATCTAAAATAAACCAAAAATGAAAGAGAAAGTTGTGTGCCGAGCTGAAGACAGGAGGCCTCTCCCACCTCCGACTCTCGGCC
>CM051012.1:18641312-18656312 GCA_027704905.1 Muraenolepis orangiensis | reverse complement strand
GAGGAGGTGAGAGGAGGAGGTTTAAAGAAGTGAGATGAGGTGAGAGGAGGTGAGAGGAGTTGAGAGAAGGTGAGAGAAGGAGGTTTAAGGAAGTTAGATGAGGTGAGAGAAGGTGAGAGGAGTGAAGAGGAGGTGAGAGGAGGAGGTTTAAGGAAGTTAGATGAGGTGAGAAGAGGAGGTTTAAGGAGGTGAGAGGAGGAGGTTTAAGGAAGTTAGTTGAGGTGAGAGGAGGTGAGAGGAGGAGGTTAAAGGAAGTTAGATTAGGTGAGAGGAGTTGAGAGGAGTTGAGAGAAGGAGGTAAAAGGAGGTGATAGGAGGTGAGAAGAGGAGGTTAAAGAAGGTGACAATAGGTGAGAGGAGGTTAAAGGAAGTTAGATGAGGTGAGAGGAGTTGGTTAAAGGAGGTGAGAAGAGGAGGTTAAAGGAGGTTTAAGGAGGTGAGAGGAGAAGGTTTAAGGAAGGTAGATGAGGTGAGAGGAGGTGAGAGGAGGTTTAAGGAGGTCAGAGGAGAAGGTTAAGGAAGTTAGATGAGGTGAGAGGAGATGAGAGGAGTGGGGAGGACTTGAGAGGAGGAGGTTTAAGGAAGTGAGATGAGGTGAGAGGAGGTGAGAGGAGTGGGGAGGACTTGAGAGGAGGAGGTTTAAGGAAGTGAGATGAGGTGAGAGGAGGTGAGAGGAGTTGAGAGAAGGTGAGAGGAGAAGGTTTAAGTAGGTGAGAGGAGGAGGATTAAGGAGGTGAGAGGAGGAGGTTTAAGGAAGTGAGATGAGGTGAGAGGAGGTGAGGGGTTGAGAGGAGGTGAGAAGAGGTTGTTAAAGGAGGTTAAAGGAGGTGAGAGGAGGAGGTTAAAGGAGGTGAGAGGAGGTGAGAGGAGGAGGTTAAAGGAGGTGAGAGGAGGTGAGAGGAGGAGGTTAAAGGAGGTGACAATAGGTGAGAGGAAGAGATTAAAGGAGGTGAGAAGAGGAGGTTAAAGGAGGTGAGGAGAGGAGGTTAAAGGAGGTGAGAGAAGGTGAGAAGAGGAGGTTAAAGGAGGTGAGAGGAGGTGGGAGGAGGAGGTTAAAGGAGGTGAGAGGATGAGGTTAAAAGAGGTGAGAGCAGGTGAGAGGAGGAGGTTAAAGGAGGTGAGCTAGTTGAGGTTATGGGAGGCTAGAGGAGGTGAGAGGAGGTTAGGCAAGGCTAGAGCAGGTGAGAGGAGGCGGGAGGAGGTGAGAGGAGGCGGGAGGAGGTGAGAGGAGGCGGGAGGAGGTGAGAGGAGGTGGGAGGCGGAGGTAAACGGAGGAGGCAGGGTTGGTTGTGAGGTCAGCCTCGTCTCTCTCTCTAACAGAAGCTCTTTGAGTCGGAGGTGAATCCGTACACAATGCCACCGGCGACAGCCATTTTCAGGGAATGCCAAGAATGTCTTAATGTATTGTTATCTGTCTTTGAGTGTGTGTGTATTTGTGTGTGTGTGTGTGTGTGTATGTATTTGTGTATGTATGTGTGTGTGTGTGTGTGTGTGTGTGTGTGTGTGTGTGTGTGTGTGTGTGTGTGTGTGTCTGTGTATCTGTGTGTCTGTGTGTCTGTGTATGCGTGTGTGTGGGAGTTTGTATGTGTGTGTGTACACACATGTTGGTCCATAGGTGTGGGTGTGTGTGTGGTGTGTGTGTGTGTGTGTGTGTGTGGTGTGTGGTGGGGTGTGCCTCCCAGGGCCAAGTGTGTGTGGGTGTACGGGAGCCCTAGGAATAGCACTAGTGTCGTAAACACAGTTTAAAAAAATCAATATCTGCTGTGCACACGATAAAAGCACACTGTGTGTGTGTGTGTGTGTGTGTGTGTGCTTGCGCGTGCATGTGTTTCTGTGTGTGTTCAAGGGCACTGAGCTCTCAACAAGAACAAGGAGAAACACACTTGACAGCACTCTGACACAACCTCAAACACAATCTCTCTCTCTCTCTCTCTCTCTCTTTCTCTCTCTCTCTCTCTCTCTCTCTCTCTCTCTCTCTCTCTCTCTCTCTCTCTCTCTCTCTCTCTCTCTCTGCCTCCTCTCTCCCATACACACACCTCTTTACCTCTACTTTTGACTTTTGTTCTACATGCAAACTAACTAATACACACACACACACACACACACACACACACACACACACACACACACACACACTCATGGCCCTCCATTCTCTGAGTCGTGTTTGATGTGGTCTGTGGAGGAGTGTGTTTAAAGAAATTCTTCTCCACCTTTGAAGTTTCTCTCCATTTCACACACTCTCTCACTGCTTGTGTTTTGTTCTGGTTTTGGCTCTGCTCTCCCCTTTTATCTTAGCCAAGGGTCTTTGGGTGTTTGTGTGGCACTGTGAGTATGTGTGTGTGAGTGTGTGTGTGTGTGTGTCAGTGGGGCAGTATGGCAGTGTGGCAGTGTGGCAGTATGGCAGTATGTGTGTGTGCAACTGTGCAATGCAATGTGGGTATGTGTTTGGTGTGTGTGTGTGTGTCTGTGTCGGTGTGTGGTGTGTGTGTGTGTGGTGTGTGTGTGTGTGTGTGTGTGGTGTGTGGTGTGTGTGTGTGTGTGTGTGTGGTGTGGTGTGTGTGTGTGTGTGTGTGTATGTGTGTGTGTGTGTGTGCGTGTGCGTGTGTGTGCGTGTGCGTGTGCGTGTGGGTGGGTGGTGTGTGGGTGGTGTGTGTGTGTGTGGTGTGTGTGTGTGTGTGTGTGTGTGTGTGTGTGTGTGTGTGTGTGGCACTGTGTAACCTAATACCATGGCCTAGATTCAGAGTTGACTTTGTGTGGTACCTGTGAAGTATATGAGGCTGGGAACTCCTATCTAGGCACGTATCCAAGTGACAGTGGAGGTTTCTAGTGTAGCTGTCTGAAGGTATCCAGTGGAATAATCTGAAGGTATCTAGTGGAAGTATCTGAAGGTATCTAGTGGAAGTATCTGAAGGTATCTCGTGGAAGTATCTGAAGCTATCCAGTGGAAGTATCTGAAGGTATCTAGTGGAAATATCTGAAGGAATCTAGTGGAAGTATATGAAGGTTTATAGTGTAGCTGTCTGAAGGTATCTAGTGGAAGTATCTGAAGGTGTCTAGTGGAAGTATATGACGTTATCTAGTGGAAGTATATGAAGGTATCTAGTGGAAGTATCTGAAGGTGTCTAGTGGAAGTATATGAAGGTTTATAGTGTAGCTGTCTTTAGGTATCTAGTGAAGCTGTCTGAAGGTGTCTTGTGGAAGTATCTGAAGGTATCTAGTTTAGCTGTCTAAAGGTATCTAGTGGAAGTATATGAAGGTATCTAGTGGAAGTATATGAAGGTATCTTGTGGAAGTATCTGAAGGTATCTTGTGGAAGTATATGAAGGTATCTAGTGGAAGTATATGAAGGTATCTAGTGGAAGTATCTGAAGGTATCTAGTGGAAGTATCTGAAGGTATCTAGTGGAAGTATATGAAGGTATCTAGTGGAAGTATCTGAAGGTGTCTAGTGGAAGTATCTGAAGGTTTCTAGAGGAAGTATCTGAAGGTATCTAGTGGAAGTATCTGAAGGTGTCTAGTGGAAGTATCTGAAGGTGTCTAGTGGAAGTATCTGAAGGTTTCTAGTGTAGCTGTCTGAAGGTATCTAGTGGAAGTATATGAAGGTATCTAGTGGAAGTATATGAAGGTGTATAGTGTAGCTGTCTTTAGGTATCTAGTGAAGCTGTCTGAAGGTATCTAGTGGAAGTATCTGAAGGTGTCTAGTGGAAGTATCTGAAGGTATCTAGTGTAGCTGTCTGAAGGTATCTAGTGTAAGTATATGAAGGTATCTAGTGTTAGTATATGAAGGTATCTAGTGGAAGTATCTGAAGGTGTCTAGTGGAAGTATCTGAAGGTTTCTAGCGGAAATATCTGAAGGTATCTAGTCTAGCTGTCTGAAGGTATCTAGTGGAAGTATCTGAAGGTATCTAGTGGAAGTATATGAAGGTATCTAGTGGAAGTATATGAATGTATCTAGTGGAAGTATATGAAGGTATCTAGTGGAAGTATCTGAAGGTTTCTAGTGGAAGTATCTGAAGGTATCTAGTGGAAGTATATGAAGGTATCTAGTGGAAGTATATGAAGGTGTCTATTGGAAGTATATGAAGGTATCTAGTGGAAGTATATGAAGGTATCTAGTGGAAGTATATAAATATATCTAGTGGAAGTAACTGAAGGTATCTAGTGGAAGTATCTAAAGGTTTCAAGTGGAAGTATATGAAGGTATCTAGTAGAAGTATCTGAAGATATCTAGTGGAAGTATCTGAAGGTTTCTAGTGTATCTATCTGATGGTATCTAGTGGAGGTATCTGAAGGTATCTAGTGGAAGTATCTGAAGGTGTCTTGTGTAGCTGTCTGAAGGTTCTAGTGTAGCTTTCTGAAGGTTTCTAGTGTATCTATCTGATGGTATCTAGTGGAGGTATCTGAAGGTTTGTAGTGTAGCTGTCTGAAGGTTTCTAGTGTAGCTGTCTGAAGGTGTCTAGTGTAACTGTCTGAAGGTATGTAGAGGTACCGTAAACCTGAGATACAGATCCACTGTTCCTCTGTGGTCTCCGCTGTGTTCAGGAATGTGTCGGCAGGTTCTGATGTCTGTTTTCACGCCAAGCGTTTATTATGTTTGTGAGGGACGTGAGTCGCTTAGTCCACCAGATAGATTTCACCTTTTTTCTTTCTTTCGTTCCTTACTTTGTGTTCTCAAAGTCAATGACGATGACTTCAAAGCCGTGCTCTGAAGTTGTTTGACATGTCCATTTACTCTGTGATGGATGTGTAGGAAGGTATGAGACTTGGCGATAGACTTTTAGAGATAGATAAGATAAGGGTTTATGACTCCTGTTCCATTCATAGCCAAGGACAATGACTATAGCTGAAGTCCATTCTGCAATCAAATCCTATTTGATTAATCTCCTTAGAAAGATGTTTAACAGGAATTACAATCGGAATAATAATGTTACATTTAATTAAAATATAACAAACACGATATACAAAGTATGTTTGTGAAATAAACCGGAGGCCGTCTTTCTTATATAAATTAATGAATAAATACAACGAGAACAGATCAGCCTGACTGAACTACTTGTTACAACAAGGTACTGTAATGTAGTCACAGCAGACATTCAGGTCACTAAGGAGCAGGTAGGGGTTAGACAGTGAAGACAGAGACAGGTCACTAAGGAGCAGGTAGGGGTTAGACAGTGAAGACAGAGACGGGTCACTAAGGAGCAGGTAGGGGTTAGACAGTGAAGACAGAGACAGGTCACTAAGGAGCAGGTAGGGGTTAGACAGTGAAGACAGAGACAGGTCACTAAGGAGCAGGTAGGGGTTAGACAGTGAAGACAGAGACAGGTCACTAAGGAGCAGGTAGGGGTTAGACAGTGAAGACAGAGACAGGTCACTAAGGAGCAGGTAGGGGTTAGACAGTGAGACAGAGACAGGTCACTAAGGAGCAGGTAGGGGTTAGACAGTGAAGACAGAGACAGGTCATAAGGAGCAGGTAGGGGTTAGACAGTGAAGACAGAGACAGGTCACTAAGGAGCAGGTAGGGGTTAGACAGTGAAGACAGAGACAGGTCATTAAGGAGCAGGTAGGGGTTAGACAGTGAAGACAGAGACAGGTCATTAAGGAGCAGGTAGGGGTTAGACAGTGAAGACAGAGACAGGTCACTAAGGAGCAGGTAGGGGTTAGACAGTGAAGACAGAGACAGGTCATTAAGGAGCAGGTAGGGGTTAGACAGTGAAGACAGAGACGGGTCATTAAGGAGCAGGTAGGGGTTAGACAGTGAAGACAGAGACGGTCACTAAGGAGCAGGTAGGGGTTAGACAGTGAACAGAGACAGGTCATTAAGGAGCAGGTAGGGGTTAGACAGTGAGACAGAGACAGGTCATTAAGGAGCAGGTAGGGGTTAGACAGTGAACACAGAGACAGGTCACTAAGGAGCAGGTAGGGGTTAGACAGTGAAGACAGAGACAGGTCACTAAGGAGCAGGTAGGGGTTAGACAGTGAAGACAGAGACGGGTCATTAAGGAACAGGTCGTTTGGGGAGTTTGTATGTGTGTGTGTGTACACACATGTTGGTCCATAGTGTTGTGTATGTGTATGTGTGGGTGTGTGTGTGTGTGTGTGTGGGTGTGTGTGTAGTGTTGCCTCCCAGGGCCAAGTGTGTGTGGGTGTACAGGAGCCCTAGGAATAGCACTAGTGTCGTAAACACAGTTTAAGAAAATCTATATCTGCTGTACACACGATAAAGGAACACGATGTGTGTGTGTGCGTGTGTGTGGGTGCGTGCATGTGCATGTATCCGTGTGTGTGTGTGCTCTCTGAGAAGTTTTACTAAGAAACAGGCAGGGGTTAGACAGTGAATACAGAGACAGGTCAATCAGAAACAGGTAGGGGTTAGACAGTGAATACAGAGACAGGTCCTTAAGGAGCAGGTAGGGGTCAGACAGTAATACAGAGACAGGTCCTTAAGGAGCAGGTAGGGGTCAGACAGTGAATACAGAGACAGGTCCTTAAGGAGCAGGTAGGGGTTAGACAGTGAATACAGAGACAGGTCCTTAAGGAGCAGGTAGGGGTCAGACAGTAATACAGAGACAGGTCCTTAAGGAGCAGGTAGGGGTTAGACAGTGAATACAGAGACAGGTCCTTAAGGAGCAGGTAGGGGTTAGACAGTGAATACAGAGACAGGTCATTAAGGAGCAGGTAGGGGTTAGACAGTAATACAGAGACAGGTCCTTAAGGAGCAGGTAGGGGTTAGACAGTGAATACAGAGACAGGTCATTAAGGAGCAGGTAGGGGTTAGACAGTGAATACAGAGACAGGTCCTTAAGGAGCAGGTAGGGGTTAGACAGTGAATACAGAGACAGGTCATTAAGGAGCAGGTAGGGGTTAGACAGTGAATACAGAGACAGGTCCTTAAGGAGCAGGTAGGGGTTAGACAGTGAATACAGAGACAGGTCATTAAGGAGCAGGTAGGGGTTAGACAGTGAATACAGAGACAGGTCCTTAAGGAGCAGGTAGGGGTTAGCGCTTCTTGTGCTAAGATGCCTGACAGGTACACTGTGGTTAAGGGGGATGGAACCCATAACCTTTTGGTCTGGGAGTAAAACGCATTCATTGTGTGCACACACAATTCTCACAACGATGTTGTACAACCAACTAATAATCGGTAATCAGTCTCATTTCTGTAAACAAAGCATTTCTTACGACATACTGTACAACAAACTGACACCACTACCTGCTCAGACCCGAGTCAGGGCGTTAAACACGCTGTCGAGAGAGAGAGAGGTAAAACTGGCTTCCACGGGCAGCGACAGCAGATTAATATAGTTCAGTTCTTACTAGTATTTACGTTCTATATGTTTACGTACAGGAGCCATTTGTACCGTGTGCCTGCTCCCTTGCTGCTGCTGGTGTTAAGTGTGTCTCCTTATGCGCTGGGTGATTTAGATGTGACCTAGTTACAGTTATTAAAGCCACTTTAACACAAGGCTACGCTATTTTTACTGCCTGTTTCTTTCCCCCCCCCCCCCCCCCCCGGAGAAATGTGCGACATCACGTACGCTAGCATGCTCCCCTTGGACTTCATAAACCTCCATCACCACCATCACCTCCATCACCACCATCTCCATCACCACCTCCATCACCACCACCTCCACTTCCTCACCACCTCCATCACCCCCACCTCCACCTCCATCACCACCTCCATCACCACCTCCATCACTACCACTCCACCACCACCTCCACCTCCCCACCACCTCCGTCACCCCCACCTCCACCTCCATCACCATCACCACCTCCATCACCACCTCCATCTCCACCTCCTTCACCACCACCTCCACCTCCTCGCCACCTCCATCACCACCTCCATCTCCACCACCTCATCACCACCACCTCCACCACCTCCACCTCCACCTCCATCACCACCTCCACCACCTCACCACCTCCATCACCACCACCTCCACCACCTCCACCTCCATCACCACCTCCATATCCATCTCCTCCACCTCCATCACCCCAATCACCATCACCATCACCCCCACCTCCACCTTCATCACCACCTCCATCAACCCCAACACCACCTTCATCACCACCTCCATCAACCCCAATACCACCTCCACCTCCATCACCACCACCTCCATCAACCCCATACACCACCTCCACCTCCATCACCACCACCTCCATCAATGCCATACACCACCTCCACCTCCACCTCCATCACTACCACCTCCACCACCACCCCCACCTCCATCACCACCACCTCCATCAACCCCATACACCACCTCCACCTCCATCACCTCCATTTCCATCACTACCACCTCCACCACCACCACCTCCACCTCCATCACCACCACCTCCATCAACCCCATACACCACGTCCACCTCCATCACTACCACCTCCTCCACCTTCATCACCCCAATCTCCATCACCATCACCCCCACCTCCACCTTCATCACCACCTCCATCAACCCCAATACCACCTCCACCTCCATCACCACCACCTCCATCAACCCCATACACCACCTCCACCTCCATCACTACCACCTCCATCAACCCCATACACCACCTCCACCTCCATCACCTCCACCTCCATCACTACCACCTCCACCACCACCCCCACCTCAATCACCACCACCTCCATCAACCCCATACACCACCTCCACCTCCATCACCTCCACCACCACCACCCCCACCTCCATCATCACCACCTCCATCACCACCACATCCACTACCACCCAAACCAGCAAGATCATTGTTGCTAGGGAAACAGCCATCAGGTAGATTTAAGATAGGAAATAGACAGGGAGAGAACATGGAAATAATTACTATCGAGGAGACGTATAACAGAGGGGAGAGAGAGAGAGAGAGGAGAGAGAGAGAGAGAGAGAGAGAGAGAGAGAGAGGAGAGAGAGAGAGAGAGAGAGAGAGAGAGAGAGAGAGAGAGAGGGGGGGGGAGAGAGAGAGAGAGAGAGAGAGAGAGAGAGAGAGAGAGAGAGAGAGAGAGAGAGGGGGGGGGAGAGAGAGAGAGAGAGGGGGGGGGGGGAGAGAGAGAGAAAGAGAGAGAGTAAGTGATAGAGAAATATTAAGGGAGAGAGAGGGAGAGGAGACAGTGTACGTGAGAAAGAGATTGTACGTGTGAGTGTGTGTGTGTGTGAGAGTGCGTGAGTGTGTGAGTGTGTGTGTGTGAGAGTGTGTGAGTGTGTGAGTGTGTGTGTGAGTGCGTGTGTGAGTGCGTGTGAGTGCCCACGTGCGCAAATACCTGCGTCTGAGCCTGAGAATAGACCTAGCGACGCACTACATGACAGCCTTAGAGTCCTGGCAGGACCTCCTACCTCTCTCTCTCTCTCTCTCTCTCCTCTCTCTCTCTCTCTCTCTCTCTCTTTCTCTATGTTCCTCTATCTATCCCTCTCTTTCTTTCTTAATATCCATATATTTCTTTCCCTCTATCTCTTTCTATCCCTCTATCTCTTTCTATCCATCTTTCTCTATCCATCTCTCTGTATCCCTCTCTATCTCTTTTTCTATCTGTCTCTTTCAATCCCTCTCCTCCTTTCCCATCCACCTCCAAACCTCATCTCACCTCTCTCACCTCTCTTTTTCCTCTCTCTCACTCATCTCTCTCTCTCTCTCTCTCTCTCTCTCTCTCTCTCATTTTGTCTTTCTATCACTCTCTCATCTCTATACTTGCCCCCTTTCCAATCTCTCTCTTTACGCAGATGTTTACTCCCACACACTTCTCCTCATCTCACCTCCCTCTCACTCACTCACTCACTCACTCACTCACTCACTCACTCCTCACTCACTCACTCACTCTCACTCACTCACTCACTCCTCACTCACTCACTCACTCTCTCTCTCTCTCATCTCTCTCTCTCTCTCTCTCATCTCCATCTCTCTCTCGTCACCCTCTCTCTCTCTCTCTCTCTCTCTCTCTCTCTCTCTCTCTCTCTCTCTCCTCTCTCTCTCTCTCTCTCTCTCCTTTCTCTGATTATGTTTATCTTCCTCTCTTCCTCTCCTCTCCTCTTTCTCAATCCCCCTCTCCTCTTGGCATACCAAGTTTACATATGGATTGTTTCATAATCCGATCCGTTCTTTCTCTCCGTCTCTTATCCCTCTCTCCATCTCTCTCTCTCTCACATTCATCCCTCTATCCATCAATCTGCCTCTATTTATCTCTTTCACTCATCTCTCGGTCTCCCGGTCTCTCTTTATCTCTCTCCCCCCATCTCATCTTTCCTCTCTCTCTCTCTCTCTCTCTCTCTCTCTCTCTCTCTCTCTCTCTCTCTCTCTCTCTCTCTCTCTCTCTCTCTCTTTCATACGGCTGATCCGTTAAGGTTGACAAGATGCCGGCG
The DNA here is from genome assembly GCA_027704905.1 of Muraenolepis orangiensis. Lineage (NCBI taxonomy): Eukaryota > Metazoa > Chordata > Actinopteri > Gadiformes > Muraenolepididae > Muraenolepis > Muraenolepis orangiensis. Next base: position 18,645,987 of record CM051012.1, on the reverse strand, counting down.
GGATCATTATGGGCTGGCGTTCGTGGTGTTGCCGCGGCGACGGTGCGCTGGGGGGAAATTAGCTTAGCGGCAGCTCTGATATGGCTGTTGTCTGGGAAACGGAGATGGGGGGGGGGGGGGGTAGGGGGGGGGGAGATGAGTGGGGGGGGGGAAAGGCTGGTTTTGGAACAACATTAAAGAAGTTATAGTGCTCCTCTGGGCTTGTCTTGAAGCCCCTCCCCTCTCTGGTTTCAGGTCACCTGACTCTAATCCTGTCGCCGAAACACAAACAGGATCGCAAGAACGCTTTCAAGTTTACCAGACTGTCAGACACGCACGCGCGCACACACACACACACACACACACGCGCACACACACACACACACACACACACACACACACACACACACATATATATATACTTAGAGACACACACACACTTACTTAGATACTTAAACACACTCACACATTCCCAAACACACTTCCTCCTAACACACAGATGTATGTCTGTGACACACACAGACATACACTGGCATACTTAGAAACACAGTTACACACAGTTACACACAGACACAGACACACAAACTCACGCTTTTATGCAAAGCCATGCACACACGCACACATACACACATATGCATGTGTGTATGTGTGTTTGTAAGTGTGTATGTGTGTGTGCGCACAATACACACACACTTACAAACACCCTCTCGAATGCGTGCACGTACACACACACACACACACACGCCATTCGTACGCGGTTGATATGAAAGGCGGTGTGCAGTGTGTTAGATTTCATCTTCTGGATCAATTCACCACCTTCAGCGATGTCTTTGAAATGATCGGCCATTGTTCAGGGTCTAATAGAGTCTGTAAGTCATACTGGTTCTGATAGAGTCTGTAAGTCATACTGGTTCTGATAGAGTCTGTAAGTCATACTGGTTCTGATAGAGTCTGTAAGTCATACTGGTCTGATAGAGTCTGTAAGTCATACTGGTTCTGATAGAGTCTGTAAGTCATACTGGTTCTGATAGAGTCTGTAAGTCATACTGGTTCTGATAGAGTCTGTAAGTCATACTGGTTGTAATAGAGTCTGTAAGTCATACTGGTTCTGATAGAGTCTGTAAGTCATACTGGTTCTGATAGAGTCTGTAAGTCATACTGGTCCTGATAGAGTCTGTAAGTCATACTGGTTCTGATAGAGTCTGTAAGTCATACTGGTTCTGATAGAGTCTGTAAGTCATACTGGTTGTAATAGAGTCTGTAAGTCATACTGGTTCTGATAGAGTCTGTAAGTCATACTGGTCTGATAGAGTCTGTAAGTCATACTGGTCCTGATAGAGTCTGTAAGTCATACTGGTTGTAATAGAGTCTGTAAGTCATACTGGTTCTGATAGAGTCTGTAAGTCATACTGGTTCTGATAGAGTCTGTAAGTCATACTGGTTGTAATAGAGTCAGTAAGCCATGTCAAATGCTGTTGGTGATGGTATAGGGTACATTGCACACAACTTACATTGGACAATATATGTATCACAAATGAGCTGAGAACCGTCGCAAACCTTCAGAGCTAACTTTGCGTGAGATTGACAAAGAAAACTTTTTGGCCTGATGTTCATGAATTGATTTATTTATTTGCATGCAAGCAAGCCTGAGGCAGGAACTGAGGGTTCGACGACTTGGCATCCGTAAGAAACTGACAACAACAATGACACACAATAAGGTTACATCCTACGTCGCAATCCTTCCTGAATAACGTCATGCAGTCAGGGATGTACACATCGGCTGTCGGATTGTCGCTGTTCTCCCGTAAGCGTAGGGAGGACGGTGAGGACGGTGAGGACGGTGAGGACGGTGAGGACGGTGAGGACGGTGAGGACGGTGAGGACGGTGAGGACGGTGAGGACGGTGAGGACGGTGAGGACGGTGAGGACGGTGAGGACGGTGAGGACGGGGAGGACGGTGAGGACGGTGAGGACGGGGAGGACGGTGAGGACGTGAGGACGGTGAGGACGGTGAGGACGGTGAGGACGGTGAGGACGGTGAGGACGGTGAGGACGGTGAGGACGGTGAGGACGGTGAGGACGGTGAGGACGGTGAGGACGGTGAGGACGGGTGAGGACGGTGAGGACGGTGAGGACGGTGAGGACGGTGAGGACGGTGAGGACGGTGAGGACGGGGAGGACGGTGAGGACGGTGAGGACGGGGAGGACGGTGAGGACGTGAGGACGGTGAGGACGGTGAGGACGGTGAGGACGGTGAGGACGGTGAGGACGGTGAGGACGGTGAGGACGGTGAGGACGGTGAGGACGGTGGGACGGTGAGGACGGTGAGGACGGGTGAGGACGGTGAGGACGTGAGGACGGTGAGGACGGTGAGGACGTGAGGACGGTGAGGACGGTGAGGACGGTGAGGACGGTGAGGACGGTGAGGACGGTGAGGACGGTGAGGACGTGAGGACGGTGAGGACGGTGAGGACGGTGAGGACGGTGAGGACGGTGAGGACGGTGAGGACGGTGAGGACGGTGAGGACGGTGAGGACGGTGAGGACGGTGAGGACGGTGAGGACGGTGAGGACGGTGAGGACGGTGAGGACGGTGAGGACGGTGAGGACGGTGAGGACGGTGAGGACGGTGAGGACGGTGAGGACGGTGAGGACGGTGAGGACGGTGAGGACGGTGAGGACGGTGAGGACGGTGAGGACGGTGAGGACGGTGAGGACGTGAGGACGGTGAGGACGGTGAGGACGGTGAGGACGGTGAGGACGTGAGGACGTGAGGACGGTGAGGACGGTGAGGACGTGAGGACGGTGAGGACGGGTGAGGACGGTGAGGACGGTGAGGACGGTGAGGACGGTGAGGACGGGGAGGACGGTGAGGACGGTGAGGACGGTGAGGACGGTGAGGACGGTGAGGACGGTGAGGACGGTGTAGACAGTTTGCAACCCTGCGTAGGATTATACCGTCCTGCTCAAGACAACAAGATGTTTATTGGCCTTTGCAACAAGTACAATGGAATGCTTACTCCCCAGTCCCTCCCGGAGTAGGAATTTTTAAATCAATCCGATAAAAAATACAATATACAATAAAAATGAACATAGTGACGGATGATATTTACATGTTTTGCTCAATCGTAAAGTACAATCTGTGCATCGGTAGCTCTTTACGAGATGTGATATGATTTACTCTTGACCGGCCTTTTGCTCAGTCACTCTCTTTTTCTCTTCTTAGTTTCCTACGTTCCTATGTCCTCGTTGGTCTCTTGGACTTCTGCCATGATTTCTGCACTGAGAAAAACCACCAACTTCTTCTTCTAGCTTACAGCTAGTTGAATACCCACCGTATAGTTAGTGGTGTGTGTGTGTGTGACGTAGTACCGTAAAGGAAAGCCGCAAAGTTACATAATGCAAGAACGGGCATTCTGGGGGGTGAAGTGGGATCGAAAGAGCTGCCATTCTCCCTATTACAAGCCGATGTACCATCAAAATGATTTTGAAGTTATTATGATTAGCTGTGATCTATCTATGTGTATGTTTGTTTGTGTTTCTGCGGTTTCCCGGTGACGCCGATTCCACATTCGACAAACCCACCAGCCTGATCAAAACCCCCCTTCAAAAAGCTTGCATTTACTCCCCACCTGCATACATACACACTCCCACCCGCATTCACACACCCTCCCCGCTCATATCCACTCACTCCTGCCTGCTGGGCCTCCAGCCGCCAGCCATTGACAGTCGCAGGCAGCCAAGGCCAAAAGGGCCTGAGCGTTCAACACTGCACGCATGCATGTTGTGCATTTCTGGGATGTTTTGTTTTTCGTAAGTCAGACGTGCGTAAGAGAGAAGCAGGTTGCCTTGCGGTCGTTCCCGACAATAAAGAAGTCTCTCTCTCTCTCTCTCTCCTCTCGCTCTCCTCTCTCTCTCTCTCTCTCTCTCTCTCTTCTCTCTCTCTCTCTCTCTCTCTCTCTCTCCTCTCTCTCTCTCTCTTGGCGAGAGAGAGAGAGAGAGAGATGTTTTGGCAGTTGAGACACCGCCAGAGTTCATAGCCGCTTCAGGACGGCGAGTCATGGCGATTCGACGGGCGCACGCACGTCAATGAACGCCGTTGCGAAACCCGCCGAGGCGAGGAAGTGACACCGTGACGTTGGGGTTCGGGAAGAGGAGGAGATTGAGGGGGAGGAGGGGGGGAGGGGGAGGGGAGGAGGGGAGGAGGGGGAGGAGGAGGAGGGAGAGGAGGGGGAGGAGGAGAAGGTGGTGGGGAAGGAGGAGGAGGGGGAGGAGGAGGAGGGAGAGGAGGGGGAGGAGGAGAAGGTGGTGGGGAAGGAGGAGGAGGGGGAGAGGGAGGACAAGGATGAGGATGAGGAGTGGAAGGAGAAGTAGGGGGAGGAGGAGGAGGAGATTGAGGGGGGTGAGGAGGAGGGGGAGGAGGAGAGGGAGGGGGAGGAGGAGGAGGGAGAGGAGGGGGAGGAGGAGAAGGTGGTGGGGAAGGAGGAGGATGAGGAGTGGAAGGAGAAGTAGGGGGAGGAGGAGGAGGAGATTGAGGGGGGGGAGGAGGGGGAGGAGGAGGGGGAGGAGGAGGGGGAGGGGGAGGAGGAGGAGGGGGAGGAGGGGGAGGAGGAGGGGGAGGAGGAGAGGTTTTTTTTTTGCATTCGCTCATACCCAGGTTTTTTTTTTCGTCGAGGGAGCAAGTTTCTTCAAGGTCA
>CM051012.1:18533812-18621312 GCA_027704905.1 Muraenolepis orangiensis | reverse complement strand
AAGGGGTAGCATTAGTCAGTGTGTGGTTGAACCAAAACCAAACCATTGAGTTTAGAGGCCTAGAGTACAGGGTTGACATTCCCCCTCTCTCTGATACCGAGCTGTTTGAACAGGAATTCCGGTCTAACTGATATAATAGCTAGACAGGACGTTAGACCAGATATAATTGGGTCCATGTATGTGCGAGGGCCATATGACTCATATGAGCACATTTCTCGGACACCGGTAGACAGGAAGTGGAACGGATGATTGCGAAACATCACCTCTCTAGCACAGGTGATTATAGGGTGAGGTTGTGGGTGAGGCCGTGGGTGAGGCCGTGGGTGAGGCTGTGGGTGAGGTCGACCGCTGCGGCTGGACAGAGCACTTCACGAATAAAAAGAGAAGGAAAATGTTGCTTGCGTCACGGGTTTGATTCTGAGAGAGCGATAAAAGGATAATAGAGTGGGATGAAGGCAGGTAAACACACGCAAAAAAAAACAAACTCTTTTATTCATAAATATTTCAAATGTATGATATAATTGATGTAATTACCAGGATAAACATAATAAATCCAGAGATACCCATTTATTATAAATATTCCTATTGGCACCAATACCTGCAGTTCTGTTAATTGGCGTAATAATATGCTAGAGACGCTTTACAAACAGGTGATTATATCTGTATGGGTGGAGATGAGTGTAATGCTTGGGGTTTGTCAACTAGAGCCATCTAGTGGTTCTTTATTACTTTGTCTCAGCTAAAACAAAACATTACTGAGCATTTTCCCACAACCCAAACAGGTCACACAGTTTACACCTGCACCTAATCCAATTCAACGAATTAGATGGTTAAGAAACAATTGTCTGTCCTTATTCAGTTTGATAGTTATTTTCTACTGGCAAATAATAAAAAACAATCTAATGTGTTTCATTGTTTCACTTTTGATAAGGTGATTTGTTTTTATTAATGAATTAACAAATTTAACGAATTAACAAATGTAGAGAATATAAAAGTTTACAAATGTAACTGCTTTATATTTACTTCTTGTTATGCTGCTTTAACATGGCGGTTATCCGTTACCATGTCAACCCTGTTAATACGGCGGCTCGTGGGGCTCACAGTGCGACTCAAACGCGAAGCAGGCCAGGGTTGTGTGACTCGGGTTGAAAATAAATTAAAAAAAGTACTAGTACGAGTTCAACCAAACGAGTTAAAAATACTAAAGATAAAACTAAAGACAGTACCCTTAGCTGGGCGCAGACGCGGTACGAGAACCGAGAATGAGTCTGGACAATGCAGAACTGTGTGATTCTCTACTAAACTGGGTAAGTTTAGCGAGTTGTGCTAGCGGTGCTAGCTGGGTATCGCATACCGCCCCGTGTAGGTGAGAGCAGGTGGCCACAACTAACTATGATGAATAACTTTAACTAAACCACACACCGTCAGCTCGATTAAACGCTTTGATTAAGCACCGTAGGTGATATTAATTCACATAAGCCCACGTTGCTGTCATATCACGTTTACTTGTAGTTCAAGCTGACAGACCGGTCCAGGTCGCTAGCTAACACCTCTTTACGTGTCTCTATTGATTGTGTATTTATGTGTGTTGTAATAAATAACCCAGACCCTGCCGATTCGTGGCAGCGCACAGAAGAAAGACAGAGGCTGCATTTTGCAACCCTTTTCCATAATACCAACTTCACTAGATCCCAGTAATAATCCATATTGACTCTTTGTACACTTAAAGCCAGGCTAAACCACGGTTTTACGTAACACTATTAACTTGCTAAGTAGGTGGGTTTAAATAGCTTTTTTTTATTGACGCGTGGCAGCTTAACTTCCGAACGTATTTAGTGGCTATTAGGAACTTTAAAGAATACAGATGACTTAAGTGTGTTAATGCGGTTTTGCTTACTGTTAATTCCATAAACAAAAACGAATATTTACTATTTAGGCCTTATCCCATTATTCAAAGACACATACATGTCATTATGAGCAGACAGGTTGTTGCCGTCTTGCTCAAGGATGCGCACAGGTTACCGTGGACAATGGGGTTCAAACACTCCAACCACGAGACTATCCTGCAACCTAGAAATTAGTTAACGAATGAGCTTAAAAAAAGTAATCTCAACCTCCAAAGCAACACAGCAGCACATGTGTTCACATTAACAGTCAGTCATTTCTGATGACTCATTTGACAAGCTGCTCTCATGTCATACATCTCTCACTCTCTAGCTGCAGACGTTCCAAGTGCCTTCATGTACCAGCAAGAAAGACCTAATGACAGGAGTGGCCATAGCGCACGTGCTACACAGAATGTAAGTGTCTGAGAACGACTACACCACTGATTGAAGGCTATACTAGTTAACCCTGGTGTGTACAGTGTTTTGCTTATCTGTGAGGTTATACAACTGGGATGTGGTTTGTTTTTCATTGACCTGATCAATGATCAAATGTGTGTGTGTGCAACTTCCTGCACTGTCCAAACCGAATGACCTTTGCACTCTGAGACACACACACACACACACACACACACACACAACACACACACACACTCTAAACTATTTTGTAATTCCAAAACAAAATGTTCCCTTGTTTTAAAACTCTGCGAACTCTGATTAATATGTGACTGCCGGCAGATGTGCCTCAAGTCGCTGCCTGTTCATTGTTGCCTTCTGTTACTTAAAGAAGAGGCTTTGATGGCACAGACCAGCTAAATGTTGCGGCGCAGGGGTGCCCGGGGTGGTGGGGGGGGTCACAGCGGCTGATCTTTCCTGTCGTTAACAGAGACCCCTCCTGGTTTAACAAGACATGGCTGGTAAGGATCAAGGAGGACAGCGACGACAACTGGCGTCTCAAGGTAACCCCCCCCCCCCCCATCATTCAAGCATTCAGTTTTCCTTTATCCCTCCGAATATAACACAACATAATATAATGTAACCTAAGATGGCGAGGGGATGTTTTTTATAACTCGCCACGTTCCTTCAGGTCAACAACTTGAAGAAGATCCTCCAGAGCATGCTGGAGTACTACCACGATGTAAGAAGATATTTTTCGTTGCTCTTTTGAATGCCATGAATCATTCAGATTTCCATCTTCTTGACATTTTATGATTGTTTGTGATTCACACTGCTCTTTTTCCCTCATCTCTTTGGAACTTGGTTCCAAATACTTTTAACCCTTTTTAATCTCCGTCTTCAACGTGTGTCCTCCTTCAATGGCCTACCTCTGACTTTCTCGTTGAACTTCTGGTGACCTTCTCCTACAGGTGCTCGGCCACCAGGTGTCCGAGCAGCACCTGCCCGACGTGAACCTGATCGGAGAGCACGGTGACATCACGGAGCTGGGCCGGCTGGTGCAGCTGGTGCTCGGCTGTGCCATCAGCTGTGAGAAGAAGCAAGGTAAGCTGCTTCGGCCATGTAGAAGGCAGCCATCTCATGGGGCTGACACCCCCTCCTCGCCACCCCCAGGATTAACCCCCTGAGTCCAGTCACATGATGTCGGAAAGCTAGGGGTCTGGAGGCCTAAAAGTTGTATCCACAAATGTGAAAAAGCCATAGAAATATCTATTTGCTATTTTAAATAAAGGGGTACAATGTACAGATGTCGTTATAGGGTCAAATGCTTGGCCTTTTTTCATGTCTAACAAGGTCTTTCACTGCAGTTCCTAGTAGGGATGGGGGATATAGCCAAAATCTATCCTGATATTGTTAATAAAAGTGCTATATGTAAATGTACAAAAAAAACTACAATATTAGACAACACTCTTCAATATTGTGAATTTGGACTGCAGTACCCATTTTTACGCTCTGTCATTGTGTCATATAGCACAGTATATATATATATATATATATATATATATATATATATATATATATATATATATATTCATTCAATATCTCGATAACAATGTCACAATATAGCATGCTTTCTAAATGTCTTTATAAAATAACCACATGGTAAACTATATTTTTGTGTACTCATGTGTGACTGAATGAAGACTTTTCTCTTTTTTTTTACGAACTTTAGTGTAAAATGAACATGTGTTCATATTATGGGATATCAAATAGACTACCGAGAAAGAAAAATAGATTTAGCCTACAATATGAAAACGTAAAATATCAAAGGTAACATTAAACAGTTAAACACAAGTATAGCAACAATTAGCATTGGTGATATGGACAAAATCAAATATCTGTATTTTGGACTGAATACTTCCTATTTTGATATTGTGACAATACTGTAGGGATGGCTATTGGTGCTTTCGCCAAATATTTACACATTGAGATTTTGAGAATAGAGAATAGAACTGAAGAGTCTGGTTAAGTTCAGAACATGAAATAACTGTAATCCAGCCTTTTTAAACCAAAAGACTACACTTGTAGTAGTAACTTAAATGCAGGTTTTAAATGCAAATTGTGCCATGCTCATGAGATTGAAACAACAGAGCATATTTTACAGATGATAGAATTCTCCGAAGCATACAGATCACAAGATAATTGAATCTTGAAACATACCAGTTGCATTGCTCTACATTAGCCCCGGTGGCTCACTGCTCTCGGGTTAGTCTGTTCCTCTGTGTCAGCTCTCTGATTAGCATGTTGCTCTACATTAGCCTGTGACCTCACTGCTCTCGGTTTCTCCTCTCTCAGAGCACATCCAGCAGATCATGACACTGGAGGAATCTGTCCAGCATGTTGTCATGACAGCCATTCAGGAGGTAAAGTGAGACTTCACCAATCGGCCCTTCATATTGTTAATGGCAATGGAAAACAATTAGAACTGGATTTGTATTTGCAAATCTGAGCGCAGCCCTGGCATCTCTTCCAGGCTGCCTTAGTGCATGGATCTTGATGAATGTCTTTGACCATACGATATACTTTATTAGTCACAGACGGGAAATGTGGGATAGGCATCTTACAAGAACAAAAAAAACAAAAAAGCTAATCTTTCTCTTCCTGCTGCCTAACGTTGATTATTTGTTTTGCACAGCTCCTATCCAAAGATCCTCCTTCTGAACCAGCGAGTCCAGAGACCTTTGGCGACTTTGACCACCAGGTGAGTGCTAGGCACCACTTTTCCTGGCATGTCCCTGACACGCATATCCCTTACACCACCTCTATTGTCCCTTCTCGCCTCCTCCCCGTCTCCTGCCCTTTCCCCGCTGTTTACGCTCTCCTGTCCTTCCTGCCTCTGATACCTCCTCCATTGTGCTGTCTGTCCTCCTCCTCCTCCTCCTCCTCTCCTGGGCTTTCCCTACTGTTTACTCGCACCTGTCCTACCTGCCTCTCACCCCTCCTCTTTTGTATTCCCCCCCCCCCCCCCACTCCCACTCTCCTCTCGTCCCCTGTTCTTTACATCTTGTTTACGCCCCCTCCTCCTGTCCCACCTGCCTCTTACGCCTCCTCTACTGTACATTCTCTCCTTACAACTCTCCTCTCCTTCCCTTTCTCCCCCACTCCCCTCTCCTTCCCACCCCCGCCTCCTCTTGACTCCTCCTGTGTCTCCTGTCTGCAGTCCAGGAAGTACTATTTCCTCAGCGAGGAGGCGGATGAGAAGGAGGACCTGGGCCTGCGCTGTCGGACCCTTGAGCTACAGGTGGGGGCTGTCGGGGGGGGGGGGGGTGGTGTGTGTTTGTGTGTGTTCCAAGTTCTAGTGTTTCACCTCCCCATTGGAGCCAATAACTCCATTGACTTGGTATGAGTCACGGACCCCCTGGACTCTTTTACATGACTCGTATTCACCTTGCTCTACCTGTTTATGTATCCACAGTGTATAGTCAGTCCTCAGTGTTAACATGTGGCCTACCCCTCCCCGCCCCCCCCGATGCTAAAGCATGCTGTCTGCTTGAAGCTCAGTGTAGGTGTTGAGTGTTTTGCTGTGCTCACACTGAGATGATGCGCCTGCAGGTGAGTATACTCCCACTCCCTCCATCCATCACATCCTCCGTCCCTCCCGCCACTGCCTCCATCCCTTCTATCACCAGCTCTGTCCTCCCGTTCACGCCTGCCCTCCATCCCACCATCCAGCTCCCCCTCCCCTTCATCCTCCACCTCCTCCATCCCCTGCCTCCGCCCATCAGAATTTCAGAATGCCCAGCGCACATGCCCAGTTTATGCTCACTGACCTCCGCCTGCTCCCCTCTGACCTGCCCCAACGCAGGCCCTGGTGCTTCCTCAGTACGGTGTCCTCCTCTGACGGGAAGTTCAGCCTCCTCCTGTTATAAAGAGAGTCAGTGTTCTGTCCTTTTGACCGGGACCACTGGTCACACACACCCCAGGCCGGGGTTTCTCCATAGGCTGCTGTTGACGATGTTCCCGCTCTTTCTCTGCGACCAGCTGATTAACCGCTGATTAGCTGGTTGTGCATGTTGGATGTGAAACAAAGCCTGCGTGTGTACATGCGTGTGCATGTTTCTTTCTGTGCCCAGTTTGCTGTTTTTGTTTTTGATTACCTTTCTCTAGCTTTTTTTCCCCCACCTTTCTCCTCTTAACTGCTGTCCTGTAATTGCTCTGTCAATTCACATGCTCTCCTCTCTACCTTTCACACTGCCTCCTATCTCCTCCCATTCTCTCTTCTCATTCCATTCTCTCCGATTCCTCCCCCCAGTTGTCCTCTGTGATGGAGGAGCGGTCGACTCTGCAGGCTGAAGCGCGCTCTCTCAGGGAGCGGCTGAGCGGTGCCTGCTCCCAGGACCCCACCGCCATCACCGGCAAGAAGCTCCTCCAGAGCCAGATGGAGCAGATGCAGGAGGAGAACTACAGGTGCGATAGGCCACTCTGGCAGCCGTGGAGCACGTCGATACCCGTTTATTTGTGTAGTGCCCTTCGATGGTTGAATCTTGGGAAGTCATACTGGGTTTCGTAACGTGGAACAAATGTGAGCCAATTGGAAAACGCGACAATTGGACCGAAAATGTGCTCTCTTCACATGGCTTGGTCTCTCCTTTGCCAATGCTCCAAGCTAAAGGGCTAATGAGGTGAATCTAGTGGGGGATACAGATTGAGAAACGGCTACGCTGCGTCCGTACAGAATGCAGAAACGCATGATGGATATTTGCATGAATTACATAAATGTACGAGAGTCTGTACCAGAGGCCTCCCTGATTAACGCGGTCGTCATGGGAAGCACATGGTGCTATATTTTGGGTTTGTTTAGCTGTAGGTCATCTTGGTTCCCAACAATAGCTCTATTCAGTAGAGGCCGTTTATATAACCCATGTGGAGCAGCCATGTTTTCTCCTTTTTTAAATTCTCTACCGACCTCCAGACTGGAGAGCAGCCGGGATGACATGCGCGCGCGGGCCGACATCCTCCAGCGCGAGGTGTTGGTCCTCCAGTTCCGTAACGAGGAGCTCACCTCCCTGGCCGAGGAGGCGCAGACGCTGAAGGACGAGATGGACATCCTCCGGTGAGAGCCGCCCTGCTCTGGTTCTTCAACACGCCAGTTGGCTAGCGCAGGCTAATGTCCTTAGTGCTTGCTCGTATTTAGTGTAACGCTAGCTAATCAACGCTAGTGTATAGCGTCGGACTAATGGGTGATCATATCCATAACGCTAGCTCATCAAAGCTCATGTATACTGTAAGCTAATCAAATTTTACTTTTGTTCCATGACGCTAGCTAAATTAAGTTCATACTTACTCCATACTGCTTGCTAATCAAAGCTTATGTATATATATTTAATTACGCTTTTCAACATACTGTAATGGATACTAATAAATGTAGCTATGAAATAGTGGGAGTGGCTTGTTGTGATGTCGAAGATGAATGGACTCTGGCAGCTGAGCCAAAGCGACTTTGAATAGTGCCTTCAACATGGCCTCAACAGTGAAGAGGTTGTTGTTGTTATTGATATTATGACATTCTCTCCACTGTTGACACTGAGATGGGAATGCCTTTATGATGTGTTCTCTTTGTTACCTCGTCACACAAGTTGCACGTCCTGGTCGCCTTCCACCGACCTGACGGTCAGAGGTTTGTCCCCTCCCTCCCTCCCTCCCTGCCAGGCACTCGTCGGACCGCGTGGGGCGTCTGGAGGCGCTGGTGGAGACTTACAAGCGGAAGCTGGAGGACCTGGGGGACCTGCGGCGCCAGGTGCGCCTCCTGGAGGAGCGCAACACGGTGTACATGCAGCGCACCTGCGAACTGGAGGAGGAGCTGAGGAGGGCCAACGCCGTGCGCACGCAGCTCGACTCCTACAAGAGACAGGTGGGGTGTCGGCGAGGAGGTGGTGGTGGGAGTCACGGTGGAGAGGATGGGGATGGGGGGGTGGGCGGTGATTGGATGAATCCTACAAGTTAGCCGTTCTTTGAGATTGATTTATTTATTGTTTATTTCATTATCGGCATACTCACCGACCGTCTTTCTCTTCAACTAAGTATTTCTGTCTCCGTCTGCCCCTCAGGTCCATGAGCTGGACTCCAGACACTCTGCCGAGGCCATGAAGGCCGAGAAGTGGCAGTTTGAGTACAGGAACCTCCATGACAAGTACGAGGCCCTGGTCAAGGAGAAGGAGGTAAACACCCTCCTGAACCTCCATCTCATCTAGCATGCATGCATTCATCCACCCACCATCATCATTCATCCATTTATCTATCATTCATTCATCTATCACTCATTCAACTATTATCCATTATTTTTAAAACCGTTCCTCAGTCCATCTAGCTATCATTCATTTATCCAACATGTGTCTTGTAAAAGTCAAAATTTGTCTTAAATTGAAATTTGAATGTGCAATGATTTGTACAAATAACTTAATAAATAAACATACATATTTAGTAATCCACGTTTTACATTTTGCACAAATACCTAAAGAAATTATATATTTTTCCTATGTCCATATGAATTAGTTGCATATGGACTGTTTAATCTGCAAGTGCCATGAGTGCATTCTTATTGCAATAACATGAGCATATAACGCACTCTGTTTTCATTGCCCTGGCTTCCGGTCTCATTCAGGATCGACTACAAAATCCTGTTACTTGCATACAAATGCATTAATGGTTATGCACCTCCCTAAGTACAAGAACTCATTACTCCGCAAACTGCCACCCGCAGCCTCAGATCCGCCACCAGCTTGCTCCTCAGGGCCCCCAGTAATATGCTCTGCACCGTGGGGGACCAGGGCTTTTTGCTTGGCTGCGCCGCGCCTGTGGAATAGCCTTCCTCATCATTTAAGGGCACCACAGACTCAGGACTTTAAAGACGGGCCTAAAAACCTTTTTATTAAGGAAAGCCTTTTTATGTTGAAATTAGTGTTGGTCATTTTATTTTGTTTGTTTGCCATGTTTTTAACTTTGTAGCACTCTTAAATTTTTCTAATAAAAATCAAATGTATTATTAATTAATGCAGGCAAAATGTAAAACTTGGATTCATAAATATGTATCCAATTTGTACAAATCATTACACATTCATTCAAACGTAAATTTACAAAACACATGTTGACTCCTAGTAATTATTGATAATGATGAGAGATGATCGCTCTCCCATGTCCATCCTGTCCTCCATGCATGCCAACGTGTGTTTTGTGTCTCCCAGCGACTGCTGTCCGAACGGGACACGCTCCGGGAGACAAACGAGGAGCTCCGGTGTGTCCAGGTTCAACAGAAATGTCTCAGCGAGACGGGTGGGTGTTGGTCAGACGGGTTGTTTAGAGCGAGACGTGGGTATGAGTGACGTGGGTGAGAGTGTGACATGATGGCGCCATGCGCGGTTGAGGGTGAGACGGGTGTTTGGAGTGGGACGGGGTGGTTTAGAGTGAGACGGGGTGGCTTAGAGTGAGATAGATGTTTGAGAGTGAGACATGTGGGTTAGTATGACGGCGTGATGAGAGTGAGACATGGTGGTTTTGGAATGAGACCGGGTTGTTTAGAGACGGGTGGCTAAGAGTGAGACGGGGTGGCTTAGAGTGAGATGGATGTTTGAGAGTGAGACAGGTGGGTGAGACATGTGGGTTAGTATGACGGCGTGATGAGAGTGAGACGTGGGGGTTTTGGAGTGAAACAGGATGGTTTTGGAGTGAGACGGGATGGTTTTGGAGTGAGACGGGGTGGCCTAGAGTGAGACTGGTGTGTAAGTGTGTGAGACGGGTGGGTCAGGCATCTGGTTGAGAGTGAGACGGCGGGGTCTCAGCTGCGATGCTGTATCAGTCCTCCACAGTAATGACATGAGTCGTCATGGACTGTGAATAACGTGTCGCTTGGCGGGCGGCAAACTTCACATGTTGGCCCACATAGCTCGTAACAGGTGTTGATCTTTTCCCATCTCCAAGACTTCTGTTGAGCCATGTCGTGATGGGTGTACTGTATTCTTCTCTACATAATAGTTACTCTATTCTCCTCTAGATAATGGTTACTCTATTCTCCTCTGGAGAATTGCTAGTTACTATTCTCTCCCTCCCCCCCTCTCCCTCCCTCCCTCTCCAGGAGGTTTGTGTGAAGACTCGGGCCCGGTGGGGAGCCTAGCAGCGGAGATCATGCCCACAGAGTTCAAGTGAGTCCACCCCCCCTCCCCCTCCCCCTCCCCCCCTCCGCTGGGCTCCTAGCATGTTGTCCGTGCAGCAAGTCTGCTCAGCCCATGAAGAACCGCGCTCCTGCCATGTGAAATCCCCTCGCCCACTGCCACCCCACATTCTCCACAGTCTCCGCTATGGGACTAATTGCCAAGACTTCACGGAAAGCCTTTGCCACAAGTTTATTATTAGCAGCGCTATTGGCTTCTGGAGCAACGACGCATGTCAACGCTGTACATTCTCCCCCCCTGAGATAGGGAGGGATATAGGGGGGTAGAGAGGGAGAGATGGAGAGAGATCTATGGTTCTTCATGGAGGGGTTATGAGACTATGTAATTATTCGACTTCTATTGTTGGATAGTTTTATCATGTCATGTCTTGCTGAACCTCAAGCCTGCGGTGCTACTATATTGGAGTTCTTAGCGGTGTATGTATGTGTGTATATTTATATATATATACACAATTATTTATTTATTTTAAATTGTATTGTATCTCCCCCCTCCAGGGAGACGGTGGTGCGTCTGCAGACGGAGAACAGGATGCTGTGTGTCCAGGAGGAGAGCTACAGACAGAGGCTCCAGGAGCTGGAGGTCCAGCTGGAGGAGGTCCAGCGGTCCAATAACTCCCTGGAGACCCACAACAGGTCGGTGTGATGTTGTTAACGATTATCTTCGTGGAGGCGTCACGTTATTTCGAGGAGATTGCTGGGGGGAGGGGGTACTCTTAACGTTTTTCCACCAAATTGGAAAGCCCTGAATCATACTTCCCCAATGTCCCGTCTTGGATTTCCACGGAGAGCCGTACCTGCAGTGGTTCCATGCAGTATTATAATTTGGCCTCTGTTTTGCTATTCGTCGGCCACGACTTATACTTTAACTCCTGAAGTAGTGAACGTGCCCAAGTGAGGTGTGTGTGTGTGTGGGGGGGGGGGGGTCCTGATGGTCCAGATGGGGTTCTGCAGGTTCCGTTCCCTGGCCGTGGCGCCCTTTGCCGTCCGCGAGCAGAACGCGTGTGTTCTGCCTGTTCACAGAGTTCTCCCACGGCCTGCGTGTTTTTGTCACGTTCGCCCGTATGGTAGGAGGGCTGTCTCTAAATGTCAGCACACCCTCTGCTCTGTGTGGGCCGAGGCAGGACAGCAGAAAGCCAGATTGTCCCTCCCTCCCTCCCGGTGTGTGTGGGGTGGACAAGTGTGCGTGGTGTTTGCCTGTTTATGTGCCTGTGGGCATGTGGACACGTGGGCGGTGTGTGTGTGTGTGTGTGTGTGTGTGTGTGTACAGTACATGGTCCAGGGTGTGGGCGGCAACCTCCGGCTGGCTCTCACACTCTGGAGACACACCACCGCCCTCACCTGGCCAACAGATGAACTGCATGAAATGTATAGAACTAATACTATACTCATTCGTCTTGCGGCCATATTCACTTCGTTGTTTTGGGGCAATAGGAATACAAGTATTATTGGTGTATAATGCATTTCCAAAGCTATTCTTCTAGTGATACCTGGTGTCTATTCAATGTAGACATACTCTTATTTTCAAGGTCGTATCACCATTGAATCATTGTTTGTTAACATCAACAACATTGGCACTATAGCACTTGATGGGCCAAGTAAAGATTTGGTTTTAACTTTCCTGGTCTCTCTATCTCCCTCTCCCTCCCTCTCTCTCTCTCTCAGGCTGAACCAGCAGCAGAAGTCAGAGTTGGTCTCCCGGGTGGAGGAGCTCCAGAAGGCCCTCCAGGAGCAGGGCAGCAAGACTGAGGACGTGAGTGGGAACACCCCCACCCCCTCTTTCCTTCTCCTTTTCCCAACAGTCAAAAGTTGCCGTTTTCACTAAGTGACCTGGGCTGGAATCCATCCATCCATTCAATCAACAATTTTGTTTCATATGTATTTAAACATATTCCTATGTTTCTGCACTTACTGTATTAATCGATTAACATTTCAGCAATTTTTGTAGTGATTAAGAAATCATGTTCTGCGATTACAGTGATTTTGAAATCAAGTTGTCTCTTCTGTGACGTCCTGTGAGAAGGCTGACCAGCCAGCCCGGAGATGTGTGTGTGTGTGTTCTGCTGTGGACATTAACCATGTTTGCTGTGGTGATTCAGTGTTAACTCCTGCCCTGTCTGTCTTGCCTGTCCATCTCCCCCCCCCCCCCCCCCCCCCCGTTGATCATCTCTGCCAAAATCAGGCCATCGTAAGTACGGCCCTCCCACGTGTGTGTGTGTGTGTGTGTGTGTGTGTGTGTGTGTGTGTGTGTGTGTGTGTGTGTGTGTGTGTGTGTGTGTGTGTGTGTGTGTGTGTGTGTGTGTGTGTGTGTGTGTGTGTGTGTGTGTGTGTGTGTGTGTGTGTGTGTGGTGTGTGTGTGTGTGTGTGTGTGTGTGTGTGTGTGTGTGTGTGTGTGTGTGTGTGTGTGTGTGTGTGTGGTTGTTAAGCCAACGCCTTTCAAGATGCTCTTCTTCAAATTCAGCGTTTTAATTCTAGAGTGTCGTTTGTACTTTTGGAGGTTGCAGTTTTGACGTTGTCCCCCTATTGTGTTTCTCCCGTTAGTCGTCTTTACTGAAGAAGAAGCTGGAGGAGCACCTGTAAGTACGGCCCCGTTCAGCCGTACAGCTTTTGCCTTACTTGAGAGAAGGCAGCTTGCATCAGCTAACTTAGGTAGCTTGTATCGCATTAGCCACTTGCTCGCCACCAGCAATCGACACTTGGGTCACTTATTTACTTTAATTGGCAAAAAACATAATAGTTAGCTGATGGCTTTTCCCTCCCATAGCGGGTTGCTAACATGTGGTCTTCTTCTGTGGTGGCACCAGGGAGAAGCTCCATGAGGCTCACTCTGACCTCCAGAAGAAGAGGGAGGTCATCGATGACCTGGAGCCCAAAGTGGGCGGGGACGAAAGTGAGTCAACCAGCCAATCCCCTCACCCCCCCCTCTCCTCCCACAATGTCTTTCTCACTTTCACCATCTTTGTCCTCTTTTCATGTCCAGCAAGTTAAATTTTGTTTTTCGGAGATATCGTTTTATATGTCAGCTGCGGCAGCACTGTGGTGACGGCGTTGCAGAAGAAGCGTTTTTCGAGACGTTTATTAGTGCACACTTGGCATCGTCCAAGATACAATATTTTTTATTGGCCATTTGTAACGAGTACATAGGAATGCTTACTCCCCAGTGTAGTCTGGTTTCATGTCCTCGACTTTTTTTTTTTCCGAATAGTAATTTGTTTCTTTTCTTGTTTGTAAGATGGAAGCCATGACAACATAATCAACAGACATAACCTTATCTTTTTTTATTTAATTACATTTTTTTTTACTCCCTTCCAATCGATAGTCAGCCATGTCACGTTTGTTGTGGTTCCTCTGGCCAGGGGGTTTCCACACCCATTCACACAGATTTTACTTGTTTGCCATCAGACTTTAGATGTTATAAGATTACTCTGTTGCCATCATACTTTAGATGTTCTAAGACTACTCTATCTACCCCCACCCCCCCCCCCCCCCCCCCACAAGTGTCCAAGAGGATTGATGAGCTTCAGGAGAGTCTGAAGAAGAAGGACGAGGACATGAAGATGATGGAGGAGAGATACAAACGCTATGTGGAGAAGGCGCGCACGGTCAGTGCACACACACACACACACACACACACACACACACACACACACACACACACACACACACACACACACACACACACACACACACACACACACACACACACACACACACACACACACACACACACACACACACACACACAGTTTAAAACACAAACACACACAGTTTAAAACAAACAACGCGTGTATGGCATTCACTGTTAGCTGCTCTGGATAGAAGTGCCTGCTACACAACAGTTGTGTGTATGCACTACAGGTGATCAAGACCCTGGACCCAGCCCTGCAGAAGCCAGTGGTCTCCCCTGACATCCAGGCCCTGAAGAATCAGCTGACCGAGAGGGAGAGGAGGCTCCAGCATCTGGAGGTAACATCCCCACCATCCTTCCTGGTCACTAACCAGCACGAGGTGTGGTGCTGGTTGCTATGGCTGCTAGGGCTCTGAAGTGTGTGTGTGTGTGTGTGTGTGTGTTATAGAATGATTATGAGAAGAACAGGAGCAGGCATGACCAGGAGGAGAAACTCATCATCTCGGCCTGGTACAACATGGTGAGTCACACTCACTGACACACTTGACTTTCACGTTTAGTTTTATTTTTTAAACCGAACCTTTCACTTGGCCCTTTGTCTGCGATTTTAACTTTTGTGCGTTTTCTCTGTGTGGGTTCGGTCGGGGTCCACCAGGGTCTGGCGATGCACCAGAAGTTGAGTGGGGAGCGTCTGGGCTCCTCCGGCCCGGCCATGTCCTTCCTGGCCCAGCAGAGGCAGTCGACCAACGCCAGACGAGGCCTCACCCGACCCCAGCCCAGATAGAACCCACTTCTCTGGGCCTTCCTCTCGGTTCTCAACGCTGGTATCAGTTCCCCCCCCCCCCCCCCCCCCCACCCATCAAGCAAGCGTTTTAAAGATGGTCCCGGCATGTGTTGTTACCATGAGAACAGTGCCAGCTCTGGGGACAACCAAGTACCCTTGGTTGTGTTTTGTTTTTTTGAACCAAAACTGCCTTCCCCCCCCCCCCCCTCCGTTAGGTTGCCTTAATGCCTTTCACTTGAGGCAGACTGCCCCTCAAGGTAGCCTGGACACACTGCTGCTACTGTGTCTCCCCCTGCTGATCTCTTAAAGAATGACACATAAAAAAATCATATTTTATACACGCTGGGAATCAGACCTGCTGTGGTACGACTGACGGGAACTCGAAGGACAAACGAAGAAGAAAATTATTTTAAACCTGTTATGTGTGTGTGTGTGTGTGTGGAGGACGGATGTTTATAATTTGCTACTGTTGTTGTTGGTCCTCCACCAGGTTTTACTCGGCGCTCAGAGGGAGTAGTGGAGTTGAGCGGTTTTTCGGCTGGCTCCCACCTGCTGGCCAGTTTTGATTTTAAACGTCTGTACGTCTTTCTATATATTTTTTTTTCAATTGCTAGAGTTTTTTTTTGATTTTGCCTTAATTTGCAAGGATTGGATAGGCGTGGAACACTTCAGTGACTGTGTGTAGGCTTTAATCTTTATGAACAAAATAATGTGAATTAATGGGTAGGCTCGACGCTTACGTTCACCAAAGCACTTTGAACAGCCCCATCTCCCAAACATGCACTCGGTGCCTCCCTTGCTTTCCTGTGTGACTCTCTTTATGCGAGCTTAAGACCTCCCGCTATGCAATATTTGGCACATTGCAAACGGTGGTTCTCGGTACACTTTATGAGGACATGACCATGACCTTTGAATGAGCTAAACCGGGTAGACGTTGGAAACGGGGTCATGTCATTGTGGTACTAATAAAGGACCTACTTATATGCTGGATGGAGCAGAAAGACTGCAGCTGTCAAGCCATGTGACTTGATGAATCACTGAACGTTGAAAGTATTCAATTATACACTGGATTTACTCCAACGTTCTTTTCTTTGGTTCAGTTCATGTATATTTTTGGGATCATCACTCATCCTCAAGCCTCACAAGCACATTTTTTTCACACTTTTTAATTTTTTTTTCAAACTTAAAATCCACTGCTGTGATATGATTTAGCTTTGACCTTGAATAGCATAGCTTGGATAACCATTACACCTAGCAGACTTTAGCATACTCGAGGCTAACGCCCACCAACCGATTCCAGAAATGTTTGCGTGCTACCGTTCGCCTGGCATGTGCTAGCTTGGGTGCTGCTGTTCGAACTGTAAATCTGTAGCAGTCTAGCGATTTCAGCGTAAGAGTATGATCTGTCAAGTGGGACTTTGTGCTTACGTTAGCCTAGCTTGTCTGCTGCTGGTGTTGCCTCGAGTCAAAGCTCAAGCTGAATTCAATTTTGTTGCATCAAAATAGCTGATGCAATTTTGATGCAACAAAATTGAATCAGCTATAACTCTATGCAATATTGCATCCAACCCCCTCCCCCACCAAACTAGCATCTGTGCTATGATCTCCGCTAGGCCCTTAATGTGTGTGTGTGTGTGTGTGTGGTGTGGTGTGGTGCGTGTATACACCTCACTTGTCATACTTTTGGTTGAATACTGGATATTTATGTTTTTCTCACTGCATGGTGTGAAATGGGTTGTTTTGGTTTGTTTTAATTATTCCTTTTCTTTTCCTGGTTGTATATTAGACGGTCTGGTGGATTTTGATGGCACTTTGCTAAAAGAAAATGGGTTGTAGAGGTGCTGTAGTTCTCTCTAGTTTGCACTACAAATAAATGGCCACTTCAGGAATGTGCTGTTTCTTGTGTTTTTTTTTAACTACCTGAGGATCAATCACCACGAAGAGTGAGTGATGTACACTTATGCTTTTATATTGCGCTTCTATTTCCCATATTTAGATTTGTGTCGAAAGAAGAGAGATTAGAAGGATGGGTACTTTGTTAAATAAACAGTGTTAATCATTTTTACCAAAGTTGAATAAAATGTAGTGAAATTTGTTTAAACGTATTCAGTTAAATAAAGACTTCAATGAACATAATATAGAATCGGATTCGCCCAAACATGCATGAAAATGTTAAATGATTAGGATATGTTAATATCAAAGCAAAACTTTTAAGCGCACTTCACGTGTATGTCCATGATCATGGATCAGTAACTGACTCATATGAAGACATAAGGAGTCCAACTTGGTACTTTTATTTTTTTATTTTGCTAGGAGTCAAACCCACAAGCCGCTACAGTGTAGACTAGACCAGTGGTTCGCCACCTTTTTTTGCACCGCGACCCAGTTGTTAACCTGCCAGCTCGGGTTACGACCCTACATAGTAAAGCAGAGGTTGTCCTCATTTATCTCAGGCCACCCATGTTTTCTGATTATTTTTTTGTTACAGCGACCCATATAACAAATCAAGTCAAGTTTCAAAAATAGAAAAATAAACAAATGACTTAATGAGAAGATTGTGCCTGCATACAGGAGCGGACTGGGCAAAAAAAAATGTGTACCCGACTCTCCAACTTCACTCTTTTAGCCCCAATGGCTGTTAAGAGTCCAGTATGTTCCTTTCATCCCAGCTCTTTACAAATGTATCCATGTACCAAGGGGTTTTCTAGGGGAGCCTGTATTCATATTTAATGTTATATTAAACATGAAGCACTTTGTACCTCTTCTTTAAAGACCAGAGCCCAGTCACCCTTTTCATCGTCCAAGTTAATATTGAATAAGTTACTTATATTATCAGACTATATAACTGTACACACGTTGACATGAAATAACATAACATGTCACTAAGATTTAATTATGTGTCTACTTTCTGTTAATTTTGGTGTTTTTTTTTTTAATCTCTTTTGAATTCTATCAGTGTCCTGTTGTTTCTGCTGTGGCACATTTCTAATATAGATATATATGTATATCTAATATAGAGTACATATTTTCTTGACTCGTAAGTCAAGGTGAACTTGTAGTGTTTTTTTGTAGTTTAAAGAGACACCTCATTACCCATCATGCTCTGCTCCATCCAGAGCCTTACCTTGTGTGTTTTGTCACTTGTGGTTGACCTGTACCATGGCAGCTGCCAAGCTGCTGCTGGACTCGGGTATCAGGGCTTGGGTGGTGCAGCGCATTCATCACCTTCATGTGTGTGCTACGTGACTAGGTCAGCCAGCTGCTTCTCCACAGACACCAGGAGAAGGTCCTTGACACGTGACTCTTCCTCCCATCATCTCAACGTTGATGTGAATGTGTAGTCTAGTGGTTAGGGAGTTCCACTCTCAGCCCAAAGACTCTGGGTTTAATCCTATTGTGTGTTTACAAAATCATCAAATGGACCGGATTAAACTGATGCTCCATGGCTACTGATGTTTACTATAGTTTTTACTTTTTGTATTCATATATTTCATATATTAATAATTAGTATTAATTAATGTTGGTATACTAGAATTAAAGTATTGAATTCTAATGTATTCATATTGTATTATGTATAGTTAACCTATTGCATGATGTAGTGGAAGTATCCAAGTATTAATATTTTTATAAATTTGTATTGTAATGTAATGAGTTTTTACATATTGACTAGTATGACATTAAGTTGTTACTATAAAGTTATTATTCTATCAGTATGCTTCCTGTGTGTAGCTGCTGACCAATCACAGGTTATGCAGGACCAGATGACAGGTGACCTTGAGTAGTGTTACCAGTAGAACATAGTGTTAACTGTAGTGCCCAGTGTTGTAGAGTTGGCTGCTACAGTCAATCACACACCAGGACTTGAACCTTGGTTTCCAGAGCTGATAACCAACAGCTCTGTCCACTGCACCACGGAGATCCAGGTTATAACTGCTCTAAGGGTATATTTGACATTTATTTTTCACTTTTCCAAAATAAATACATTGCGAAGGAGACCCACCTCAGTGGGACTTGAACCCATATCTTCAGGGTTGATGGTCAATAGCTTAAACCACTAGGCCACAGAGGTGCTGTCCAACACATGGTCGTAAGTAATATTTGACATTTACTTTACGCGACATATTTACTTTTCCTAAAATTATAACATTGCCAAGGAGACCAACATCAGTGGGACTTGACCCAGTATCGCCAGGGTTGATAGTCACTAGCTCACTCCACTCGGCCACAGAGATGCTGGCTGAAATGTGGTCGGCGGTTAAATTTGACATGACAATGCACATGATATTACTGGGTTTAATGAGTATTATTATTGTTTTTTAATACTAAACATTTCAAAAATAATTGACAACCCTTTTTTTTAATGTCCCGCAACCCATATGAGTGTCGCGACCCAGGAGTTGAGAACTACTGGACTAGACACCACCCATGAAACTCCTTAGTTTAGAATACTTCTAATACTTAGAATATATTAAATACTACATTAAAATATGATTTGATTTGACTGTCTAGGCAATTACACTACTACTTCTACTACAACTAGTACTAGTGGCCACTGTCAGGCATGAAGCCATAATATTCTGCCTATGATGCATGACAGCTGAAGTATCTTATCCCCTTCTTTCCAACACACACACATATCTATCTATCTATCTATACATCTATCTATATATATATATATATATATATATCTTTAGACTTGATATTCTCAACACATTTTTTTATTAACCTTCATCTCCTTTTTTGTAAGCATGCAGATCATTTTTTACTTGGCTCATTTTATAATATCAATATCGGGCGTTTGTCTTGGACAGATATCTAAACAAAATCAGAACCTATTAATCACGTAACTTTAACATGCAATCAGTCCTGTGAATCCAAAGGGAACTGAAGAAAAACCAAAACGTTGTGTTACATATCTAAATCATTTACTAATAATAATAATAATAATATATATTACAATATATTTATTTGTAATCACGTGTATTTTTATGTAACAATATAAAACATCTAAACAATATATGTATTTACATTTACATTTAGGGCATTTGGCAGACGCTTTTATCCAAAGCGACTTACAAGGTGTACATTAGTTGAAGCAGACAATAGCATAACGCTGAGGTACGCAAAGTATTCATATTAACAAGATGAATAACACAATTTCGTACTGCTAGGTCACCTGCTTAAGTAGCTGTGATAAGAGCGTGTTATCAACATTAAGGATATACACTAACACTAACTAAAAGTTTGTATGTAACATTCTAAAACGTGTGTATTTATGCTTTCAGTGTGGTTTTAAAGGGATACACAATGATGTATGCATTATTATTATTATGTAACGCTGTGTAACGAGAGTAGACCAATCCCCCCGCCCCTCAGTGGGGGGCGCTACACATAACACCGTGACCGTGAGCCGAGAAGAGCCAAGATGGCCGATCGAGAGTCGCGATAATCAAACATATGCAAAGAAATACGTCAATCTTCGTGATATAGCACCCTTGGTGTGGTATTTACGCGTAGTCAAGTGACATAGTGGGATTTCATCTAAATTTGCCGACTAGTTTTTCTCCATTGGGATATTTCTGGCCCATTTTGTCCACAAAAGGCCTGGGTAAACGCCACATTAGCCGACTGCGCTAGCGTCTTGTGTGATTTTTATTCTGTCGGGAATGCTGTAGTTTCTCCCCACGGTGAACTAGTTTCACATACTATATAGTCATTCTAGTTTGCTTT
Organism: Muraenolepis orangiensis; assembly: GCA_027704905.1. Lineage (NCBI taxonomy): Eukaryota > Metazoa > Chordata > Actinopteri > Gadiformes > Muraenolepididae > Muraenolepis > Muraenolepis orangiensis. Next base: position 18,600,670 of record CM051012.1, on the reverse strand, counting down.
TTCTTAACCGTCGGACCATTTGGCAACTTGGACAGCATTTCACGCGATTCTGTCCGCCTTGGCAGCATGTTGTAAACGGCTATCGGACACTAACACATTTCTCTATACCTTTTTTTTTTTATAGTTCTCTTTTCGTCGGTTTCTGATCCCAACAAACGAACGGACAAGATGGATTCGAGACATCGCATAGGCCGTAAACCTCACTACCTGGGCAGAAGCGACTCGAACAGCAGCCCCGTGTCGCCGCCGGGTGTCAGTAAGCCCGGGGCGGCCAATGCGTTCGCCAACGACGGCAGCTTCATGGAGATGTTCAAGAAGAAGATGGAAGACGAAAAGAGGGGGAAAGAGCTGGGGCAGGCGAGCGGGGAAGGACCCGCCGCAGACCCGGAAGAACAGTCGACCGTGGAGAAGAAGCCCCTTCCCGCAACGAGCTTTGTAAGGGCTTTGGCAGTAGTACGATGTGGTTGTCCTGGATCATGATATGCAGTGGTGCTCAGTTCAACCTTGATAACGCTAGTTCAACATGGGCATATCCATTGACGCGCATAACCGCAGTTCAGATTACAAAACACGTCGGGGTGTACGGCTCCATTCGCTGGTGATTGTGCGGCAGGAGCCCCGACTAAAGTGTCGCCGTCACGGTCCTCCCAGCTGCCCGGGCTCCTGTAACGGTGTCAGTCTTCTATCTCCTCACCCAGGTGGGGAAGCGGCGAGGAGGGGTGTTCCTAAAGACCGGCATGGTTGCGAAGAAACTGATACCGGAATCGGTTGTAAGTTCCTTCAGGTCTCCCCTGTGACTCATCTGCCTAGTAGTAGTAGTGGGCGCCGTTGTTTAACCACACTCTTACTTTTCCCACAGGCGGAGCCGGGTAAGAGCGACGCGTGGGCCAAGTACATGGCCGAGGTGAAAATGTACAAATCGCACCAGTGTGGCGACGACGACAAAACCAGACCTCTGGTCAAATAACCACCAGGCCTCTCTTTCCACAAGCGACTCCCTTTTCTGCTGTGGAAGTCCCGGGACACTTGGACTACTTTGACGCTGCCAGAATCCCACAATTCCCTCATATCAAGACCATGAGTAGAATTTGCGATCTCATGTCTTCCTTTTTTTTTTGTATTGTAAGGGTTTTTGCTTGTGTGCTTAGTTAGAATTTTGAATTTTGATTTTACATACTTGCGTACATGACCGATTAAACTATTTTCGTATTTGTAGCTTGCGCAGTTTAGTAGTTGATTTGACGCGATGGTGGCCGTGTGGCGTCAGTTTTGATTACATATCCTCGTGTTGCCGTGCCTGTATGGGCCTCCCCCGCGGGCCTCCTGGCGGATCCCGGGTCCGACTGAAGCAGGACTCAGTGCTGTATTTCACCTCAAAGACACTCAACGTAAACCTTTTGAAGCCTGCCGAGACGTGTCAAGCCAATCTGTTATAAATAAAGTCTTTTCAAACGAATTCACAATTTTTCTTCAGAGTTGTCAGTTGTTAGATAAGCTTAACATTTTTTTTTGGAGACCATGGATACCAAGAGTCCTGTATCACGTTTATAAGGCATTTTTTATTTATTGAAAGTTCACTGCAGTTCTGTACATGAGAAATCAAGTTTTGTACAACTTAAATTCTAAAAAGCTAAAATTGAGTGTTCTGCATTCAGTTTACATTTCTTTACAGGTTAAAGTATTAACATGTGTTTCAAAAAAGCACCAAAATTAACACACTGAGCATTCATCAGAAGAATACACATTCCACTCCTGAGCACACGCGCACAAACATCTCATACATGCCTTTCCACAGTGATAGGTCTATCTTGTAAACATTGACAAATGAAAATTGCCATTTCATTCATCAATTCTATGAATAATAGTATCAAAATGTTATCAAATTGTTTAAAAAAAGTCCTGTACTGGTTTGGGTCCAATGAGCCAATCCTTTGTATGATGAAGTGTGTCAGTGTTTCTCCCCCACCTTCTCCGTGCTTTATCTATAGTCCATGCTTTTGAGTGGTTTGTTCATCCATCACTCAAAGCCAGGCTCGTTCCTGATTGGTGATCTGCCGGACAGGTGTCTGGCTAGGTGCTCCATCATAGGGTCTTCCTCTTGGTGGAGTCTCCGCCCTGGCTTTGATTGACATCTGAACGGGGAGAGTAGAGCTCTTGAGCCACCAATGAAAACCAGGGCAGAAAGTGTGAACAAAACATTACAGCATCGGTGCAATTGTCAGAACAAACTGCAGTTAAAATGGCTACAGATGGCATGACACCACCACCACAAGTACAGAGACAGGACAAGACAGAGGACCCCCCCCCCCAGACAACAAACAGCAGGGCAGGCAGAAGCGCAAACGGGGGACAGTTGTGGGGTCACTCCAGATCCAGAAATGTAAGAATCCACTCTGGGGTTTGCAGTCAGCCAAACTAGCGGCAAAGCCCCAAGACCTACAGCCTGTGGAGCGAGTCATGCTTAGCTTGGTCAGGGCGAAAACCCGATAGAACTTTTAACTGTCGACCTGGAGTTTCCCCACATACGGAAGGAGAGGAGAGGGAGGGCTGGGATTTACCTGAGAAAGCAAGTTGCAAGTGGGGAGGCAGAGCAACCTGAGCCCCTGCCTGGAGGCTCTTATAGAGATCTGAGGAGATGGGCGAGGAGGAGGCCACCCAGGAGGAGGAGGAGGTGGAGGTAAAGCAGGACACATTATGGTTGGAGGAAACCAAGAGGGAGGAAGTGGGGCAGGGGCGACAGAAACAGAGAGGGGCAAACAACGATGAACAAATAGAAGTGGCAGGGTTTTGTTATGAATGCAGAGTGTCAACACAAACCAAGCAGAGCAGAATTATACAGATGACAGAATAAGGGCGTTTGCACATTAGGTAAGAATGCATCATACTGTGCCAGAGTACAATTTACCCCCCCCCCCCCCCATGCTGCAGATATGCAGAATAAGCGCTCCACTTCCAAAAAAAAGCTTTTAAAGATTTTTGTAAAAAAATATAAAAAATATAAAATAAATGTACAAACATGTACATTCAACACATCATTTAACAGTCACTTTGCTGCTGTTTTTGTTTATTTTTATTGTATATATTATTTAAATGTTTCTGGTATTGTTTTGGAGATGTATACTGTGAGAGGGAATGGGGAGTAAGCATTCCAATGTAGTTGTTACAAATAAAAATATCTTATATGTCTCGTACATCATAAGATATTTTCATATCTCGTATGTTTCGGTAGCTTTTACGCCTGATGCGAACCGTACCCAGGGTCAAGTGTACTCTGAATCAGGCCTTATGTGAAAGTGCCCTAAGAGACCAGAGAGAGATTTAAAGCGGTAAGAGAGAATAGTGTTCATGACAGATTGATGGAATGACAAAGAGGGGATGAGAGAAAGCGTGAGAGACAGAGGGTAAGGGGATGAACATCCAGACACAGCATGGGGTCTAAACAATGGTTCAGCTCCTGAAGACAAAACAACAACTAGGTCTACGCAGGTAGCTAGACAACAAGAAGACAGCAGCCCCAAACAAACTACTGGCACACAGACAGCCACTACCTGCTGGTTAACTCTCAACAATGTAGCTTTGTTGTTCACCGTCTTTAGCGTTTTTAAAATCTATAGCGACATCGCAAGTGGGAGTGTCCACCCGGACACGCCCATCCTGTTTGATGTCACTATAAAGTAATTGGCTAATCAACCAATCACACCTGGTGGTGTGGAAGCCCCAAGAGGCCATATTTTTACAGGGCTCCGGGGGAACAGAATCGCGGTGTCCTGCATGTGCCACTCACTTTGCGTCAGCGCGGAGAACGAAGCGTTGCTGTTGGCAGCCTGGGCGCTGGCGGTGGAGGTAGAGGAGGCAGTGGAGGGGGCGGTGGGGAGCTGTGGCAGGTTGAGCAGCGGTGGGAACTGGAAGGGCAGCGACACAGGCACCAGGCCACCCAGCATCCCGAAGCCCAGCTGCAGGGAGGTGGTGGAGCCTAGCAGACTGCTGCCTCCTGCTGTGGAGACCTGTGAGAGGAAGGCGGAGAAGATCATTAGCCCCCCCCGCCCACGATATTATCAGGGGTGGAGACAGAGTTCAGGGGTTCCCCTGTCATTGGTGGTCTAGGAACCTAGACATAGGAAGGAACTTAAGTCTCTTCGGATCTGCTAAAATGATCAGATTGTATCACTAACCAGCAGCACGGGGTACACACCTGCGGCAACTGAGAAGACAGGGCCAACGAGGAGACGGACGTGATTGGCTTAGCCCCCTGAGTAGCCCCGCCCAGTGACCTCTGGCGCTGTGCGGCATTGGTGGCGGCGGCCGTAGCCCCTGAAGGCTTGCTGATGGCGGAGGTGTTGGTAAGGCCGGTGCTGGTGTTGACGCCCCCCAGCTGCTTCTGGCCCCCTGGGCCGACGTAGCCACCGCCGGTCTGCTTGGCCACGCCCCCCGGGGCACCTGAGTAGGGCGAACGGAAGCCCTGGGCGGGGCCTTTGTTGGGCGTGCTGTACTGTCGCAGCGGGGGCGTGGTGAGCTTGATGATGGGCAACGTGCTGCTGTGGCCCGTCTTGGTGAGGGTGGCCTGCATGGGCGTGATGAAGTTGGACTGGGAAATGGAGTGTGACAGGCTGGGGCTCAGAGAGGCCTTGGAGAGGGAGAGGGAGGGCTTGCTGGGGGTCAGGGAGATCTTGCCATAGGAGGAGTTAGTGGTCACGGTGGGCCGACAGTGGATGAGATTGGGGGTGGAGGGGGACTTGCCGGACGCCAGGATGGGCTTGCCGTACGAGAGGCCGAGTGTCGACGAGGGCTTGCCGGGGGTCATCAAGGGTTTGCTGTGGACAAGGCCGGGGGTCAGGGTGGGCTTACTGTAGGACAGCCCGGGGGTAAGGGGGGACTTGTTGTGGAGGGTGTGGGGCATGCGGGGGGTCATGTGAGAGGGGGAGGTCAGCGTGTGCACGCGGGACTGCGGAGAGGTGATGAGGTTATTGCTGCCTTTCAGGAGGCCGGAGGGCGGCGTGGACAAACCCTTTGACCCCGGCGCCATGAGGGGGGAGGCGGTGGGGGGTGGCCGGAGCTTGGGAGACAGCCCGCCCCCCGCGGTGGGCCTGGGAGCGCTGCTGAGGACAGAGTGTCTGTGGTTGGGGGTTAGACCCTTGAGGGACGCCAGACCCTCCATCCGGCCTGAGGACAGAGTGGGGGAGGAGCATGAGGAGGAAAGGGGGGTGCGTGACAGCGAGGCGATCGTCGGGGAGGAGGTAGATAGGTAGGGAGAGGGAGGAGTGCCAGGAGGGCCCACGACAATCTTCTTCTGCTGCTGGAGGAGGAGCGGCGAGTTGTGCAGCGCGGAAGAAGCAGCGGTAATGGTGGGGGTCTTGGCGTGGTCGGGCGAGGGGGGGCTGTCCCCTTGCGCTAGGCCCTTGGCGGTGTTGCTGAGGATGGCGAGGGCCTGGGAGATGGAGTCAAGGCAGGGCGGTGCCAGGTCCTCCTCGTCCTGGGAGTCCAGGCAGATGGGCTCCGAGGGAGATGGAGGGAGGCGCTTGGCGGGAGGCGCCACGGAGCTGGGAGTAGCGCCCGCCGTAGGTGTGGAGCGCTGGACCCAACCCATCTCCTGCGATCACATGACACAGCAGCCAATCAGAAACAAGCAAGGGGAGGAATCACAGACAACGGCTCTGGTTCATAAATCTCTCTCATGACATTTATTTTTTACAAATAACATGTTTAATGGTTATCATGGTGAGAACTACCTTTGGCTTGGCCTTGGGAGCCGTCACCATCTTCTTCTTCACTCTGCAGGGAGAAAGGGGAGGAGGAACAGAGTGAGGGACATACCGGCCAACCAATGAGGACATACAGTAGGATGTTGAGGAGGAAGTGATGACATACGTGTTTCCTGTCAGGTGACCATGTGCCGGCATGCTCTCTTTGAAAAGCATCCTGCAGGGAAAAGATAAGCATTAAAATACCACACACACCGCTGATTGACGTTATAGATCTATTGTTCTCAACCACCATTATGTTAAAGGAATAGACACTTTTGATTGACATCACAATAATAATTAATGAATTGTCTTTAGTTCAGTGGAAGAAGTATTTGATATTTGTAAAAAAAGATTATTACCGCTTCCGTTATGACGATGATCACAATGAATAATATATTAAAAAAGGTCTGGGATTAATAAAAATGCATCCAAGTTAATATTCTCGGTGAGTGTCCATAAACAAGGTGGACGTCTCCAACACCACCAGGGTCTTACCTGGCCTGCATCCAGCCCTTGGGCCACAGCAGCTTGACCTCTGTCTCCATGAAGGCTTTCAGGTAGTCCTCTGGAGACAAAGAGCTCTGGCCCTCCAGCTCATAGCAGCCCAGCTTCACACGCACCAAGTTACACAACAACACCCTGGAGAGAGAGAGAGAGAAGCACACATGAACACCCACACTCACGACGAGTGAGAGGATGTGTGAGAGTGAGTGAGTGAACAATAGATAGACAATAGACCTGAGCTTGTCGTCCCAGATGAACTTCTTGCGCGGCCCCATCACCCTCTTCCCTGGCTTCTCCTCGTCCTCCTCCTCCGATCCGTTCTTCTCTCCTTCCCCAGACTGCTGCCTGCCATCCCATAATGCAGAACCATCAGTACTATGTGAGCAAGGATGAGCACTTGAAAGTATGGCATTCAATTGTTTCCGAATATACGAATATATCAAGTGTATATACTTGAGTGTGACTTGTGTGACTTGTGTGTCTGCATGCCTTATCTTGCGAGGCAGCTGGATTCGAGAGCGCGAGCGCGTGCGTGCGCGTGTGTGTGTGTGTTGGGGGGGGGGGGGGGGGTTTCTTACTTGGCCACCTTGGCGATACAGTCCATGTTGAACCTTGCGATCTGCTCCGGCATCACGCTGCACACGGCCAGCTTCAGCTTCAGCAGTGGAGTGCGCAGACGGTCGTCCTGGAGACAGAGTCATTCAGATGTCTCATTGCGGTTATTCGTCTACACTGCGTATTCCCGGACCTGGCACACTATTGTGTTCATCATTTAGCAGACACTTTTAACACCTAAAGTGACTTTAGGTGAATTCAGATACGCAAGCAATTCATTCCGCCCTATACCAGTGTTACCTAAAATTATTAAACATTAGTAACTTTCATCATTAACTCATATTGTTGTTGTTTTTTTAATTGACGTCATCATCAGCTGAAATTGAATTTCCTTCCAGAGGGCTGTCAGCATATTGTCTTTGTGAAACACCTGGTCAATACTATTATACCGCTGTGGTTAATCTTGAATATGTATGCGCATTGATGCGGAACTGTTAAAAGGCAGAGGTGTTCCGTTATTAAAAAATGCACACCCATGGAACGTTATCGACCAATCGGGATCAAGTATAGCTGTGGTACAAGTAAGGGATAATGTACAGTGAGACTGTCATTATTGCTAGATAAACCCAGACAGGGTGATGCAGGACCCCGATAATGTACATCATCCTGCTTATTACATGGCTACTCGCTTAATCAATCAATAATTAGTCCAAAAATTCACAACAATTATTGATTTAAAAAGGATTCATTCAAAATTCTGTTGGTCACTAGAAATGTATCCCGTTATTCATAGCAGCGGCCTGCTATTCAGAAATAAGAGACCGTAGAATGACGTAACTGACCAATCAGAATCTTGCCGTGATAATAAATAAATGTAGTTTTAGAGCTGGTAGGGCTTCGGCAACATCGCAGAGAATGCCTACAGATTATATAATATACCTATATATTATACCGGTGTGTTGAGGCTATACATAACAATGTGTATGTTAGGCTGTATCATATGTTCATTATTGTACCTGTATGTTGAGGCTGAGCTTCTTGAGGCGTTTCAGAAGGGCTTCTTTATTACAGGGGACGAAGGCCTCCAGGTGGGAGTAGACCGCCGACCGGACCCCATCAGGCTGCTCCTGCACCTGCAGCTCAATACTGACACACACACACGTTACTCAATTATGTAGACGTTAATGGAAATGTACCAAATGAACTAAATGATGCGGTATTCAATTGAAGTTTACTTCAAACACTTAAAAATAAAAAAATAAATATAAAAAAAATAATAAAATAAAAAAGGTACACAGCAATACAAAATAAACCAGAAAAGGGCCACGATGGGCCGACGTCAACAGGGATCAGAGTGATCAACAGGCGGCACCACACTCACTCCAGCAGGATGTTGTTCATGTCCAGGGTGAAGAACTTCTTCCGGCCCTCCTGGTCGAACTGACGGGATGCCTGGTAAGAGCAGACAAGGTGAACTTATTATTAATGCCAGGGGGGTCAGATTCCACAAATACACAACAAACCAAAAAAATATTTAAATTTTTTTTTAAATAAGGTATGATTTACCTTAATTTGGCATGGTGAACACAGTGAAAGATAAAAAATGTTTTGTAGTCTGAATGACTAAACATTCCCACACACACACACCACAGCCTTTAGGAGAACCTGGAGGCTCAAGCTTACACCCCCTGAAGCTCAATCAGTCATCACTTCTCGCTCTCTCTCTGCCTCCCTCCCTCCCGCTCTCAGCTGGGAGGAAACAGTTGGCCCTTTTCACCTCAACCTCATCTCTATCACAGCACCGGTTGCCATGGAAACGTCTAATTGTCATTCCGTTCCCCCAACCAAATCTCAGCGAATGCCGCCCCTTGTCTCTGAACTGAGATGTTACCGGCTCACAGGCGAGAAGCAAATAGACCATTTAACAAGCTCGTTTTTTCATAAAAGTTTCTACAAAAAAACAAGAAGTGGGTTGAGGTGTGGTCATGTGACCGTTAGGTGTGGTCATGTGACCGCAGGTGTGTTCCTTACCGCCCGCAGGTCCTCAATGCGCTTGATGAGCGGCGCGCAAAGTCCGCTGGGCAGCGGGGGAGGGGACAGCATACGGGCGACCCCTCCCGCTCCTCCTCCTCCTCCTCCTCCGCCCACCTTAAGCCCCGAGCCCATCCCGCCGCCGTTCTCGCCTTGGCCCGGGCTGCCCGGGGAGTCCAGCATGGCGAAATCCAGGTCTCCCATCAGGTCCTGCAGCATGTCCGTGTTGTCACTGGCCGCGCCCAGCAGCGACAGCACCGTCGGGTCGGTGGACAGGTCACCCACGCCAAAGTCTCCACCGACCACGGTCACCTTGGGCGGGGCGTTGTGTGGCCCCGCCCCCGCATTGTTGTTATGGCTGCTCCCGCCAACGCTGCTGCTGGCACCGCCGCCGTGCAGGGCTTTGGCGGGGTTGGGTCGCACGGGCGGAGTGCCGGTGACTCCAGCACCAGGCACATGCTTCTTTCGGATATCCTCCTTCTCGCGGGAGAAGCGCCGCAGCATGTTGGCCAGCTGGATGGAGTCCTTCATCAGCTTCTTCCTCTTCTTCTTCTCCGGGCGGTGGAGGTTCATCACACTGAGGGCAAAGCGGACACAGGTTTAGCTTTAAAAGGGTACCCTATTTTTTTTGTTGTCGTCGCTGACCACCTTGTTTTAGCCCCCAACACATTAGCTACTGCTAGTACATCAAATAGGTTAATTGTTAAAAAAAAAAAACATTGCCGCCTTAAAGGTCGACTGGCGTCATCGGGACTTGATCCAGAAACCTTTCGGCTGCGACCCCCAACCCACTACCACTGTTCTCCTCCACCTTCCCAGAGGACAGGCGTCGCCACTCCCCCTCCGCCCCACACTCACCCTTGTTTGGTCACTCTGTTCTTCTTGGGCTTCTTGTCCTCCATGTTGACGCCGTCTGGCTTTTTCCGCCTCTTCTTGATGACGCGCTCTTCGCCGTCTTTCACCTTCTGTCGCAGAGAGAGGCGTCATGGCAGGGTGTCAATGGGAGCCGGTCACCAATATATAATAACTTTTTAAATAGACTGGACTTCTCAAAAGGAAAGCTAGACAGGTAGAAAGATGTCACAACAACTTGGATGTGCATGTGCTCATATATAAAACACACACTTGCTTGTTAATATCCAATACAGTATGGTACCATGTATCATGGGGGGGTATCTTGACTCTACTTTATTCAATCTGAGCACACCGTTGTGGAAACTAGCTAAGGTGTATTACGTTACAGTAATTTTATGACGCTTTTATCCAAAGCGACTTACAATGGTGTTTCAACAAAGGAAGGTAAGAGAACAACTTGTCCCCAGAAGTCAAAAGTGCATTTCATTTCTAACAAGTCTCCATGAACTGATTACATTTTGATATACGGCAAAAACTGTGTGACTGAGACGATGATCATAGATGATCATATTGGAGGACATCGTGATGAATTATCACCCTGGCCTACGGTTGAGTCAGTGTAAAAAGACATCCGAGTGTTATTTAATTGCTTATTGTACTTGCTATAAACCTGCAGTTCTTCCAATCACGGTGAACTCACCTGGAAAATATTGGCCTCTTTTTTAGGCTCCTCCCCCTCTGAGTCGGAGGCAGGCCTGAACTGCAGCGTGCCGATGTTGATGTAGAAGCCGCCGTGTTTGGTGGAGAGGGAGGCGGGCACCAGCTCGTCATACTGACCACAGGAGGAGAGAGAGGAGGCGTTAGTTGGGACCACTCCTCCTTGCTGGCCACAATATCATCCTACTAATAAAATGACATCTACTACACCCACTACTAATAAATAAAATCCATCTCTTTAGCCAACTCCCGAGTATGCACGTGCCATATGTTTTTATAGATGCTACGATGTACACCTGCATGTCTTATCTTGCGAGGCAGCTGGATTTGAGAGCACAGTCACATGAATCCATCTTGCCCAGCTTCAAGTTATCCACTTGTGGCCGAACCAACAGTGGTTCCAACCAATTAGGGTCATATGAGGATCACCTACGAACGTGGTTTAGGTGTGACGACAGCGAGAAGCGACTGTTCCTTCAGAAACGACAATGGCAGCCCCTAAAGAGGTACGCGTAGAGGCTGCTATAGCCACGGCTATAGCCACTGCTTTATTCAAAATCCAAGATGTTTTTATTTCCCTTTTGCAACAAGTACAATGGAATGTTTACTCCCCATTCCCTCCCACAGTATGATTTTCCTACAATAATACTATAAACAACAGTATATACTACCTATGAGAGGTATATATCTATAAAGATATAACCGAACTGGAGAGTTTCATTGAAAGAAGAGCAAAGAACAGCACTGAGGGGATTTCTCAAAAAATAGGTTGAATAAAGGTTGAAAAAGAGGTTTTCGCTTGACTAGGTCATATGGTTCGTTGATCTGATTGGTTGAAGTTAGCCAGCGATAGACAGATGGTTTATCCAATCACCTGCCAAGTGCCAGTCCTCTTTTCAAAACAGTTTCAAAGGACGACTTCCCAGATGGTTCCGTGTAACAAACCATCTGGCGTGTCAGGTTCACGTTGCCCAATTGGTGTCCCAAATCCATATAATCGATAATACAAAGTACAATTAAATACACACAGTATGTACATGAGTATATACAGTATGTACATGAGTATATACAGTATGTACGTATATGTGATCTCACAGCTTCTGAGTTATCTATGAAGGGGTCCGTCTCGTCGTAGCCGTAACCGATGTCAATCAAATCCTGCATCCTATCCCGCTTTTTCTTCTTGGGAGGGCCGCCCTGAAAAAACAAGACCAATGAAATTAGAAAAACATGATTCACATATCCCAACCACGGCCCCAAAACCAAACACTGCTTGGACTCTCAAAACACGACACGTACATATTTACTCTCAAACTTCTTGGCGAGTTCTTCCACCTTGCGCCTCTCCCGGTCATCATCGCCGAAGGGGTCACTGGGGTCAAGGGGTGGAGTCGGTCCTTTGCAGACCACAGGGGCTTTGGGTTTTACCTGGAGAACATAAGCTAAAGGTCAACCCAAGGAGGGTGACAATGCTCCGAGGTCTTTCCGGAAAAAAATAAATTTGATTAAAACTATAAGATAATATAATTATCTGTTATCATTAAATAAACAATATGATAAATCTATTGATCACAAAAATAAAACGATTTACGTTTCCTCAACCAAATACAACTTCATTGTTAAACAATAGGAACTTAAAGAGACTTTTATACAAACTAAAGTGAGTTAAACTGCGATTAGGTTCAATTGTCGGACAGTCCTCGTCCGTTTCCAAGTTAACAAAACGCACATCTGAATCACGACAGTTAACTTTGCGAACCGGTCACTTTACTAACGGTCACTAAACGGTTAACACGGGGAAGATGCTGCCGGGTCTACGTGCACAGGTTGATGCCATGGAGACCTTCCACTGGGCCTTTTGTCCACGGTGGGCTGTTCTCCACCCGCCGCTTACCTGATTTAAAGTTGCCTTGACCAGTTCCGCGTAGTTAAACTCCGCTGATCCCCGTTCGTTGGGCTCGGTCAGGGAGAGGGTGAGGCGGACCGTGGGTCTCTTGACCTCCGGCTCCGTGTCACCGCCTTTCACGTTGCCGAACAGACCTCCTCCTCCTGCTGCGCCGCCGTCACCACCACCACCTCCCGAACCGGCGGCTGCTGCGGCTGCTACTGCTACTGCTGCGCCTCCACCCCCTCCATCTTTGACAACCGTGCTGTCGGCTTCATCTTCGCGGCGGCGTTTCTTGGGGTCCGAGGCTGGCGAGGCGTTGAACGACGAGATTGTGACAAAGGGCACTTTCCTCGGTTCTGCCATCGGAAACGACCGTATGCTCTCCACCCCGGACACAATGAGACTCACACTCCAAGTGGCTCTATAGTTCAAACTGGAGATGGTGGACAACTACAGCTAGTAGCTAGTTGCTTGGGCTAGCGCTATAGGTCTCAGAGTATAGGTGCTGCAGGCAACACAATGACTTTTATCACTGCCTCGCTCGTATCAATCCATGCAGTAGTTCCCCTTGTACCTCCTCGATGACATACAAGGGATTGAAATAGTAGGAAAATTGTAGTTTTGGCTGTTGATCCATTAAATTATCGGCTGGCTACCGCAAGGAGGCATCCGTAGTAGCCATCTTGATCATTATTATCATTGTTCAGGGCGGGGCGTATGGAAAGAAAGCGGAAACGGTGGAGAAATGGAATAATCTTCGGCCAATCGCAGGGCCGGAACGCCCATGGGGACACGCCCACTTCACAGACAAGCGCGAATGTGGAACAACCGATTGTTCTCCTGCACGCGGGATGTTTTGACGGGGACGCACCGCATCCACACCACGAGAAAGCGTTCAAAGATTAAAAGTGATTTTTAAAAAGGCGAAAATCCCAGCTCAAAATGTAACCGATATAAACCGCAAACAATATATTTTATATTACATACATTAGTAAATCATAGATATACATATATATTTGACACGTTCAGTTTTGCTAATATAATAACAGCAACGCTGCAAACAAAGACAGTTTAGAGACAGACAGATAGATGTACCGGAAATATGCCCGTTGAAGAATCCACAGTAGCGTATGACTCACTGTTTATTACTTGTTCTTTCCAGTTTGTCTTTGTATTGATATAGCCTCAGTGTTTGGCTCATTCCATCATGTGGAAAGCCAGCCAACAACAGGCCACCAATCCTCTGTTAGCTAGCAGTCAAGGAGAAGGTGTTGGTTAGGACCACTCCTCCTTGTGGGCCCCAATATCATCCTTCTTACTATACAAATAAAATGCCATCTACTACACCTACTACTAATAAATAATATCAATCTCTTTAGCTACTCTCCCGAGTGTATGCACGTGCTATATGTTTTTATAGATGCTCCAATGTACACCTGCATGCCTTATCTTGCGAGGCAGCTGGATTCGTAAGCACATTCACCAAGCAATCCAAGCAGTCAACTCATCTTATCACTTTCAAATTAAAAGTGTCCAGTGATAGTCATGTCTTAATTGCATAGGAGACACAGGCCGATATAGTTTGAACAAGACTACATGCATCAACTGCTCAAGAGGTTTTTCGTTGAACAAATATCCTACTTAAATCCAATGACTTCAAATTCAGATGTTATTACTCAAAAGAAAAATAGCCAAAACTTACAAAACTATTAAAGTGTAGTACTTTAGAACATAGTAGTAGTAGTAGTAGCACTAACCTGGGGCCAGGAGGTACAGAACTAGATTGCTACCGTATCCTGAGGCCCAGATGTACCTTATCGAAGCAGTACTATCCTGAAGTAGGTCACATTGCAGATTAACTGTACCTGCAATGCATGTGTTGGAGGAAGTGTGTTTTCTTAGGTAGGGCTGCATTCCAAAAGTCTGTCTATACAAGTAAGCTTCACACTTCCTTACACACCACATCTTCAGAAGTTTTCACCATCTGCTCACAGCTCCAGCACAAAGATTTGGTGAAATTTGCGTATTTAGCATCAAAGTGTTTACATTGACCCACAGCACCGCAGACAAAAGCCAATGTTTCCCAGATTTATGAGCTAATCTTCTATGGGTGAAATCTTTCTTTTAGTAGCCCGGGTCGTGGCTTCCAAATGCTGTTTTAACTTTTGACACACTGGTAAGCCGGAGTGTCAATGAGAGGTGTTCAACACAACCTTAAATTAGCTGTACAGGTTTCCCATCTGGGATTAAGGAAGTAGGCCTACATCACATCTATTTTGAGAGCTAGCTAGTGACAAGACTTTGATCCACTTGCTGAAAACATAACATGGGTAGGCCTATTGGGAAGCATCATTGGCTATTAAACAGCCTCTAGTAGGACGAACTCAACCCGTTTCAATACATGAAATTACATTACTTTAAGCGGATGCTTTTGTCCAAAGCAACTTACAATAAGTGCAATCAACATAGGTAGGCAAGAGAACTACTATTCACTGGAAATTATATCCTTCCTAAGAAGCTTACAAGAGCAGAACCAGTGCTCAGGTAAAACTACAATAAGTTAGCTCCCTAGATTTTACACACATTATAACAGGGGCAATGACAAATTGTGAAGCCAATAGACACAAGCTTATGAGCAAAAGCTTGAAGGGGAAGGGTCAGGGTAGTGCTTTCTATTACTGCTTGGAGTGCTGCTACTATCATAAAAGTGCCACCATATTACATTACACTATAATACTTTTGTTGGACTTTTTGGACTCATAACAGTTTCTGCACTGTATTCCTGCTGCTGCTGCACTACTAAAATGCTTTTTGCACAATTCACCATATGTATAGATCATCCATCAGTGACTTTATTGTTATTTTTAGTGTGTACAGTATTGTTATAGTATTGTGTTGTTTATAGTAGTACAGGTATACAGGTAATGGCGGCTGGTGGTTAATTAATGAATGACACAAGATAGATCCTTGCATGATGATAACTCGCCCCCCAAAACTCTGATTGGGTATTAACCAGCGCAGTGAGCTCTGATTGGTTCACAGAGCCTCTGGCTAGACCCACCCTATGGGAGGATCGTCCTCCCTTACTGCCCGTACACACTCATGTTAAAAACCAGGACTTACCGGCCGCAGGCGTCTGGTAGTTTTATAATGGAGTTCAAAAGGGAGCTTGGGGAGGATGGTCCCCCGTACCGTAATTTTTAATTACGGTAGGGGGTGCTATTGTTACTTTGACACGGGGACATGATGGGTGTGCCTTCGAAGTGTTCAAATAGTAATATTATCAGTATTTTCAGTGTTTTATGAGTGTTTTTCTATTGCAAGTAAATTTTTCTCCGAAATTTTGGGAGGACGAGCCTCCACTGGTATATAGTGTTGTTTATAGTATAGTATTTTTTTGCATAGTATGGTATTGTTGTAGGAAAATCATACTGCAAGAGGGAATGGGGGGGTCAACATTTCATTGTCCTTAAAAAGTAATGATTTGTATTATATTATATTGATTTGTTATCTGGTGAAAGCTGTAAATAACCAACATACAGTTGGATATGCAGGTAGGGTATAACATATGCCAAAAAAAACTACCGGGTAAGGCACTTTAGCCTTAAAGGATATCAGTGACAATCAGTGCTCAACCCCCGCCGGAAGTGTTTACTTGCCCCTATGGCGCACGCAGTGAGGCCCAAGCCCCCAGGAAGTAGGCCAAGCGTTGAGGCAAATTATCGTAGTGGCCAAACGGTGGAATTACAAGTCACGTGATGCCGTTGGGCCAAAAACTAATTTTTTCCATTGACTAACATGGGGAAAGAGACGTCTATGAATCAGCGTATACATTTTTTTTGTTAGTTGTTTTAGCCAGTACGAACACTTCAATAGCCCTTATTTGAATCATTAGGTCCTAAAAGTTGTATAAAGCACCGATAGTCATCCAGGGAGTTAATTGTATACGCATTATGAACGCGTATCAGGCATTGCGGGAGGGCGTGGCTTAAATAACCAGTATATAACGAAAATCAACGGCGACAGAAACTCCCAGAATCCCCCGAGACACTTTTGGGCCACGCGCCACTGAGCAGCTTCCATAGGAATGAATGGGGCCCCGCCTCTAGCACTGGATCCAGTTATTTTAATCCATCCATGAGTGGGGCCCAGGCCCCAATGCGACTGACTACTGGCACTGCCTACATGTACGACATTGTTCGTCAGTTACTATCCAGTCTTTTGTTCAAACACTAGCGATCAAATATTTGTCTATCATTTGAAAAACGTTGATAAGATAAGGCAGCATTGCGTGAAAAATCAATCAAAACTAGACTTGATCAGCTCATCTCCATAAAATCTACATGAATAATAAATAATTAGTTAGTTATGTGATAAAGTCAGTTGTTTTATTCCATTGAAGTAGCTAGATTAGTAGGTAGTTACTCTTGACAACCCTAATTCACACAAACGCATGCTTTGGACAACTTTCCATGGGTTTTTCCAAGGACATTTCCATGTTTAATAAAATAGTTTCCAGGTACATATAGGAACCCTGCAATATATATTGTTGGTTGAAAAAAGTTGGGAGACCGCCACAACAGGGGTGAAAAAGCTGTGTGACAAAAAAAAATGGCCCGTTAATATAATAAAAATGTAGCAAAGTGTACATTTTTACTGTACTTAACCTATTTATTAATCTTAAACTGATATAACTGCATACCCTTGCTCACTACCTGATTTTTATATATATATTATTCTGCACATACCTACTCCACAAGTCATTTTATACCCATTTTTATACCGAGTTCCCTGTTTAAACATCTTATTTAACCACCGCACATTATATATTACCATGCACTTTACTGCAACATTTGCACTCTGGTTAGATGCCAAATTATTTGCTAATCTAATCGTATAAATGGCTCACCAACAAGCTGGGTTGAATGACCCACCAGGTGTACAAATACACACCCACCCACAGGAAAGCAACAGGGACAAGACAGTGAGCTTGGTACAAAAACAAAAGTGTTTTTATTTTTGCTAGTGACATCATCACTCTAGGACCATTCAGCGGCGGCTCCACCCCACTCGGGGGCCTGAGCGGTGGGGGCTGCAGACCAATCCTCTGTGGCGGGCTGGGCACTCCAGTCCTCCGCTGCTGCAACAACAACCACAACAACAACAATTCAGACATGATGACTCGACACTTGGATCCCCTCGCACGCAAAATGTTTGAGATCCCTGCTGGAAAAGGATGCTTTTAAAGCCCCAGTTTACTAGTAAGTCACTCAGCAGATGCTTGTATTCAAAGAGACTTACAGTGAACTTTAGATGCAGGTTATTAAGGGGTAGCTAGGAGTTAGGAGTACTCTAGATACAGGTGACCCTAATTATTTTTTAATAAAACCCTGTTTATTTACTGGCTCACTATCTGGGGGAATTGAGTAGCAGTTCCACCTGCAGTTCACCATGGATCAAGATTCAAGCATTTCAAGTACAATGGAAAGCTTACTCCCCATTCCCTCCCGCAGTATAACATTCTAGAACACAATACTATACACAAAAATTAAGTGATTGATGGATGATATGGACATGTGTTGTATTGTGCAAAAGGTGTGGTGAAGTTGAGTGAAGCGAGTGAATAGCTTGTTAGCCAGTCAACTCACCTGAGAAAGCCTCACCTCCAGCTGTCTTGGCAGGTGCGGC
Source organism: Muraenolepis orangiensis (assembly GCA_027704905.1). Taxonomy (NCBI): domain Eukaryota; kingdom Metazoa; phylum Chordata; class Actinopteri; order Gadiformes; family Muraenolepididae; genus Muraenolepis; species Muraenolepis orangiensis. The sequence continues at coordinate 18,582,691 of CM051012.1, read as the reverse complement.
GGCAGCAGCGGCGGTAGCTGGAGAGACGAACACTGGCAGTTAGTGGTGTGGCGAATGAGCTCACCTGACCCTCATTTACAGCTAGCGACTTCCCTGGTTACCCCACGATTCCTCATCTTAAGCAAACACCCTTAGCTAGACGATCTGTAACCCGATAACTAAAACGTGACCTAACACTAACATGATACCCAAAAAACTAAAGTTGAGTTTCCATTAAGAACCAAAGAACAGAGCACCGCACAAAACGCATCATACATGCAACAGTTTGGGTGTTTTGTAGCAGGCCCTCTAGCCACGGCCCCTTTAGCAAACAGGGAACAGGAAGAGGAGGCGGCAGTTCTGTAGCACACATCCTACACCCAGTGATCCACGGACAGGACAGCACCGGGCTCTAGCAAGTGTGCACTAGTCATGCAATTTAATAGGCCCAATATCTAACAAGCTTATTTGTCACACCAATAATCCCATTCCCCTAAATCACCCCTCCCCTCATCATAAATCAGACCATATTCAGACACAAGGTGGTCTTACCTGGTGGGAACTGCTGGATGGGCACAGATGGAACGGCAACGCCATCTGACCAATCGGCGACCTCCGTCTGAGCGAACTCTGCCGCGGGGGCGGTCCATTCAGCCTGGAACTCCTCCTTTCCAACAGCCTTCTCAGCCGCCGCCTGCTCCTCCTTCTCGATCTGCAGAACACAACAGGCTGTCAGAACCTTGCTAGCTACTCTCATGTCCCGGACATTTCACCGGTACATCGGACCGCATTGACTAAAAAAAAACAAAACTTTATTTACATGTTTAATAGACTAAAAAAGATATACAGCAAGTAACAAAGTATAATTTACCCATAATGCTTGTAGCTACAGCACTACCATACCCCGCTCATTGGACGGCTGTCCTCGCGGAGCCAGTGAGCACCCAGCAGTACTTTAGCACACTTCCGACTCCTCAACACCACTTCGGTGAGAGGTTTTAATAGAGTGCAGAGCCCCCCCGCCAACACTATTGCTAGAATACCGGCTAGTCAATACGGTTGCAGGTGTAATTGAGCAGCAGCGGTTGTGGCGGCTCACCTCTTCTGGGTCCCTGTAGAAGTACAGATCAGGCATGACATCCCAGGTGTGCTCCCTGGAGATGGTTCCTCTCATGCGCAGAACCTCCCTGGTCAGCATCCACCACATCAGACCCACGGAGTGGTGACCCTGTGGAGGACAGCGAGAACGTCAGGAACTCAGCAGCACGTCAAACACAGCATTGTGTAAACACGCAATCATCAAGACAAACTCTTTATATTGTTTTGAAGGGCCCTTATTTTAACCACCAGGTTCACCCAGTGGATTGTACCAACTGGTAGACTGATCTATCCATAATACACCTGAGGGGACACTGCCATGAGATGTCACTGTAAAGGTAGATAAAAAGAAGGCTATTCAACCGGAACCTTTAATCACACCTGCTTTTTAAGATTAATACTCATTTAAAAAAATTTGCGACGTTTGCACCATGATCCCCAATAAATGTTTAACAGAATCACCACTGAAGGCTGCCATAAATGAAAAGCGGTTGCAGCACACCAAATAGGATCACACACAATGTACAGTTGGGGTGTTTTGTAGCAGGCCCTCTAGCCACGGCCCCTTTAAGTAACACAGGGACCAGGAAGAGGGGGCGGCAGTTCTGTAGCACACATCCTACACCCAGTGATCCACGGTCAGGAAAGCACCGGGCTCTAGCAAGTGTGCACTGTCATTACATAAATGATTTTATAAATAAGCCATTTACCATTTTTTCTAAAGAGCAACTTTCAGACAAATTCAGACGAACGCGGACATTTGGGGGAATCGAACCTGGTGCTTTCGGCCCAGGAGGAGTCAAGCACCATTACCACCCACTGAACACCCTGCACCAGTCGACTCACCTTGTTGTTGCAGGGGATGGAGATGTCCACGTATCTCAGGGGAGAGTCGGTGTTGCAGAGGGCGATGGTGGGGATGTTGACGTAGGACGCCTCAGTCAGCGGCTGATGGTCGGCACGGGGGTCTGTCACGATCAGGAGGCGGGGCTCCCTGAAGGCGGCCTGGATCTGATTGGTGAATGTTCCGGGGGTGAAGCGGCCATGGAAGGTGGTGGCGCCGGTGGCAGAGGCGAACTTCAGCACAGCTCTCTAGGAACCAGGAGGGGGGGAAGAAGCACACGATTGTTAAAATTGGTATATGATGACGTTTAGCTCAAACTGCCTAAAAAAACCCCACCTTAGGTATGATGCCCATATATGGCTCTGCTTAAGTCTGCCAAAACTACCGGTCTGTAAAATGGGGTGCTCTTCGTTTAGCACGTGAACATGTGGCTACAGTGATACAATACCCCGTTCATGGGACGGCTGTCCTCGCGGGGCCAGTGAGCACCCAGCGGTAATTTAGCACACTTCCGACACCTCAACACCCACGTCAAGTGAGAGGTTTTAATAGAGTGCAGAGCCTGCCTAACAAGTAACATACACTGTACTACAACATTCGTGTGTTGACACCTCGCACATAAACAGTGAAATTCAAGAACGAATCTTTAATTTTACCAAGGCTTTTCAGTCCAAAATTTGCAGAGGGCAATTTTTTCCTACACAAGACAAATAGGTAGATTCCAAGAGCTCTATGGCTAGAGATAGATCTATAGCTATATAATTGATCGTAGACCGTAGACTTTGTCTTCCCGTTTGACCTTACTCATTTACTTATTCCGGCGTCGTCTACGGGCCATCGTGCCCATTTGTAAGATCACAGGTGACACGGGACGTCATAAAGACAGCGCTCCAGCCGCCACAGTGTACATCTGGTTGGTATCGGTCACCTGTCCAGTGTTCCTGGAGGAGATGACGCAGATGTCGGCTGGGTTCTCAATGGCAACGATGGCCCTGGAAGCCAGCAGCAGCTTCTCCCAGGTCCGCTTCAGGTTGATGATGTACACACCTGAGTTTAAACAAGACGACGGCATGGTAGCGTTTTAGGATCATGTTTGGCAGTGTCAAGAACAGTCACCATCATAACATTAGCAGTTTTATAGATAACATTATCCATCAGACTCCTACAGTGAATGGCTTGTGTTCGGGATCAAGAGATAAAGCACATGCTACAGTTGGGGTGTTTTGTAGCAGGCCCTCTAGCCACGGCCCCTTTAGCAAACAGGGAACAGGAAGAGGAGGCGGCAGTTCTGTAGCACACATCCTACACCCAGTGATCCACGGACAGGACAGCACCGGGCTCTAGCAAGTGTGCACGCCAGTACATGTCTACGATTACATCGCTAAGAGAGGACCGCCCAGCTTGAAGCATGGAGGGTCGTGTTTAGTTACCAAATTTACATTTACATTTAGGGCATTTGGCAGACGCTTTTATCCAAAGCGACTTACAAGTCGCTTTGGAATAAAATAAATCACATTTTGAGTTTGAACAAATGACGTCACGTTTGAAGTCATTGTAGATTGCAATTGTGAGACATGTTTAAATACTGACCGTCACACTTCCTCTTGTACACGTACTGCTCCATCTGGAAGTCCATGTTGGTACCTCCCAGATGTGTTCCTGCGGCCAGGAACTTGAGCACATCCTCCTCCTTCATCTGAAGCACATCTAGACCTCCGGACATCGTGACCGTTCTCCCTGTGTTACGATTTATTGGGAAAACTGCAAGAAAACAAACAGACTGGTTAGTCAACAGTTAACTATATTGGCAAACTGGCCCCTGCTTGCAAATTTCTTAGCGATTTTGCATAATAGTTCCATACAATAACAATTTCATTAAAGAAACTATATATCTATATAAGGCGACATCAAAAACAAAACTAGTCCTTAAGAAACTGCACAACGTACAGGCGCTTTAAAATAAAGACAACACTAAATGTAAACGCCACTACTAACGTAGTTGAGTTTCTTACATTAACTTGCAAAATAAACACTATTTGGTGTACAACACAAATACTTCAGCTTTCCGGTTTACAGTTTCTGGTATAGTTAGTTTCAAAGTATAAAGGTATAAGGATAGGCTACATATAACGTTCATATAGGTGGATTTTCACTTTAACACTAATATTAGATTCATAATGTGCGGACAAAATTCTTGGTTGCACCAACCAGGAGACACCACGCGCGTGTCGAAAGCTATTCGTTAGCTTCACACGCTAGCATATGAAAAAATATGCTCTCAATACGTTATTCTGCTTAAATAACGCCGCACATAAACGATGATGGTGCGCTTAGGGGACGACGTGTCCTTTAGGATAATTTTCTAACAGTTATTGGTCCATCATCTCGTATATAACGAGTTTATAACTCACCACGAAACAACGCCGTATAGAAGTCTGACCACACGGAGAAAAGAGGGAGCCGCCGGACGTGACGTTGTATTTATACTCGGATTCTCTGCCTATGATTGGTTGGCTTTCTTGCTCGGTAACTGGGTGTAGTGTGTAGCTTTTACCACAAGGGGGCGTCTTTGTTGCACATTAAGTACGTCTCTATTCGCATGTGACGTGTTTAGATGAGCGGAGGTGGAAGTCGGATGGGCCTCCCATATTAAGATAGTGGGGATGATGGAAAGACCATATTAAGACCAATGCTGAGATGCTGACATGTCGGTTGGTCGGGTAGCTGTGGTGCAACTTTATTTACTTAAGATAAGATGTTCAAGCTAACGGTTTGATAATATGTACACAGAGAATGTTGAGAAATGTTGGGTATTTTTGAACAAATGGTAGTATATCACTCGCTACTTATAGAAAGAACAACCGATAGTGGCCTCAGACGTATCCTAGTGTTATTCTGTTGATACCTTTGGTGGATACAATTTCCAAGACTGTTACTCAAAAGCAGTGCAACAATTGCCTTTAAATTGTTTTTTTCAATTGCTTATGTTACAGGCAATTTGCATAACTAAACACACAAAACCTTACACCAAACCAGCAAAACATTATCTTGTGCAAAAGCAAACAATAACCTATTCAAACACTTGTTTTAACACACAAACACCATAATTGGAATAACCATGCAAAGCACCAACAACACACTGATTGTATAAATAGAATGTGCTTTTCGGCGAGTTTTTTATATATAGTTTGGTCACACACTACAGGTATCCAAATGATTCCGTTTCCTTACTGCACTTTTGTTTTGTTATTTTGAAAATTAAAAACAACTACACATCCATACTACAAGTTGATACCTGTGGGTATGTGTGTTTACTACATGACAAAACGGTATTGCAAAAATCAAAAGCCACAAATGTGTTTTATGTATACTATCAGTGTGTAGTTGGTGCTTATTAAAATTATGGTTTTGCAAGAGTTGTTTACATTTTCAAGAGATATACATAAGTATTGCCAAACCGTCGTGTAACGCGTGTAAATAAACATACTTGTTAATCCATTGGTTATTAAATACCAAAAATGAAAGTATGCCTACATTTTGGATGTAGGGCTACTATGAGGTAGAGGGTTGTGATATGATATAGAATTGTATTCATATATGATATGAATACAATTATTAAATACTATTGCTGCAAAAACAACACAAAGCCTTCTGAACGTTCGAGTTGCATTTGCGACTCTCTCCTATTCGGTGTCGTGCTGTCACGCCTCCCCATGGTGACCCGATAACACCAGCCTCGATCAGAGGCCTTTATATAAACAACACGACATGGAGTAACTGGGCTAGTGTAACACACACACACACACATTAAATAATAAGCAGAGTAATTGCATGGGTTGATACTGATCGTAAACGAGAATAGCTCGGTCATCATATCCATTTTGTCACAGTGACCGGAGTTCAACGTGTCACCAGGAACTCAGCGGTTATCTCGTTAGGCCATTCGGTGGGTAGAGTAGTTCAGCAGCTTATGCAATGGGTTTATTGAGTTGTAAAAAACCACAAAGACTTGAGAAATTGGGAATCATCCAATCCACAAATCAATGAATGTTTTGATAAGAAACACGCAAGAAGTAAACCGGTTTATATAAAACGTTTATTCAAATTCTTTAAATAATGTACTAGATCTTTATTTGACAGAATATGAATATGAATCCATATTAATGATGCAGCTATAGATTAGGCCAGTGGTACTTTTCATGGTTTTAATATTGGTTATGAACAATTGTAAAATAATTCCAACTTCATAAAATGCACTGAATCTGAATACCACTTTAATAACATAACAGTAGTGTTTTTTGTAAATCTTCGCAGTAAAAGAATATCACTTTTACTTTAAAGGGGTACTTGGCAGAAAAATCAATTCTCAGGAGAGGGTACATTAGTAAAGCATAGTTTGTATAGGCTAAGCATTAGACTATACGGATAAAGAAAATGGAACAAATGTTAGTATTTCATTTCAGGACAATTTTACTGTACTGCTAGGCTACAACAACAAAGGCCAGCTATGTTAAAAGTTTAAATTGTGCAACAAAATAAAAACCTTAAAAAAGTAATATTGGCACAGTCACAATCGGTCATTATTTACAATAACCTTACATTCCCTTTAAACAGGAAAAGTATACAGCAGTATAGCTTATAGCAGCATTATTAATCCTACAGCTTCCAATCAGCACGCAGTCCGTCACCGGGTCAGCCAATAGAAACCTTCGATTCCGGATCCTCGGTTGTGACCTCATCATAAAAAACCAAAACATTAAGCAGAGCGTAAGATCTGTCTGGCTGTAGTGTCGCTTAGTTTAGCTGCGTGTAGCATGTCAGTCATTAAGAGCCACCAGTCTCCGTCTTCTCTGCTCCTTCTCCTCACCAACATTCGGTTTTGACTCAGGTCCTCGGACACTCTGAGGCCGACACACACACACACACACACACACACACACACACACACACACACACATCCTGCTTGTGCAACACTTTCCATTACGTAATTTCCAGTCCTTTCTCGCTCTCTTTGTCTTCCCTTCACCTAATCCTCTCTCTACCAGAAAACCAACCCATCTCTCTCCCCCTTTCTCCATTCATCTAGTCCTCACTCGTCCCCGCTGGTCTTCAGGATTTGAGGCCGACCTGAGTCATCATCTGCTCATAGACGGTCCACGCCATCGCCGCCATCATCGTCCTCCGCAGGCAGCGAGGTACCGCCCCCCGGAAGAAGCCCTGCACACCGTGTTGCTAGGAGACCGACACAAAACACACACACACACACACACACAAGAAGATCAGACCAAGAATCATAACAATATATTTGTGATGTTGATAATTGAACATCTTCATAATCATAACTTAATTTGTACTTAAGTCGTTAAACAAGGTTGAATAAATATCTCTTTATTTATTATACATTTATCTTACATTTCCGGCTTCATTGCTACATTCAACAGGGGAGTTGATAATTACACTAAATCACAAACAGGGCTTTATAGCGGGTTATAAATTATAAACAGGACTAACTGGTAAACTGGTACTTTTAACCTGCCCTTTCCTGAACTGCTTTCAACATCCTCAATGTGATAGCCAACTTACGAGAGGCCTTAAAAAATACATATAAGTTAAGAGAAACTAAATGGTCAGTGTCGAAGCTATACCCCCCTCAATACGGCAGTAAGAAGAGTAACCGTATTCACCGTGCAGATGTACGTATCATTATTCTTATTATTATCATACGTACATAAAGAGAAGCTAAATTAGCTAGTGAGTTAGAAGAGTAAAAGGTGTTTACCGTGTACAGGTGTCGGACTGCGTCGGCCGAGCGGAGCCCGGTCCCCACCTGGACGTGGGTCTTGACGACGTCGGCGGGCTGCGTGACGAGAGACGCCACCACCCCCGCCACCACGCCACACAGGAAGTTAGCCAGCGGCCCGTAGGACGACGAGCTCACCTCTGCGGAGGGAGAGATATGATGATGGTGATGATGATGGTGGACAGATGACGACGTAAGTTAAGTGTTCTACATACAACACGAGGGCCTTAGGCCCCGTTCACACTTGGCATTAAACATGTGGTCCACGCGTGGTTTGAGAGATCCGATCGCAAGTGGACGCCGTTAGTTAGGTGGGTTCACACTTGGCATTAACAATGTGGTCTGATGAGACCACTTGAGATCCGATCTCACTATATGCAAATAAACACGTACATCATTTACGTGTGGGATAGGATGTGGGATTATGTGGGATTGGATCTCAATAACCACATGTTAATGCCAAGTGTGACCAGGGCCTAAGAGACAACTAGTGAGAACATCCTGCAAAGATTTGTTAAGCCACAGATTAACTGAAGGCAGGGCTTCTAGTAAATACTTGTAGTATGACTAGAACACGTAGTAGCACTACCAACACCATTTTTAGTACCACAAGAGCCAGATTTATTTTCCTTGTAGCAGAACTCAAACGTTTGGGTACCAATAGAATGTGTAGCAGCAGCAGCACCACCACAATATGTACCACCACTACAACTTTTAGGACTTTGAGAACTTCCGCTGCCACCACCACCACTAGAACTTGTTAGTCGTAACCGGTACCTTTGGGCAGTGAGGCTTTGGTTTGGCTGTAGAACATGACGTAGATCCCGGAGAAGGGTGCATCCCGGAGGAGGGTGGGCACCAGGCCGGAGAACAGGGCCCGGGGCCCCTCGGTCTGACACACGCTACGCAGGGCCCCCACAACGCTGCTGTAGTTATACCTGCCACACTGTACACACACACACACACACACACACACACACACACACACACACACACACACACACACACACACACACACACACACACACACACACACACACACACACACACACACACACACACACACACACACACACACACACACACACACACACACACACACACACACACACACACACACACACACACACGCACACACACACACACACGCACACGGGGGTTTGAGTGTGGGAAATGTATCTTCTTGTTGTTGTTGTTTAATGTTTAATGTTACTTATAATGTTTCTATCTAGGGTCCAGTTACTCTTTCAAATCAGTGACATATTAGTCAAGTCAAGTTTATTGTCACTTCACAGTTTACACACGTATAAGCAATTAATGACGTTACTCAAAGTTACTCATGAATCATGAAGCCGCCCTCACCTCAAAGCGTGTTTTGATGACCGTGATGGGCAGCATGAGGACCCCTGCCAGGGTGCGGGCCCCGGCCCCCAGCGCCACGGCCTCCAGTGGCCGCAGACTCCGCTCCTGGAAAAAGTGCTGCTTCATGGAGTAGTAGGTGCTGAAGTAGAGACCCACGCCCGGGATGGTCCGGGCGAACGACTATGGAGCAACAGAGAGAGAGAGAGAGAAGAGGGGGGGGGGGGAGATAGAGATTGCATTCATTAATGACATAAATCGTATTTTGCCTTTGTACATTTATCTTTTGAATTGACAACCCTATTGTGATTTACATTGTATTATTTGAGTACTTTTCAACTGTACAATTGTCAAATGTACAATTTTCGGATTGTTATTGTATTTTGGACGTAAAGAGTGAGAGTGAGCGAGAGAGAGAGACACAGAGGGGTAAAGAGAGATATCTCTGCTACTCGTGTGTACTACGTGTGCGTGTGCATGCAGAGATAAAACGGTGACTGCAAGGGACTCACTGGAGACATCCCCTTCCACAGCCCCACCATCTTCTCCGTCCGAACCACGTGGAGAAACACTGACACCATGCCCACCCGAGCAGAGCTGGGGGAGAGAGAGAAGTAGTCAATTAAACCACAAGATATATTAACATCTCAATATTAAAAAAAAAAGACTTTATGGTCGGGCCAAAAGCAACATAAAGATGAGCTATCTAGAGACTTTGGCTTGGTTATTAGTCAAAAGCTGACGTGTGAGTGAGTGAGTGTGTACCCAGGCTGCACGGTGCTCTGCAGAGTTTGCAGGCGGGTCTTGACGAGGTCCAGGGGCTGGAAGAGCAGCGTGGAACACGTCCCGCTCAGAGACCCACACACAAACGCCTTGAGGGTCGACTGCACCTGGGAGAGAGAGAGAGAGAGAGAGAGAGAGAGAGAGAGAGAGAGAGAGAGAGAGAGAGAGAGAGAGAGAGAGAGAGAGAGAGAGAGAGAGAGAGAGAGAGAGAGAGAGAGAGAGAGAGAGAGAGAGAATGTATACTCCACTCTTACTAAACCCCTACTTCTCTAATACAATGTTTAGTATTTCATATTTATGTTATTACATAAAAGGCTGACGTCATTTTACACATCACAAAAGCCTCTTTTGGATGGAATTGAGTGGGAGGTACAGGAGGACCGAGGTGGGTGGAGGCAGAGAGAGAACCACAGTGAAGGCACAGAAACAAGACACACAGAAATGTTGAGATATGGAGAGAGAAAGGGAAAGGAAAAGAGAGAGAGACAGACAGACAGACAGACAGACAGGGGTGGGAGGGCATAGAGATAGCGATAAGGAATGTGAGCTTAATAGTATGTTCACCGTTTATATTATGCAAGAAGAGGCTAAGAGATAGAGAAGGAAGAGGGAATCTTGGTGAATGTTTTAAACCAAAATGCTAATTCACTTCTTGCTTTAAAGTGAAATACTAACAGCAAGATTGACGGTACATATATAGATAGGTAAAGTGATGTCCCTCATCACCAGAACTGCCATTCCTGCATCGTCGTTAGAGATCATTAACTACAAGTTGTAACAGTAGGAAAGAAGATAACCGTTGGAAGATAATTCGTTCTGGTTATCTAATCGCTCTACAGAAACTAAAGGCATTCAACTGGACAACCAACAGGGACATTTCTGCTTCGTAATGGTGATGATTGGCGTTACATAATAAACTGCTTGCACGCAGCTTTCTCTGACCACATCTGAAACTCACCAGCGCAAGTTCCATGGTTCCTACAAAGGGGAAAAGGACCAATATAGTCCGTATCCACTGGCCGTCCAAAACGTCAAGGTGAATTCTTCCAGCAATCTTTGAAAAAAATAAATAAAACAGTCTGTAAGAGTCACTTAAGCCACACACACACACACACACACACACACACACACACAGTAGTATGCCTCTGTGGTGAAGTTCCCCACGGAGCCTCTTGCCTATATGACAAATTCCCTTCGCCTGACCAACGTCAACGTGCCGATTAGGGAAAGTGAATTACCTGAATTACCCGTTAACTACACACAGCAGACTATGTCCTGCACATGACCATGGTTTTCTCATTACGTCCGTCTTACACAAGCAGTGCCTGGTGAAGGCATGTTCAGTATGCCATGTCATGTGAGATCACCGACTGGTCTGGGCAGCAGTAAATGTACCAAATGAATATTACAAAAAAAGTATCTAGATAGATACTCTACCTTCCTTTGTTGAAACACAATATTGTAAGTCGCTTGGATAAAAGCGTCTGCTAAATCACTGTAATGCAATGTAGATAGATAATACATAAGTTGTGATCGACTGTCTTTGTGGCATATCGATTTATTAAACGTACCCCCACTCTCCAAAGTCTATGCACATTCAAGACATTGTGTGCTAAACTTGACTGGCTGCTACCGTTAAACAATGTTGAAAAAGGTTGTCCGATTGCGTCCAAATCAGTTGTTCAGATAGTTGCTAACAGTGGCTAACAACTACCACTTGATTGACCGTAAATAACACCCCGTTTCCAAACCAGCCGGTTCCTGTTTTGCAAGGTTCCTGTTCCAGTGAGGTAGCTCCGATCCAAGGGCTCGGCACAGTGGGCGGCACCTCTCGCCTTTACCAGCCAATCGCTGATCCAAAGGGCATAGTGGGCGGCACCTACTCTCCTTTACCAGCCAATCGCTAATCCAAATGACAGTGGGCGGTACCTACTCTCCTTTACTATCGCTGTTCTGAACGGCAGTGGGCGGGTTCTTCTCAGCTACAAACCAATTATTGATCGACTGTACGTTACGGACAACCGTCTAGTTAACACTACGCACCCCCCAGTGAAAATATTCGAAATGGTTTGTGTTTCACTGCAAATATGATGTAACGCTTGAACCGATTGTTAGGTCATTTGTTTTTAGTGGAGTTTGAAATAATGTTCCACAAAAAATGATTAATATTTCCCCGATATAGTCGCAAACAGCTTAAAAGTAAAACTAAAATGAACAAAAATTGTTATCGCTGAAATATAGTATGCCTACACAAAAAAAATAAACATTTTCAAACCACTATAACTTTCAATATCATAATCACCTGTTCTTTTTAATGCCAGTCTTGCTGAGCCAAAGTGGTCAGAGTTGTCTGGACGTGAGGACAACACAACTTCATCCGAGGAAAGATCACAACTAGCTAAATGGAAACAAAGTGGGACAATGTGCACATCCAAAAGCTGTCTCCCCGTTTACCTCCCCGTTTACCACCAGAACCGGTTTCCACTAGCTGAACATAATTATGCACGTTATGCCCCCTGGCGGTGACCCAAGGACATGTAAACAGCGGATCAGATTTCCATAAACAACTTCAATAGCAAAAAAATAGAACACAACACAACCAATCGGATTGCAGTTTAGAAGCATCTTTATTGCAGTATCATCAATTCACAAGTCATCTTTAAAGATGTTGTTTCTTCCAGAGATTACAGTGACATTGAACAATTAAAATAAAAAAAGTTTGGTTTTTATTAATCCCCGTTTTTAAGAGTGGAAGAAAAACAGAATTACTTTGTGTTTTTTTATTTATTTTTTTAAATCAAGATCATTTTTTTTAAACACCTTTAAGTCCTGTCACTTAACCAGCAGTGTGCACCCCCACCCACCCATCCCTGAGCCCAGCAAGAGAAGCTTTTCATTACATCACTAGTACACCTTCATATAAAACCGTACCCCCATGAGGTCACCTTCGCAGGACCCACCCCTCCCCTCCCCTGCCTGGCTCCTTCTAACTTGCTCAATTAAGAGTCACATTGAAAATCACAATGTACCAGACATCCAAGCAGAAAGTTCTTAAGGTTCTCTTCATTTTGGGCCTCCCACCTCACCTGTGATCCTAGACACCCCCCCCCCCCCATACTGGTCGTAGACGAAGACGAAACGTTAAACCATTACCACCCCCACCCCCGGGGTTAAAAACACGTAGAGAACATTGGATTTCAAACATAAGGCTTTTAAGTGTGTTGGAAAATAGATGAGTGCGTGTATACGTGTGGCAGAGCGTAATAGTCGTAGGGTCTACTTTTAGGCACATGGATATACTTCATTTAAAACAAAAACAAAATCACCTGGACTGTAACGCACCGATTGCAGTGGTTCGTCTACCTGGAGGCCAAGAGGCACCACAGCTCGAGCGCAAATATCGGCACGGTAGAGCTTGTCTGCGACGATTCTCGAAAAAACTGGTTCAGAACCCCCTCCGTACGCCCATACGTGTCCGACGCAAAACAATCGGACGCAAACATCGGAAAGCGGCCCGTCGAGTGTTAAAGTACGAACGCCGGCTAAACGAACACGTCATAATCAATAATGAGTACGGAATAAGCCTCTTCTACAAGCGAGGCGCGAGAGCGAAAGCATTAAGGGAGCGACAAAGCGCCCGTTGTGACCGCGATAAAGCGGCTTGAATAAAGTACAAATCTATACTGCAATATACCTTTGGTCCGCTTCCAGTAATCCTTCTTCATTCGTTAGTTCTTTGTTTTGTCCCTCCCCCCTTTCCTCGATTAAAAAAATAGATCTTAAACCAAGGCCATCAGAATGTTTCCTTATAAAAATATTTTTTTTTCTCTTTTTTATAATTATAATTTTTAAGCCCCAGGGAATGAATAAATGAAGACATTTGGCCCAGAAAAAAAAGCACGTATAGTGTATTACGAATACGTCTCAGCATGGTCGATTGTCTGCATATTGTTTGCGTTTTACCGGCTTTTCGTAAGTGCGAGAGTCAAAAGTGTGCATAGATTGTCACTCGTATCATTCGTGGAGAGTGTGCGACTAACCGGCCGAATTCCCTTCCTGTGAACTCCTACAGTATGAACCACCCCTCCTATACAGTAGGTCGTGTGTGTATGTGTATGTGTATCTTTGCCACAAATTGGGGTTCCGAGAATGTCATGCGGTTCCGTCGGCGACCTCCGGAGGGCAGCGGCGCGGTCGCTCACTCTGGCTTGGGCTCGGGGGTCTCTGGCTTGGGCTCCCCCTCTTCGTCGCTCTCCAGGCCGGTGCGTGCCACGAAGCGCCGCACAGAGATGGCAGGGATGTCGCGCCTGGAGGACAGGAAACAACACAGCACGGCCGCCGCCAATTCAAATATTACGTCGTAAAATGCTCCAATGTCGATCATTGTGCGTCGGAGAGCACCAGCTCCGTTTCAATGTGTGTGTGAGCCGCGTGGGGCGGGGGGGGGTCACTCACCTGAGCTTGCTCTTCAGGGTGCTGACTTCACGGTTCATGGCGTCGGCCGACTCGGTGGCGTCCTCCAGCTCTCGATGCAGCTTCCTGCGGTTGGCGTTGGCCCGCTGCGCCTCCTCCTCCGCCTCCTCCAGCTGCCGCTTCAGCTGCTTCATACGGGAGTTGAGCTTGTCCGCCTGGAACACGGCAAACACCAGTTAACACGGCCTCAGAGTCTCCACAGCCTAATGAAATGAGTCACCTGGTCCCCCATATATTGGGTACCTGGTCTTTGTAAATATATTTGGGTTACCTGGTCCTTGTACTGCTCAGTGTTGCGTCTCTCATCCTCCACCGTTAGGATGACCTCCTTCAGCTTCTTCTCCGCACGACGAACCATCTTGGAGGCCCCCTGCCTCTCCCTGACACCCAGAACAGGGATTAGATTGTAATCTGGTGATCTCATAGTACAGACTACACAGCCTCCATTATGACCCTAAATCAATTGTATCAACCCTAAAATAAAGTATTCATCTCTTGTGGATGACCTGGTCTTGATAATGACTGACCTGGTCTCCAGGTCCAGCTGTTCCTCCAGCTGAGCGATCTTGGCCTCCATGGCGGTGATGGAAGCCTTGTACTTTGACTTGACTGTTCCCTCCAGCTCATTGAGCTTCAGTTTCAGCTCCTTGTTCTGGCGCTCCATCTGGGAGCGGGCCCCCTCCAGGCGCTGGGAGGTACTGCGCTCTGCCGTCAGCTCCACGTTCATCTGGTCCGTCTGGGGGAGGGAGAGCAGAGGAGAGACACCGGGTTACGGAAGGTCCGGATACACAGATACCGGCAGGGGTAACTATTCTAGGAGAGGATGCCAAGTATTGTATAGTATAGCTCTGGTTCAGCCGACTACCTGGCCTGCTCACTGTTGTTCCCAGGGTTCAAACCAAGCATGGTGAAGCAGCTTTTAGTTTTTATGCACCACAGATCCAGAACAAACACCTGGAACATGCCTGGTGTGTATATCACAAGTATATCTGCACTACGCTTATTTCTATTTTCTGTA
This sequence comes from Muraenolepis orangiensis, assembly GCA_027704905.1. Lineage (NCBI taxonomy): Eukaryota > Metazoa > Chordata > Actinopteri > Gadiformes > Muraenolepididae > Muraenolepis > Muraenolepis orangiensis. Next base: position 18,567,337 of record CM051012.1, on the reverse strand, counting down.
TTTTACATTTCTCCTTTTGTTTATCATCTTTTTATGATTGTCCTTTTAATGTTTTTACATGAGTTGTTCCTGTCAAAAAAAACACTATGAATGGCCTTGTGTTTGAATGGTGCTGTAGATAATAAACTAGCCATGCTATAACAAAAGTTATAGACTTATAACCAATAGATCTAGATGTATCACTAATATATCTATATGTATCACTAATAGATCTAGCTGAATCCCTAATGAATGTAGATGTATCACTAATGAATATACAACTGATAGAAGCTCTGACCTGCAGCATGGCTCTCTTCAGACGGTCGTTGACGAGCTCCGTGTTGCACTGCTCCTCCTCCAGCTCCTCCTCCAGCTGGGCAATGCGTGCGTCCAGCCTCCTCTTCTCCTCTCCTACCTGGCCACTGGGGAGGAGCGAGGAGGGGGCCGGTTAAAAGATCTGAGAGGTGCCCTCACATCGGCTCACAGGTCAAAGGGTAAAAGTACTACTATGGGGGCAGATTTGTGTCAATAGTATGTTATTTGGATTTGATCTGTGTGAATTCGCTTCAGGTAGAAATTAGGTTTTACTTGAACCTAAAAGTTGAATCAGTCTGAACCGTAAGTGGCTACAAGCTGTAATGTTTGTCCTACTTCTTAGTGGCCTGGTTGTTGATCTCATCCTGCAGCTCGTCTCTCTCCTGCTGGGCCTGTCTCTTGGCCCGCTCTGCCGCTGCAAGCTCCTACACAAAAAGGTACATATGCAAATGAGCCAGTCTCAGGTTTTCTCACACACGCACACCTGTAAAGGGAATATAGGTGTAGCATGAAGCTCCGACATTCACATTCTCTGATCAGGTGGTCGGAGACTCATGTGACCACAGTAAGTGGGGTCGCATTTACAACCATGGAAACCAGACCCACCATTCATTCAATGATGGTTGAACGTTATATGCGTTTGTAGGAGAGAACAGGGGAGGAAGAAGAGGAGGAGGAAACTGACCTCCTGCATTTGGATCATTTCGGCCTCCATGGTCTTGAGCTTCTTCTCGGTATCCTTGGCCAGAGCCAGGGTCTCCTCCCGGGTCATACGGGTGTCTTCCAGCTCCCTGATCAGATCCTTCATCTGGACCTGAGGAGGAGAAGGACATGAGTTGTTTACTATAAAAAAATCAAAACAAAAAGGAAAAATAACATGTTGAATAAACATTTCAGAGAAAAGTATTAGAGATATGCTATTATACAGTTATAAAGTAAAAACATACAAGTCTCAGTAAAAATTAAGATCCTAATTTTTGTGATCAATAAACGTCTGGTCTTGAATAGCCTGTGTGTATAGTTTTATGGGAATGTTGTACCTGGAGCTTCTTGAGCTGCTTGAGGGCCTCGTCACGGCCCTTGTTGGCCATGTCGATGGCTGCCTCCAGCTCCTTCAGGTCCAGCTCCAGCTTCTTACGAGCTGCCGTGGCAATGGACCGCTGCTTCCTCTCATCCTCCAGCTCCAGCTCCATCTCCCGCACCTGGAAAAGAGACGGAGAAGTACATTCAGACAAATCCCATAATACATACATCATCATCATTAAGGGGCAGGTTATGGGGAGTCTTGCTCAAGGAAGTCCACAAGTTACAATGGCAGACATGGGTGATCGAACCCAGAACCATTCGGCTCGGTGTAGAAAAAAAAAAAAAATCCCCTTAATTTCTACATTTGGAGTTACTAGGGTAGGGTACTAATGGGCCAGAAAATCCCTGCAGTTTTATAAACCAAAAGGTCATGTCAGGAGTTTTAGGAAAGAACATGTGATCCATTTCCCATCCCATGACATCATGCCCTGGAGCAGAACCACAGGTCTGGAACCAGACCCAGATGTGACCCTGGCCTCTGACCACAAGACATTATATACCGAGGAGGGGGAGAGACGGGAAGTGGCGAGGAGACGGAGCGTGAGTGAGCACACTCGGTCTCCATCCCTCTGCAACCTTTACCTGTTTGACGAGCGCCCTCTTCTTCTCCTCTCCCATCTCGTCTCTCCCGGCCAGCTCCCGGTCGTACTGGGCCTTCATGGCCTGCATGTTGACCTCCAGACGCAGCTTGGCGTCCTCCGTGGCCTGCAGCTCGTCCTCAAGCTCCTCCAGCTGCACGCGCATCTCCTCCAGCTGCTGGTCCATGCCACGCTTCGACTTCTCCAGCTCATGGACCTGTGTGTGAGGGGGGGGGGGGGGGGGTTAAAACACTGACAGGGGGTGGCACTCCACCACGAGTGGAACGTGGATGTCAAGTGTCACGGCAGACCGGGAACAGGAAGTAGACTCACGCTCTTGCCAACGTCGTCCTTAGAGGAGACCAGGTCCTCCATCTCTGCGCGGAGAAGCTTGTTGTTGCGGTCCAGCTCATCTTTGTTGTCCATCAGGGTCTCAAGTTGGCGGGTCAGCGCCAGCGCGCGCGTCTCCTTCTCCCGGGCCTCGGCCTCTGCGCGGTCCCGCTCCTCTGCGTAGCGGGCCGAGATGTTCTTCTCCTCCGCCAGCATCTGGAAGAGGAGCAGGGGGCCACAGGAGGTCAGAGCCACTGGTTCTCGGCTACTAAGGGCGTTCGTCTCGCAAAGCGTGGGTCTTTCAAATATTGAGCGTCATTCAAAAACTTATTTTCGGCCTTCATCTCGGCGGTGCAGTTTACAAGCAAAAACAAATGGACATGACTACTTGGTAGGACGGCACGTTGCCTTTTTAACTATACACCTTACACCTGGTCCGAGATACCATCTGGTCCAGCTAATAAAGAAGTGGTCTCGGAGCTCACCTGGTCAAACTTCTTCTGCTTCTTCTCCAGGTTGGAGACGATCTGTCGGAGGTGGTCCTGGTCCACTAGCAGGTCATCCAGCTCCTGCTGCACCCGGGTCTTGGTCTTGTCCAGCTTCTCGTAGGCAGCACACTTCTCCTCCATGCGCTGGCCCACCCCCTCCAGGTCCCTCTGCAGCCTCTTCCTGCCCTCCTCCGCACTCTCCAGACAGCCAGTCTCCTGCTCCACCTTCTTCTTCATTTCCACCAGCTATTGGAACAGAGCAGCACATGTCACTCAAAGCGCTCGCGTCAAAATCTGTTCAGGGCAATCGTTTGATCCGCTCCACCAGGTGGGCCAGGGCTGAGGGGGCGTGTCGAGGGGGGGGGACATGTGATCGTACCTGCGTCTGCACCATGAGGAGCTGCTTCTCCACATTCTTCTTGGCTTCCTCCTCTTCCTCCAGCTGCTCTCGCAGGCCGTTCTGCTCGTCCTCCAGCTGCCGGAGCTTGGTTGACATGGACAGTTTCTGTCTGGTCTCCTCCGTCAGGATCTCCTGTAGCAGGAAGAGTGAAAGGGAGAGAGAGTGAGGAGGAGAGATGGAGAAAGTGACGGAGAAAAATTGTGAGAGAAATCAAAACAGAAGATAAGTTATCTATACAATCCATGTCTTATCAAAAAATATTTTTTTTTTAAAAGAGCGTTAGAAGAAAATAATTTAAAAAAGGAGCGGTCATTCGGAGGACGACAAAACCCCATGCACGTCTATAGTGCGAAGAGCCTGAAGACCGTGACACCGCGGTCGTACCTGGACGTCTTGGAGCTGCGACTCCACGCTGGAGCAGTCCTTAGTGGCCTTGATGGACTTGCCCTCCACATCGCTCAGCAGGCCGCTCACGCTGTCCAGCTCCGTCTGGCACGGGAGAAGAGAACACAATAATGAGGACGCTCAATGGTAATAGCATAGGATTTGTTGAAAGGAAAACAGTTGTGGCCTGGTGGGCTCCGTGATGGTGCTGATGGGGGAGTGGGGAACACGGAGAGAACAGCTGGTGAAACCACCGATCTCAGAGGGTCTCACCTGCAGCTTGGCAACCCTCTCGAACAGCTCCTGCCTTTGGCGCTCGCTCTCCCCGTGCTTGACCTGCAGCTCCTGGACCTGGGCCTCCGCCTTCTTCCTCCGGTGCTCCGACTCCCCCTTGCCCTGCATCAGGGTCTGCATCTCGATGGCCAGCTCGTTGCGCTCAGACTCCAGCGCCTGCTTGGTCTTATCCACGGACACCTTGTTCTGTAAGGGGGAGAGGAGATGTTTTGAATTTGGACTGTCGAGCAACTGACTGCGCTTGGTTGTTTTCAGCCACGTGTCTCGCTATGAAAATCTGAAGTCCATTTCCTCTCATGAACTTCAATACGGTTACTTTTTTACTTTGTTGTAGAGAATTCTTGCAGTTACTCCAATGCTGATGGCATGCCTTGTTCTTAGTATCACTCAACGTAAACTGTTAGTAAGCCAGGGTTGCTGGTTTGACTCTCGTATATCATGGAGGATAGTTCTGAGGTTTGTGCGTGTGTGTATGTGTCATCTCCTCACCCTCTTTGCCTGCTCCAGCTGTTCGTTGAGCTCGTCAAAGGACTGTCCATGTTTCTGCCTCATCTCGGCCACCTGCACCTCATGGACCTTGGCCTCGTCATCCAGGGCCTTCTTCAGCTGGGTCACCTCAGTCTCACGCTTGCTCCTGCACACAGACGCACACGTAGACACCCTCGGCTAAGCACTTTGTTCACCCCGATGCATTTTCACATGTTCGTTTGGCCGTCTCAGGGCGTCTGCAGCGGGCGGCATTACCTGAGCTCCTGCTGTGTGGCGGTGGAGTCCAGCGTGTCCTCCAGCTCAGTCTTCAGGGCCTCCAGCTCCTCCCCCAGGTCCCGGCGGTGCTTCTCGGCCTTGGTGCGTGCCTGCCTCTCCAGGTCCAGGTCCTCCGTGAGCTCAGACAGCTGGGCCTCCAGCTCCCGGATCTTCTTCTGGGCCAGGTTCTTATGGGCGGCCTCCTCTTCCATCCTGCAGAAGAGAGGAGAGGGACCATGTTGGAAGGATTCATGACACTGCCCTGGAGCCATGAAGCGGGGTCAGTATGGCCATATCTATACACTCTTATCTGGTCAGGCTGTCTATCGGGTCCAAGACCCCAGCCCTACACTTGCCAGAACGGTTTCACAGAGATGAGATTATGAAATGGGCTTTCTCTAAAAGTAAAATAAAAAAGGCAAAATAAAAACCTAGTGAAGTGTAGTAACGTAGTACCAACTGCCACTAAACGTCTAACCTTGAGTTCAGCTCCTTATAGCTACTACATACTATAGCGACTCTGTACTCGTCAGTCGTTTTTTGATGGAAACCTCACCTGTAAATCAATTTGAGGGAATTTAAATGAAAAAGAAAATCTACCTGGCAAGGGCAGCCTGTAGCTCCTCCTCCTTCTTGGCCAGCTGGGCGCGGAGCTCGGCGATCTGGGCCTGCAGCTCGGCGATCTGGTCGTGGAGCTCTGTGGAGTCTCCCTCCAGCTTGCGACGATTCTTCTCCACCTCCTGGCGCTGCTTCTCCTCGCGCCGGAGGCGATCTGGGAAGGAGAACGGAAAGACAAAGGGATGAGGGTCGTTTGAAGGAACCCACCCGCCCTGAGAACGCAGAGATCTCTCCTACCATGAACCCAAAACTAGACTATCATCACATGAGCAAATCAAGCAGACTAAATGACGTGCCAATGTATATATAAAAAGATGGGGTCTGGATTTGTGACCCAGGAAAGAAAGAATAATATTTTCCTCCTAGGGGGGAACATACAGATTCAAGGACAATTACAGAAAATACTCTGGATAAATATTCTCTAAATATTCAGGGGGGGGGGGGGAGAACTGTGTGTCTATCTTAGGGTCTTCTCCAGACCACCTCCTTACCCTCCAGGTCTGTGATCATGGCCTCATGCTTGGTCTTGAGCTTCTGCAGACTCTTGGACTTCTCCTCCTCCTCCGCCAGGTTGGTGGTGAACTCGGAGATCCTTTCCTCAAACACCTTCTTCTCCTGCACACACACAAGCACACACACAAACACAGGTTTTAGCTATCCATTGGAACGGTGTTTTGATAATATATTAGGCTTGTATCATTCTACTGAGCCACTCTATCCAGATTACCCTCTTCTCCTATCCCTCCTAAAACCAAATCCTGAAGAAAAGCTGTGGCTAGGGCTGAATTTAAACAGGGATTTTATCCAAAGCAACATCTGCAAGTTGCAAGCTCCCCAAAAAACCATGTCATGTCAAGAATCTCTGCGGTAATCATTCATAAAAAAAGGTCAACAAACAAAAGGTTTTGATATGCAGACCTTGCCAAGCTTGTTGTTCTGGTCATCCAGCAGCATCACGTCCTCCTCCACCTTCTTCATCTTGGCGTCCATGGTCACCTTCTCCAGCTGGAGTCTCTGCCTGGCAGCTTCCTCCTCGTCCAGCTGCTGCTCCAAGTCCTGGAGAGGGAGAGACAACAAGGTGTTTACACGGTTCGGTCATATTTCTTGGTCGTTTTAAATTCTCTTCACATTTTTACAAACTTATTTTGCATAGCATTATCAATGTCAAACGTCACACCCCATGGGGGACCAGGCTTTTTGCTGGGCCTATGAAGTGGCCTTCATCATTTAAGGGCACCACAGACCCTAGACTCTTTTAAGAAGTTTTATTTAGGCAGGCCTTTTTATGTTCATATTAGTACTCACTATTTTTTGTCATTTTATTGTGTTTGCTATGTTTTCAACTTCGTAGCACTCTTGAATGAAAAGCTATATAAATTAAATGCATTATTATCATCAATGACATTTATCCAATGCCCTAGAATAAAATGTACAGACAAAGAGCGGCAGAGAGACCAAGGGAGAGAGGGAGCGAGAGAGGCAGAGAGACCAAGGGAGAGAGGGAGCGAGAGAGGCAGAGAGACCAAGGGAGAGAGGGAGCGAGAGAGGCAGAGAGACCGAGGGAGAGAGGCAGAGAGAACAAGGGAGAGAGGCAGAGAGAACAAGGGAGAGAGGGAGCGAGAGAGACCAAGGGAGAGAGGGAGCGAGAGAGGCAGAGAGACCGAGGGAGAGAAGGAGCATGAGTGGGAGAATGAGAGGGAGCGAGAGAGGGTAAAAGATTGAGAGAGACATCTATAGAGTGACAGACTGTGACAAGAGAATACTGCAAACTACACCAAAGATTTTGTTCAGCCACTTATGCGACATCAGCATAGCACTTTCCTTTTCCTGCTCCCCTTACCGTGATGTTCTGCTGCATCTTCTTCCTCTCAGTCTGCAGGTGGGTGGCACGCTCCTCCTCTTCCTCCACACGCGCCTCAAGGTCGTGGAGGATCTCCTCCAACTCTTGCTTCTTGGCGGCCAGGCGGGACCTCATCTCCTCTGCTTCGGCACACAGTTCTGTCTCCGCCTGCAGCTGCTCCTGCAGCGCCAGCTTCTCCGCACTCAGCTGCACGGAGGGGAAAGTACTTGTTTAAAGTACTTGTCTTAAATGTTGTTAAAATGTTTACCAGTGTAGAATTACTCAAGTTAAAATACAAAGTATTTGGGAATTAGTAGTGTAACAGTAACAATGTGTAACAGTAGTACACACTGTACCATAGTATAAAAGGTACTCTCACATTCTAATGGTTTTTCATCAACATTTCTCAACCCTACCATTAGTGTCATCTCAACATCCAACCTGGAAGGTATTTTGGGCAAAAATGATCATGCAAAGGGACATGTCAGTTGATGTGACTTGCTGCCCTCTAGTGGCCAGTGATGTGACGCCGCTTTAGCTCACCTGATGCTGCTTGCCCTCCATCTCCTCGAGCTGCTGCTCAGCGTACACCTGCCTCTCCTTCACCTTGCTGAGCTCATCATCCTTCGTCCGGATCTCATCCTCCTGCCTGCTCATCTGGAGCAGAGGCTTCACCTGGGGAAGGGAGGGAGGGAGACAGATTTGCAATAGGAAAGCGCTGTAGTCGATGTACGGCCCAGGGGACCCCAGCCGTGTTAGGGTCAGGGTCTATCCCCAGGAGTGACCTTGCACCCTGACCTTCGGGTGGCGGTTACCTTGGTGAACAGCCTCCACCATTGCCAGTTCCTGAGCTTCAGGTAGGCAGCGCAGTTTCTCTGGATCACCTTCATGGCAGTCAGTTGCTGCTGACGCCTGGTAAACGCCCTGCAAGGAAGTGACCACATAGGCTTAGTGTCTGTAAAACATTTAACGTAAAAGATTTTACGCTTTTCAAAGTAAAACAGGAAATTATAGAATGTAGTTTCTGCACTATAACGCTTTTCAAAGTAAACCGAGTTATCATAGAATAAATGTTGTAAAAGTAAATTAGAAAATTGCAGATCATACTTTTTACTGTCTGTGATAAATCAACAAAAACATTGCTGAAATATAATTCCTCTCCACCAAGTCTGGTGCATCATGGGAAATGACAACAAGAAGTCTGTAAAAGAAGTTGGACCGGGGGAGTGAGACCGGGTCTTACTTGCGGGCCACGTAACCACGGCACCAGGCCTGGAAGCTGATGATGACATCGGTGATCTTCATGTCTCGCTCCTCCTCCAGGTGAGCCAGCACTCCGGCCCGGAAGAACACCTTGCTCTGTCCGATCCGGTACAGGTTGGGGTCCAGCTCCAGGCTTTTGATCTGACCGGGGGAGAGAGGAGTTGAGCTTGGTACTCACCGTTTGTGATCGACAGCTGAAGTTGTATAATTAGTTGGTCATAGTGCCATCATTTACTAGATTAACATTAACAAATGTATAATCACTTTCAATAATTATAAACAATAAATAACATGCTGATATAATGATATCACTATTTTATAATAAACTAAATGTTAGTGTATTATTAGGTTAATATATCACTAGTTATATTTAACTAGATGCAAATTATTCTAAATCAAATAGTTGTCTAACCATACCATGAGAGAGAGATGTAGAAGTTAAATTAAAAAAAAGTTAAATTAAATGTACAAAATATGTCAATATTTGCATAATTAGATCAGTGTCGATATATAATAATGTTGGGTTCTAAACTAGGTGTTGAACTATACATTAAACTAGGTGTCGAGTACAGTTGGAAGGTCCCTTTAGGCTCCGGTGGTGTACTAGGTGTGCTCGTACCATGAGCACGCAGGCCTGCTTGCCGTCCATGAAGCCCTTGGGAATGGAGTTAGGAGTGAGGATCTCATACCTGGAACACACACACACCTCATTAGTATGTGTACGTAAATGTACATGTGCTTAGTGTGCGCATGTGCTTAGTGTGAGTCTGTGGGTCACCTCTGTCTGAACTCCTGGAAGACGATGCGGTTGGGGAAGCCCTGTCTGCAGATCCTGATTCCCTCCAGGACTCCGTTACACCTGAGCTGGTCCAGGACCAGGTGAGGGTCCAGCTTACCGGCCTGCAGAGAGGAACGCACCTGGGGTCACTACCTGTACTCGTCTAGTCCGTGCCAACAGACTAAATCCAATCTACTGCCATGGTAATAGACTAAATTAAAAGCATTCAACTCATGCCAACATAGCATGACCACTAAAACTAACTAGCATGCCAAGACATTTAGGAATTGAACCGGCACCTTCTTCTCGTGGTTGGGGATGATGCAGCGCACAAAGTTGGGGTTTGTGTTCCTCAGGGTGGCCATGAGCTTGGCCAGCTGCTCCTTGTAGAGCTGCCCCACCGTACGGAACATCCCCTTACGGGTCTTGAAGGGCATCTCCGACATGCCGGCCACCTTGTCAAGGCCCACGATGCGGTCCACTGGAGGGGAGGAAGGGAGAGAGAGGAGCACAACCACACGGAACGGGGTGCGCAAATTAGATGGGTGAAAACTGGACAAAACGCTAAACTATTTTGCTGCTCCAACACCTGAATTAATCCCCTGCCGGGATTAATAAAGGGGAGCATTTTAAGAGCACGTAACCAGTGGTTACAGGCATTCGTTAGTCCATTAGTCCTCTTTTTATTATACATTGTGTTTTTTTTCCCTTTTTTATTCTTGTACATCTTAAATCACATCATTGATTGTGAGTCACTTTCAATCGTTTAAGCATCAGAGTTTTACTGCACCTTGTAAACAGTGTTGTGAAAAGGGGGAGAAAAAAACTTTTACAAATACTTCTCATCGTCAATTCATCTTAACCAGGACACTGCTCAAACGACCAAGACAGTCTTCCATGGGTCTATAAAACGTGCAGAGGACTTGATTTATAACAAAACCACAACACAACAGTCCAACGTGAGGAAACGCCACACACACACACACACGCACGCAGTGAAGTCAGGGTCACACCATGCCAAGGAGTTGTGGCAAGAGTTCAGTGCAAGTCATGTGAAACGGCATGTCTGCGTGCACACTTGGTAAAAACACATCACCGCAAGTCCCTTGCATGTGAAATGAGGGAGGCTACCGAGTGAGGACTTGTTGATGTGTCTCGTATTAAGGTTATACGTTATGATACACATTTTCAATACGAACAGGGTGACAAAATCGTTTTATTTGGTGATCACGCAACCAAACCCATGCAGGTTGAATATACCCATTGTTGTGGTACCCATGAGCAACACCAGGGGTCCCCAAACACACTATTACACAGGGAGAGAAGGAGAGGTCGGGGATTAACTAGAGGTAAAGAGACCAGATGGACAGTATTCACTGAAAAGCAAAAGGTTGAGTACAACTGGGAGAAGAGAGCATGTACATGACATAAGGGAAGTGTTATAGGGCATTGGGAAGACCGTAGAAGATGGGGGATTGAGGATGAAGATGGGGAAAGTGGGGGATTGAGGATGAGCAAGAGGAGGGATTGAAGATGGAAGATGGGAGATTAAGGATGAGGAAGATGGGAGAGATTAAGGATGAGGAAGATGGGGGATTGAGGCCGAGGAAGATGGGGGATTGAGGCCGAGGAAGATGGGATTGAGAGAGCGACGAGGACGCAGATTATGGCAAATCAATTAAAGTAAACCCGGGTCACCTGAGTCGGAGTGCAGAATAGGAAAGCGTTTGTAGAAATACGCTCTCTGACAACTCAGTATCCCTAGAGGCCAGTAGGGCCCCATGGAGGGAGAAATAGAACAGAACGGGTCCGAAAAGGGGAGGATGAGGACGGACGTGGAGATAAGGGAGGTTCGAAGGTCAAAAGGGTTAAATAACAAAGGGAAGGTGGCAAGGCCGTGAAGAGAGAAAACAAAAAAGGTAGCGTGAAGGTTTTCGTACGTATAAATTTCTCCCTGTAATTTTCATGTATTGACGTATTGTTCATTTATTTTTATGTGTCCATGCATTACATATATTCACACACATTTGATGTTTTCAACGTAATTGTATTACTGTATTCAACTGTATACATGGTATTAATAAGTATTCATGTATTTAATTGGTATGTATTGGGATGATATTCATGTGTGTCCATATACTAAATGGTGTTTGTATTAAAAACGGGGTTCATGAATTCATCAGTCCCCAGTGTGGAGACCAGGCGCTGGTATAACCCCCTCCCCCTCAGGGTTCAGATGACCACTAGAGGAGAGGGGGGGGGGGCGGGGGGGGGGGTAATGAGGGCGGTCTGAACCTACCATCCTTCCAGAGCTCGGAGACAAACTTGTCAGTGGACTGGTTGAGCAGAGAGGCCACATTGTCGTTGAGCGGGTCCATGTTCTTCATCAGCCACGTGTCCGCCTTGTAGTCGACCTGGAGAGAGGGAAGAGGAGGAGGGTTAAAGGTCATAAGGGTGACACAAAGTATCATCAAACACCTGGGAGCAGCTCACCGAGAGAAACGATGTGAATGTATTTTAACATTAAAACTAAACTTCACATAAAACACATTTCAATTCATTGAACAAGACGCACAAGATGTACCCTGTTAAAAGACAGTCATGATCTCAAAAAGACACAAGGCTCAACCAAACCTCGTCTTAAGTCTAACACTGATCTTTATTGAGATGGCTGACCTTGCCAGCGTAGTGCATGATGCAGAAGTCCGCCTCGTCCTTCAGCTTCTTGGGCCGGTGGAACTTTGAGTGGGTGCCCTGCTCCTGGACCACCTTCTCCACAAAGCTCTTGTCGGTGGCCTTGGGGAACCAGCACTCCTCATCCAGGAGGGCCAGGATGCCGGGGGGGTTGGCCTAGAGAGAGCAGCACAGTGATGAGAGCAGGATCGTCTGGCGGAACAATAGATCCAACGAGACCGGGACAGACTAACAAACTAACCGGAAGGAACAACTTGGATAATGAGGGATCCCCTGAGGGAGAGGAATTTCTCAGAACAAGAAAGATTTCCCCTTATATAATAATCCTTGTGAAGATGCTTTAAGTTTTAAACTGGTTCACCGACGATATCAGGGGCAGATGTTGGGTGGATTAAAACGACGTGTGGGGAAGTAGATACACAGAAATGGATGAAGGTGGGGGAGGGGAGGGGGGGGTAGTGAATGTTTAGACCTAAAAATGTACATCTCGGTATGAGTGATGGGCATTACTGTTGGCGAACCAGTGCATCTCTCAGGTATGATGGAGAGCGGTTACTGGTGAACTCACAGGCTTCTCAATGAGGTCGATGCAGGGCTGGAGGTCCAGGCCGAAGTCAATGAAGCTCCACTCGATGCCCTCCCTCTGGTACTCCTCCTGCTCCAGGATGAACATGGTGTGGTTGAAGAGCTGCTGGAGCTTCTCGTTGGTGTAGTTGATGCACATCTGCTCAAACGAGTTCAACTGGAGAGAGAGTGTGCAAGATAATAGTTAATTTTAGGGTCACTGGTTAGCATAGCAAATATTTGTATATTTTCCATTGATAACTTCCCACGACACTTTAGAAAAGTTAACTTTAAGATAAACGGATACAATAAACTTTAATACATGTAAACAGAAAAGGTTTTTTTAATTAAAGCATTACATAAAGTCAAAAAAAAGGTTAAATGTAGGTAAAAACAAATGGTTGAAATAAACACATTGAGGAATAAAGTGCATAAATGCATTAACTTGTGTTATGCATGCTTTGTTTCAAAAAGGGTTTGATGTGATAAGGACCTTTGGAGGAAAACAGTGCATCATGGGACCTACTACCAGAAAAGTTTCTCCCACGGACACTTCCAGACCGCCATATCACCAGCTATTCTAGGAGGGTTGTTCTCGCAAGCACCTCTTTCTCAAGAGACCCGAGGAGCAGCACCCCACACACACACACACACACTCCTAAACTTACCTCGAAGATCTCAAAGCCGGCGATGTCCAAGATGCCGATGAAGGAGGCGCCCTGTCTCTTGGTCTTGTCCAGGGCCTTGTTGAGCCTCATCACCAGCCAGCGGAACATCCTCTCGTACGTGGCCTTGGCCAGCGCCTCCACCGCAAACTCTGCCTGCTCCTGGGTCTGGGCCTTCTGCACGTAGTCCCGGCCCACCTTGATCCGTGGGGACAGGATGGCGCGGGTGAAGTCCATCACGTTCATGCCCATCAGGTGGCACACTTTCTGGGCCGCTGGGAGGAGATGAATTATGACCCGTTATGAAAATCTATGCGGGCCCGCCATTGACTTGGCCCACAGTCATCGGGACAGTACATAAGATGTTTTGTGGTGGTGGTGGTATCCGAGGAGTCCCTCTGCTAGAGGTTATAGGTGGTACCTGTGTTGTCAGGCATGGAGGCCTGGTCCGTGTGGCGTTCCTTCTTGAAGCTCATGTTCCCCAGCTGGAGAACCGAGGACACCACCTTCAACATGCCTGCACAGGAACACAACACGTTAATGGAGGTGAAACCACAAATGCTTTTTGCACAATTCACTATATAGAGATAGATAGAGATAGAGATATATATATCCATCCATCCATCAGTCCACTTTGTTATTTTTTTGCGTACAGTATACAGTATTGTTAAAGTTTAGTGTAGTTTATGGTTTAGTAGGTTGTATAGTTTATAGTGTTGTTTACAGTTTAGGATCGTTTCATATAGTATTGTAGGATCGTCATACTGCGGAGGGAATGGGACAACGCAAAAACCTCCACTTCAGCCTCCATTTTATGTGCGTTTGCTGGTCCTGCGTGGATAATAAAGTGGTGGTGTTCTCACCGATCTGCTCGTCCTCTGGGATGCTCATGATCTTCATGGCATCCAGGGTCTCGTTGAAGAGGTCCTTGTCCTGCTGGCCCGGGATGGTCATGTTACCGTTGGACACGAAGCGGTAGTCGTTGTAGCCCTCCAGACACAACTCGGCTGAGGGAGAGAGCGAGAGATCTGTTTATTTACCAGAAAATATATTTATTTATAGTTTTTTTGTAAACTCTTAAGCGTAAGAGACGGAGCAAAAAAGGTAGGGGTGTGTGTGTGTGTCTGTGTCTCACTGCGCAGCTTGTCTCCAGCTCCAGTGAGCATGTAGTAGAAGATGTGGAAGGTCCTCTCGTCCTTGGCCTGGCGGATGGCACGGGACTTCTCCAGCAGGTCTAGAGGTCGGTCAGTCAAGGGTCAACACTTCACAATACAACCATGTAGACACTGATGGTGGTGTCCCTGATTGGGGTCACATGACATGTATACGAGGGTCACGACATAACTGATATGAGTGTGGTGTGTGTCGGCTCTGTGGTTTGTGGCTGGTTTAAGCAGCCAATCACCAATGAACCACAGGCTATATCACCATACACACCCAGGAGGAGATCCAACATGGAGCATCTAATCTGCTTGTATAAACCGTATTCACCCTTAGTGGCATATGTGGCCCGGGGGGGCACAAGGATAGCTAGCCATTTGAAGGCGCCTCTTTGAAAGGTCCCCTACATAACAAACAGTCACGGGCAAATTACTAAGCAACTCAATTGTGAGGAGCAATTCACATTAGGTTAAATGGGCCACAAGATATTTCCGGCAGACGCTGAAAACGATGTCAGAGATTTTCCAGGGAGGGGAAGATGCTGCAAAGGCCGCTAAACCGCCTAGCAAAATGTGTCGTCTGCCGGGGTCTGCTCAGGAGGGGGTTTGTTTGCACGCACTCGTTTCAATTTGAGCTGGTTAACAGTGAGGTAACAGTGTGTATTTACTTTTTACTTAGTACAGCTCGATCTGGCTCGCTTACACCGCAGATACCGTCAAACGACAATATAAGCTAACCATCTCTGCATTCGCGAGGTGTGCTCCTCAAGCTCCACCCACTGACATTTTTTCAGCAGGTGCAAGTTCAGGGGTCAAGGATTTCACTCACTGGCCCAGAAAGGTGGGGCGCCACTGTGATCTTCTGATATAACAGTAAACAGACTATTGAGTGTGTGTATGCGAGTGCCCAGCCGATCATACGAAAATGTTATAAAATAAATAGGATACAGGTTTCAATGTTGGCTCCAACGATGTAGCCATTGACGTCAAAGTTGATTCTGATGAATTTTCCCTGGAAAAGTAACGGAAAAATGTGGTTTATCAAAAAAATTGAATTACGATCCACAGAACAGATAATCTTTTCCAGGCTCCTGATTCAAGACAAATTCGATCATTCAAGTCTTACGAAACGGGAGGAGTTGTCATTTTTGACCGTCTTGGCGTTTCCAAAAGCCTCCAGGATGGGGTTGGCCTGTAGCAGCTGCTTCTCCAGCTCTCCCTGGTGGA
Organism: Muraenolepis orangiensis; assembly: GCA_027704905.1. NCBI lineage: Eukaryota > Metazoa > Chordata > Actinopteri > Gadiformes > Muraenolepididae > Muraenolepis > Muraenolepis orangiensis. Next base: position 18,551,930 of record CM051012.1, on the reverse strand, counting down.
CACGGAGAGAACAGCAGGAGAGAGAGAAAAGCGGATGAAGAAGGTGGGCCGTTTCAACTCAACTCACCGCCACCAAGCAAAATTAAAAAAAATGAAACGACAGAGGAAGGGGATCTTATTGCTATATACACACACCAACAGATATGAATCACCACCATCATGAGCATGTCTACATAGGGAGGGGGAGGGGGAGGGGAGGGGGAGGGGCAGAGCTGAAGGCCTTGTCGCGCTACAGGCCTAGCAGGGACACGTCTGCGGTTGGTTTTATCTGTAGAGTACCGTCATTGGGTTCTGTGTTGACACAGCCGTGTAATAAAGATTCCCGTATGAAATGAGTTTTCTGTACCAACTGGAGGGAGGGGGGGGGGGGGGGAGGGAGGGGTGGGTGGGATTACCAACAGAGAGCATTCAACTTAAACAAACACAGGACATATCAAACAATGGCACAGCATTCAACACAAACACACACACACAATTCATTCAAAAACAGACACAGATCAACATTGCACATGGAAAACGAAATCCACGTGGCAAGTAAACACACAGCTGACCAGAGTTCACCCCGTCACCTTTAGCAGACTCCAACCACACAGGAACATCAACACAACTTAAAGAGGACTAAACCCATTAGAAATACAGCCGACGGTTTAAGCTTATCTGATTGATTGCATTCTCACAGGGGAACAGCTTGTACACAACGACAGCTTTTTGGAGGTTAGCAGAGGGGAAAATAAAGGCAGGTGAGCAAGGTGGAAGCGCTTGGGAAAAACGTGTCGCCGAGTTCCTCCTGGCAGGGGAAGAGTCGGACGTGTCCAATAAAAACATAACGAACGTCCGACAGCTGCTCTCTGTGTGTCTGTATCTGTGTCGAGATGCCTCGGCCCCTGGGGTTTAAGAGGCCCAGAGACCCAGCTCAGATTATTTCTGAAGAACTACAGAGCCTGACAGACCCCGGGCTGTTGTTGGGTTACAGCCAAACCCACTTTAAGATGAGGTATGCACAGATAGAATGGACCTCGTTGATCGTTGATTCACTCAAGATTAACGTAAGCGTCACACTCGGCATTTGAAGCAGTCTTATATTAGAAAACTGCAATCTATTACACCCACCGTTTCTGCCCAAAAAGTCAGACCTCTTTTCTAATCGAGGACATTTCATTACTTTCATACTTTGTTTGACCTCGATATCAAATCAATAAGTTATCAATGCCAGTATCGGTACATCCCCATAAACACCTATATACAGTATATCACACCAAAAGTACATCAGTGTTTCCGTTCAGAGATCTCCTTTGCTGACACATCACATGTGTATACTGCAAAAAACAAAAAAACAAAAACAAACAGAACCCACATAGACACCCACACACACACCACAGATACAACATGGCTAGAAACAAACACACACCCAACGCAAATGGCAGTACATTATGCTGAAAGAAGCCGCCAGGCATTTTTCCAAACAACATTTCCTCTTGACCGAAATACATCCCATAATCAACAATCCCTTCTGACCCTCCCCCCTCTACACATCCTAGTATTGTCTGGCGCAATCTTTCAGCATAAATACACACACAGCTTCCACCGATGGACTTCCTGCGTACTTCCGATTGGCTGAAAAGCCAGGACACCCTTTGACCGTAAAGACACCAGGTGACCCGCCACAGAGCGCGCTCCAGCAAAAGAGGAGGAGGGAGGCGAGGGCAGGAGGGAGCGGGACGGGGAGTGATCGGAGGTGGGGGCGATGGCGTGTGGGGAGGGAGTGATGTCGGAGGGAGGCACCCAGGGGGAGGAAGAGGAGGGCGTCCGAAGCAGGGAGAAGGAATAGTAAGTGGAGGGAGAGAGAAAGAGAGAAGGGGGTAACTCACATGTGACAGGATCGAGCTGTTCTGTTGGTGGGAAGAGAGAGACAAGGAGCTCAAAAAAGGAGCGGTCGACACCGACAGGGCTTCACATCAAAACCCACCATGGACGCTCTGATCAGCGTCCATCATGGAGGTAGGCCACTGCAGGGTAACCCGCCGCAGAGGCGGCCAGCAGGCTACCCTTACAACCAGCAGGTAACAGCTAACCAGCTAACAGCTAGCCAGTCAGCTAACCACCCAGGAGCTACATTCTTGTCAGCCGCTCCGAGTTACAGAGACAAACCAGCACAGCGCTAAGAGACTCTAACTTTAAAGAGGAACCACAATCACAAATCCAACTGAAATTGCACAGCGCCAACTGTGGCACAGCACGTGTCATCGCAAATGCAGCAGCTAGTCACGTTAAAACCGTGACTTCACAAAACGTAACCAATCAGAAGCAAGAAATTGCAACGCTGGTTTTTTTTTCCCACCAGAGAGGGCGCCAATCGCTGCGGTTTCAGTTTCCATGTGTGGTTGCTCTTTAAAGCTTGGGCGGAGCCTGAGGAAAAGGTCTCGAGAGCCATGTGCCAGGACCCTGAGGGCTTCTCACTTTGTTTACCAGAACCGTTTTTTCATCAGAAGTCTTGCAATGCGAGTCAGTGGAAATTCAGTGGAAATTGATAACAGGTAAAGACTTGGTTGGGACATAAATCAAAATGAATGACAATAAGGGAAGGATTAATGGTGCCAGAAGGGCTGGCTGCAGAGGAGTTTAGAGGGAGAAGAGAGGGAGGAGAAAGAGGGGGGGTGGTGGGGGTTCCTAGTAGACTAAAGGAGTGAAACAGAAAACAGAAAGGCTAAAGACAATGAGATGGAGGAGGAGAAGGAGAAGCAGAGTTCAACATGAACAGAAAGGGAGGACATATGGGGGAGAGAGGAAGTACAGGGAGAGAGGAGGAGGTGAGGATAAGGAGAGTGGAGGGTGTTAGGGAGGAGAGAGCGGAAAGGTTGACAGATTCATTTGAAAATAGGGAGGTACAAATAGGTGGAGAGGGAGACAAAGTGGTAGATAGAGGAGGAAGGGTGGGATAGAGAAGAGGCGACGAAAGAGAGGCAGATATGTGGAGAGAGAGAGAGAGAGAGAGGGAGAGGAGACGACAGAACGATGGAGGTTAACGGAGAGGGAGGAGGAAAAGAGATACGGACAGAAAAGAGGAGAGACAGACAGAGACCGGGTGTGAGAGCTCACCTGGTCTTTCTTGGTCTTGTGGGAGGAGGCTACATGAGCCAGATACTGGATCACCTTCTTGGTGTTTTCAGTTTTACCTGCACCAGACTCCCCTCTGTGGAGGAAAGAGACAACAGAGGAACAATTCAAGGAACGATGAATGGGGAGGACTGCAAGAAGAACAAGAACAAGATGATTTGATGTTGTGATTCACGATTATACGAGAGTGTGCACAGGTTTATGCTCAAGATATTGAGCAGATACATCATAGACTAGACCGTATGTATATTTAGCATAAATTATTATTACAGAGAAAGGAGAGGCAAGCTGGATTTGTGAGAGCAACGTGTTTGTGTGTGTGTGTGTGCCACGGAGGAATACGTTGGAGTGATCGAAGACATTTGCCCACGCATCAACGCATCATCAAAACGTCACACAAAAACAAGCTTGGCGTTCTTGACGTAAACATGGGGTTTTGTTGCGGCGTATCCGTCGGTAACTCACGTGCAAAGGATGGACTGATCTTCACGATCTGGGGGACGACATGGGGAGAAAAAACAAACAATAATTTAGCTTTGCGTCGTGTCAACACAGGTACACTACTGTAACAAAAAAAGGACAAACATCTAGCCATCATTATACAAGCGGTGCTGTGCAACCGCTATCTTCAGAACACACAGTAGCTTTCTTACTGAACAGGAAGTTCAGCAGTGGTAGACAGGAAGTAGATATCTAGCTTCCTGTGTGAGAAAAAAAACACTGCCCGCCTCTTTACTTGCGGACATATTGAGACTAAAACACTTCTAGGGCAATCTTCCTGGAAACCGAGACCGGAAAGTAGGTTGTGTGGCTCGGGTGGTTGACTGATAAGTGTACAGGGAGAAGGTCTAAAGAGGAAGCACCACTAATGTAAATGATCATTAATCTTTACCGCGATGATAGCCTAGAGGGCAACTTAAGTAGGAACTTAAAATACATTTACATTTAGGGCATTTAGGGCTTTTATCCAAAGCGACTTACAAGGTGTACATTAGTTGAAGCAGACAATAGCATACTGTATAAATACAATAACTAAACTGTAATTCCAGGAGAAGACAGACTTTTTACCATCATTGTGCTATAAACAAAACCTTTCAAAACGTTGTTTTGATTAGCGTCGTACCCACCATGATTTATATATTTGTGGGAAAAAGTCCAATGACAACATTTTACGAGTACACAGGCCAGGGGAATTATAGTTACGATTTTACGACTCTTTATGAGGCAGGACGGGCGGACTTAAAAGATGGACAACACTGCCGAGGAGAAACTGGGACCAGCTCCAAGAGACCTTGGATAAAACCAGAGCCCTGGGGACTACAGTTCACACAGACCAGATCCAAGAGAGTTGACCCCCGGAGACCACCGTTGACAAAGACCAGGGCCGCCAAGATGGCAGTAAATATTGCGAAACCGAACTAGGGGAAGCTCAGGACACCAGATCCAAGCAGAGAAGCTTTCACGTTCAAAAACCTCCAGAACACCGTCATCTTGTGGTTTAAAGCGCAGGGAAAAACAATGGTCTTTAAAGACCACAGTATTTCCTGAACTCTACTCAAGATTACTAGCTAATAAAAAAAATCAAAGGGAATTTAGAGGGATATCCAAAAACAAAGATAAACTTATTTTATAAATATATTCCACTTCAGAGGCACTTCATGAGTTAATGATTACGTAAGGGGTAACGAGGGAGGGCCGTGTGCCACATCTCCTCAGGGTCCTAGTTGCTGCCAAGTTTGAAGAAATGTCATCCAATTATTTGCCATGATTAACACTGTTTTGTTTCGAATACAAGAACCACTGAAAATGATAGTCTTCACAGTCCCATTATTTATCGGGGATGACAACTGAAAATACCAGTATGCAAATAATATGCAAGCAACCACAAATCTACTTTTGTATAGAAATGGTCACAATTCACATACAAGATAACCACCAGGAATGTACTCGGCAACTAACAAATACGCTATCAAGCTGTCGCAGTAGCAGGATGCCGGAGCGGTAGTTGGTAAGCTAACAAGCTAGCAGTAGCATCTCTGGGGGGCACCAGGTGACCAGGTTGGCGATGGCTGCAGTGGCTCACCCTGCATCATGCTCCTGTAGGAAGTGTCCGTGATGGCGTAGATGTGAGGAGGCATCTCGTGTCTCTTCTTGCCCTTGTACATGTCCACGATCTCCTCGGAGTAGATGGGCAGGTTCTTGTAGGGGTTGATCACCACGCAGAAGAGCCCCGAGTAAGTCTGGAAGAAGAAGATGAAGACTGCTGGTTTGAATGGGGTTTATCAAAGCCCATGACAGATAGCCCTGTATGCTAACCTACCCAATACAATGTTCTGTTCCATCCACATTATAGGGCAATATAAAGAATGTAATTCAAATTAAAATAACAAGAATTGCTCTGATAAGGACACCTCTGCTAGTTATACCCATGATGCATTGCTTTACAACAAGCACTGACGTCAACCATATGTAGCTCGGTACTCTAAAGCTAGACATCCTTAAACACAAAAGGTAGATTTTCTTTTGTGTTCAATCATTTCTAACCATTTTAAGCCATACTTAAGGTTATTCAAATATCCAGAGTGATCCATATAAAATACATATAATCCATATTATACAATAAGTTTACATCATACTGTCAATCAACTAATACCGACTACACCATTAGAGATATTTGGGAAAGATCGGAAAAGCAATACAAAGCATATACTATACTAAAGTACAAGTATATACTAATATATTTTTCTCCCCTCGACGATCATCTTTCACTGTGCGGTGTGTACGTGCGTGCGTGTGTGTACTCCACTCGTATATAAAGTTACACTGATGTCTCCAGGCACACATACATTCCTCGGGTTAGTAGGGCTCTACCTCAGGACAGGCGGATGAGGAGGAGGATTAGGGAGGGTGTTATTTACCACCCGATGTTTACATGACCCGGTCAGCGAAGAGCTAATTTCCCTCAGCCCTGGAGCCAGCCATACATGGCACTCATTATGGTAACAATTACAGCCCCATTTACATTCCATGTATCGTAACGTTCACATGCTATCCAGAGATCTGCTTCTGGGAACATATGACCATAACCCCCACCTCCCCCCCCCCCCCCTTACCACACGCCTCCCTTAGTAGTGCCACCCGCCCTGCTCCTTACTACATATCCTCTTAGGAGGCCATTGTTCCAAGCCGCTTCCTGTTTACCCACAACCAGGAAATGCAGACGGGGTGGGGAGAGAGAACAAGAGACAGAGATGGCTGGCACACACACACACACACGTATTTACACTGGGAAGGAGAGAGGAGACCAGAGGAGACCAGAGTTGAACAGAGTAGTATTGAAAGTACGTACGTATATGAGGCCCGAGTAGTATCTCTCCTTCAGGTTGTGCAGCACCGAGGCCTCGTTGAGGCAGGTGAGCTCCGCCATGTCCTCCACCTTGCCGAACTTGGGAGGGTTCATCTTCTGGATGTCGTCTTTGTTCACCTTCACCTTCTTGCCGTTGTCGGCCAGCTCCACCATGCACTCGTCCCCCCGCTCCTCCCGGACGGAGCCCGCCTCGAAGCCCAGGCGCTCCGACGGCACCCACACCAGCTTCTTGGTGGCCCAGTCGGCCTGGGCCAGGGGGTTGGTGACCGAGTTGCGGTCCGCATACAGGAACTGGTCAGCGTCCGACATGGTTGCTGCAGCGGGAGGGAGGGATTTAGTTATTTACCGACATTATAAACTGTTGTTTTTAAACAAATTCCATACAATTTATTCCTTTGAGTTACATTTTTTAACTCCCCCCCCCCCCCCCCCATAGGCTCCAGGTCACGCCAATAAAAGCACATCAAGTTGAAAAAGAGATTGAAGATTGTCATTACAGTACAATGGAATGCGCATTCCCCATTCCCTTCACACCGTAAGCATTTTCTAAAACACTACTATAAAAAATACTGTACACAATAAAACAGGAGTGGAGATGGATACTTAAACAGGTCACTTCATAAACATAGCATCAAAAACACCAAAATGGACCATATACACTCAGCCTTATGCGCACACGGTTACACTTTATTTATTCAGATACATTTTTTTTTTTTATCCAAAGTGGCTGTTGTTGGCTGCCTTCTCGCAATATACTGGAAATGGCTTCCATCTCTACACGCCTACCCTCAGATATGCAGGATCAATAAATATCTCTCGAACCGTCTGGAGGCAAAAGTGTCAAACCACAACCCATAAATTCGACACAAGACGGGTTTCCATCTACCGGGAAACATAACAAAAAGAGACCGGGAGAGAGAGCGAGAGAAGAGATTTTGACAAAGGACAAAAGATCATGGGGTTTAGCGGAGGAATGTGAGAAGAGGACCGAGTTATAACTGGGGGGGGAAGACATGAGAAGTCTTTCATCATCATGAGCCGATGTCAGGTGAACCCCGACCGTCACGCCGAGTCATTCCGTCATCGTCGCCGACGTTAGAAAAACGGATCAGCTGTCCGCAGGCTCCACCATGCAAAAGACGGAAACAAGACTCCACTTATCCACACACCACCGCCCATCAGAGTCATCACTCTAAACCAACATGGCAAAACCGTTAAAGACGCTTATGAACACCGACACAGCAGTATCTGAAGGAGGAACCAGAGGTCGGACCATCTCCGGGACCCTTCTTTCCTCCCTTCCTTCCTTCCTTCCTGGTTGTGTAACGCTGTGAGGAGCGAAGTGGTAGGCCAAACATTACAGGGGTCTAGCGAATGTCAACCCCCTCCTACGATGGTTCTTCCTCTGAGGAGTTCTTAATTAAAGAACCATCGGCTTTGCTCCCCTTCTGCCATCCCGACATCTCACCAGCAGTCAATAAGTCAGCGTGGCATTTGCTGGGGGGGTTTTTTTTCCCCAAACGTGGGATTAGTGGTGATGCACAACATGTGTGGACTACTAGGAGCCTAATGTGGCTTTTAAAAAAAACGTGTTAAAGAGCCTAATGTGGCTTTTTAAAACACGTTAAATATGTGGTCTGAAAAAGTGCTAAATATGCGAGTTTACCAGTGCTAATTATGTCTTGTTTGCATGTGCTGAATGTGAAGAGCTTACACAGGCGCATACATAAGGACATAAGGAGCTTTCGGTTCATATGTGCATGTTTCTTACATGCTCAATATTCAGCTTTGTTGGAATCTCAAACTTCGATGACACGCTTGCAGAAGGACCGTTTTCAAACCCCACCAAAAACTTAAAAAAAAACTGGATGGTTGCTAGCGGCAACCAGCAGGTTGTGGTCGGAGGGCAGCAGTAAAAACCGCAGGGGGTCTGGAATATCCAAACTCTTGCATTTACAGTCATGAACATTCCAGGATCCGTTCCCAGACCCTCCTGGAAACTTTCACTGTTGTCCTCAGTATACATTGTACCGTGAACTCCATTAACTACAGCTACAGTATCTTTCAAGGTGACACAAGTTTTCGCTTTTGACGATGACAGGCCCCATCAAACGGAAAACAAAGAACCAGAACATGAAAAGACAGATTTTTGAAATGAAACAAAAACACCGTCCTGCATGAAAACAGCAACAGCCAACATGTTCTAGATCAGGCCTTCCTCTGAAGCCTTCCGTATCAACCCCCCACCCCAACAGTTGATAGATCAGATGTTGTGCAGCATGGGCTAAACCGCACGTCCTTTGTCCCGAGAGTCGTTTTCCACACACCTGGAGTGGATCCGCTGTGCAGGCCTGAACAGGGCAACTCGCACCGACCGTAGCTTCAAAAACACCTGGCAACATGCGTAAACCAAATCTCAGCAATAAACAAGAGACGGGGGCGAGAAGAGTGACTGGACCAGTATAACCAGAACACGGCTGTTGTGGTGTGTTACGCAAGTTAGGGGCGGGGGCCCCAGATGAGTCATAAACTGAACATATTGAGAGAGGTGGTGGTGACCCTTTTCTATTCATTTCTGCCCAGCAGGAGGTGAAAAGGCCCCTCTGGCTGGGTTAAAGAGGTCCTGACTGACCCAACACCGAAGAGAAACATTAAGTGTCCTAGAGTAGTATCCTACCATTCCACTACACATTTGGGTTAGACATTTATTATGTCGATTATAATAAAAGCGAATACATTCCCAACCTCTTGATCCGATTACCATCCCTACTCTGCACTTTAAAGTCAAGCAGCCGTTTAAAGCTTTTATAGAAATTCCACCATTGACTTTGCTTTGATTGTACTCAGCCTCACGCAAATCAGTCATTGAATAATAGTATCCGCTGGATGAACAAATGTGAAATGACATGATTTATTGTAGGGATTAGGCTGGAATCTTGTGTTGGTCATTTGGGGTTCTGATGTGGTTCATGACAGGACAAGGATCTGGACCAGAAAGCAGCGCATCATGGGAAAACCTGCTTAAAACCGTTATTTCATCACAATTGGCTTGTTTCCGGAAGGCCCTAAGCGACCAAGTTCAGGACATTTTGCAACAAGGCACTAGGAGGAGAGTGTGCGTGGGGGGGGGAGGTGTAGAAACTTAATAGTCGTGTTACACAAACACCAAGTATTCTGAGGAGTCAAGAGACTGATGCTCATATGCACAAAACATTACTCATCTCAAATGTGGGGGGGAGGGAGGGGGCTTTCACAATATTGCTTGGAGGTCCCAGACTGGGCTTATAATGGCGAAGTTACAACAAGACAGCACACTAAATGATTTGGCATGCTTCCAAGGACCAGCTATCAGCCTGTGAAACAAACAGTAGGAGGGAATTTAATGTTATTCTGAACCAGAGGTTAATTTCTGTGTGGTATTCTGGCATGTTAAACCACGTCCTGGGGGGGGGGGGGGGAAAGACACTTCCAACCTCCCTTGCCCCGTTGTCGACACTGCCTCAGACAGCTTCTCTCCAGCTGACACCCATCACCCTCCTACACATGGATCCCCCCCCCCCCCCCCCCCATCCTGTTTGAGGACATGGGAGACGTGCAGCAAATTAGTCTCCCTGATGACCCACTCTGCCGGCTCCACGCTCCACTGCCTGCCTCCCCCCCTCCCTCCCTACACTCCTCCATCAGCTAAGCACACACTTTTTCAGGGTCGCATTCCTTTTACCCTTTATCACTGAGGCCAAAGGAATTCCAGCTATTTATCTTGCCCCGCCCCCCCCCCCCCCCTTGTGCTGGTCCCCTCTCCCAGACCCACCAGGGTCTGGGAGTCTGCTGGACCCAGCAGACTGGACCTTGGTGAGGGTCACACTCAGACCAATTCCAGCATCTCTTACAACATCCCCGGTAGAAGAGAACCCAACAGGTCCAAGTACAGCATGGCATGGTTGTTTTTGGTGGACAATTCATAGCCATGATAACCGGGCCATAGTAGCTCATGAAGCCAGCCCAACCTACGTTTGATTTTGTCAAGTATTGTGCATGTTTGTGTCCAAAAATTGCAAAACGCCATTTACACATAAAAAGCTACACCATGGTGTGACTCAACCGCCCTTGAGATCGTCCCTTTCTGAACACCACAAAACTATCCTGCTTTTTATCAGTTTACAAATTAATACAATAATAACAATTATAAAAATGCTAACGGGTTGGACGACCTCAGCAGTCAAGATCACAATCTGGGATCTCTTTGTTGTGTTTTTGGCAAACAAGAAACTAGGGTGAACTAATCCCCGGACACACCCGTGTTCTCTGAAGTTAGATTCTTATCGAGCGCTGCAGCGACACGAGAGAGACTAGCCTAGAATGTGAAGAGCTGAAAGTAACAGCTTTAACATGTATATACACACACACAATACACAGTTCATCTGTGAACCACCACCACCACATACCAATGGGGCTTGGCACGTTACGGCCCTGTTTACAGGACCAGAGTCATTAATACAACACAGCTGGATCACATTGGAAAATGGACACAAGACAGTGGCTGGAGGTCCAGTGTTGTTTTTGATGTTGACATGTTTCAGCATAAATAAGCTTTAGACTTGTTTTGGACATGTGGCATCTGACTTGTTTGCCCGAGTATGGTTGAAGTTGGAAAAATGTGCAGTTGCTTGGATCATTTTCATGATTTACTTTAATTCTATGCTTGGATGTTCAAACTTTCCTGTAAAGCTCCTTTTGGACCAAAGCTTCTGTAACGGTTTGCCCTCTTCTGGACAGTCGATATTTAAATGGTTAGAACCTATGGGTTTTTTTTTAATTTAAAAACATTTTTAGAAGGTGTAACCAAAACGTCAACTCACTGCAATTCAAGTCGCTTCAGATCCAAGTGTCAGCTAACTTACTAAATCGTAAATAGAGCATATCTCAACACTAATGAGGGGTTAGCTAAGGTGATAGAAAAGTACACTACAAACCCGTCGACATGGCCAACCGGCCAGTGGCCACCACTGGCCTCCTTCCAACATGCCCACAGTACAGTCCATGACACAGATAGTCACTGACACAGTTCAAGCTCCACACTCACTCTCAGGAGAGCCGCACAAGGGGCTGTGATGGAGCCACTAATCTATTCTGGTTTGGACTCTCGCCGATCCACATCTATTGTACCGCCAAAGAGTGCTACAAGAGATCTATTTTTAAAGACTTGGCCCTCCAAAATGTGTAGTCAGGTGGCTATCATTACGTTACATTTATATGTTACAAGTTGCATTACGACCCCCCTTGTTTTTCTGCCGAAATCCAGGTTGGCTTCTCCCTCGCTGCCATCTCCTTAACCACCCCCTTTTAAACCCTGTGCTGATGTCCTGACTGTGGAACAAGCGGTTAACTGTGAAAACATCCGACAGTCCATTGTGTTTAACAGCCAGCTAAACACAAGATTATCAGGCCTGCCGAGTCCTAAACAGAGTTACCCATTAACTGAATACTAGAGGATGGACATAGTTAATGCTGAAACCACCTGAAAACCGTGCAATTCATGGAGAAACTGACTTGGATTCCCTTAAAGGATAAGCTGATATTTGGAAAGCATCTGGAAAAGATGGTATCCTGGCAAACCACACTACAACAGTAAAACTAGGAAGGGTAGCTGTTGGAAGAGGGGAAGGGAAACCAAACTTAGCCGAGAAATGACTGTGGCCACAAAGACAGGAAATTAACTGAGTAAGAAGAGGGAAACGCCCAACAGCAAAGTCACTCACAGGCTCTGCTGGGTTGTCTATATTCTATAGATCTACATGTAGTAAGTCTTTACCTGCACCTGGATTAGGGAAACATATGCATAGGTTCAGGTCCACAGTGCATGACTGACTGAACTCCATACCACTAGAGGGAGGTAGTGAGCCCAACACCCCTATGATGTACTTTAAGCGTATCCAGTTTCTCCTCACTACAAAATATCCTCTACATGCTGCGATCTTCGCTTCTAATGGATCATCAGAGAAGAACTCCGAACACAACTTGGCTGGGCGATAAATAATGGGCGATAAATAATAATTATTCAATTAATTTGCCTCAATAGAAAAATAAGGACAATTTTATAAAACTTGATATAATTATTTTCCGTGGTTGGGATGTGTCGCAGATATTTTCATGATTGCAAAAGGCAATATCAATTAACACTAATATTAATATATACATTAGTGATAATTGACAGGGACATGGCAACATTTTTGACCATACAACAACTCACTGGAGAAGAAGTGGCAGCTTTTGGAAAGACTAGTTGGCAAAAAGTATGTAGAGCCCAGTTACCACCAGCTTGATGATGTCCAACGCTCCCCATTGAGGGGAAGATGAATAGACTTTAACAGTCCTACAACAACTCAATTCGACCGCAGAGTGCATTGGCCTCACGTTGATCAAGTCCATCTGCTGTTGGACACCAGCTCACATTCCTGGCAGCCATATTTGTTTACTTTGAACTATTTATTTTTTCCAAACACTGTTTGTTATTGTTGAGGGGAGGAAAAAAAAAAAGTTGAGCATGCCCTGGCTTTTTTTCAGCCAAACCTTATTAATCTTAAAAGATGTTTGGTCGTCCATCAACACTGACAAGTGAGGAACATATTCACATCACCGAAATGGTGGCTGAAAGAGAGCAACATGCAAGGAGCCTAAAATACCTTGCGGTTCCACCACATGTACTGGCTCAACACAGCTTAACTCTCGTTATGGTACCAGGTACTTCGATTTTCACTGTTGATGGGGCCTGCAGATAGCACCCCCCCAATGTCAGGTCGTCATAGCGACGCTGCATGGCACTGTGGTTTTTCAACAAGACAGTTTCCCACATATTTTGATTCCATTTGTGGTGGTAGCTTTTAAGGTCTAGGTTCTTGGTTCAAACCCCAAACCTCAACGTCCGCAGTCTACCTTTAGGCATCCTTGATATAAGTGTTGGCTCAATTACTAAAATGGTACTACAACACAGTACCAGGAAGAACACAGGATGGCTGATACATGTGCCTTTGGCTTACTTAAAACAGCTCCCTTTGTTCCACAACTATGTGCTTCTTCTGCGATCCTTCCACCCCTCGTTCCCTTTCTTGGGAACCAGGAGAGGGAGCACAGAGGAAATTACAAAACTGCAAAACTATTTTGCCATTTGTGGAACTGTGTGTGAAATATCGCAAGGAGCGGGACGTGGTGTTTTCTTAAGAACATTCGTAGGTCCAGGGAGGAGGAGAGGGAGGAGAAAATAAACCACACGGCAGAAACGAAATCTAAATCTCTTTCCACTATTTCTGCATTCCTGGCCAGGAGGGCACCGAGGCAGTAAGGATCCAATTTCCTCTGGAATGGAGAAGCAGGCGCTGGGCTTCACCATCACCGACTAGCCATTACCAACAACATCAATAGTAGAGTTACATTGAACCCTCCTACACAAGTTACAAAGAACTTCACACGAGAGGGACACCGATCAAAAAAAAAAAAGTAGCTTGTTAGGATGTGTAAAACCAAATTAAACTAAGTGACGAAGACATTAGGCTACAACAACCACTAGGTCAAATGGCCAAGTCCCATCGTATTTGCCTCTACAGTGTAAAATGTCCCTCAAGTTTATCCTTAGAAAACACCCAAATGAAAATGCCCATATTAAAGTGTGCCATAAGGTGGCCATTTTAGCTTCCAAGTCATTGACAACTGAAAAAAGTCAAAAAGCCCAAAAAAAAATTAAGCCTCATTTCAAAAGATGGCTTTGGGTTTCCATTTTATGACCTCGACTGAGGTAGCGTTAGCGTACCACCCGAGCCACAGAACACAATGGCCTGATTTGTCCATATAGTGAACCAGTCAAACGGCTATTAGATAACGGTTACATAAGCATTTTCAACAAACGTGAAAGAATGTGGAGGGCCACGCTAACCATCTGCTGGGCTGCCGTCAATCATACCCTGTCGGGGGATACTTTAAGAAAGACATACGCGGGTAGCATTAGAGCTCAAGCAACATATGTATCGTCTGTTGGCAGCAGTGTGGCGTTAACTACTGCTCCAATATTTCACCTAGCCCCAGAGGAGCCAAGCCTGTTTACTTTGTGTTGAGTCAGTGTTATCGCCGACAGGAGAAAGGTATTTGGACAGACTAGGCCACCCTGCCCTTATGAATCAAAGTCTGCTTCACAACCACCACCACCACTAGTACAGTCCAAAAGCAGTATAACAGTCAACATTCATATCTACAGCCAAGGACCGCATAAGGACATAAGCATAACAGTTTATTAAAAATGTCAAGGGGGTAAAAATCAGCATGGGGTCGTTGGCTAGAGTGGGGCCAGGTTATCAAGAGTTACATAGCACATTTCAAAGTTCACCCCTCTGAAGCTGTAAAGTAAGGAAGTTCAAACCAACCAACCAACCACAAACCTTGCTACACCCAGACAGACACGCATGCAGAGCAGGTGTACTGCTCTCACACACACACACACAGTCCTGTTCAAAGTCCAACCCACACAAAAAGGAAGTGCTGCACTGCTGTACCCAAGAGCCTCACTCAGAGGAAATGTTCCTCAACGTCTAGTACAATAAGGCTGCAAAACAATGTAGACAGTTAATAAAAAAAGGACAGGAATATATTAAAATATGGACAGGAGTATATTAAAACATTCTACACTTAAACTTTTGGTACCAAGATGGCAGGCTTGAAAGTTTTTATTAAGTAACTTCAGATCACATGACTGAAAGCCTCCTATTCATTTTTTATGACAGAAACTATTCCAAAATGAAACTGGCCAACTACACAGGCAATACAAAGTATATGGCCTCAATTTACATTTCCACAGACCAAGAACAGGAAGTGACATCATACCAACTCCCCCTCCCTGGCCTAGAACACAGGCCGCTGGCCTATGATTAAACCATGAGCTCATCATTTACCTCAAAAGGCTCAAGGGTGGTGGTTGCAACTTGCAAGGGTAATTCAACTACCAACTATAAATCAGAAGCTTCTAAACCAACTGATGTTCCTCTACAAAGTAGAGTGGCCGTGTGTGAGGAGGCATTTCCTGGTATTGTTCAAAAACCAGCATAGGGATACAGGTGCGAGCTGGAAGGAGGAGCAAAGACAGGAACCACCAGGAGCATAAATAGGGGGGGGGGATCAAACTATTCAGAAGGAGTAGGAGGAAGAAGAGGAGCTTAGCAGAGCTGACCGGGACCAGGAAGAAAAGGACGACAATCGGCTTTTGTCCAAGTCAAAAGCTGTCGATATACCTACTGAACATTAAGCATTATTTAACCAATGTTAACATTTAACGTTAATTGGTTAATTGTTGACTGAGATGATACGGACAGGATTGGAGGAGGCAAAAAAAGATCAAACAACGCAGACGCCTGCGGGCTTAACCTTGTAGAGCTTGATATGCAGCATATCCCTACACAGGTTGGATGATTGCACTGGCAGCCATTTTGGGGCATAATATACAACGTGCAAAATATGATTTGCCTTGGTCCTCTAGGACCAACACCTTTTCATGTTGATTGTGAACAATAATCTCCGCCTCAGATTAGCAGGAACGAATCATGACGCTATTAGTTTAGTTTTAGTCACGTTATGGTTCTTTTGTTGTTCCTCTTTATGGTGTATCGTATTGCATTTTTAGAAACACATACTGCGGGGAGGGAATAGAGAGTACCGGTAAGCAAGTTTCACTGTGTATGGTATTCCCCCATTCATTCAAAAATGTTACAAAAATACATGAACTCCGCAAGCATTATCTCACTGCCATCCACCTAAAGTCATGTCAGTCAGTTTATTATATTTACATCTTATTTTTATAACTGCTGTCTGTCGTCAGGTATTGCACATAAGATTTTTACACCACTGCTTTATACTTGTGTAAACTGTGAAGTGACAATAAACTTGACTATTGCTAGGAGCAATATTAATCCTTTAACATACAAATAAGCAGAACCCAAAACATCAGGTCTTCTCCTTGAAGCCTACATAACATAGGCCAGTAAGGAAGGGGGGGGGGGGGGGGGGGTGTGTGCGTCTCCCCCTCTCTCGCACAACTAGCATTTATATTTTCAAAGACCTAGCAGGAATCTATGTGAGATGGGTTTCCATGTCACGGTGTCTAGACATCCGTCCTCAAACCACCGCTATGATCTGAAACCCAAATATCTGACATGGCCGTGCCTGCATCTTTCCACCACGGCCTTGAGCCACCACACACACACACAAAGACAATGAACGACAACAATTGAAAAATATAAGAGTGTCTTGAGGATTGCTATATAAAGGCCTTCTGATAAGACTGTCGAGATACCTAAAATTACAGCTGCTTTAGTGTTTTCTGCGTTTGAGATCGTAGTCAGTCATAGGAGAGACGGAGACTTAAATAAACGTAGGAGTGGTGTTTTCGGGACTATACGGAGAGATGTAAAAGGTCCAATAAGAGGGAATTTATAAAGACAGCCAGTAGACCCTGCCAGCTTGCCTGTGAACTGGTATAACACATTGTGGGCAACTGCTCGGAAGATGCCATGATGCCTTAAGAAGTACCATTATTGTCCAAATACGTAACAGCGTTGTGTGATTTGGAGTAAGACACTGTGTTCTTTGTCTCTGTACAGGTCTGACAGTGTTCATGTGTAGAAGTCTTTCAGATGAAAGTGTGTGTGTGTGGGGTACACGGTGTGAGGAGCTGCTCGCTTCGGGGGAAAAGCAGGTTTGGTACAATGAGACCCAGGCATGCATGCAGGGACGACAATCATGCATGCATGCGAGGACGAGATCAGTGCATTAATGACCCGGAAACAAAAGCCACAGTTGCTCCGGTGCCCACAGTGAATTAATAAATAAATGGGGGTTGTAAGGGAAAAGCGGTGACCTACATAATGAAGGGTGCGTGTGTGAAATGCGCAACAGCTACGACCTGCAGCCGAAAACAACGTAAAGACATGCGAACACTTGGTGAATAGACACACTCAACATCAAGGCGAAACTTTTGTTTCCTATTCCATCGGCAGTCAGTGATAGTCTGGTTTAGGAAATACGTTGTGGCGGGGGCTACAAAGCAAGATTACACTTCTGAAAGAACATTAGTTTGCGTTTTTGTTGACAGAAACCAGACCACTGGGGGGGGGGGGGGGGGTGGCGACAAGAGACTCAGATAATGAATCCGTCGTGGATGGCACCGCGAAATCCACCTCAAAATGAAGAATAAGTGACGTCATGCGGTGCCGAAGCTCCCCCACACTTGCGCTCGGTGCCAAAGCGTCCGAGCGGCCACACACCACGCGTGTACCCTCTGACCTCCTGGTTAGTATACGGTTGAGGAAATGAAACCGCATTTATTAACGCAGAAGTTATGCAAAACACAACAACACACGGCTCGCGGCGTCACGCTTGAAACTTTTCCTTTTAGTGGCCCACGTTTCCTCGTCCAGCCCGTTGCGTTCGGCCCTTTTTTTTCTGCAACTCATTGAAGCAAATCACTTCCTGTCCTTTTGGCTTAGCGATGCCCACATTGTCCGAATAACGCCACCAGGGCGCCTGACAGCGCCAATGGCAGTCGTGACTTTGTACATTGACTCCATGCTATCGAATCGCTGCACATTAGAACAAGACCAC
>CM051012.1:18523812-18528812 GCA_027704905.1 Muraenolepis orangiensis | reverse complement strand
TGAGCTAATCTGATAAAAGTGCCGTGTGTGCAGATAAAAACACGGTAGGTCTATAATGGAGACGTTAATAATCTGTCTGGGGTGTCTGTCAACGGGCCTCCTGTAATAACATGCTTGGATGGCAGAGAAGACGGGATCTGCCGTGAGAGAAAGAGTGGTGACGTGATGCTGGGCAGAGGAAACAGGATGCAGGTGTATGGAAAGCCACATGGTGCAGAAAGCGCCACCCATTTGACGCGTGGTCGGACAAAAACGCGGTCCAGATGAGGTATTATCCATAAGTATACAAGATTCTACACAGTGAAGGCCAATATAATAGGATTATATTGCAATAGTTGAGATAGCTGTTGAAGCTAGGCTAAATTACAAAGAACACAACTATTACCAATTATTACAAAGTATGGCAATTACGATCTGTCCACGAGTTAATCAAATTTTAGTATTTGAGATAAATAAACAGTGATTACTGTTTTCCTTCACGACTGTTTTCATCTTCAGGATTCTTTTTTAGGTCCTTATCTACCCTGAGTAGGTCAAACAAAAACGATTGGAGAACTTGTAAAAGTGGAGCTACTGATCAGTGGTACATATTGAAATATAATCCAAAATGTCAATGCAATTCATTTCTGTCTACATCTGTAATATGAGTTATGTTCCAATTAAAATGAAATATGAGGAACAATGATGAATGATGAACAAAACTGACCAGGTCGTAGGCTACAACATGAACTTTGCTACTACCGTTTATTAAACATGGTAAATAACATGCCATCAGAAAAGACGTCAACACACACTATTTTCCATCCCCATGTCACTGCCGAGTCAGGGACCCCAGGAAAGACACTACATCAAGTATGACGTCTATTCTGAGACGCTCTCTTGGGCCACCAAGTGGATCAAATCGTTGGTGCAATCTGTTCCACGTCTGTGCTGTCCGATGTGTGCTGGTTGAGAGGTACAGTAACTCTATCAGGCCAGTCTATCAATGGAGCCCCTTACTGGATCAGAGGCTTCTGCTATCCCAGCAGCAGGTGGAGGCCCAGCAGCATGCGGTGGAGGCCCAGCACGGCCTCCTCTTGCTGCGCGTGGGTGTACATACAGTGATTACAGTGATTGGGTTAGCGTGTCACAAATGTTTAGGTCAAAGGCTCCGTTTTACATCTTCACACTTAAAAAAAAACATAAAACAGGGTGTTTAAAATGCATAAATGCCAGCACACCCCCAGGTAGACCTTGTAGCCAGAAGCTAATTTGCCAAATACTTTTGCATATTTGCTACTGACAAACCGCATTCTTTTGTGCACACAAATAACTCCATAGAACCATAGAAGTAGTATGGAGACTTCCCACAGGTTGTCCAGGTGATTAAGAAAGACACAATGGACAGGAGAATCAACTTGGCTGGTGATAGACAACACACACACAACCTGTTTGTTAAGCATATATACCTAAGGTGTGGTTTTTTAATTTTTTTTTACATAATTATAATTCCATTTAATGAAGAAAATATTGGAGACTTACATTGAGTCCACCCCTTAGTATTTAGGGCCAATAGACAACTTTAAATCACCACATAGGACTACACAACTACGCATCCTACACAATTTAACCAATTATACTGCTGTACTTTATTCTATTGATTTGACAATCTAGGTTAAACACATTCCAATAAACGTGTTTTCCACCAGTTCAATAATTACATAACTGTCATCCCCACAGAGTAGACCTAGCCTACAATGAATTTTAAATCTTAGTTTTCCAATGATTTAATGTGTTTCTGGACAAGTCTGGAGCAACAAAAACAACCTTTCGACGAACGGGGGGGAAATAGGGAAAAGAATAACATAGAACTATGCTGGCCTTATTCTTTTATTTTCACAGTAAGAACCCAGAGAGAGAGTTTTCAGACAGAAAACAACCAGAAAACAACCACCATACATGCACTGATACACACCCAGTTCTCTCCTTAGGCATAACGGTGTAAAATGACGATGAGCGTGGCCTACAGCAAACCTACCCTCTTGTGGACAGAAGCGGAAACGGCAGAGAAAAGCCCTGTAAAAAAACATCTGTGTAAATCTTCTTCCACGGTTACATATGAGGCTCAGTGCAGTACGGTAATGTAAAAAGGTAGTGTTCTGTGGTTCTGCCAGTGTCCACACTATATGATAGCATAAAAGCAAACCTCTCTAATATCAATAACGTGGAACCATCAGTGATAGAGGGGAGGGGAGGGGGGGGGGGGATATTGAACCAGATTAATGACTGGAGGGAGGGTCTCAATGGCACACACACACCCATCACTGAACACGTAACAAGGACGGGAGCAAATAATGAAACAGAGCAGAGGAAGTTCTGGGATAGCGGCTGGGAATTTTGTGATGGGTGTGCTCCCCTCCCTCCTTCCCCCCCAGTGTCTGACTACAGGAGCTGTGGCATGTGGAGTTTGGATTTTGTCGCCGGCTGATGACACGGTGCTGGTGAAGTAACCAGCCGGGTCAAGAGGGGTCTCAAAGAGTGTTGCCGTGACGAGGGCATCGAGTTGAGTTGAGTTGACAGGTGTTATTGTCCAATGAGCTTGCTGATGAACGAGTCCAGCTGATCGTCATCTTTGATCCCCACAAACTGGTCGATGACGTCGCCCCCTCGTATGGCGATCACGGTGGGGACGGCGGATACCTGGGGGGGGGGGGGGGTACGGGTCATATTTTAGATTCATAAATGTATGATCATATTTGGTGTTTGTTTTGGTGTAGAACTGTGGGTGAAAAGGTTGAGCATCCCATAGTATCACATAATAAGTCACCCTCACCTCGTACTCGATGGCCAGGTCTGTGTGGTCGTCTATGTCTACCTTTGCCATGGTAACACGACCCTTCTGTTTGGCGATGGCTTTCTCCAACCTGGGCCCCAGGATCTTACACGGACCACACCACCTGTCAAACACTTGCTATTACACATACATACACCTCTCTATCACAAACACACCTCTCTGTACAATACCATCACCGCAAAACACCACCACAAGCATTACATTTACAGTAATTTAGACAAGGCCAGAACTACATACACACCCACCCGCATCACACACCCACCCGTATCGCGTTTTTTGACTAATCAAAGTGCCATATAATCCTTAAAGGAGGCTTTAAGATAACATAAAACCAATATGTTCTCTATCATCGTCTAGTTTACTGGTTAACTGATTCCCACTCGCTGCTTGGTTAGCTTGGACATCACAGCTAGTTTCACCAGTGATAACTTTGTCTACGTCCAGATATTTAAAGTTCTCACCTAAACACATTTGACAGAAAAAGGTTTTAAAAACGAAAGTAACTGGCCAATAGAACCAAGGCCTTAAGACTATGGTGACCTCGTAACTCCCATCCAACTGCCATTGGGTCATGTGGAACGCATTTATTGCAATGTTTTTACAACCTTTGGCTGCGTTTTTTTTATTTTACAGACACATTTTCCATTCCAGGACAGTAAAAGTTGGATCCAGTCTTTGGAATTTGTCCCAGCTTATGGGAGGACAAAAATAATAGGAGTGAAAAGAGAGCGAAATTCTTACTTTTGCGAGAAAATATTACGTCCCAACCCCGACGTAGGACCGATCAGAGAGAAGTTTATGCTTGTGTATGTGCTGGACAAATTGTCCCAATCACAAACAGTTGTCTGTTTGGTGTTTAGATGTTAAAGAGCAACCTCAAGATACCTTAACCTTAAGATAACTGATTGTCTTTGAATGGTATTGTATCGTCATTAAATAAAAAAAATGTTCCCTTATTGTGAAACCAAGCTTTAGGAGATATGCCCTTAAAACAATAGAAACAGGACTTCCATCTACGTCAATGTAACGACCTTCAGTTGGACTGTTTAGAACAGCATTTTGAATTCACAAGCATGTCGGGACATTAATCGGCATCCTGTGAAATTCCCGATGATTATCAGGAAACCACACATGTTTCCGTATGGCCCGGGCCTAGACAACACCACATTCCATTCTGTGTGTTGTCATGGCAGGACGCCAGCAGTGGGGAGGAGGCGACTCACTGAGCATGGAAGTCCACCAGGACGGGAAGCTGGCTGTTGATCACCCGCGCCGTGAAGTCGTCGTGGTCCTGCACGTTGAAGGAGGAGGCGCGGCACTGTGTGTGGTGGAGGGGGCGGGGAGGCAGCGCCCGGGATGAGCGGGAGGCCAGGAGGAGCACGGGGGAGCGGGAGGCGGGGGAGGAGTGCAGCGAGGAGGAGGAGGACGAGGAGGAGGTGGAGGAGGCACTGCAGGCGGGGAGCGGGCGGAGATCTTTGGCGGAGAGGGTCCAGACCCGACGGAGGAGGAGCCGCTGTGCCATCTGTATGGGTGGGGCACAATACAATAACCATTAGCCTGTCCATCATCTATGAAGGCATCCGCATGCCCAACATACCCACACAGACATGGTGACATGGTTTCTGTAATGATATGTGCCTGTTTGATGTTTATGCCTGACAGATCAGGGACGGGGTCTAGAGGATACTGTTCTAGAAAGGAGCTAGCCAATTGCGCATGTTAGAATGACCATCAAGTGTCAAGTAAAGGAGATCCTCGTTCAACGTAGTATCCTAACTGAACCCACGTTGAAATGACAGTGTCCAGGCCGAGAAAACCACAACAAGTAGGCCTACTTTAAGTGCGTCAAGAGCTCAACTTAAGACTTCCTTACCCTGTGTCAGCTATGGATGAACAGTACGTTTGACATAACGCTCAAAAGGCACTATGGGTAGAAAATAGGTCCCGTTCTGGTCAAAAAAACGGGATATGACCCTTAAAATTTAGGGACGGAACGTTTATATGCTTTAGGCCACAGACGATTCTCCTACTTTTAACCTGTTGTTGCGCAACATGCTTTACTGTATATGGAGCAGGACTGTACTTTTTTCTACCAAATAACCTCCGTTTGACTTTGCCAGTCTGTCTTCCAAACGCCTCGCCACCACCTCATTAAGTCCGCAACGTT